>CM019065.1:379861081-380461081 GCA_009667805.1 Leptobrachium leishanense | reverse complement strand
CCCTGCTTGCTCGGCCGGCATCCAAGCTTAGGCGAGCCCCTGGTTTGGCTTGGGCCTAGAGGCCCAGCCGACCCGGGGACTCGCCTGAGCCTGGAGGACGCCCGAGCAGGCAACTCGGCCAGCCTCCATGCTCAGGTGAGCCCCCGGCTTGCCTGGGCCTCTAGGCCCAGGCCAAGCCAGGGGCTCGCCTGAGCCTGGATGCCGGCCGAGCAAGCAGGGTGGGTGTGGAGAGCACATACTCACCTACATCGGCCTTGAGTCCTCCACTGATTCCACACATACTCACCTACATCAGCCCGGAGCTCCTCCAGCGATGGCAGTCCTGCTTCCCGTGTCCTCTCTCCGTTGGTCGCCGGTATGACATCACGGAAGCCTTTGACCCTGGGTCAAAGGCTTTCTTGACATCATACCAGCGACCAACACAGAGCGGGCACAGGATGCAGGACTGCCATCGCTGGAGGAGCTAAGGGCCGATGTAGGTGAGTACGTGTGGAACCGGTGGAGGACTCGAGGCCGATGTAGGTGAGTATGTGCTCTCCATCCCCACCCCCAACACCCACCCTGCTTGCTCGGCCGGCATCCAAGCTTAGGCGAGCCCCTGGCTCGGCTGGACCTCTAGGCCCAGCCGAGCCGGGGACTCGCCTGAGCTTGGAGGACGACAGAGCAGGCAACTCAGCTGGCCTCCATGCTCAGGCGAGCCCCCGGCTTGGCCTGGGCCTAAAGGCCAGCCGAGCCGGGGGCTCACCTGAGCATGGAGACCAGCCGAGTTGCCTGCTCGGGCGTCCTCCAGGCTCAGGCGAGTCCCCGGCTCGGCTGGGCCTCTAGGCCCAAGCCAAGCCGGGGGCTCACCTAAGCTTGAACATATGGGGGTTACAGTGTGTGTGTGTGTGATATATATATATATATACACACACACCCTGTAACCCCCATACATATATATGACTGCCCTCAGGGCAGGCTTTATACCTAGTAGATAATAAATCTAAGAAATCATATTAAAAAAATGAGCGATGATTGGTGAGTCACAAGTCAAGTAAGTATACCTGCCTAACTTGGGGCAAATTTATTGGTGAGTTGTTCACACGCACAATATTTTAGGACATGGCCTCTGACACTGTGTATTGTGATGCTGTGGCGTCCAGGGTGGGATATGGAATGGCAAGAAATGTCATCTTGGGATGAAAAAATCAAATATTGGTTGAAGGAACATGGATTAAACAGGGTGAGGTTTTGAATGATGAGAATGGTGTAAAATAAGTGTCTGAATGAAACATGGCGACCGAAGCAAAGACTCTTGGGAGACAAAAAGGAACTGGAGATACAGACTGAAGAGAGTTTAAAAGAAGACTCTACCCTAACCCCCCCCCTTTTATTTTCCTCGTTAATAATTGTGCAGATTCTGCTGACATCTCTATTAGGTTGGCATATTTACCTTTTGCCCAATGGCGCTGGGCTCCCCCTCCTCCACTCAGCGTCTTCCAAGTGCAGTAGTCCCTGGAGCCTTTTTTGAGCGAATTTGCGCATGCGCCACTGAAACGATAAGGACCAATCAACCGTAAGCTCCAATTAGTGCGTGGACACATTTGGCAGCTCCGAATTTGGCTGTGGCTCAATTTGAGATGCATAGAAGACCATCTGACCATAGAAGTCATCTGGCGGGAGATTCGAAAACCCATCTGCGAGTGACCGCTGTGCGATGGAGACTCTACTAAACTGTGCTCGCATTTTAACTTTTTTTTTCATTAGCATGCTCTCCAATGAAAAAAGTAAAACACGTGGACACTATTTAGTAGACTGTCCCCACGACTTAATACATCGTGCCCACGTGTTAATATTTTTTATTCACGCTTTTTTTCCGCACTGCGTGAAAATAGTGATTCAAAAATAAAATGTTAGCAAAATACTAATTGACAGACAGACGTGCAGGACAATGTGCGCGACTTGCGTCCCTCCTGACCCACGCGGAATAGTCTTTACGTTGCTTGTTACTTTCTCATTCTGAGGGAGTTCGCAAGATACTCCGATCCAGCCCTGATAGCACTGACAAGTAAACCTCTTCTTCATGTGGGCGACGTCTTCCAATCCTGGACTCCCGGTGACAGAGAAGCCCTTGCCGGAGTGACGTTTCTTGATCCTGTAGTTGTCGGGGTTCAGGTGTAAGTAGGCAGAGGAGTGCGGATTCTTCCGGATGCAGCGCCCGTTCATTCGGCACAGGAACTTACTGCAAAGCTTGGCTGCTGACGTCACGTTGATGATGTAATGACCCAGGGGCCCGTCGACGTATTTCTTCACGGTATTGCAGCTGTCCTGGAATAAAAGAATTGCATGTAACCAAAAATATATCCAATATGACCCCTTGCTGGACCTGGTTTACCATGACCAACATTTTCAAGGGTGCTGATCTGGAGACGTCCAGAGGCATCTGCATTGCCAATGTTGACCATCACCACCTTAACCAGAAATAAAGTAGATTATTGTTAGTAAATGCAATCTGGTACATGAGGTATGCCAGCATAAAGTCGCCTAAAAAAAAGACTTATGTCGAGTACATAAAATAGTCCAGGATAGCTCTGTCTGAAGCAGACAAGGGGCATGACGCGTCAACGCTTGCAAGTCAGGATGACCAGCTGCCCTGCAGCCAATCAATGCTGCTCATGGATGTGCATCTCTTGCTGTGCTTGTCAATGGGTGGAAACAAGCCCTGATGTAACCATTTGTGCATGATTAATGGCGCCCGTGGCAAAATTCCTTAACGCCTACCAAAAATTTGGTGACAGCCTAGGGCTGCTGGGTTAATAGGAGAATAGCAAAATTCCGGGGGGGTTTTCTGCAGTTTGGTGGTGTTCGGCAGTCACTTCGACGGTCAGTTCGGCGACTCCATCTTCGTCACACTTAAATGACCCTGCGGGGAATAGTGAAGTCACCGCAGGGTCGGCGAAATGGAATCACTGAAGCGCACCGAACTAGAAAGCACTGACATGTCAGTGAAATTTCAGCGTTTTGTGAATAATCCTTTATGTCTTAGCTAACATCACATCATTCTTGGCATTATTGTCACGAGCGCCCCAGGCAGATGCCAAGGAGGGCCCTTTATACAGAGTGTTATTAAGCCCTTTAGCCAGGTTTGTTGCTTGCATGATACAGAACCCAGCACGCAGTATAACAGGAACTGAACCAGCGATGACAGGACAGGATACAGGCACAAGAGGGGGCCCTGCACTGGAATTAAGGTCCTTATTCGGCTTTCTGGATCTATACAGATTGCAGGGTTGTGAATAAGCCCCAGAACAACAACCAATATGCTCAGCAGCAACACAGAACTCTGAACTATGTATGAGGTCCTTATAGTTGGCCTCTATCACACCGACTACACTATGCTGCTGGATAAAGACAAGGAAACAAGACTTACATGACATTAAACAGGAATATGCAAGAATCGTCAGGGAAAAGCCTGGTCTAGACGCCAGAGAGGATTGTAAGCCAAAACCAGAGATTAAGAGCCAGAAGAGTAGTAATACAAGCCAAAATGTCATACACAGGAGCGGTTCTCAGACAGACCAGGTCAGCAACAGTTTTTACAGCATACAGGGTACAGGGAGCAGAGAAGAGAATAATCCAGAAACAGAAGACAAAGTCATACACAGAATAACAGAACCAATATCACAATTGCAGGCACTCAGAAAGGAAGACCTATCCTGGACATAGTGGTGTATTTAGGTTTTGTGCTGCCCTAGGCCCAAGTAAACTCGTGCACCCCTAATTTAAATTTAACACACCCCTTCCTGTTTAAACCACACCCTTCCTCTTTAGGCTCCACCTTTTCATCTTAAAGCTCTGCCTCTTCCTCTCTGTATATTGTATAAACGCACAGTAATGTGCGGTGTCTATGAGCGTATCACAGAGCTCCACAACTACAAAACACACAATAATGTGCACTGTGTATGAGCGTATCACAGAGCTCCACAACAATAAAACTCACGCTCATACACGCTGCACATTACTGTGAGTTTTATTGCTGTGGTGCTCTGTGATACGCTCATACACACCGCACATTACGGTAAGTTTTATTGCTGTGGAGCTCTGTGATACAGTAATGTGCAGCGTGTATGAGCGTATCTCAGAGCTCCACAGCAATAAAACTTACAGTAATGTGCGGTGTGTATGAGTGAATCACAGAGCTCCACAGCAATAAAACCCAGAGAAATGTGCAGTATGTATGAATGTGCCAGAGCTCCACAGCAATAAAACCCAAAGAAATGTCCGGTATATATGAACGTATCAGAGCTCCAGAACAATAAAACCCAGGGAATGTGCAGTGTGTATGAATGTGCCAGAGCTCCACAGCAATAAAACCCAGGGAAACGTGCAGTGTGTATGAATGTGCCAGAGCTCCACAACAATAAAACCCAGGGGAATGTGCAGTGTGTGTGAATGTGCCAGAGCTCCACAACAATAAAACCCAGGGGAATGTGTAGTGTGTATGGAGCTCCACAACAATAAAACCCAGGGGAATGTGCAGTGTATGAATGTGCCAGAGCTCCACAACAATAAAACCCAGTGGAATGTGCAGTGTGTATAGAGCTCCACATCAATAAAACCCAGGGGAATGTGCAGTGTGTATAGAGCTCCACAACAATAAAACCCAGGGGAATGTGAAGTGTGTATAGAGCTCCACAACAATAAAACCCAGGGGAATGTGCAGTGTATGAATGTGCCAGAGCTCCACAACAATAAAACCCAGTGGAATGTGCAGTGTGTATAGAGCTCCACATCAATAAAACCCAGGGGAATGTGCAGTGTGTATAGAGCTCCACAACAATAAAACCCAGTGGAATGTGCAGTGTGTATAGAGCTCCACATCAATAAAACCCAGGGGAATGTGCAGTGTGTATAGAGCTCCACAACAATAAAACCCAGGGGAATGTGAAGTGTGTATAGAGCTCCACAACAATAAAACCCAGGGGAATGTGCAGTGTGTATAGAGCTCCACAACAATAAAACCATGGGGAATGTGCTGTGTGTAAAGAGCTCCACAACAATAAAACCCAGGGGGATGTGCAGTGTATGACTGTGCCAGAGCTCCACAACAATAAAACAGGCCCCTTCAGTTTAAAGTCACTCACTCACCACCATCTGTTGTCAATCTCTGTCCCCTCCGGGCTCGGCTCCTTCAGGCAGGCTGGCTCCACTTGACGTTGCAGGCTCCTATCACTCCCTGTGTCACATCCCCAATCTGCAGCTACGTGTCACGTGACGTGATGTCACATGGATGAAGGGGGCGGCGCCAAGGCAGCGTGTCTCCCACAATGAAAGCAGGAGAGACACTGCCTTGGCCCCGCCTTCCAGCCAGCCTGCCTGCCGCGATTGTAATGTGAGAGGCACATTCGGACTGAGCGCAGCCTCGCAATGCGCAGCGATACCGGGTGTTCTGGGGATTAAAAAACGGCGGATCGCAGAGAGGCGGCTTTTTTCATTTTGAGGGCGTTTTTTTTTTGCCGCCCCCAGATAGTGCCGCCCTAGGCCTAGGCCTTGTCGGCCTAGGCCAAGATACATCCCTGCCTGGACCAAAGATCTAAAAGGTACTGCTGGAGATAGATTATATATAATTGCCAGAGAGAAGGGCGCACTCAAGGTCTTCATTTAAAAAATAAAACTTTTATTCAAAGATGCATTAAAAACCAACGTTTCGGCCTAAACATAGGCCTTTTTCAAGGTTGTATATATATATATATATCTGAGCAGGTCATGTGACCACAGGCCAAATCAGTCACAGGGACTCCAGGGGCGGAAAGCCTGAACAGATTAACCCCCGAAACCCACAAGGACTGACAAGGATAGCTCTCACCACCAGGGGGCCTGGCTGCAATGTGGAAACGTGACATTTACCGTATGTGCAATTTAGCCTGAAACACAAGACCCATATTTACCTTTGTGCTGGCGTAATCCATTCCTCCCCATAGCACGACCCCTGCTGCTCCTAACGCCGAACTTTCTCCAATGGTTTTAACAAGGTCCTCCTAAACACAGGATATAAAATAGAAAAAAAAATTTAAAATTAACACATCCGGCTCGATTATATTCTTTCGGACTTATTTACGAAAAAAATATCGGCTGCTTGTGGCTGATATTTTTTCCGTAATATCGGCTGACTCCGTTGAAAAACATTAGTCTGGAGCCGATATTTGAAAAAACGCCACTGGACCGAAAAGAAGCTGGCTGGTAAAACAGCCGAAAGAGCCTATTTTCAGCCGGCTTCAAACAGATCTCTGCCTTTAAACACGTCTATTAGAAATAGCTGATGTTTAAAAAAAGATTTCAGTCTTATTCCCTCAATTTTTCTGCCTGAAAATCCGTTCATCAGCATTTACATTTTTTTTTTCAGAAAACGACTTACCGATAAACTTGAATTTAATCGCTAAAGCTGATATTTCCGCTGAAAAGTATAGCCGCGAGAGCCAATACTCGATCTGAAATTTTTATGGGGAGTCGAGATGCCGGTAAACCCGCATTGGAACCTCCCGTACAGAAAAATGGCTGAAAAGTGGCCAAAAAAAAAGTCCTAATTTCGTCCAGCCGGGCCGAATTAAATGCAACCCATAATATCTAATTAGCAGGCTCCATGTGTGTTTAATAATGAAAGACTCACTGAGACCAAACATAAAAAATCTGAATAGATCAGTCTCTTAACCCCTTCACTACCAAGTGATGTTTTAAAAAAAATAATTTTTCATTAATTATACAGTAAGAAATCTTTGGGAATATTCTAGGGCTGCAACTAGTTGGCCGAATTTTTTTTATTTGATTAATCGATTCATCAGATAGAGAAAAAAAAAATATTACTTAAAAAGGAATATTATGGAAAAAAAATCCATCCGCCTCCCCCCCCTCCTTTTTTTCATAACAATTTGTGTAGTGTATATTACTTTCGTATGAACATATGCAAATTGTAAATGCCTCCGAATTGGCCCCGAATTGCACACGAGCGCCTGGTCAGAATGATGGATTGATGCTGCGTGCGCGGTTTAAGCCCAAAAGAACGCTGCTACAAGCGTGCAGATAGACATATCAACAGGAAAGCCGAGTGAAGAGGGGGGGGCACTCCATGCAGCCTGACCACTTTTGTAAGTTAAAATGGTCAGGGTATGTAGAGTGTCCCTTTACAATAATTTCATGAGCAAACTGAGCGGGAGGAGGGTCCAGAGGTGGAAGGGAGTCAGTTTGGGCAAAGGACTTGACCCAAGTATGAGAGGGACTGGGTTTGGGCAAAAGACTGGACCTTAGTGTGGGAGGGAGTTTGTGGAAAGGGACCAGACCAAAGGGAGAGAATGGCAGCTCCAGACCAAAGAGGGGGTGGCAGGCAGGGTGGGGTGGTGGCACAGGACTCCAGCTTCAAGTAAGTATAATAGACCAGCGTTGCAGCGCCCATACATAGTGACAGTATGCCAGGGTTTGTGTTATAGCGCTGCTAGAGGCAGACTCCCGTGCCGCCTCTCTCCAGTCCTCAGACCAAGCTCAAGGACCGTGACACATAGGGAGCCTGCTAGCATCCCCCAGAAATAAGACGAGGCTGTAGATCTGAGGTCTTTCAGGGTTAGAATAGAACTGGTTTAATCAGGGACATTCGCACATACATTTATACGGTCACACATGGGTCATTTGCATAGACAAAGCCCCCCTATAAACTGCTGGGTGACCTAATTACACTGAAACAGATAATTGGACAACCGTTTACTTTTTGGAAGGCGAAACATAATTAGATTAGGCACAGGCAATTTAAATTAAACATTACTTAACGAGGCAGGACAATGGGAATCGGGATAACAGATTAGTGTCAGTAGATTAAGAACCTACTCAAATAGAAATAGATAAGCACATTCTTGACAGGGTAAATTTGGACATTAATCCTTTCAACAAATAACAGGTAGACAATAACATTCTTGCACAAACACAGATTACACACACCTTCTGCACATAAGAGGACGATGAAAATAATAAAGAACCTCAGGCCAGAACCCCAAACCCATCTCATTGCCCACGTACCCTAAATCCAAATGACGCACGTCAGACCAGTCAATCAAAATCAGGTTTCATTTCTTCATACTGCTCTTATTAAGCCTAGAGCGGGTTTAAGTTCCATGGCAGAGGGGATAAAAGCAATGCATTTGCCCGGTTTACCTGCCTTATCACTTCTTTTCAAACACACCTATGTGTAGTAATGTCATTTATAGAGAAAGAAACATTCCGAGGGAACCTGCATTGCGGTAAAGAATGTAAAGTGTTCCCATTCGGCACCTCTCAGCACCGATTAATGGCCCAAGCTTCCTTTTCACATTCAAAGGGCTCATTTGGGAATTGTCCCAGACATAAAGTGTCACTTTGCTCGGTGCAATTTCCTGGACCAGCTAAAATCTCAATTTATGTTTCGAAAGCAAGAGCAGGTCTTAACTTTAATAACTACTCAAAAAAATATAAGGGGTTATTCACTAACCTCCGAATTGGCCCCGAATTGCACCAAATGGTGAATTTCACCATTCGGTGCAATTTCAGGTCAATTCATCTATTCACTAACTGTCAATTCACCAAATACGGGCGAATTGAAAGAGAAACACGGTGCAATTTGCCGTAATTGGGCAGCACCAAAATTGTCCCTTAGAAGACTATCGTGTCTTCTATTCACAGAAAAAGGAAAATTCCTCCGATTTTTGGTGTTTCATTTCGACAGGTTTAAACAGGCGAATCCCATAGGTTTCAGTTTTTTTATAGACCGTTTATTCTATTTATTTATTGCAAAAATACTTTTTTTTTTAAGACCTTTTTGTATATTTTGAACTTTTCAGACATTTTTATTCTTTTCTACTTAGACTAATGACTATAGTCATTATGAAAGCTTTGAGAAGTCACCGAACATTAAAATAGCAAGGGCCCTATTACAGTATTAACCCAAAAATGCACGGTAAACGCGTGAATTTGTGCGCCAAGCGTCAAATGTTAATGTGCGTAAATCAACGCTGGAATTATAATCCTCACGCATTTTTTCATCCGTCAAGCAATAACGCGCGTTAAACGGACACGCACAAACACGCACGCAGCAATGTTGCGCGCAGAAATCAGTGTGCGGACTGATTTTTTCACGCGATTCAGCCAATCAGAATTAACCTCCCTGGCGGTCTATTTATTTTGGAAATCTCTGTCTAAAAGCGGTCAATTTTATTTTATTTTTTTGCCCCCCCCAGCGGTATCCCGAGTGTGGCTCGGGGTTAGATTCCTATGTTGGAAGAGGTAATGCCGCTGGATACATCACCTCTCCCTGCGCTCCCTCGATGTCCCCAGCTGCCTCCTCCGGCAACCGCGACCTCATTACTTCCTGGTTTCCTCCTCGCGAGAAGGAATCCAGGAAGTATGAGGTCGCGATCGCCAGAGGAGACTGCAAGGATCAGCGAGGGAGCGCAGGGAGAGGTGATGTATACAGCCCGAGTGTGTCTCGGGGTTACCGCTCTCAGCGGTGAAATTTAACCCCGAGACACACTCGGGAACACCGCCAGGGAGGTTAAGAACCTTAATTGTCTCACGTTAAATTTTTGCGCCTGTCAAAGTCAATCTGAGTATATATGCTGCAGCAATAAAAAATGCACACACAACTTCTCAAATTTATTGTGCTTTACAAAATGGCAATAGATTGTAATACCATCCGCGTACCAGCACACAAACGTATTTGCGCTCCCTATATTAAGTATAGTACGCGCGAAGTACAGTAAGCTCGCGCAGTGTTCGCGCAGGTTCACCCGCGGTAGACGTATACGCGCGTTTATTGCGCTGAGATTGTAATACGACGTTCAGCGCAAATGGTTTTGCCCCTCGCGTTAATGTGTTTTTGCGCCGGCGCAAACGTATGTGCGAGGATTGTAATAGGGCCCCAAGATGGGCAAATCAATGGACCTCTCATGGTGAAGAAATGACTGGGAAGCAATCCCTAAGGTTTCCCGTTACTCTCCTTTAATAACTTTTGAAGGACCGAAAGCAAAGTGCGCCATGAAAATGATCGCAAAAAAGACAAATGAATGAATATGTGTCAGGATCGCCACGCTCTGGCCCCTGTCACCCACGCCAACCCTGCACCATGAACAATGCACCTTCCTAGTACTTCTGTGTGTTCCCAGCATCCTAGCCCTAGAACCTCACCTGACCTCACCTTCCCCTGATTATCCCACTATATCAGGAAGCTACGCCCTCCAGAATTCACTTCCACATTGAAGTTCATGACTGCCATACCTGTTTGCCAAAGCTCCCTGATACTTCTTGACAATCTCCTGACTTCTCTGCCAAAGACTCCAAGGACCCTCTGTTATAATCTGGACTTTCATTGCTTCAAATACCGGTACCCTCCCCATCCTGCTCCCCTTCTGCCCCCCATCTAGGACCCCCCGTGTACCAGACCCCTTGCTGAACCCTGATCACTCTATTGTCTGTTCCTTGCCTGATTCTATGTTATCGTGTTTATTTACAATAAACACCCTTTGTTATATAGTTACATAGTTACATAGTTATATAGGCTGAAAAAAGACATGTGTCCATCGGGTTCAGCCTCTCCCACATAACCTACTGCTGTTGATCCAAAAGAAGGCAAAAACACCAGTCTGAAATATGCAACATACTGGGAAAAAATTCCTTCTTGACCCCAGAATGGCGTCAGATTTCTCCTTGGATCAAGAAGCTTTTACCCACATATTAAATATTAGAACCCTTAATATTCTGTGTCTGCAGGAAATCATCCAGTCGTTTTTTAAAAGTCTGTACGGACTCTGACCCAACCACCTCAACAGGCAGAGAATTCCACAGCTTTATTGTTCTCACCGTAAAATAACCCTTCCTATGCTTTAAGCTAAATTTTCTTTCTTCCAGTCTAAATGGATGACCCCTTGTCCTATGTATAGTCCTGTTAATGAATAGGTTATCAGACAATGGTTGTCAGGTTATCCTGAACCTGCCTCCATCACTGCATTCTGGGCTCACAACCCCATCCTGCTACACCACCCGCAGTCTACACGTGACAATATGATACTTTGTTTATGTCCATGAACCAGTGGATCCTGAAAATAATCAAGCTCTATCTAGATTTAGTGGATGATCATCATGATGGAATGGAGTTATGACCCCTGGGCAAACCTTTACAAGCATCGTGGTATACTGTTACATAGTAATATAGGTTTAAAAAAGACCAATTTCCAACAAGTATGTTTGTTTATCCCTGTTATTGGCTGATACTCAGGACTGCCATCATGGAGGGTGACAGCCCATGATAGGTTAAGGTGGCTCCGGGGGTCCCTGGCTCTTGCCAAACTCTGTGCAGTTTTGTTCTAAGCACCACAAAACGTAAGAGTTCCTCCATGCCACCCAAGACTGGCCATCCAAGATACCAACAAATTTCCTGGTTGGTTGAGTCGTCTGGGGCCCATAACAACACTCTGACTCGTCACTGAGGGAACGATTAGTACGGTCTGCTGAAGTAGAGGTGCAGAGTGAACGCTCACCCATCATGGAACACAATTACCAACCTTTTTGGACCACTAGGGATTAAACCCACTCCCAGTAAAATAAGGTGCTTCTATGGCAACTTCTCCTAGCTTCATGTCAGAGTAACCCAGACAAGGGTTAGGGTTGGGTGGTGTTGGTTGTGCATAGCCAGGGGTTTGAAGAGGTAATTGGGAGATAGGAGCAATCAGAGGGTGGTGAAAAATTTAAGTCGGTATATATAACCCTAATTGCATTATTTTAAGGCAAGATTAGTCTGCCCCATGTGGAGATGCAATTCCCTGTGAGATCTCACTCCTGTCACCTAAATTACTGTAAGCTGCAAGGAGCAGCCCCATCCTCACTGTAACAAAAAGTTCAACAAACTTTTCTGCTGCATTACAGGAGCCAGAGGGGACTGTCATGGAGCTGATGTAACGCTCCATGCTTCAAACCCCCAAGAGACTTTATGTTCATTTATATCGTGTGTTTTTAAATATTTTACATCGTTTGGTTTTAGTTTAAATTAGTTTAGTGTAAAATGGCGTAACTTTAGTTTTAAATATACTTATATTCCTGTAGGTAAATGTGTTACTGTATAGCTAGTAAACAAGCTTTACTGCTGTGTAATTTATGCAACAGGGCTTTTCCCATTATCTAGCTGCATGTTTAATTCAAGAAGTCTGTGATTGTGTTTGTGTTTAATCTGATGTGTTAGAACAATGGATTATACAAATGTTGTGTGAGCTGAAAGGCTAAAGAATGTAAAGAATGTTTATTGTAAATAACTGACATAATGTAATTAGTATATTGGTAAAATGAGGTGCATCATTTATGCAAATTATGACTGTTGGACTTCAGCATAAATGGTGGCGTTTTGTTCATTAAAAGTCAGAGAACTCTCAAGCTCAGAGAGAGAGAATCCTGTTGAAACATACAGCCGCGTCTGGTGTTTCATTCAGCGACGCTACACTACACTATCACCCTCAGAAGGTACCGAGGCGCCTTCTGGAAATTCCTAACGGCTCCAGGGCAGAGGAACAGAAGCAGGCGGGTCAAGTTGCTCGAGGCGCTGAGGACAGCGCTCCCAGTAGCCGGGCTGACCACAACGAAGGGGTGTCTGGAGAGTCAGGACAGACGGAAGGGAACGGTTCCGCCACAGGGACAAATAACAGAAAACATAAAGGTCAATAAATGGGAAGAATGATATGGTTTGTCTAAAAGGCCAGCAAAGCATAGATTAAAACCAGTCATCACGTTTTCTTACGTCTCTACAGGCATTATTTAAGAAACAATTTATGGGGTACAATCCTAAAAGTGGAGAAAGTAATGATGGAATCCAGTGGAAAGTGCGACCTTAAACCTAGGACACCTAAAAATGAATATTTATATAGAAATATATCCATAATTCATAGATCCACACTCCCCCAGCTCCCCTTCTGTTTCACTCACCCCTGTCCTTTAGATTGTAAACTCAAGGGATGTCTGGCTGAGCACTTGTGTAATGTGCCGTATCAGTAGGACAATTATCCTAAGGGCAGGGCCATCTGTTCCTTATGTGTTTTAGTATATCTCATGTCTGCACTCCCCCATTGTACAGCGCTGCGGAATATGCTGGCGCTTTATAAATACAGAATAATAATAATTCAGGCATTTTCAGTCCTGCTGAAGCAAATATTCAAAAGGTCAACGTAAATCTTTATGTATGAGTCAGTGGAAGTGTCTGAGGGATCTCATTAAGGGCTCCATCCCCTCCTTAAAGCTAATGCTAGCGTTCACATCAATGAGCGTCAGCGTTAGCATTACGCCGGCATCACCTCCCGATCATTAACGGGTTAAAAAAACTGTTAGCGCATCAGTATTAGAGCTTTTTTGCACGTGTTTACTGTACTTTGCGCTCCCTATGCTTAACACGAGGAGCGCAAAGCGTAAGCAGAGAGTAACTAACAGTAGGATCACAAAGACATAACGCTAACAAAGAGCTGTTACTAACTAAAATAGTTTGTGACGGCTTAGAGCATCTGTGGAATCAGTTATCACCAGCTGTAACCCCCCCAAAAAAATCAAATACTTACCTTTCATCACGCGGTGAGAACGGTGGCCCGATCCACCTCTTCTGGCTGGCGGGGACAGAGTGAAAAAGGCCCGAGTCTCCCTCTGCGATCACTCCGCCGACCAACCGGATCTCGCGAGAGGCGAGATCCTGCCGGTCATGAGGCCTTATCAATTCTTAAAACTACATCTCCCATGATGCTTTGCTAGTGTTAAGGTTTGTGCGGCATGAATGGTAGAGATGTGAATTTGTTTCGGAAAAATTTGGATTTTGTAACGAAATTTGATAATTCGTAGTTCGGAAGTTCTTCCGAATAACGAATCGATACGATACGAATTCGAAACGAAACGGTATATAACGAATTTATTTCGTTTTATACTGTGTCATCATCATAAAAAGAAAAATTTGAATAATTGATATCAACTATCGAATCTGAAATGAACTATCAAATTGATCTTAACTTACAATACAAGTAATAGTTAGTAAAGGACTTTATGAAACAAATTAATTTTGTTTCACTGTTTAATTTGACTCCAATACTAAATCTGTGACACAGCTTAAATGTGCATAAATGTGCATAACATTCAGGATAGGCAGATGCGCATTGCGCAATAGGGAATTTAATTTGTGGCTTCAGGAATGGTGTCGAGAGCAAGGATTTGGCTTTGTGTCCCATGATAGCTCTAATTGGAGCAGAAAGGAACTGTATAAAAAAGATGGTTTGCATCTTACTCATAGGGGAACATATGTTCTCAGTGAGAAGTTCAAAGGTTTCGCAAAGAAATATTTAAACTAGGAGGGGGGGACAAAAGGGTAAAAAACAATCTGCCTGATTGTCCCCCAAAACTAAATCGGAGGGTGCAAGCAACATGCGGGGAAAAAAATGACAAGCTCAGAGTCGTGTCTGTAAATGCTCGCAGTTTAGTCAATAAAATCAATGAACTGGAGGCAATGATGGCAGCTGAAAAAGTAGATTTAGTGGCGGTTACTGAGACATGGTTCAGTGAGAAAAATAACTGGGACATAACAATACCGGGGTACTCTTTATATAGAAATACAGAGAAGGTAGGAAAGGAGGAGGAGTGGCCCTGTATGTGAAAAACAACATAAAAACGAACCAAATAAAAGTGAGCGAGGTGAACATAGAGTCAGTTTGGGTTACGCTAACATTTGGCAATCCTACAGTAGCTCGTTTCGGTGTGATCTATAGACCCCCTGGACAAGTAGAAGAGCTAGATAGCCAAAATGGCAATGAAGGGGGAAGTTATTATCATGGGGGACTTTAATCTTCCTGATGTGAACTGGAAAACCAAAACAGCTGGGTGCACCAGGAGTACAAATATTCTAAACTCCCTACTGGGATTATCTCTAACACAAGTAGTTGAGGAGCCGACCCGTAAAGAGGCCATATTGGATTTAATACTCACAAATGGAGGTTTGGTATCGGACGTTGTTGTAGGTGAAAATTTGGGATCTAGTGATCACCAGTCAGTATGGTGTAATATAAGAACAGGGATGGAGCCGCACCACACAAAAACAAAACTTTTAGACTTTAAAAAAAACAGATTTTTCTAAAATGAGATTTTGTGTGAAGGAATCATTATCAGACTGGAGGAGTTTAAAGGGAGTCCAGGAGAAATGGGATTATTTAAAGGAAGCATTATTGAAGGCCACAGGCAATTGCATTCGACTTGTTAGCAAAAACAAAAAAGGGAAGAAACCACTGTGGTACTCTGCAGAAGTGGCCAAAATAGTGAAGAACAAAAAGACAGCATTCAATAATTATAAAACAACTCAGAGTGAAGAAGATAGGCAAACCTATAAGATTAGGCAGAAAGAGGCAAAGCAATTTATAAGGGCTTCCAAAGCATGCGCAGAAGAGAAAATAGGGGGGGGGGCGGAGCTGACTGCTTATGGGTACGGACGCATGCTGCTGAGCTCTCCTGCGGACTTATCTTTTTCTTTGACTTTTTGCTTCCCCAGTCTATTTTGAGGCGCCCCCCAAGAGAGTACTGTTGGCCTGGGTTGAATAAACCAGGTACCGAGTTGATCTGCGGAGTCCCTACCTGCCGTTGCAGCCTCCCTTTTTTTCGGGCCTATGGATGAGGCCTACCTCAGCAGCCATTTTTGAAGCCTGCAGCGAATCCTTGGATTTCCTGGTCCCTCTAGGCTGCCTGTACTGTCGTCGCGGTTAGTGGTGCTTGCTTCACACGCACCTCCTCCTTCGGATCATCTGGGTTTCTACGTCCTGATGGCTGCTCCGAATTCCCTGCCCCTCACGAGAGGGATGCTGATGGAACTGTGGCGGGAATTCCGGCAGTCGTGGCTCCTCGAACGTCAGGAAGCTGGGTGGAACGGTGCGACGATCCCTGCTGCTGCGGCGGCGTCTGGTGATGAGCAGGTGACCGACCTGACGGAGACGTGGCCCTGCGGTGACCCTGCTGGATGCGGAGGCAGCCCTGAGGACCCGACCAGGAGTGACCTGTTACTGGAAGAACGGGCCCCGGCTGAGCTTCTTGATCCCCCGGCGGTCTTACCTGCTGTGGAGGAGTCTGTCCAGATCGCTGCCTGCTGCGGTTTGGTGGGGCCCTTTGAAACTCCGCTGTTCTCTGTGATGCTGGGGCGGTCTAGCGACTGCAGGATGGTCCTGGATTCCTGGAGGTGTGAGGTCCGGTCTGCTGCAGCCCCTGTTGTGGGCCTACTATCTGGCGTGCACTTCGGACAGGACTCACTCTCTACCGCGGTGGCCTGCCTTGCTGACCGGGCATGTCCTCTGATGAGCATCTCACATGTCGCGTTGGGGGCCCGGTTTCTCCTTCTACTCTGGGACACAGGCTGAAGATGTAGATGAATATATGGGCTGCTGTCCCCCTTCCCTTTTTTGATCGTCACCCCCACCCCGATGAATACCCCCCTGTCATTCTGCGACACTTTTTGTCTTTGGATGATCTGGATAGCCCCACTCCCGGATTCCTGGCTGCTGAATACCCCCTACGTGGCTGTTTCCTTATTTTCCCCCTCAGAAGTGTTTATCCCCCCTGATTTTTATTTTTCCTCTCTGCTGACATTCCCCTCCCCCCACACACACTTTTTTGAGGACTCTTGCTGAGTTTTTCTCTCCCCCTCCCCGCGGACACTCTTTAGCGGACTTTCCTTCACCTGACCAGGACGTGGATTGCCCTGCCGGTCTGAGCATCTGGCCCACAATTTTTTTTTTTTTTATTTTTTTTTATTTTTTTTTATTTTTGCGTGGGACCATAGGTTGCCCTGGGTGAGCCATTGGAGCGGATACCATGGCTCTGTCTGCTCCCTCTGGCCCCAGGACGCCTGGCCCTGTGGCCCCTTCCGTGGCCTCCAGTCATCTTGCGAGGTTGCTGGAGCGAGCCAGGAATGCTACTTTTTCCTGGGCTGTCCCCGCCCCCCTTTTTTTTTTTTTTTTTTTAATTTTACAATTATTTTATTTGGATGCCCTGTCCCCTGTCTGACGACGAGACCACCTTCCTGGTCACTGTCTGAGTGCCCTTCTCCCTCACTTTTATTTTTTGTTATCATTGAACCTTGTTGACTCTTCTCGTTTTTTGTTTATGTTTCTGTATGATCTACTTTTAGCTTATTTTCAAAATAAAATTTTGAATATCAAAAAAAAGAAGAGAAAATAGGTCAGTAAAAAAGGGGGATAAAACATTTTTTAGATACATAAACGAGAAAAAAAAAGTAAAACAAGGATTAGTTAGATTAAAAACAAAGGAAGGAAGGTATGTAGAAGAGGATAAAAGTCTCGCTGACTGCCTCAATAAATATTTTTGTTCAGTCTTTGCAGAAGAAAAGGAAGGAAAGGGACCTCAGTTAGGAGGAAACACTAACGAGACAATTACATATCAGTTTACAGAGGAGGAGGTTCTACAGCAGCTGTCTAAAGTAAAGACAAATAAGTCAATGGGGCCTGATGGGATCCACCCTAAATTATTAAAAGAGCTCAGTGATGTAATAGCAAAACCGTTAACAGATTTATTTAACCAATCCTTGCTAACGGGAGTCGTCCCAGAAGACTGGAAATTAGCAAATGTTGTGCCCATTCACAAGAAGGGTAGTAGGGAGGAATCTGGGAACTATAGGCCAGTTAGTCTTACGTCAGTAGTGGGGAAATTAATGGCAACCATGTTAAAGGAAAGGATTGTTGAACATCTAAAAACACATAGATTACAGGATCAGAAACAACATGGGTTTACCTCAGGGAGATCATGCCAAACTAATCTTATTGATTTTTTTGATTGGGTAACAAAAATAATAGACACAGGTGGTGCAGTAGACATTGCTTATTTAGATTTCAGTAAGGCTTTTGATACTGTTCCGCATAGAAGGCTTATCAATAACTTGCAATCTTTGAGCTTGGATTCCAATATTGTTGAATGGATTAGGCAGTGGCTGAGTGACAGGCAACAGAGGGTTGTGGTAAATGGAGTTTATTCGGCGCAAGGTCTTGTTACCAGCGGGGTACCTCAGGGGTCAGTACTTGGACCCATTCTATTTAATATTTTTATTAGTGATATTGCAGAAGGTATTAATGGAAAAGCAGGGGTCAAGTCCTGGGAAAAAAAGTGAGGGAACTCACCCACGAATTCCACAACCCCCATTACCTTAAGAAAATATATATATATATATATCACGAGTATAGCCGGACGAGCCGGTGATACCATTTTTATTGGGTCAACTTTACATTTAAAAGACAAACTTTCAAGAGTGTAAACTGGAAACTATACTGATCAGTGAAAGGTATCACTACGTACAGGTATACTCGTGATTGTGGCAACTGGACTAACGCATTTTATATATAATATATATATCCAGGCACAGACCCCCCAGAATAATATACACAACACTGTGCCCCCAGAATAATATACACAGCGCTGAGCCCCCAGAATAATATACACAGCGCTGAGCCCCCAGAATAACATACACAGCGCTGAGCCCCCAGAATAATATACACAGCTCTGAGCCCCCAGAATAATATACACAGCGCTGAGCCGCCAGAATAACATATACAGCGCTGAGCCCCCAGAATAGCATACACAGCGCTGAGCCCCCAGAATAACATACACAGCGCTGAGCCCCCAGAATAACATACACAGCGCTGAGCCCCCAGAATAATATACACAGCACTGAGCCTCCAGTATAATATACACAGCACTGAGCCCCCAGAATAACATACACAGCCCTGAGCCCCCAGAATAATATACACAGCACTGAGCCTCCAGTATAATATACACAGCACTGAGCCCCAACAATAACATAATAACATGCACAGCACAGAGCCCCCATAATAATATACACAGCACTGAACCCCTGGTTCATGGATAGTGCCCCTGGTCTCATGGATAGTGCCCCTGGTCTCATGGATAGTGCCCCTGGTTCATGGATAGTGCCCCTGGTCTCATGGATAGTGCCCCTGGTCTCATGGATAGTGCCCCTGGTCTCATGGATACTGCCCCTGGTCTCATGGATACTGCCCCTGGTCTCATGGGATACTGCCCCTGGTCTCATGGATAGTGCCCCTGGTCTCGTGGGATACTGCCCCTGGTCTCATGGATAGTGCCCCTGGTCTCATGGGATACTGCCCCTGGTCTCATGGGATACTGCCCCTGGTCTCATGGGATACTGCCCCTGGTCTCATGGATACTGCCCCTGGTCTCATGGATACTGCCCCTGATCTCATGGATAGTGCCCCTGGTCACATGGATAGTGCCCCTGGTCTCATGGATAGTGCCCCTGGTCTCATGGATAGTGCCCCTGGTCTCATGGATACTGCCCCCAGGTCTCATGGATACTGCCCCTGGTCTCATGGATAGTGCCCCTGGTCTCATGGATACTGCCCCCAGGTCTCATGGATACTGCCCCTGATCTCATGGATAGTGCCCCTGGTCACATGGATAGTGCCCCTGGTCTCATGGATAGTGCCCCTGGTCTCATGGATAGTGCCCCATGTCTCATGGATAGTGCCCCATGTCTCATGGATACTGCCCCTGGTCTCATGGGATACTGCCCCTGGTCTCATGGATAGTGCCCCTGGTCTCAAGGATAGTGCCCCTGGTCTCATGGGATACTGCCCCTGGTCTCATGGGATACTGCCCCTGGTCTCATGGATAGTGCCCCTGGTCTCATGGGATACTGCCCCTGGTCTCATGGATAGTGCCCCTGGTCTCATGGATACTGCCCCCAGGTCTCATGTATAGTGCCCCTGGTCTCATGGATAGTGCCCCTGGTCTCATGGATAGTGCCCCTGGTCTCATGGATAGTGCCCCTGGTCTCATGGATACTGCCCCCAGGTCTCATGGATACTGCCCCTGGTCTCATGGATACTGCCCCTGGTCACATGGATACTGCCCCTGGTCACATGGATACTGCCCCTGGTCTCATGGATAGTGCCCCTGGTCACATGGATAGTGCCCCTGGTCTCATGGATAGTGCCCCTGGTCTCATGGATAGTGCCCTTGGTCTCATGGATACTGCCCCTGGTCTCATGGATAGTGCCCCTGGTCTCATGGATAGTGCCCTGGTCTCATGGATACTGCCCCTGGTCTCATGGATAGTGCCCCTGGTCTCATGGATACTGCCCCTGGTCTCATGGGATACTGCCCCTGGTCTCATGGATACTGCCCCCAGGTCTCATGTATAGTGCCCTGGTCTCATGGATAGTGCCCTGGTCTCATGGATAGTGCCCCTGGTCTCATGGATAGTGCCCCTGGTCTCATGGATACTGCCCCCAGGTCTCATGGATACTGCCTGGTCTCATGGATACTGCCCCTGGTCACATGGATACTGCCCCTGGTCACATGGATACTGCCCCTGGTCTCATGGATAGTGCCCCTGGTCACATGGATAGTGCCCTGGTCTCATGGATAGTGCCCCTGGTCTCATGGATAGTGCCCTTGGTCTCATGGATACTGCCCCTGGTCTCATGGATAGTGCCCCTGGTCTCATGGATAGTGCCCCTGGTCTCATGGGATACTGCCCCTGGTCTCATGGATAGTGCCCCTGGTCTCATGGATACTGCCCCTGGTCTCATGGGATACTGCCCCTGGTCTCATGGATACTGCCCCCAGGTCTCATGTATAGTGCCCCTGGTCTCATGGATAGTGCCCCTGGTCTCATGGATACTGCCCCTGGTCTCATGGATAGTGCCCCTGGTCACATGGATACTGCCCCTGGTCTCATGGATAGTGCCCCTGGTCACATGGATACTGCCCCTGGTCTCATGGATAGTGCCCCTGGTCACATGGATACTGCCACTGGTCTCATGGATAGTGCCCCTGGTCTCATGGATAGTGCCCCTGGTCTCATGGATACTGCCCCTGGTCTCATGGATAGTGCCCCTGGTCTCATGGATACTGCCCCTGGTCTCATGGATACTGCCCCCAGCCCAACTTACCACTGCTGCTGCTGCTGCCACTGCACACTGCCGGCGGCCACGTGTTTCCTGCTTCAGCGGCCGCTGACAGGAAGTGCAGCCGCTCGCCTGGGATCTATGAAACAGCCAGGCGAGCGGCTCCACTTCCGGTCACCGGCCGTTAGAATAGGAAGCACGCGGCCGCCGGCAATGTGCGGCGGCCGCCTGCTAAGCGTTCGGGCTCGGGCCACAGCGGGAACGCTGCGTTCCCGCAGCGTTCCCGCTGTGGGAGAAGTGCGGGAACGCCGTTCCCGCACGTTCCCGCTCGACTCGAGCCCTGTGGAAAAGTATGTATTTTTGCTGATGACACAAAGATTTGCAACAGAGTTGACGTTCCTGGAGGGATCAGTCAAATGACAAATGATTTAGGTAAACTAAAAAAATGGTCGGAGCTGTGGCAATTGAGTTTTAATGTGGATAAGTGCAAGATAATGCACCTGGGACGTAAAAACCCAAGGGCTGAATATAGAATATTTGATACAGTCCTAACCTCAACATCTGAGGAAAGGGATTTAGGGGTTATTATTTCAGAGGATCTAAGGGTAAGTAGTCAATGTAATAGAGAAGCAGGAAATGCTGGCAGAATGCTTGGTTGTGTAGGGAGAGGTATTAGCAGTAGGAAAAGGGAAGTGCTCATGCCACTGTACAGAGCATTGGTGAGACCTCACTTGGAGTACTGTGTGCAGTACTGGAGACCGTATCTCCAGAAGGATATAGACATCTTAGAGAGAGTTCAAAGAAGGGCTACTAAAATGGTGTACGGCTTGAAGGAGAAAAGTTACCAGGAAAGGCTTAATGATCTTAACATGTACAGCTTGGAAAAAAGACGAGACAGAGGAGATATGATAGAAACATTTAAATACGTAAAGGGAATCCACAAGGTAGAGGAAGGGAGTATATTTAAAAGGAAACAAAGTAGCAAAACAAGAGGACATAGTCTTAGATTAGAGGGGCAAAGGTTTAAAAGTAACATCAGAAAGCATTATTTTACTGAGAGGGTGGTGGATACATGGAACAGTCTTCCAGTAGAAGTGGTAGAGGCCAAAACAGTAATTGAATTTAAGCAGGCATGGGATAGGCATAAGGCTATCCTAAACAAAAGATAAATCCAGGTAAAGTATCCATGTAATTGGGCAGACTAGATGGGCCGAAAGGTTCTTATCTGCCGACATTTTTCTATGTTTCTATGTTTCTATTTAACCCTAGCTTTTCTTATAACAGCAAAATTTTATTAATTGGGGTTTTATTTAGTGATCCAAAATTCGAATTGATATCAACTATCGAATTGGTATATGAAATTCGAATCGATTTGTAAATTTCAAATCGTTCCGAAACTAAACAAAATACGAAACTAAATTAGTTACGAAATTCCGAAAATGAAATTATTTAAAAACTTAACGAAACTAAACTAAACAAAACAACTTTTTCAGCCATGCACAGCCCTAATAAAGGGAGTTGTTATCCTGCAACATTTACAGATTTACTATATGATCCAGGGAGAAATGAGCTGCTGTTGCAAAACTCCAGAATGGATACAAATAACCTCCGAATTGGTGCAGAATGGCAACGGACGGTAAATATCACCATTCAGTGCCATTTCAGGGCAATTTGTCTATTCACTAAGCTGTCAATTACCCAAATTCAGGCGAATTGGCAGCAAAATACGGTGCAGTGTGCCGCAAATCGGTAGCACGGAAATTTCCCATAGAAGACTATCGTGTCTTCTATTCACAGAACGCCAAATTGCACTGAAATTGCTTCAAGGTGCCCTGATTTTGGTGTTTCAATTCAACAGGTTTAAAAAGGCGAACCCCATAGGTTCCAATGTAAAAATGTAATAGCTTTTTAAATTACTATTTTTTTTCTAAGGCCGTTTATTCTTTTTATTTTTGCAAAAACCCATTTTATTTTCTTATTTTTTAAAAAGATGTTTTTGGTTTTTTTTTTGACGCAATTTTTTATTTTTTAAAAATTTTATTTTTTAAAAAATTTTATTTTGTAAAAGACTTTTTTATTTTCTAATAAATAATAGACCTTTTTATTATTTTTTAAAGGACGGTTTTTATTCTTTACACACTTTTTACCTATTTTTATTGATTTAAACTCCTATTAGGGGAATAGGACACTTCCTGTTTGTTTTCAGCTTGGTGGAATTCGCCAATGCCAATGCGGCGCAGTTTGGTGCAATTCGACGGTTTTTGCTAACGTCCAATAGCTGCTTCAGTGACTCCAGTTTCGGTAAAATACGGTGACCATTCACTAAGTAGTGAATTAACCGTAATTCCGGTAAAATGGAATCGCTGAAGTGAGCCGAAATCGGTCGAATTGCAAAGCCCCGAAATTGCAAATAATTTCGGTGGTTTGTGAATAGATCCTCAAAAAAATTTGTTCTATTAAATGCTATATTCACGTACCTCTGACAACAGATGGAAAGTGTAGGCATAAAAAGGTCTGGAGTAAATGAACACTGGTATGTCGTAGTCTTTTCTTGCCATTGAAGCAACTCTCATGGCCTCTTTTACGCGATGATGAACAAACTTAAGGGCATTTGGACTTGACTTCAAGATATAATCAAGATATATGGAAGGGTAAAGAGCGTTGGAACTCTTCCAGAGCCACAAGAGCAGATCATTCCTCTTTTGCTCAATTTCTGGACATAGGCCTGTGTATGAGTGAGGGTGTGTCTTGTAGTCATAGTTGTAACAATCCGGGAATAGATAATATCCCCACAGACCATGCGACCTTTTGTCTTGAGCCAAGAGAACTGTTTCCATCATAAATTCCTTGCCAGCTGCGTCAAATTCCTTTTTGGCTACTGGCGTGAGCTTGTCAAGGGACCAGTCAGGGTGGTGTCTCTTTACTAACTCAATGGACTTATTTCTGTAAATGGTTTTATTTCCCCAGTTTCTATCCCATTGGGGTCTCCAATTTTCCCAGTCGATGACGCCCAAGCCTTGGAAATCCTTGTTCGGTATGAGACGTTCAATGTCTTGCTCTGCCTTCTTCAGGTGCTTTTTGATGCTCTCGTTTTGTGGCACACCGCCGTTAAATGGTTGTCCATCATCAGAGATGTAAGGGTAATGCCCCAGGTGAGTGTGATAGAAGATCGTCACGTTGGATCCACTCAAGGTCTCGTTGGTGTTTGCAACGATGTCAAAAACACTGAGATCCAAGTCGATTTTGTACCTCTGTTTACACTGCGCGGTCGGCGCGTTCCAAAATGAAATAAAGGGTTTATCTTGGATATAAGGTGCTCTTGCCTGTCGGAGCACTTGAGCTTTTCCCTTTGATGCTGCTGTTAACATTAACGTCAAGAAAAGCCATTCAATCCAGAGACACCTCCGGAGGGCAGACATCTTTACACGGCTGACGATTCTTGATGCTGGGTTCACTTCTTCCTTGGAATCAAAGAACACGATATAAGATTCATTCATGGAGAAATGAGACAGAAAGCAACTGTACACGTATCTATACAAACAACTTTGTAATCATAGTTAAGGCTTTTATTCAATGATACGTGCAAATTAAAAATACTGCCTAATATCCTGTCCACAAAACGTATGCTTGATTCCCTCACTTATATATTTGGTGTCCCTGTAGCCACGTGCAGAATGCTCCCCTCGCCATCAGCATCCCGAAGGAGTACTGATTCTGGCCCAAGATGAAAAACAAACTGGACAAGAAAAACGTCATCGTTTGCGCTCACTCCTGTGACTCTATGTGAAAAAACACAGAGGTTTTGGTTTAGATGAATGCCTATTAAAGTGTAAGCCCACCTGCCACGTCATGGCACCTCTGGTCAGGCGAGTCCTACCTAATTAAACCAATCTGCTTTGTGAGCAACCTCATATGCTCATTGTAACGTGGGGGTTTCTGTCCACATGCAGTTTGCTCCCCTTGAAGTCAGTATTGCACAGAAGTACCACTTCTGGCCCAGAATCTAGGCAATAATACACAGGAGATCCTTGGAGGCTCAACCCAAAATGGAGACAGAGTTTATTTTAACTTTAGAATAGGAAAAAAAACACACAAAGGGGGAAGGTACAGAAACAATAGAGTGACTTGTTGCTGGGGGTAGGTGTGGGTTGATGGAAGCATGTGAAGACGAAGGAATCCATTACTTACGGGGGGTGGAAGCAGACGAAAAGTTAGATTGCATGTTCTTGAGCAGGGTCCTCGCCTACATGTTATCCTGTCTTATCCATTGCACAGCACTATGGAACTTGTTAGTGTTTTATAACAAATTGTAACTGTAACATACAAATACACGCTTTGACAACAGCACAGCACATCACACAACACTCTACCCTATATACAGAGCAATGAAATGCAAGGAAAAATACAAATAAACATTGAAGCAGCCGTTTCGTCACACTCATGTTGCTATTCAGTCACTTTTATACTTTTATACTCTCACCAGCGACAATTCTACTGTGGGATAAAAAGGAAAACATGGAAAAGGTGCAGCAGCAAAAAATGACCTGGCTGAGAATTCAACAAATATACATACAGTTGTGTTCAAAATTATTCAACCCCCAATGCTGTAAAGGGTTTTAGGGAATTTAGTGTACATTTGTAATTGTATTCAGAATGAAATCCTACAAGGACTTTTTAAAGAACCATATGCAACTAAAATGACATCAATTGGTTTTGTAATACAGTAGTAAATGTTTCTTTTGTGAATTCTTCATTGACACAATTATTCAACCCCTTAAAGACTACCACTCTGAAGAACAGAGGTTCATTCAAGTGTTTTCAATCAGGTATTGAAAACACCTGTGGATGTCACGGAGCAGCAATAAAGCATAATAAGCACCAATTAGGCAGCTTTAAAATGACTGTGATACTCAGCTCCTTCTAGACATTTACTGGTGTGGTTACAAACATGGTGAAGTCAAGAGAATGGTCCAGGAAGACAAGAGAAGAGGTGATTACTCTTCACAGGAAGGGCAATGGCTATAAGAAGATTGCAAAGATGTTAAACATACCAAGAGAGACCATAGGAAGCATCATTCGCAAATTAAAGGCAAAGGGCACTGTTGAAACGCTACCTGGTTGTGGCAGAAAGAAGATGCTGACTTCGACTGCTGTGCGCTACCTGAAGCGTAGAGTGGAGAAAAGTCCCCGTGTGACTGCTGAGGAACTGAGAAAAGATTTGTCAGATGTGGGTACTGAAGTTTCAGCTCAGACAATACGGCGCACACTGCGTAATGAAGGCCTCCATGCCAGAACTCCCAGGCGCACCCCCTTGCTGTCTCCAAAGAATAAGAAGAGTCGACTGCAGTATGCCAAAAGTCATGTGGACAAACTACAGAAGTTTTGGGATAGTGTTCTGTGGACTGATGAAACAAACTTAGAACTGTTTGGGCCCATGGATCAACGCTATGTTTGGAGGAGGAAGAACAAGGCCTATGAAGAAAAGAACACATTGCCTACTGTGAAGCATGGCGTGGGGTCAATCATGCTTTGGGGCTGTTTTGCTTCTGCAGGTACAGGGAAGCTTCAGCGTGTGCAAAGTGCCATGAATTCTCTTCAGTACCAGGAGATATTGGATGACAATGTGACGCAGTCCGTCACAAACCTGAGGCTTGGGAGACGTTGGACCTTTCAACAGGACAATGATCCCAAGCATACCTCCAAGTCCACTAGAGCATGGTTCCAGATTAAAGGCTGGAACATTTTGGAGTGGCCATTGCAGTCACCTGACTTAAATCCGAATAAGAACCTCTGGTGGGACTTAAAGAAAGCAGTTGCAGTGCGCAAGCCTAAGAATGTGACTGAACTGGAGGCTTTTGCCCATGACGAATGGGCGAAGATACCCGTAGATCGCTGCAAGACACTTGTGTCAAACTATGCTTCACGTTTAAAAGCTGTTATAACTGTAAAAGGATGTTGTACTAAGTACTAAGATTGAATGTCACTTGGGGGTTGAATAAAACTGATAATGATGTGAGCACAGAAAAGACATTTGTGGTTATTTCATTATAAATGTTATGTTATATTTGTCTGACCTACACGTGCCTCTTTGATTTAATTGCAAGCAAGATGACTGAATGATCAAAATCAATGTCAAACTGGCCAAAACACTCAATTTCAGTGGGGGTTGAATAATTTTGAACACAACTGTATGTACAAAAAAAAAATGTTTTTTGGGCATGTGGACCACCTCCCTTCAGGTAAACAATGTGTAATTAGATCCACAGGTGTAGCTACTTGTATCGCTTTGGTCGGCTCTGAAAGAAACATACATCCTCCAAACCAAAGTGCTCCTGCAGCCCTAGGCTTGTCACAATATTCATAAAGTTTCTTACGCCCATTTGACTCTCCGCCATCTTTGTTCATCCTAAACATTTCTATGCTATGGTATCAAGCAATCTTTCCATTTCTGATGTACCGTGAGATTCCTGCATCACCAACCCTGTGACTCTGTCTGTCCTCGCTAATGATAGAGTGGAAGAAGAACCGGACCAGGAACTCAGCCTCATTTTTACAGTTCCATCAACAAGTTATATATAAAATATATTTTCATACAAAAAAATTCTAAAAACAGAGAAAATAGGAAATTTTGCTATTTTCAAAGTTTTGCATTGTATTTTAATTGTGAATGACATAGTACGCTTAGCTTTTCTTGCAAAAAAATCCATATACAAAAATGGTCAATTTATAAAAAAACATAAAAATATGGAATGTCCTAGTCAGTAGGGATGGGCCAAACACCCCCGTGTTCGGTTCGCATTTGAACTCGTACAATTTAAAAAGTTCGAATTCGAACGCGAACACGATTCAAACTCAATGCAAGTCAATGGGACTCGAACGTTCGAATTTTAGAGTGCCCTCCAAGAGGGCATATATGTAAGCTATTGGCCATAAAAGGTGTATGGGGGTCTGGGTAGTGCCCTGGGAGACAGGAAACAAGGAAAAAAAGTTTTAAAAAAACATTTTTTAAGGAATAGTGATTTTTACAAGACATAAAGGTTAAGAATAAAAACGAAAAATTCCTTAAAATATCGTGCCTAGGAGGTCCCCATAACCTGCCCGTGAAGTGGCGGATTTATAGAATGTATAGAAACATTTAAAAAGAAAGAAATGACATTTCAAATGACGATAAATGGTTTTCCTTTATTCTTTTCATAAACAACTGCTTGGGGCGTCAGCCTGTATGAAAAGAGGAGACGTTTTAGGACACTCAGAACAAGTTTAGTGATTTTTGGCTAAATTATGGTGCCTCTTATGCAGGCTTTGGATAAAAGTAACATTAGGTGCTTTAAAATTGGGCCTTTAGTGTCGGCAACAGTGCCTTCACACTGTCCGTAACCCCTCTGAGGTATTGTGGATTCTGTGGAAGAGTGCAGTGGTGGAGGTTTTGGGAATGCAGAAGAGATGCCCGATCTACTCAATTACATCAGCATCAGGGGAGTGATAGCTGCTGATCCAGGACTGATTAATTTTTATAAATATCAGACAGTCTACAGAGTCGGTGGACAGATGCACTCTTTTGTCTGTGACAAAACCTCCAGCGGCACTGAACGTCCTTTCAGAAAGCACGCTGGATGAAGGGCAACCTAGTAGCTCCATAGCATATTGGCTAAGTTCTGGCCAGTGATCCAATCTCAACACCCAGTAAGCCAGTGGATCATCTGCTGTAAAGGAATCCAGGTCTGCCCTTGCCCCTAGGTAGTCCTGCACCATATGGTGAAGACACTGGCAATGGGTGCCTACATTTGATGTCTCTGGGCGTCGTGGACTAAAAAAATTGGAAAAGGCATCAGTCAAGCGGCCCCCTTCACCACTCTTCCTCTGATCAACCGCAGCCTCAGAAGCACCTGTGTCATCACTTGGTAACCTACCAGTGCCTGGAAAGGTGTTAAACAAGTGTCGCTTTAGAGCGTCCTCAAGTTGTTTCATCCTGTCCTCCCTCTGTGAGGGCAGGATGAGCTCTGCAACCTTACCCTTGTATCATGGATCAAGAAGGCTTGCCAACCAGTAATGATCCCTCTCCTTGATAGCACAAATCCTGGAGTCCTTTAGCAGGTTTTGCAGTATAAGGGAGCCCATGCAGTGTAGGTTGGAGGTGACATTAGCTTCCTGGTCGCTGAGGATGACCCTATCGTGCACTACCTCCTCCCAGCCACATACTAGTCCTTAGGTTTCTGGGGACACAAAACCCTCCCTTGAGGAATCCCCACCTTCAATGCCCCCATGACTTAAATATTCATCCTCCTCCTCATCCTCCTCCTGTCTGATCTGAGGACCCACAAGAATGCTGTCTGCATAAAGACTGGGGCCTTGAGAGCTAGGGAAGGCCACCTCTTCCTCCTGCTGCTCTGCCTCTAGTGCCACATCTATAATTCCCCGCAGAGTGCGCTCCAGCAGGAACACTAAAGGAATTGTGTCACTGATGCATGCACTGTCCCTGCTCACCATCCTCGTTGCCTCCTCAAATGGTGACAGTACAGTGCATGCATCCTTGATCATCAGTCACTGTGGGGGGAAATAAACAAGTTGACATACCATACTCACACAGGTACTCATTGATGGCCCTCTGCTGCTTGTGCAGACGCTGCAGCATTGCAAATGTTGAGTTCCACCTGGTGGGCGTGTCATAGATCATACGGTTTGTGGGAAGGTGGAATTCTCCTGTCCCCTAAACAAACCAGCTCAAGCACAGTATGGCATCTTTTTGCTTGAGCCATTGCGTAGCCCCTGCCATGCGTCGGTTTAACTGCCACTTCGCCAGAGGCAGAGAAGGAGGAGGAGGAGGAAGAGGGAGAGGTGGTGGTGGAGCAGACAGACCTCATACAAACAGCTTTCTGGTGGCGTGGTGGATGAACAAGCTCCAGCACAGAGCCCCGTCTTGGATCCCTCCCAGCTGCAATCAAAGTTACCCAGTGTGTCGTGAAGGAAATGTAACGGCCCTGTCCATGCTTGCTGGACCACGTGTCTAAAGTCACATGCACCTGGCTGCAGACTGCCTTTCCCAATGACTCCATAACATTGTCTTCCACGTGCTGGTATAGTGCTGGAATGGCCTTCCGTGAAAAATAATGGCGTCTTGGAACCTGCCACTGTGGTACAGTACATTCAGCAAATTCACGGAAGGAAGCAGAGTCCACCAGCTGGAAAGGCAGCAGCTGTAATGTGAGTAATTTTGCTAAGCTGGCATTTAGACGCTGTGCTTGAGGATGGTTGGGACTATATTTTTTCTTATGCTGCAGCAGCTGGGGCAACGTAATCTGACTGTGTAAATCTTCAGCTGATGGGATGCTGTCACATTGTGAGGAAGGAACTGGTACATCCATTACTGTAGCATTATCCCTGTCAGTGGAGGTTGGAGTCAATGACATGGCAGGACATATAGTGGGGGTAGAGACAGGTGAGGAGGACCTACGCAAAGTTTTGCGCCAACGGGATGCGTGGCAGGTGGTCATATGTCGCCTCAAGCACGTGGTACCCAAGCGTCCGGTGTCTTTCCCACGCTCGAGCCTCATCTGACATAGATTACAAATAGCAATGGTGCGGTCTGCTGCACATTTCTTAAAGAACTCCCAGACAGCAGAGTTCCTGGATGTGTGCTTTGAGACAACAGCGCTCTGCACCTGAGCAGCTCTGACATCTGATGCCTTGGACTGGCTAGTGCTACGGTTGGTCATAGAGGACGCTGTGCCTCGTGTTTGTTGTGCCTCCTCCTCTTCACTTGATTCCTCTGTTCGATCAGGCACCCAGGTGGAGTCAGTGACCTCATCATCATTGTCATCACCCCCTATCTCCTTGTCACTGGAGCCAACTTGGCAGTATGCTGCAGCTGCTGGGGCAAAATGAGTGCCAGTTATTTATGTGTCACTGGCACCCCCTTCCTCCAGGTTGATTATACTCCCTTCCTCAACCTCAGAGATTGAATCAGAGCACTGTAGTTGCTGCGCATCCTCAAGCAGCATGTCACTGTCATTGTAGTCAAACAATTTAGCTGACTCCTCCGTGTGTGATAGTGAGGCTACGGCAGGAGTAGCTGTGGACATGGAGGCTGCATTAGATGCTTTGGCAGCTGAGGTGGACTGTAAAGCACTAGAAGCCTGGCTGGCAGAGGACTCAGAGGATGAGGATGGCCTGGTTAGCCAATCCACCAAATCCTCTGTATGTTACTGCTGCTTAAGACGGCCAGCACCAGTTAGAAAGGACAAGCGTGCCCCTGCAGAGGATGCACCACGACCACGATGACGACCAGAGGCGCAGAGTTTGCTTGCCCTCTTATCTATGTCTGGGAGCATCTGCCTGTCCTTTTTGGTATTTCTGACATGGTGAGTGATATATAGATTAAAGATATACAGAACTCTGATTCAACTCTGTTATAAAAATTGGAGATATGCTGCAGAACTCTGTTTCAACTCTGGTATAAAGATTAAAGATTTACAGAACTCTGGTATAACTCAGTGAGACACCCTGATAGCTGGCAACAGTGACAAGACACAGATTACAATTCCCAGAAACCACCTACAAATCAGTGAGACCCCCTGATAGGACCCCCTGATAGCTGGCAACAGTGACAAGACACAGATTACAATTCGCAGAAATCTGCTAGAAGTATGTGGGACCCCCTGATAGCTGGCAGTGAGAAGACACAGATTACAATTCCCAGAAACCTCCTATAAATCAGTGAGACCCCCTGATGGGTGGCAGTGAGAACACACAGATTACAACAATTGCCAGATATTTTGTATAAATGACTGACCCCCAAAATAGTTGGTGGCAGTGACAACACAAAGATTAGAACAATTCCCAGATATTTTGTATAAATGAGACCCCCACAATTGCTGGTGGCAGTGAGAACACAAAGATTACAACAATTCCCAGATATTTTGTATAAATGACTGACCCCCAAAATAGTTGGTGGCAGTGAGAACAAAGATTAGAACAATTCCCAGTTATTTTGTATAAATGAGACCCCCCACAATTGCTGGTGGCAGTGAGAACACAAAGATTAGAACAATTCCCAGATATTTTGGAGAAATGAGACCCCCCCCCAATAGCTGCTGGCAGACTGGCAGTGAGAACACACACTAACAATCTCCTCTCAAAAAACACATGCTGGGGCTGTAAGGGACGCCTTATAAAGTGTGCTGTGCCTGTCTTGCACCTAAACTGTGGTCAGGTGCAGACTGTAGCCAATTCCAAGCTTCAGGCCAGTGGAAAAGTGCATTGTGGTCCATTGTGGTGCATTGTGGGCGAACATGCTGTGAACACGCGGAACTGTTCGAAGTTCGCGAACATACGAACTGGCGATGTTCGAATCGAACTTCGAACACATCGAACCGAACAGCTCATCCCTACTCAAGGGAGAGGGGACCCTGCTCCAGAGCTTACAATCTAAGAGGAGAGAGGACCCTGCTCAAGAGTTTACAATCTAAGAGGAGAGAGGACCCTGCTCCAGAGTTTACAATCTAAGAGGAGAGAGGACCCTGCTCAAGAATTTACAATCTAAGAGGAGAGGGGACCCTGCTCAAGGGCTTACAATCTAAGAGGAGAGGGGACTCTGCTCCAGAGTTTACAATCTGAGAGGAGAGGGGAGCCTGCTCAAGAATTTACAATCTAAGAGGAGAGAGGACCCTGCTCAAGAGCTTACAATCCAAGAGGAGAGGGGACCCTGCTCAAGAACTTACAATCTAAGAGGAGAGGGGACCCTGCTCCAGAGTTTACAATCTAAGAGGAGAGAGGACCCTGCTCAAGAATTTACAATCTAAGAGGAGAGAGGACCCTGCTCAAGAGCTTACAATCTAAGAGGGGAGGGGGTGACACACTTAAGTGTAGGGTAAATAGATGTGTATGTGAAGTAGCGGGGCGCATGTGGGAAGACAGAGCAAGAAAGTTGCATTGGGAATCATGGTGTGAGGTGATAGGCGTCTCTAAAGTAATGTGTTTTCAGACACCTCTTGAAGGACTGGAGAGAGGGGAGAGACTAATGTTCAGTGAGAGGGAGTTCCATAGAAAGGGGGCAGCTCAGGAGAAGTCCTGAAGGTGGGAGTTGGGGGTGAGGGTACTAGGAGATAACTCTTTGATCTTTCTGTCTCTCATCACTAATGAGTGAAAGAAGAAGTGGTCCAGACACTCATCCTCATGTTTATACAGGTTTATTGAACAATGCAAATACAAACAAGCCTTTGTCAAGCTGAATTCAACTGGGGAAATGCTTGTTTGTCGACCATTGCCCCTCTATCTAACATAAAGAATGATACTGTAGCTGGCTATCACAGTGTTACCTTTTGTATTGTTTCTTTGTATTTTTTTTAGAAATTGCAACATTTGTTGTTTTGACGAAATGTAGCAGAAATGGCAAAAAAACAACAACGCTGCAGTGGAAAACTCATTAACGCAACAAAAAAAGCCCCCCAAGAAACCTATAAAGTTGCTCAAGACATTCGGTATGTCGTTTGCCAGACGTACAAGTTGTTTTCAGGTGAAAAAAAAACAACCTATAAATGAAAAACAAAAATACTCATTAGGGCGGCTATGCTTCTTGTTCTTTTTCTTTTTACGGCCATGCTGAAACCATTAGTAGCCACATCAAAGAGAAATAAGCTAGCCCAGAATTCCGCTACAACAACATAGAACTGCTGCAAAACATGCGAAAGGAAATTCACAGAACACATGTGCATAAATACATATAAACAGACGCATTTAATATTATTATCTCATATATTTCTTTATTTTTCTGAATAATTCAATGAAGAAAATAAAAATAAAATAAATAAGTTTTGTATATATAAATATATATTGCGAAGAGACCCGCACTCTGGATTTAAATCATTTGCGTGCTCCGGTGCTGCATCAGCTTGAATCACATATACCATAGAGATGCACACGCTAGGGATTTCTTTATAAAGCGATAATGAAGTTATTACAATATATTCATCGTTTCAGTCCTCACCGGGGCTTTCATCAGGACTGAAACATTGAATATATTGTAAAACAATTAAGTATAATTTTTTTTTAAAAAAGCCTCCATTATGTCCATCTCTATTTCTATCCAAAAACAGGCACTCAGCGCCTCAAATCACCATTAAGCGATTCAGCCCCGGAGCAGCATCCACAGCATATACAGTTTCAGTAAACTGAGGGCACTGCCATTCACAGACCTTAATATAAAAGTCCAATCTTTATTGCAAATTCATCAACTTTTTGTCCTGTTCGGCTTGATAAGGGCTTGAACAAGCCGAAACATTGATGAATTTACAATAAAGATTGGACTTGTAGGTGAGGGCCCTCAGCTTGTTCAAACATACAGGGTTATTCAAAGAGAATCGAAAAGTCACTGCACGTTCGGTGACTTTTCGTTCTCTTCAATCCGGTTAATTTGCCGATCCCATTTCGGTGACCCTGCGGTGTATTCAGCAAACACCACAGGGTCCCCAAATTGCAGGGAGAGGCCGCCGCAAACCCGACGAAAACTAACCGCAATACCCGGCGAATGCACGCTGAAAACCCGCAAAAACATCTGGATTAACCCGCCGAAAACGCCGGAAAAACCCGAGCAGGAGCCGATCACACGCAGCGCAACTGCCGGAAAAAGCCGACACCGCAGACGAATGCAGTGAATCAATTAGCAAAACAGTTTGCTTGAATGTTTGAAAAGTGAAACGCTGTTTGCAAAGAAACTACTGAGCGAAAATGTCTGAAATTTACATATAAGGTCCAATGAATGATAATAAAAAAGGAAAAAGAAGTAAACTTGAGAAAAAAAAAAATCAAAAAAAATGCTTAAGATATCATAAAAAAATCTATAAATAAAAGAGACTCTTTACTGCAGAATTTTATAATCAACGGTTTATTAGATATTGAATTAAAACGGGAATATTTTTAACATTGAAGCCTATGGGATTCGCCTGAATAAATCTGCCGCATGAAACCACTGAATGGCAGAGCATTAGGGGAACCTTTCACTGCTGGTTTGTGTTCTCTGAATAGACGAAGCAGTGCTTTTTTATGGGGATTTCACTGCCCTCGAACAGGCACCGAACAGGCACCGTATGTGCAGGCAATGCGCCAGGATTTGGCGAATCGCCTGCTCTCTGGATAGCCGAATGGCCAGGAAAGGTAACCGAACGCTGATTTTCAGCGTTCGGTTACCTTTCTCCAGCCATTCGGATCTCTTTGGATAACCTTGTATTATATATACAGTATATGAAATCAGCTTTCAATGGGATATACATATATATATATATATATATATATATATCCCAATAAATTGCCTCATATATGCTATCAGGGTTATTCAGAGAGCAGTGAAAAGCAGGAGAATGACTGGAGAATGAAAAATTCTAGGTCAAAATAGCCAAACCAGAAAATTTCTCCCTTTCATCTCACTTTCCAAATCGGCTATTTTGACCTAGAATTTTTCATTCTCCAGTCATTCTCCTGCTTTTCACGCTCTCTGAATAACCCTGTGTATGTATATATATATATCCCAGTGAAAGCTTATTTTTTTTAATATTTTATAAATGTTTTATGCATATATTTAAAAGGCTCTATTACTAACATATATTTAAAACAAACAAGACTTTATTTATATATATATATATATACATCAGCTTTCACTGGGATATAGATATATATATATACCGTATATATATCCAAGTGAAAGCTTGTTTTTCTTTTTTTTTTAATCTATACTATAATAGAGTAAGGCTTGGCGTGTCCGTCGCCAAGCCTTACTCTGCGCATGCGCGCGCAACCAGCGGCGGTTGGTTGCGCGCGCATGCAACCGCCGCGGCACGAGCCGGCTGCCGGCTCGCCACGGCGGTTACAAGATGCACACAGCAGCCGGGTAGAGGCTGCGCTCGCAGCCTCTACCCGGCTGCCGAGCGCATCCAACCTCCGAGCGGCGCCGGGGAAGTGAAAGTTTCCCCACTTCCGCTCTTTGAAGGACCCAAGCCCCGGTCACGTGACCGCGGCTTGGGTCCTTCAACGAGCGGAAGCGGGAAACTTTCACTTCCCCGGCGCCGCTCGGAAAGGTAAGTATGGGGCGGCTGTCCGAATGCCAATAGAGCATTCGGACAGCCGCCCCATGTCTGAGCTGGGGCATATATCCATGAGCGCTGGGGGGCATATCCACGAGCTGGGGGCAGTATCCACGAGCTGGGGGCAGTATCCATGAGCTGGGGGGGCCAATATCCATGAGCTGGGGGGGCAGTATCCATGAGCTGGGGGGGCAGTATCCATGAGCTGGGGGGGCAGTATCCATGAGCTGGGGCAGTATCCATGAGCTGGGGGGCAGGAGCTGGGGAGCTGGGGCAGTATCCACGTGCTGGGGCAATATCCACGAGCTGGGGCATATATCCATGAGCTGGGGCAGTATATCCACAGTAGACTGCCCTCTGGGCAGGCTTTCCACCTTGTATTTTATAAATGTTTTATGCATAAGCCTATATTTAAAAGCCTCTATTACTAACATATATTTAAAAACAAACAAGATTTGTTTGTATATATATATATATATATATATATATATATATATATATATATACACACACACACACACACACTGTATATAAACCTGCATGCAGTAGAAAAGGAAAAAATTGCCCAGGTGCACAAGTCCATGTGTAAATATAGAGACCCAGAAGCTGGATGGACGCACTCAGGGACTTTAAATAAGAGTAAAATCAATGCTTTTTTTGAATCTTCCTATTAAAATATGCCTGTGTCACTGTACAGCGCTACGGAACTTGTTAGCGCTCTATAAAAACTTGTAACTGTAATATGAAGATTCAATAAAGCATTGATTTTACTCTTATATTTCAAGTCCCTGAGTGTGTCCCTCGAGCTTCTGGGTATATATATATATATATATATATATATATATATATATATATATATAATATATATATACATATATATATAATCATTTTTATTTTTTAACCTGTTTTTTGGTATAGAATAAGATGGAAGAAGGTGGTCATTGATTTGGATGGCTCTTTTTTGCTGCTTTGTATTGAATGTCTTAGATGCTCCTGATGTTGTTGCTAGTTTAGGTTGAGGGCAATCTTCCTGTGGTTTGTAATATATATATATATATATATATATGTATGTATTAGAATTTTAATATAGCGATATTCACAAAACATTTAGAAAATATAAAGAAAAGCAGCCTTCACTGGGATATATATATAATATATATAATATATATTTACAGAAAATGTATAAAGTATAAGAAATAATAATATTAAATATATGTATAGATGTTTTACTGCAATCTGTTCACTTTAACATTCATATTTCAAATGAAATTCCCAAAATGAATAAGTGTAACCACAACACTTAAAAAAATTCTGAGCGGCGATAATATGGGGGGGGGGATAATATGGGGGGGGGTAAAATGCACAGGGCAGACATGCTTTACATTTAAAGAATATTTATTTTTAAAGAAAAATATTCAGGGCAGCAAAAAATGCATAAATCCAACATTCAATGAATTATTATTAATTATTATTATTAATTAAGCACAGTGCAATTCGGCAGCGCTAGTGTATTAAGTAAAGGGGGGACAACAAAATCAAAAATATGAAATTTGCTTTAGGCGGACACAACCATGCGTTCCACTCCATTCACTCACCTCTGATCCTGCACAAAGAATCCCAGCAAAGAGGTTTCTCACAGCATCCCGTCCCGCTCCGTCCCGATGGGTGGGCTCTGTTTGCTGAAATTCTACCTATAGAGTAAAGACTTTCCCAAGGATCCTGTTTCAAAGGAGGTTATAGTGACCAGCAGGCTGCGCTAAATTCACACATTGCACTGAATTCACTCCCTCTGACATTAAAATATTCAGAGTCGATCTGGCCCCGAAAAATCACCGAACAGTGAATTTCCCCATACGGTGACATTTCGTGGCAATTCGGCTATTCAGAGAGCAGGCAGTTCGCCAATTTTAACTAATTACCTGCACGTATGGTGCCTGTTTGAAGGCAGTGAAATCCCCCATAGAGAAGCAATGGTTAATCTATTCAGAGACACCGAACAGCAGTGAAAAGTTGACGAAGTGCCCTGCTGTTCGGTGCTTTCATTCGGCAGGTTTATTCAGGTGAATCCCATAGGCTTCAATGTTAAAAATATTCCCCTTCTTCAATATCTTGTAAACCGTTTATTATTTTAATCTGCCGTAAAAAGCCTTTTTATTTATTGATTTTTTTAGGATCTTTTAGGCATTTTTTGGGATATTTTTGGCAAAAAAAAAATAAATCAGGTTTTTTTAAAAGCTGTTTTTTCTTTTTTCTGTACCAGCCCTTTTTATTATCATTCATTGGATCTTATATGTAAATTCCAGACATTTTTGTTCAGTAGTTTTTTTTGCAAACAGCGTTTCAATCTTGACACTTTCAAGCGTGATGTTTGTTTTTTTTACCCCGTTCTGCTTTTCGACTTTTTCCGGCGGCTGGTCTGTGCTGTGATCGGTGGCTCGTCGGCTTTTTCCGGCATACTCAGCGTATTTTTTCGGGTGGGGTTTCAGTGGGATTGCGGCGGGTTTTCCCTGCACTTCGGGGACCCTATGCTGCTTGTTGAATTCACTGCAGGGTGGAGAACTTTGATTCCCCTACGTGCAGGGAGATTCGGGGAACGAGAAAGCACTGAAATGATGTTGGCGACATTTCGGTGCTCTCTGAAAAACCCCACAACGTTTTATTAAAGCTGACAGGTCGAGGCAAATCATTTATACATTTTAACATGAACAATATATTTCTGTTTATTTATATTAAATAAAAAATGCTTAAATGCTATAAATAAGTATAATATTAATTGAATTCCCTGTCATGTGGCATCATTTATGGACAGTGTCTGTAGAGCAATGTGATCACTGTTAGGTCAGTGCTGGTAAATTGGTAATGCCATGTCTCACCTTGCTGTGAGGTCAGTGATGGTAATGCCATGTCTCACCTTGCTGTGAGGTCAGTGCTGGTAATGCCATGTCTCACCTTGCTGTGAGGTCAGTGATGGTAATGCCATGTCTCACCTTGCTGTGAGGTCAATGCTGGTAATGCCATGTCTCACCTTGCTGTGAGGTCAGTGATGGTAATGCCATGTCTCACCTTGCTGTGAGGTCAGTGCTGGTAATGCCATGTCTCACCTTGCTGTGAGGTCAGTGATGGTAATGCCATGTCTCACCTTGCTGTGAGGTCAATGCTGGTAATGCCATGTCTCACCTTGCTGTGAGGTCAGTGATGGTAATGCCATGTCTCACCTTGCTGTGAGGTCAGTGATGGTAATGCCATGTCTCACCTTGCTGTGAGGTCAGTGATGGTAATGCCATGTCTCACCTTGCTGTGAGGTCAGTGATGGTAATGCCATGTCTCACCTTGCTGTGAGGTCAGTGATGGTAATGCCATGTCTCACCTTGCTGTGAGGTCAGTGATGGTAATGCCATGTCTCACCTTGCTGTGAGGTCAGTGATGGTAATGCCATGTCTCACCTTGCTGTGAGGTCAGTGATGGTAATGCCATGTCTCACCTTGCTGTGAGGTCAGTGATGGTAATGCCATGTCTCACCTTGCTGTGAGGTCAGTGCTGGTAATGCCATGTCTCACCTTGCTGTGAGGTCAGTGATGGTAATGCCATGTCTCACCTTGCTGTGAGGTCAGTGCTGGTAATGCCATGTCTCACCTTGCTGTGAGGTCAGTGCTGGTAATGCCATGTCTCACCTTGCTGTGAGGTCAGTGCTGGTAATGCCATGTCTCACCTTGCTGTGAGGTCAGTGATGGTAATGCCATGTCTCACCTTGCTGTGAGGTCAGTGATGGTAATGCCATGTCTCACCTTGCTGTGAGGTCAGTGATGGTAATGCCATGTCTCACCTTGCTGTGAGGTCAGTGATGGTAATGCCATGTCTCACCTTGCTGTGAGCTCAGTGATGGTAATGCCATGTCTCACCTTGCTGTGAGCTCAGTGATGGTAATGCCATGTCTCACCTTGCTGTGAGGTCAGTGATGGTGGAATGATGTAGTGGGCCTAAAGTCTGGATTCACAGACGGCTTATGGTCAGTCATGTGGTTGGCCTTCTTGCCGTGTGGCAGCCATTTTGGTGTCGGAAGATTACACTACAATGAGCCCATCCACGGTGTTGTATCATGATGCTGGTAGACATAGTATGGTTCAGCATTATTCAAGAGCTGGGAGGTTTGCGTGGAGGAGAGCACATGTGTGGAGCGTTGTGCATGGACGCCACAGTAACTACATCACTGACTGTGCCTATAACATCCCAGGCTGCTCCTCTGACAGTACTTGCTGTTTTGGACTCCTTTACTATTGAGATCCAGCGTTTATTTGCCTTGCTCATATGGTCCATACACCCTACTTTCCTGTTCCTGTACCCTGTTTTGGTTAAAAATTCTATAGAGAGAAATCTAAAGTTTCTACAGATTCTAAGACAGAATTCTAATGTTTCTAAAGATTTACTTACATAATTCTAAAGTTTCCAATGATTCTAAATACAGATTTCTAAAGTTTCTAAAATTCTAAATACAGAATTCTAAAGCTTCTAAAGTGTCTAAAGTTCCTTAAGACAGAATTCTAAAGATTCTAAAGACAGAATTCTAAAATGAATTCTAAAGTTTCTACAGATTCTAAAGACAGAATTCTAACATTTCTAAAGCGTTACAGCATTCTAAAGTTTATAAAGACAGAATTCTAAAGATTCTAAAGACAGAATTCTAAAGATTCTAAAGACAGAATTCTAAGGTTTCTAAAGTTTAAGACAGAATTCTAAAATTCTAAAGATTCTAAATACAGAATTCTAAATATTCTAAAGACAGAATTCTAAAAGATTCTAAATATAGAAGTCTAAAGTTTCTAAATATTCTAAAGACAGAATTCTAATTCTCTCTACGAGGCAGTTACTAATGCTACTTGTGTCCAGTCCACTCACAATTTGAATCAACACATCTAGCTCAGAATTGACCTTGGCCCCTGATATTTCCTCCTCTAAATTTTAATGTCTTGTGCTCACTGTTTCTTGTTCTTCATCCACTTATCAGTTTCAATATACACCCTGGGTCCAAAGTCCAGATTCCACATGTCAACATCAGAAGCTGACATTCCATTCACAACAGTCTCTCATCTACCTTCATGTGCAGTAATTTTCTCAATCTTCTTGTCAGCTTCGCTCGGCCTCAGTTCCATCTGGGAACCAAGTATAATAAGGTTTGAAGGAATAGAAAACATATGACAACCAACACCTGGCAATACAACAAAGAGCGATGTATATGCAGGAAAATCAGGAGGAACTGTTATTATTATTATTATCATCATCATTTATATAGCACCAACAGTCTCTGCAGCGCTTTACAATAACCGAAGGGAACAAGAAAAAAAATAAACAAACATAGGATGAGGACAAGAGGTGTAGAGGCCCTGCTCATAGGAGCTTACAATCTAGAGGGCTTGGGATGGAGGAAGAGAAGAGGAGTTTTATTGGTCATCAGGATCGGTAGTGCCAGTGGTTCAGGAATGGTGGGGGCCATGGAATTGGTATCCCTAATAATGTGGAGGTATGTTAGGAGAAGGATAGGTCGGCATCAGTATTGTGGTACGCTAATCTGAAGAGATGGGTTTTGAGGGATTTCTAGAAAGTCTGAAGATTAGGGGAGTCTGATGGACAATAGATTTTTGAAATCACAAATCAGGTCGGAAGCACCCTCGAAACATACAGGATATTCACGAGGATAGCTTTAAGCATCTCCACCTTGGGATTTCTCATAAAATTCCATACCCTGATGCAATTCAACTCAAGTTAATTTTGGAGAACGATACATCAAACACATACAGTGTATCCGTTGTCTGATTAAGGACCATATGTCCACGGTTACAGCTGTAATAGTTTTATCTTGAAGATTGCATGGAGAAAGTTTTCTAGTTACCATACCAGGGGTTGTCACACCTCTCTCTTTTTGGACATTTGTAAGTCCATCCATCTGTGGCGCTACAGTGATATTCTGTGTGTGAGGTACCTCATGTGCTCCCGGTGTGAAATCATTTTACTAAGCACAGCTGAGACTCCAAAGGATCTGTCATGATGAATAAACTGGGTGCTGGAGCCATACGAATTCCACATCGTGTCGGCATTACGTTCATGTCCTTCCTAATAAAATACAGAAGACGTTGGTGTCCTTGGAAGATACAGGGATTTGTTAACCCGATCCCCAAACCACACATTGTCCACAGTCAATAAAATACAATGAGGGTCAACATAAAGTGATAAAATATCACATTGCTCATACATCAAATTACTGTATAATCATGAAAATTTGGGTTGGGATTATGTGGCACTAGACATTTGCACATGTAAACAATTCGGGTCAGTACACAACATTTTAGAATAAAAGAATGTTGGCTATTCAGAACAAGTCGATTCGGAATACGGGGAGCTTCTGATATTTCAGATCGGACCTTATCGGAATAGCGGAAGAGTCCAAAATTTTCCTCTGTTTCTGATATTCAGAACTTTATATTAATGTATAAAAACCTACAGAATGACGCATGAATGGCTCCGGAAAGATGCACAGAATGACGAAAATGCACCAAAAAGTATGTACAGAACGGGGCATATGTTCCAGAATGCACAGAATGAAGTATATGCTCCAAAAATGATGCACATAATGGCGGACGTGCACCAAAAACGATGTACAGAATAAGGCAGATGTTCCAAAATGATGCACCGAATCTAGCAAATGCTCCAAAAATGATGCACAGAAGGAGGCATAATCCCCCAAAAATGATGCACAGAATAAGGCATATTCCCCAAAAATGATGCACAGGTTAAGGCAAATGCTCCAAAATGATGCACAGAATGAGGCATATTCACCAAAAATGATGCACAGAATGAAGCATACAGTTGTGTTCAAAATTATTCAACCCCCACTGAAATTGAGTGTTTTGGCCAGTTTGACATTGATTTTGATCATTCAGTCATCTTGCTTACAATTAAATCAAAGAGGCACGTGTAGGTCAGACAAATATAACATAACATTTATAATGAAATAACCACAAATGTCTTTTCTGTGCTCACATCATTATCAGTTTTATTCAACCCCCAAGTGACATTCAATCTTAGTACTTAGTACAACATCCTTTTACAGTTATAACGGCTTTTAAACGTGAAGCATAGCTTGACACAAGTGTCTTGCAGTGATCTACGGGTATCTTCGCCCATTCGTCATGGGCAAAAGCCTCCAGTTCAGTCACATTATTAGGCTTGCGCACTGCAACTGCTTTCTTTAAGTCCCACCAGAGGTTCTCAATCGGATTTAAGTCAGGTGACTGCGATGGCCACTCCAAAATGTTCCAGCCTTTAATCTGCAACCATGCTCTAGTGCAGTGGTCCCCAACCCTGGTCCTCAGGGCCCACTAACAGGCCAGATTTTGCAGATCACCTTGGAAATGCAGACTGAATCCTGCAATCACTGAGCAGCAAATCATAACCCCTGTGCTGTGCTTCAGATATCTGGCAAACCTGGCCTGTTAGTGGGCCCTGAGGGCCTGGGTTGGGGACCACTGCTCTAGTGGACTTGGAGGTATGCTTGGGATCATTGTCCTGTTGAAAGGTCCAACGTCTCCCAAGCCTCAGGTTTGTGACGGACTGCGTCACATTGTCATCCAATATCTCCTGGTACTGAAGAGAATTCATGGTACCTTGCACACGCTGAAGCTTCCCTGTACCTGCAGAAGCAAAACAGCCCCAAAGCATGATTGACCCCCCGCCATGCTTCACAGTAGGCAAGGTGTTCTTTTCTTCATAGGCCTTGTTCTTCCTCCTCCAAACATAGCGTTGATCCATGGGCCCAAACAGTTCTAATTTTGTTTCATCAGTCCACAGAACACTATCCCAAAACTTCTGTGGTTTGTCCACATGACTTTTGGCATACTGCAGTCGACTCTTCTTATTCTTTGGAGACAGCAAGGGGGTGCGCCTGGGAGTTCTGGCATGGAGGCCTTCATTACGCAGTGTGCGCCGGATTGTCTGAGCTGAAACTTCAGTACCCACATCTGACAAATCTTTTCTCAGTTCCTCAGCAGTCACACGGGGACTTTTCTCCACTCTACGCTTCAGGAAGCGCACAGCAGTCGAAGTCAGCATCTTCTTTCTGCCACGACCAGGTAGCGTTTCAACAGTGCCCTTTGCCTTGAATTTGCGAATGATGCTTCCTATGGTCTCTCTTGGTATGTTTAACATCTTTGCAATCTTCTTATAGCCATTGCCCTTCTCTTGTCTTCCTGGACCATTCTCTTGACTTCACCATGTTTGTAACCACACCAGTAAATGTCTACAAGGAACTGAGTATCACAGTCATTTTAAAGCTGCCTAATTGGTGCTTATTATGCTTTATTGCTGCTCCGTGACATCCACAGGTGTTTTCAATACCTGATTGAAAACACTTGAATGAACCTCTGTTCTTCAGAGTGGTAGTCTTTAAGGGGTTGAATAATTGTGTCAATGAAGAATTCACAAAAGAAACATTTACTACTGTATTACAGAACCAATTGATGTCATTTTAGTTGCATATGGTTCTTTAAAAAGTCCTTGTAGGATTTCATTCTGAATACAATTACAAATGTACACTAAATTCCCTAAAACCCTTTACAGCATTGGGGGTTGAATAATTTTGAACACAACTGTATGCTTCAAAAATGATGCACAGAATGACGCACGTGCACCAAAAATGATGCACAGAATAAGACAGATGTTCCAAAATGATGCACAGAATCTAGCAAATGCTCCAAAAATGATGCACAGAATTAGGCATATTCCCCAAAAATGATGCACAGAATGAGGCATATTCACCAAAATTGTTGCACAGAATGAAGCATATGCTCCAAAAATAATGCACAGAGTGAGGCATAAGCTCCAAAAAATGATGCACAGAATAAGGCAGGTGTTCCAAAATGATGCACAGAATCTAGCAAATGCTCCAAAAACGATGCACAGAATGAGGCATATTCACCAAAAATGTTGCCCAGAATGAAGCATATGCTCCAAAAAGTTGCACAGAATGAGGCATATGCTCCAAAAATGATGCACAAAATGACGCACGTGCACCAAAATGATGCACAGAATAAGGCAGATGTTCCAAAATGATGCACAGAATTAAGCATATGCTCCAAAAATGATGCACAGAATTAAGCATATGCTCCAAAAATGATGCACATAATGACCTATTGGTGTCAATAAAGCTGAGGAGCATTCCGAATCCAAATTAAGTGAACATATCATAGATAAATCTAGTATAATGTACCCATGCATGAAGCTGTTGTTGCTGGTTTTTGAATGTGTTGACTGGAGTGCTCTCTCCCTGGTTTTGTTTGTATTTTATTTTTGAGACGCACCCGCAATGAAAGCTTAGTTTAGGTTGAGTGCTACCCCCCATGTGTTTTTCATATGAATTTCCTGGGTATGCACCCCTCCCTGCCACAGGTACTCCTCCTCCAGGTTCTATTTAACCTTGATCTGTGGGAGCTCCATGAAGGGGACCTGTCCCTCAGTAAGTGAGTTTATCCCATGATGGGCAGTCATTAGGTTTGCAGAGTAGGACCTGCCAGAGGGTGGATTACATTGACGTTGTTGGCAGGCTTAAGCAATTCACGGCCGTTCATTGCGAACCAAATTTCCACCATTTTATTCAACAAAGCTCAGAGTTAAGAATTTTTCAACCATGTGGTAAAAGCTGGTATTATGTACCCAAGCATGGAGCTGTTGTTGCAGGTTATTGAATGTGTTTGACTGGAGTGCTCTCTCCCTGGGTTTGTTTATATCAGATTATATTTGGATCTGATTAATTAAAATCAGATCGATTCAGATCAATTCAGGATGTTTTTAATCAGAGAGCGATTCAGTTTGGATACCGGCAATTCAGAAAATTCAGTTCAATCCGAATCACCGAATTGCCATTTATTTGACCGATCTCCGAAATGATCGGAGCCTTATGCGTTACATACGTGTAGCTTGGATGAGTTTTCATGTTATATATCTGTATTTCCCAAGACCTTTTCGGTAGAATGAGAGCACCAGCCCTACATGTGCTGCCTGGGAAATTCCTTTGGTCTCACACTTTGCACTAACAGGCATTTGCCAGTTTTGAAAAGTATCTGACACCCCCCCCCCCACCCCTAGAAGGTCTCAGATCTGTTTGCCAGATGGACACTCTGGGACTAATGTTCTTTTATAGGAACTTTAAAGTTAGGAAAGTCTATAATTTGGATCCCCTTGTGCAGCACACATAGAACATTAACCATATCATCATTACATGCCTTCCAGTGCCCACAATCTATTGCATCATCATGATCTACAAAGTATCGTACAAATAAGGTTTGAGCCAAGTTTCTTTCTCCATTAAGCTTTCGCTCGGCCTCTCCTTAAAAGGCAAGACTATATCCAGCTGCCAAGGATTTCCCATAGCTAATTAGAGGGAATTTAACACAGAGGTCAGAGGTCACGACTTATCGGAAGCAAAAAAAGTTGAAGATTTTAACAGTTTTCTGTAACATTCCTGCCCAAAACAGATCTCCCAAGAGGGGCGACCTCTTCTTAAGTCAGGGATCAACAGCATGGCCCTCCAGATGTTTTGGAACTACATATCCCTTAATCCTGTGTCACTCATTAGTTTATCTGAGCCTCATGGGAAATGTAGTTATAAAACATCTGGAGGGCCATGATTGCCAACCCCTGTTTTACATGGAATGATTGGTGGCCAGTTTAAAGTGAATCGTTAAATACATATATACTTACGCTGTAATGTAGGTTGATAAAGGCGCTTTGCACATGCTCAGTCCACCTCTTCAAGAGATTTCTGAAGTCACCCATTGCCTCTCCATATGGTCGACTGGACAGGAACGTCCAGGAGAAGAAGCATGGGGCTTTTACCATCTCAATGGGACCAAATGGTATGTTTGAAGTGCTCCTGGATATGTAGGAGGAGCAAATAAGACTCTATGAATTAATAAACTACCCTCGATACACAATGTAAGCAGCAGTTATTCCTAAGTAAAAGACAATAAACTGTGAATTTGGTGGGTGATACCTGTTATATGGATCTGGTACTCCACTATCTTCAGATGTCACCAGCTGCCGCTGGATGAAATGTGGTTAACAATGCAATGTCCTTACAGAACCATCGATACCTGCATTTCTTAGTACTGGAGGTTTAGGATTGAGGGGAGAGTTAGGAGATCTCTAGTATTAAGAAGATATTTTGTTTAAAGTCTAGTCTGTCTTGCATGTGCTCATCAGACATGTCCTAAATTGCCCAAATATTTTCTAGCACCAGTGTGCTGTCCTCCACGTCCTCTGAGGCACCAGAGAACTGCTCCTCCAGACCCTTGCATTTGCCATGGAATTTCTCCTCCAGACCCTTGCAGGTGCCATGGAATTGTTCCTCCAGGTCCTTGCAGGTGCCATGGAGTTGCTCCTCCAGATCCTTGCAGGTGCCATGGAGTTGCTCCTCCAGATCCTTGCAGGTGCCATGGAGTTGCTCCTCCAGATCCTTGCAGGTGCCATGGAGTTGTTCCTCCAGATCCTTGTAGGTGCTATGGAATTGCTCCTCCAGATCCTTGCAGGTGCCATGGAGTTGTTCCTCCAGATCCTTGTAGGTGCTATGGAGTTGCTCCTCCAGACTCTTGCAAGCACTATGGAACTGGTCAACGTAGTTTTGTGAGTGTAAATTTCCTCTCCTCTTCCGTTCCATCAGACTCCTTAATCTTGGTCGAAGAGGTCCTCTTCCACCTCTTACATTGATATTTTAGATGTTCTTGATCTGATTCATGATGAACAGCATAAAACTGACGGAATATCCGAATACAGGCTTCTTATTTCTAATGAAAAATGTGCATTTTATGCAAAATCTTCTAAACATAAGTTTTAATTAATAAATGTGCTATGGGCGCACACCCTAATGCAACGAGTTGTGCACGCTAGTGGACAGAATACATAAACATATAGCGCAGTGTTTCCACCAACAGGTTCTCAGGTCCCTCTAACAGGCCAGGTTTAAGGATTCCCTTATGCAGACTGAATCCTGCAATCACTGAGCAGCAAATCATATCATCCGTGCTGTGCTTCACATATCCTGCAAACCTGTCCTGTTAGGTGGACCTGATGACCAGGGTTGGGAAACACTGATATAGAGCATGGTAATAAGTTCAGTGTGTCCTGTTACATTCCACCATAAAAAAGACACTGCGTCTCCAACATATTGGGGGTTATTCAGAGAGATCCGAAATGTTGCCGAAATGTAACCGGACACTGAATTTCAGCGAACGGTGACATTTCGGGGCCATTCGGCTATTCAGAGAGCAGGCAGTTCGCCAAATTCTGGCGAATTGCCTGCACGTATGGTGCCTGTTCGAGGGCAGTGAAATCCCCCATAGAGAAGCAATGGTTAATCTATTCAGAGACACCGAACAGCAGTGAAAAGTTGCCGAAGTGCCCTGCTGTTCGGGGTTTTCATTCGGCAGGTTTATTCAGGAGAATCCCATAGGCTTCAATGTTAAAAATATCCCTGTTTTAATTCAATATCTAATAAAGCATTTATTATTTTATTCTGCAGCAAAAAAGTCTCTTTATAGATTTTTAGGATCTTTTAGGCATTTTTTGGTTTTTTTTCATCAAAAATTTATTCAGTTTTTTTTAAATCGTTTTTTAAATTTTTTTCTGTAACAGACCTTTTATTATCATTAATTGGATCTTATGTGTAAATTCCAGACGTTTTCGTTCAGTAGTTTTTTTTGCAAACAGCGTTTAAATTTTCAAACTTTCAAGCATATTGTTTTCTTGTTTTTTTTACCACATTCGTCTGCCTGACGGCTTTTTCTGGCAGCTGCTCTGCGCTGTGATCGCCGGCTAGTTGGGTTTTTCCAGTGTGTTCAACGGGTTTTTTGCGACGGTTTCTGTGGGTTTACGGTGAGTGTTCAGCGTTTTTGCAGCAGGTTTTCCCTGTACTATGGGGTCCCTGCAGTGCTTGCTGAATACACCGCAGGGTCGGCGAACTAGAAATCGCAGAATCGCCCCGAAGTGCGGGGAACTTAAGGTCACCGATCATGCAGTGACTTTTCGGAACTCTCTGAATGTGTGATTTGAGTTTGCTGCCCCTTCTGCATTTACAGGGTGAAGGTAAACGATTGAATGCGTCGTGTGAAACATTTCCCTCTTACCTGCGTTGTTCTTTTAATCTAAATAATGTGATTCGATTACCTGGAAACATGTAAGGGTTCGGAGAAAAAAAATTCTATAATGAAAAATACACCAGAACTTGTACAAATCGCCTGGATTCCCGTGGTAGCTTTCAGCTCTTAGCGGAATTTCTATCCGAGGAGCTATTTACTCGAAAAATGAGAAAACCAGGCACCAGATCCATGGTTTATTGGTGGAGGGGGAGAAGGAAAAGTCTGGCAAGAAGCTCTGCCGTCAGCAGGACGCTCTGATGAAGGGACTCTGCTTGTGGGCCGCGTGTATTATTTGGGAATGAATCACATCCTGAGCTCAAGCAACCTTACGTTTTAATGGCCGACATCTGCAGGTTACATTTTTGTGGAAAACTCTCGCATTTCCAACAAAACCTGTAAATTCTTACCCTGTTCCCCTACATGTCTATAAAAAGATACTTTGTGTAAAAGCAGCTGCAGTCGTTCCTCAGTTAACAATCAGACACGTCTTGTGCTCTAATAATTTACAAAAAAAGCTATAAAAACTTGATATCACCAGAGTATAGCAGTGCGTAGTGATACCTTTTTTATTGGACTAATGTTACATTTAAAAGACAAGCTTCGGAGAGTGTACGTCTCTTCTTCAGGTCTGGAAGCTTTACTGACCAAAATCATAGTGTAGAACAATAAAGAGCCAAGCAGAAGGGGGGGGGTGGTGTTAGGATGGGTGTCGTAAATACTAATAGTGGAATATTATGATCAAGAAAGGTAAACGGGGACAGAGATCACAGGCCCATAAACATCATGATGTGCATCTAATGATTGTGCCTGAAGAGGAAGAAGTCAAAGACACAACTTCAAAAAACCCAAAAGAAAAGCAAACAACATAAACCAGGTACAATGCTGAATGTTACCTGACATTATGATAGTGAGTTAAAAAGCCAGAGTCTACATTGAGTCCTTCCTTTATGGTGTAAAAATATGTGATCATTTTTATTGTGAATGTCCTACGTTCCTGAAAGGATACATATAAATATATAGACTTCTAAAACAGTCAGCTGTATATTTATAAAAATTCTGAAGAATTCAGCTCAAAATTACTGCTTTAAATTGTGTGTTCATTCTAACGGCTTCTGTGAAAACATTTCGACCCTCTCAGGTCTTTATCAAGACTATCAGGGTTATTCAAAGCGCACTTAAATTCCATTGGAATTTCGGTACTCTTACACTCCCCGCAGTTCGGGAAATCAAATTCCCAGACCCTGCAGAGAATTCAGCATTAACCGCAGGGTCACTGAAGTGCAGGGAAAAGCCGCCGAACGTATCTGAAATACCGCCACAAAAAACACTGAATCGAACGGAGAAACCACAACAAAGCAGCCGAAAAAAAAAAAAAGATCGATCTGATAAGCCGCCGAATAACCGCCAAAAGCACCTGGCGATCAGTTGCAAAACCACTGAACTCATCAGCAAAAAGCCGACGATCTGCCAAACAGAGCTTTGACCAGCTGCCGGAAAAATCCGACTAGGGAAAAAAAAAAAAAAAAAAATTTTTTTAAAGCTTTTGGCAAAAAAAACATCTGCACGAAAATGAAAATGCCTGAAAATGAAATATACGGTCCTATGAATAATGATAATAAGGTCTGTTACAGAAAATAAAATGCTATTTTTGCTATAAGAAAATCTAATTTTGCTGAAAAAAATCCCCAAAACAATTTATAAATAAAGAGAGTTAATGCTGCAAATTAAAAAAAAGAAATGGTTTAATAAAAACGGGGGAATATTTTTAACATTGAAACCTATGGGATTCGCCTGATTAAACCTGCTTAATGAAACTACCGGAAATCAGGGCATTTCACTGACATTTCTCTGCTGTTCGGTGTCTGAATAGATTAACCATTGCTTCTCTATGGGGGATTTCACTGCCGAACAGGCACCATATTTCTCTGGCAAGTCGCCAAAATATTTCGGCTTTTTGGATAGCCGAATGGCCACGAACTTTCACCGTACCGGGAAATTCACTGTTCAGTGAGCCAATTCGGCTCTCTCTGAATATCCCCTTTGGTATTGTTTGACTTGTCCTGGGAGTGTGGACCCATGCCACAGTACCAGTAACCGGTGAGCAGTTTTGTGGAAGCTTTTTGTTGTGCATAGCTGTATATATTTGAAAGATACTTTGTATGACAATTTAAATAACACAAGGCTTTGTGATCCATAATCCCCATCCAAACAACAAAGGATGTGTCACCTCATCGCCAGAAACTCAATGGGCCATCCAACCTCAAATGGACAGGAAAGTCCTAAAATTACAGGAATTAAATGTGTAAAATTATGTTGTTTTTTTTTTTTTGAGAAAGGATATAGACACGTGTTTGGATGATCTATCCCAGAGCAGAAGGAATAGGATAGGTGAAATAAAAAAGGACTGGACCACCATGTCCCGATCACCCGGACCATCCGCTCTTCCACAGCCAGGCCAGGACTGGCCATTGGGCAAACTGAGCATTTGCCCGCTAGCCTGCTGGGCCAGTCGACCGCTAGCCTTCCTTGCCGGTCGGCCGGCCGACATAGCCAGCCACCTGAGAAGGCAGCCTAGGCCTACTACAGAGGATGGCCGGCAAGCTCTATGACCTAATCAGAGGGAGCCAGCCATCTGTGGGCCCCGCTGATTAGGTCACACGGCGCTCCGCGTGATGTCATCAGTAGTGATGAGCCAAACACCCGTGTTCAGTTCGCATGCGAACAATTTCAAAAGTTCGAGTTCGAACACGAACCGAACTCAGTGCAAGTCAATGGGACTCGAAAGTTCGATTTTTAGAGTGCCCTGCAAGAGGGCATATATGCAAGATATTTGCCATAAAAAGGTGTATGGGGGTCCGGGTAGTGCCCTGGGGGACAGGAAACAAGGATTTAAAGTTTTAAAAAAAAAGTTTTTAAAAGGAACAGTGAGTTTTCCATGAAATAAGGGTTAATAATAAAAACGAAAAATTCCTTCAAATATCGTGCCTAGGAGGTCTCCATAACCTGCCTGTGAAGTGGCAGATTTCTAGGATGTATAGAAACATTTAAAAACAAAAAAAATGACATTTCAAATGACGGTAAATGTTTTTCCTTTAATCTATTCATAAACAACTGCTTGGGGCAGCAGCCTGTATGAAAAGACATTTTAGGACACGCAGAACAAGTTTAGTGATTTTTTGGCTAAATTATGGTGAAACTTATGCAGGCTTTGGATGAAAGTAACAAGAGGTGCTTTAAAATTGGGCCTTTAGTGTCGGCAACAGTAACCCCTCTGTGGTATTGTGGAAGAGTGCAGGGTTGGACCCTGCGGTCCAATATTAAAATGATATGAATCTGGTATAGACGTCAGTGGCAGTGCACCCAAATATTGTGCCTTTGGTGGCAGCAATGTCAGGAATGGAGTGCGACGGTTGGTGAGGTGAGCCCATGATGCAGTGATTGGAGGAGTCACTTAAGTACAGAGCACAGAAGGTTTATTTAAAGGATAAACACAACAGGAAACAGATCAGAGTCAATATTAAGCAAGTAATAGACAGTATGTTGGTTCCAGGGTTTGCTGGAAAGCAGGGTTTAACTTGCCAGTGAGGAGTCTTGAGAGTGGGGTGCACTTGCCAGCGAGGATGGTTGAAAGCAGGGGTGCACTTGCCAGGATCACAGAAGGAGTTCAGGTTCAAAATACCATAGAGCTTCAGGAACAGGACTGGTTGCTTGCACTTCCAGAACGTTAATGTTGAAGCCCTGATGGAAGGCTGGATCCCTCTTTTAAGCAGGCTTCATTAGGAGTCATAGCATACACCTGAAGGCACCACAACAGGAGATGAATGGCCAGATAGAGGATCCTGTAATCTGTATACAAACATAAGCAGATGAATAACAAGCAAATGCAGAGAAAGGTTTGCCAGGGATTAGGTGCGGGCACAGGCTTTGTCTTGAGACTAATTCCTTCCAAGCAAGTGCCTTCACACTGTAACCCCTCTGAGGTATTGTGGAAGAGTGCAGTGGTGGAGGTTTTGGTAATGCAGAAGAGGTCCCTGATCTATTCAGTTACATCAGCAGCTATAACAAAACCGGGTCAGCAATGTTTAGGCACTTGTACTGCGCTACTGTATATGGTGAGAATCGGCGCACACCAGTAGCAACAGGAAGCAAACAGAACAGGCAGGGAATAGACAGAGAGAATAGTCAAATGGCAGGCAAAGTCGGCAACAGAACGGGTCCTCAGAACAAGCAGGGTCAGTAACAAGTATACAAACTGATTCAGTAAGCTAACGATGCGGGAATAAAGGCTGAGACACACTGAGCGTGTAGTGACGCACAGCGTAGCGAAGCGAAGAGAACCAAACTTTTTGCAGGCTTGACTTCACTCCGCTCCGCCCCGCCTCGCAGCGTGTCTACACTGCATTACGTTTGCTTCTCACCGCACTGGACAGGAATCCACTAACTAAATTAAAATGTACACACAAAACAGTTTTATTTTCACAAAGCACATGTTACATAGGCAAAAAAAAGTTTCTACTGAATAAAATACATCAAAAATTACTGTTAATTTAATAGGAATAGTATAAAAATATATAAAAAAAGGTAACCCCTGATCGTATATATTATAGGGACATGGAGCGCTGTGTATAGAGTAGGGATGCATTGATACCACACAGAGACATATATGTATATATCAACACGCAGACATATATATATATATATATTACAGCCACCCTCAGACCATATGCACATGGGGGGGTTGCATGTGGACAACTAAATGCGCCCCCCCCCATTTGGCTGATCCCTCCAGAAGAAATGTTGAACCCGACAGAGCAGAGAATATATATATTATTCTCTGCTCTATCGGCTGGAGGGATCAGCCAAATGGGGGGGGGATTAGTTGCCAAAATGTGTGTGTAATACAAGTCTGTATATATATATATATATATATCATACCTGCCCTTACCTTCCCGATAAATTTGCTAAAAATATACACACAAAAAAACCAAACCACTGCCTGAGACCCCGCGCAGCCCACATGCCACCCCCCTCTACCTGGCTGAATGTATCTAATATATATAATTAAATACATTCAGCCGGGTAGAGAAATAAAAAAGTTTTATGTTCCCGGGGACATTTAAAAATGTCCTCGGATTTTATTTTTTTTAGAAATGTGTCGCCTTACCTTAGCCTTGTGGTCAGTGGGGGCTCCCTGGATCCTGGTTGTGGGGGGGGTCTGCCGTGGCCGCAGGTGCAGTGGCTCCCTCCCTGCGCTGCCTGTCTCTGCCACATGTACCCGGGCGGCCTGCCCGCATAGTCGCAGCTCTGTCATCCGGCGGCCGCATGCTCCTCGAGGGGATCCTTGGGAGGCCCCTGCAGGCTGCCCTCTACAGTGCCTGATTAGAGGGCCGTGTCTGCCTGATGTTTTAGTAACAAGAATATTTTATCCCATAGGCTTCAATGTTAAAAATATTCCCGTTTTAATTCAATATCTAATAAACCGTTGCTTATAATATTCTGCACTTTATTTCTAGATTCTTTAAGCATTTTTTATACTTTTTCCAAGTTATTATTTTTTTTTCTTTCGAACTTTTGGCGAACGTCCCAAAAAGTTTGAAGTTCGCGAACTGTTGAACGGCCGATGTTCGATGCGAACTCCGAACAGATCGAACCGAACAGCTCATCCCTAGTCATCAGCAGGGGCCGACGGCTGGCCGGCTCCCTCTGATAAGGTCGCAAGGTGTGCCCACACACATGCGACCTGGGATAAAGGCGTATGTGAGGCGGATCCTTCTGTTCCTGCTGCATACACCAGAACGTCTCTTTCCCGGCCTCCGCCAGCACACACCACTGGGCCAGCCACAAGGTATGTGCGGGCAGCGGGGCTCGGCTTGTCATGTGTATGGGTGGGGGGGGGTTTGAAATTATTGATATGAGGGGGAATTGAAATAATTGATGTGCGGGGGGGTTGAAATAATTGATGTGTGGGGGGGGTTGAAATAATTGCTGTGCGGGGGGGTTGAAATAATTGCTGTGCTGGGGAGGCTGAATTAATTGAGTTGCTGGGGGGGGCTGAATGAATTGATCTGCGGTGTTTATGTAATGTAATGTGCAGTGTTTACTGTAGAGCTCTGTGACACCCTCAAACACAATTTGCTGGAGCTCTATAAGTGACTGTAACTCCTTGACCTGTCCTGCATGTTTTATTAGGGTTTCGGGGGATCCTGACATCCCTGACTGAGGGGCAGTGAAAATTTAATAGGGGATTACTCAATTATTTTTAAATATACGAGATTAGGGAAAAAAATATGCTAGAACATATATTTACAGTAATTCCCCATTAAATGCACCCACAATCTGGTAAGCGCAGCAGGTTCACTTTAAAAGGACACGTCATGCACCCTAATAACTCCTCGTTCCACACATAACATTTGGGATGGGTGAAAAAAAAAATAATTAAACACATAGACCTATATTACATAGTTGGTGCTAACTTAACCAGAGCTGTTGAAACTTCCCAGAGTCATTATAGCCTATAGAGGTTTTAAGTTTACAACAGCTCTGGTTAAGTTAGCACCAACATTGTAATACTGCCCATAAGCTTCCACCCTTCAGCACAAAGTATAGGGTGGATAAAAGTACAGCAATTATGCGAAAAATGCAGGTTATGAGACACGAGTGGACACTGAGAAAATGGAGTGGATCATTAACACGGAGCTCTGCGATACGGCGCGGCAAACCTCAGAGTATAGCGGAGAGGATCATTAACATGGAGCTCTGCGATACGGCGCGGCAAACCTCAGAGTATAGCGGAGAGGATCATTAACATGGAGCTCTGCGATACGGCGCGGCAAACCTCAGAGTATAGCGGAGTGGATCATTAACACGGAGCTCTGCGATACGGCGTGGCAAACCTCAGAGTATAGCGGAGTGGATCATTAACACGGAGCTCTGCGATACGGCGTGGCAAACCTCAGAGTATAGCGGAGTGGATCATTAACACGGAGCTCTGCGATACGGCGTGGCAAACCTCAGAGTATAGCGGAGAGGATCCTGCACACATGTAGATCCTAAAGAAGCGTTACAAAGTATCAGCCCATAAAAGGCCAAATAAAAGACCTTGTTATGGGCTGAAACATTGTAAGCTCTTACACACATGCGCCCAGTGGCGTAGCGTGGGGGGGGCAGGGGGCCGTGGCCCCGGGCGCAGTTTTGTTAGGGGCGCATAATTTCTTTTGAAATTATGCGCCCCTAAAACTTGTGGCCCGACTGACCCGCCGGGTCCTCGGGCGCCGCCCAAGGGCCCGCGGGTTGAGGGGCCCCAGCTCCCGGGAAGCGGGAGTGCCTGCCGGCTGCCCGGTCCTGAGCAGTGAGTCGAGTCCGTCCTGTTGATTGAAGGGGATGCGGCTGCGTGCAGGCGCAGGTCACGTGGTCCGTCTAATCAGGTGGTACTGAGTCTCTGTACCACCTGACTGGCCGGACCGCGTGACCTACGCACGCAGCCGCCTCCCCTTCAATCAACAGGACGGACTCGACTCACTGTTCAGGACCGGGGCGGGCAGGCACTCCCGCTGCCGGGAGCTGGGGCAATATCCAGGTGAGAGCTGGGGCATATCCATGAGCTGGGGCAAATCCATGTGCTGGGGGGCAAATCCATGTGCTGGGGCAAATCCATGAGCTGGGGAATATCCATGAGCTGGGGGGCAAATCCATGAGCTGGGGCAAATCCATGAGCTGGGGGGAAAATCCATGAGCTGGGGGGCAAATCCATGAGCTGGGGGGAAAATCCATGAGCTGGGGGGCAAATCCATGAGCTGGGGGGCAAATCCATGAGCTGGGGGCAAATCCATGAGCTGGGGGCAATCCATGAGCTGGGGCAAATCCATGAGCTGGGGAATATCCATGAGCTGGGGGGCAAATCCATGAGCTGGGGCATATCCATGTGCTGGGGCAAATCCATGAGGTGCTGGGGCAAATCCGTGTGCTGGGGCAAATCCATGAGCTGGGGCAAATCCATGAGCTGGGGCAAATCCATGAGGTGCTGGGGCAAATCTGTGTGCTGGGGCAAATCCATGAGCTGGAGAATATCCATGAGCTGGGGGGCAAATCCATGAGCTGGGGGCAATCCATGAGCTGGGGGCAATCCATGAGCTGGGGCAAATCCATGAGCTGGGGCAAATCCATGAGCTGGGGAATATCCATGAGCTGGGGGGCAAATCCATGAGCTGGGGCAAATCCATGAGGTGCTGGGGCAAATCCGTGTGCTGGGGCAAATCCATGAGCTGGGGCAAATCCATGAGCTGGGGCAAATCCATGTGCTGGGGCAAATCCATGAGGTGCTGGGGCAAATCCGTGTGCTGGGGCAAATCCATGAGCTGGGGCAAATCCATGAGCTGGGGCAAATCCATGAGCTGGGGGGCAAATCCATGAGCTGGGGCAAATCCATGAGCTGGGGCAAATCCATGAGCTGGGGCAAATCCATGTGCTGGGGCAAATCCATGAGCTGGGGCATATCCATGTGCTGGGGCAAATCCATGAGGTGCTGGGGCAAATCCGTGTGCTGGGGCAAATCCGTGAGCTGCTGGGGCAAATCCATGTGTGAGCTGGTGCAAATCCAGGTATGAGCTGGGGCAAATCCATGTGAGAGCTGGGGCAATATCGATAACGTGTCCACAGGTTGGGGGGGGCGCACAATTCTTGGCTGGCCCCGGGCGCTGACAACCCACGCTACGCCACTGCATGCGCCGCTTATAAGACATGTACGAGACACAGGAGAATAGAAACAAAATTCAGCTCGGATAAAAATTCTGATTGTATCTCATTTTAAACCGCTGATGGGGCTGGGACAAGATTTGGACAAAATATTTAAAGGGTTTTTCACATACGCTGGTGTTTAGAAATACACACTCCCTGGTCAAAAGAAGTCACACGCTTTACTATTTGGTTGTGTCGCCTTTTGCTGTGATTCCGTCACGCATTCGCCGCAGCATCGTGTCGATAAGCTCATGCAATGTCACAGCATTTATTCGCGTCCAGAGTGGCATTAATTTGTGACCATGATCTTCAGGGTTATTCAAAGAGAATTGAAAAGTCACCGCACGTTCGGTGACTTTTTGTTCTCTTCAATTCAGTGAGATTCGGCGATCACATTTCGGTGACCCTGCAGTGTATTCAGCAAGCACCACAGGGCCGTCGTAGTGCAGGGAAAAGCCGGCGAAATCTTGCCGAACACTCACCGCAAAACCCAGGCGAATGCACACCGAAACCCGCAAAAACATCTGGATTAACCCCGCCGAACACGCCGGAGAAACCCGAGCAGGAGCCAATCAGAGCGCAGAGCAGCCGCCAGAAAAAGCCGACACCGCAGACAAATGGAGTGAAAAAAACCCAGTTTGCTTGAATGTTTGAAAAGTGAAACGCTGATTGTAAAGAAACTACTGAGTGAAAATGTCTGGAATTTACATATAACGATCCAATGAATGATAATAAAAAGGACTGTTACAGAAAAAAGAAAAAACGATTAAGTTTTTAAAAAATAAATAAATAGGAAATTTAAAAAAATGCAAAAAAATTCCAAAAAAATGCTTAAAATATCCTAAAAAAAATCTATAAATAAAGAGACTCTTTACAGCAGAATATTATAATCAACGGTTTATTAGATATTGAATAAAAACGGGAATATTTTTAACATTGAAGCCTATGGGATTCTCCTGAATAAACCTGTCGAATGAAACCACCAAACAGCAGGTCAATTCGGCAACTTTTCACTGCTGGTTTTTGTTCTCTGAATAGACGAAGCATTGCTTCTCTATGGAGATTTCACCGCCCTCGAACAGGCACCGAACAGGCACCGTATGTGCAGGCAATTCGCCAACATTTGGCGAACTGTCTGCTCTCTGGATAGCCGAATGGCCAGGAAAGGTAACCAAACGCTGTATTTCAGCGTTCGGTTACCTTTCGCCAGCAATTCGGATCTCTTTGAATAACTCTGCTTGTATTGATGATGGGAGAGTCGCGGCGCTGCGTAAAGTCTTCTCCAGCACATTATCCCAAAGATTAACCTCAATGGGGTTAAGGTCTGGACTGTGTGGTGGCCAATCCATGTGTGAGAATGATGTCTCGTGCTCCCTCAACCACTCTTGCACAATTTGAGCCCGATGAATCCTGGCATTGCCATCTTGGAATATGCCCGCTGTGCCACCAGGGGAGAAAAAACACATTGATGGAAAAACCTGCTCATTCAGTATATTCAGGGAGTCACATGACCTAATTTTATGCTGAAACATATTAATCACTGCAGTAATTATCCAATGGAAGGCGAGTACCTGTTGTCTGACTTACGTCCAGGTGGGGACTGTTTTTGGCCGGGCAGTGTATATATCTGTTAGATTGGGGATCTCATACTCTGGCTGACCAGATATTAATGGACTATAATTCCCAGAATTCTTTGAATGCAATATATGGCTAGCGAATCAAAGGAGTTGCAGTTCAGAAACATCTGAGGGGCCAGAGTTTTTGCGATCCCTGTCTTAGGTTGTACGTTCTCTTGGGAACAGGGTCCCCCAATCATACTGCATCATCCTTATTAATGATGTTATTATTGATGTTCTATTGAATCGTCCCCTTTTTCACATATCTTGTACAATGCTGCAGAATGTTGATGCGATATAAAGTGGTATTAACTTACGGTTATAATTTAATAAATTGTATCCAGTTCCACTATCACACTAGCAGCTGTCATGCACTTTTATAACCACTAGAGGGCAGCAATGAACTATCCCAAAATTGTAATACTAGCAGTAGCTACACATTTTTTTGACTATACATATAGAAATATATATATAATGGAGTGGTTCCCAACCCAGGTCCCCCTAACAGGCCAGGTTATTATTATTATTATTCTTTATAAAGCGCCAGCATATTCCGCAGCGCTGTACAATAAGCACAGTATAGACAGGGTTACAATACATTGAACAACATTTGACAAACAGTACAGGAGGAGATGAGGGCCCTATTCCCGTAGGAACTCACAATCTGGGAGGGTTGGGGTTGGAAACAGGAGGAGAGGACTGCAAGGTGAGAGTGATTGATGGTTGCGTCAGTGAGTTGGGTGGTAGGCTTCCCTAAATAGGAATGTTTTCAGGGAGCGTTTGAAGGAAGAGAAGTTAGGGGAAAGTCTGACAGTACGAGGGAGAGCGTTCCAGAGAGTGGGGGCTGCGCGTGAGAAATCCTGCAGTCTATCATGGGAAGAGGTGATGCGGGGAGAAGCTAGGCGCAGGTCACTGTTTGACCTTAGGGAGCGGGCTGGGGTGTATTTGGTGATTAGTGAGGACAGGTAGTGGGGAGCTGAGTTAGTGAGGGTTTTGTAGCTAAGGATAAGGATTTTGAAGGTTTGCAGGATATTTGAAGCACAGTGCGCGGGAAAAAGCTGACAAGCCGACGGGCGGATAAAAAAATAAAGAGAAAAAACCCCCCAACTTTCAAAAGCTGTTTGCAAAAAAATTACTGCACAAAAAAGGTCCTATGAATAATAATAATAATAATAAAATGGTGTGTTACAGAAAAAAAAAACATTTAAAAAAAAATAAAAAATTGGAAAAAAAGATTTCGCCCAAAAAATGCCTAGAAAATCCTAAAATTTTTTATAAATAAAGGGACTTTTTGCTGCAAGTCAAAAGAATAACCGGTTGAATAAATATTCAATAGAAACGAGGCATTTTTTGCATTGAAGCCTCTGGAATTCGCCTGATTAAACCTGTCGAATGAAACCACTGAACATCAAGGCATTTCACTGACATTTCACTGCTGTTCAGTGTTTCTGAATAGATTAACCATTGCTTCTCTATGGGGAGTTCACTGCCGTCGAAGATCACCGTATTTTTCTGGCAATTTTGTCTGATTTCTGAGTAGCCAAATGGCCCCGAAATGTCACCGTACGGGGAAGTTCACTGGTCTGTGCAATTTTGGTGCTAGATCGGCTTTCTCTGAATAACCCTGTTAATGTCTGTCGATGTGTCTGTGTATCCAGATCGGTGACAGATGACCTTTGCACCCCAGCTCTTCGAGGACTAGACAGTCCCTGGATGCTCAGCCGAGCTTTACCATTCACTGAGCATCATTGCACACATGGTTCATGAAGATCTGCGGTGCCGTTACTGGTCTTGATCATCAATACCAAAACTTAGACATTTTTAGCAAAATTATACTGCGGACACTGACACTCGGGTCAGGCGAACGCAGTGATCACGTCCGTGTTGCCGCACATTTTAACGTCCGTGGTAGCATACAATTATAATCAATAGAGACCCACACACGAAGTACGTCCACACGGAACTGCGGACGCACAATGGACGCGGCAATCGGACGCAAGTTAGGCAAGAACGTAAAACCGCTAGAACGGACGTGCGGAGTGCGCTGCGTCCGCATAGCTTTGTGTGTGAGTGATGGAACCTGGTCAGACGGGCTGCATTTATGCATCCAGCATTTTTGACGGACAAAATGTTTTTCATATTAATTTTATTTCCCATCTACATCCGTCAAAAATAACGCCAGTCACAAAAACAGACAGTGTGGCCACTACCTTGTCGTCAGTCAGAAAGTACGTCCGTTGTGCACAGACGCACAGTCCCCACAGAATGCGCTCATCTGACCCTAGCCATAGGAGGTCAGCGACTTCATAATCTGTTTATTTCTTGTATTGTGTTGCTTAACATTTCAACGTGAAGTCATAGGTAACATTACACTTATAAATAATAATCTCAGGCTCACTGCGCAGTCAAATCAAAAAAATTTTGTCACCCTAGGGGGTGGTGCCAACCGGTGCGGGCCGCACCCCCGCCCCCCCTAGCGACGCTAGTGACTGGGTGCATCCATTGTGTGATATTTTCCTCTATACGTGTCACTGGGTGCATCCATTGTGTGATATTTTCCTCTATACGTGTCACTGGGTGCATCCATTGTGTGATATTTTCCTCTATATGTGTCACTGGGTGCATCCATTGTGTGATATTTTCCTCTATACGTGTCGCTGGGCGCATCTATTGTGTGATATTTTCATCTATATGTGTCACTGTCATTGTGTGATATTTTGTGCTGTAAACTGCCCTCCCCCTCAGTATCTGTCTATCACTTGCTCCTCACTGTGTGGCTTTGGTCATAGAATGAAGTAAATGGGTGAGAAGTAGGGTTGCAACTAACGATTCTTTTCCTAATCAATTAGTTGTCTGATTTCAAAAGAAGTCTGCATTATCAGCATACAGGCAGAAATGGCCTTTGTGTCAGATGCAGTAAATGTGCTGCAGACAGATAATAAAATGGTGAGATCTCCTGCTTATGGGGGTTCGTATTGATCATAATGAGATTATTAGCAATACAGTATCTGTATGTGCTGCATAATGCCTGTGTATGGCAATTACAGCAACACCTTGTATCTGTATGTGCTGCATAATGCTTGTGTATGGCAATTACAGCAACACCTTGTATCTGTATGTGCTGCATAATGCCTGTGTATGGCAATTACAGCAACACCTTGTATCTGTATGTGCTGCATAATGCCTGTGTATGGCAATTACAGCAGCACCTTGTATCTGTATGTGCTGCATAATGCCTGTGTATGGCAATTACAGCAACACCTTGTATCTGTATGTGCTGTATAATGCCTGTGTATGCAATTACAGTAACACCTGGTATCTGTATGTGCTGCATAATGCCTGTGTATGGCAATTACAGCGACACCTTGTATCTGTACTGTACAGGGATTTATACTCATTATAACCCCTGAATCTTATTCCTGTACAGCAGTGAGTGACGCCACAGCTCTCCCTGTATTCTAATCTATAATATATTTGAACTTTTTGTTACAGTGAGGTTTAGGGCTCTATGTCTCTCCAGGGTGCTTGGAGAGCCATAAAAAAAAAAGGATTTTGTTTCTACAAAGAGGACACACAAATCTTTTTCTAAAACGGTGTGAAAAACGTGTTTTGCTATGCTAATTAGTGCTTTTCAATGCATTACAGAGCAATATCGAGAACTTGATTTTGGGTGTGAAGGAGCTAAAATACAACGCCAAAATACAAGTAAAAAAAACATTTTTTTCCAGTTTTAGTTAAAATCGTGTATTTTTCAGAAAAATACAGTAACAGGTTCCAATTTCTATTTTTTTTTTAAAGAAGCGTGCCTGTTCTGTTTCTCCACTAAAGCACTGAGAATGTGATCTCTTAACTTACTGTCATGAAGAGATGGCGATAACTCCCAGTCTTAGATGAATTACAGACAGTGACTCAATCCAGACGACACCTTGAAGATCTGATGAAGTTTTATTCCAAAAACTGTAGAAAATCCACAACAATATACATTGGATAGGTCAAAAAAATCATAGTGGAATCTGGGTCCATGAGGCTTGCAAAGGATTACTGGGAAATGAACAAGGGTGGAGCTATCTGGACAGGAAATCACTGCACCATGAGGAGGGGAGGAGAGAAACCCAGGGGTAGATAAGACATGTGCAATTCTTAAAGGCATATCAAAAGGCATGTGAAACATGACAGTGCCCCATAGAATATATAACCGCAAAGGCTCGGATTGTAAAATGTGAAAAAAATGATCTTACATGCTGTAGATGATTACAATTTTAATGGAAATTTAAATTTTTATATAGCATCCTGGCAGGACATGACGTATACATATAATAATGATATATTATGAATCTGCCGAATAAAAGGATATATCATTTTTCTGGGTCGTGTAATGAAACATGACTTCAAATTTTTAAACATGATGAGCACAAAACTTTCAAAATGAGCTCAGCACACAGAGGTGAAATGGCTCAGCAGTGAAGGGGTTAATAGATTAGTTGTTTCAGCCTAATCAGAGGTACAGAAAACTGACCTATTGACTGGCATTGTGTGAGATGTATGTAAATGACATCACCAGGGGTTACAATTGAGTGTTGTTACCAGATATCAGTCAGCTGCCATATCTTCTCGCAGGTTGCCTTGACAACACAATAGATCCCCTGCAGCCTTGTCTATACTTTCCCTCCCCCACTCCATTGCCTTGTTGCTGCTGTTTTATCCCATACTACAGCTGGAAAGTGAGACTTGTGCTAAGATTTTGCTAAATGTGGCATCATGGGAAAAACTCACAAAACGGGAACAGGAGATAAAAATGTTAGTTTTCCTTTTTTCAAGTAATTACTTCAAACAAAGACAGAACAAACAGCAGCATGTGTTTTTTTTTACTGTAGTAACCTATTTGGCAGGCTGATATCACCCTCTGATGGCTAAAAAGAGTTACTGCAGTTCTGGTCTCCGTGCAGGATGAGCTGGGGAGATGTCATTCAGACACATTCCCAGCTGGTTTTAAAGAGTGTTAGCACCTTGAGCATCATGTCCACATTGCTACAAGTTTAGTTAGAACCATGTTGCAAGCACCATATTGACAATGCAAGCACCATATTGACTGTACCAGGAGGTGTCTTGCAGATTTTGGTAATGAAGAGATTAAGGAGGATCACTATAAAGGCTTAAGGGGTTATTCAAAGAGCACCGATATTTCGGTGCTCTTTCATTCGGCGAGCTGCGGTGAATTCAGCATTCACTGCAGGGTCCCCAAAGTGCACTGAATCGATCTACTGAACACCGCTGATAAACCCGCCAAACACAGCCGCAAAAAGCCAAACGCATCCGATAAAATGCCGAAAAAACACCAAACACGTATGAAAAAAACTCTGAAAAATCACCGAAAGCATCCGATAAACCGCCGACGCCACAAAAAAAAAAACCGCTGGATGCAGCTGACGATCTGCTGAACAGACTGCCAAACAGACTGCTGAATGCTTCCGATCAGCCGCCGAATTGGTGATGCATTAAGCCCTTGCCGACATCAGCGTCTCTCCTCATTCAGACTGACTGACTGATGAAGCTAGGTGACGCTGGCGAAACGCGTTTCAGGTTAATTTGATTTTACTCCTTAAAAAACGTTTTTATGCCGATACTTTATTAAATTAAAAGGCGTTTTTTAAGTCCTGGATTCCGGGTCTTTTTTACGTTCCCCTTGACCATCGCAGCTGGATTTCGGAGACTGCTTGCAGTTCAAAGGAGGTTAGAGGCTACCTAAAGGACCTCACAGGCTGTTCATTCCCAGAGCCGGGCAAAAGAGGCTCTGCGTCTAGTAAGTACCCCATTGGGGAGGACCAAAAGGGGCATATACTGCCAAATGATGCACAATTGTGTTCCCTTTGTCTGGCTTATATCCCCCTCTCCAGGGATCATCCGAAAAGACACAGATTTCTACCATCTATCGAATGTTTATACATAAAATTGTCCAGAATTGTATTATACTCTGTGAAAGTGTCGTGCAGATGGTAATACATAGGACAAGGGGTCATCCATTTAGACTGGAAGAAAGAAAATTCAGCCTAAAGCATAGGAAGGGTTATTTTACGGTGAGAACAATAAAGCTGTGGAATTCTCTGCCTGTTGAGGTGGTTGGGTCAGAGTCTGTACAGACTTTTAAAAAACGACTGGATGACTTCCTGCAGACACAGACTATTAAGGGTTATAATATTTAATATGTGGGTAAAAGCTTCTTGATCCAAGGAGAAATCTGACTGCCATTCTGGGGTCAAGAAGGAATTTTTTCCCAGTATGTTGCATATTGGCAAGCATTTCAGACTGGGTTTTTTGCCTTCTTTTGGATCAACAGCAGTAGGTTATGTGGGAGAGGCTGAACCCGATGGACGCATGTCTTTTTTCAGCCTATATAACTATGTAACTATGTAACTATGTATTTTTAATCCTGACAAACATGCGACTAAGGGATTCCTTTTTATATCGTCTCTCCTCATTCGCCTGCTCCCTCACTGACACTGAGAGTGATAGACTATGTCACAATCAGTCGACAGGGAGAGTGCAGCGGACCGCGGTCACCTGAAAATTCGGTTGCAGTCCACCAGTGGATCGCGATCAACGTCCTGCTCACCCCTGATATAGAGCTTTGCCCAATCTCCTCAGAGCAGATGCCACCAACTTCTATTACACATTAATTATTTTATTTAGAGGAGACCTTTACCTGGAGGAGGCCATGGAGGAGGTTGCGTAGCTTTGGAGGAGGTTGTGTGGCCATGGAGGAGGTTGCGTAGCTTTGGAGGAGGTTGCGTGGCCATGGAGGAGGTTGCGTGGCTTTGGAGGAGGTTGCGTGGCCATGGAGGAGGTTGTGTGGCCATGGAGGAGGTTGCGTGGCTATGGAGGAGGTTGCGTGGCCATCTCTCTAAATCAGGGTTCAGCATTCTTGGCCATACAGATGTTTTGTAACTACAGCTACCATGATGCTGAGCCAACCTAATGAATGGCTGAGAATCATGGAAGATGTCGTTTCAAAACACCTGGAGGGCCAAGGTTTCTGACCCCTACTCCCTTGCAGTATACTAGTGAAACATATTTTAGAATTTGGTGATTTTACATATTTCCACGTTTCAGACGTTCGTCTCTCCTATATCTGCCCATATGTGTCAAGAGAAAAGGGTCAAAGGTTAAGTGTTAATAAAGTGCTTGCTTGAAAAAGTGCATAAAACACAATGTGCATCATAAACAATCCTGCCGTCCCGTTGGGGACATGGCCGCCTCCTTTCATTTTAACTCGTTCCATGTCAGGAAGTTCACAGGATATTCCAGTCCATCCCGTGTAACATTGACACACAAAATTCTCCGCCATGTACGCCACGTCCTCCGTCCCCGGGATCCCTCGCACATAATGTCGCTTTCCTGCAAAATGCCTCTTGATCTTGTAGTTTTTAGGGTTTAAGTGTAAATAGGTGGCGGAGTCTGTGTCTTTTCTGATGCACCTCCCGTTCATTTTGCACAGGACTTTACTACAGAGCTTGGCCGCCGAGGTCACGTTGACGATGTAATGACCCAGTGGCCCGTCGATGTATTTCTTCACAGTTTCACAGCTTTCCTGGAAAAATAAAAAATGAATATGTAACATTTACCTCTATTAAGCTTTGGTGAACCGAGTAGTATATATCTGTATTAAGTGAGATCTAGAATAGTAATCGGGTTGGGCCACCCCACCAGGTCCTGGGCTTTGCATCCTGTGGAGGAGATGATCAGTTGGAGCAACGTTGTTTGGTGCGACCATAGCCACACCATAACATCACCCCGCAAAGTGAGGTTGTGAGGACTCCAAAATCCAGTCAATGGTCCAATTGGCCAGTGGGTACGAGGTGAGGAGTACATTCGTGCACTCCTCACCTCTTGCAGCTACCAGCCAACTGCAACACCAGAGGAGAAAATCATTGTGATCAGGATTGATTTGTTTCAAGGTGAGGCTCCCAAGAACGCCCGGATCTTGATCATATACTGTATATAGATATATGCCCCATCAGAAATTGTCACAAATAATAATGATGACGATTATAGAAAAATCTATTTTGGATTGTTGAAAATATTTATTGGAAACCACATGTAAACAAAGACCCTAAAAAGCAGAGGTGAGCAACCTTGGCCTTCCTGGTGTTTTGGAATGGCATCTGCTCTGATTCTCAGCCGCTCATTAGGTTAGCAGAACCTCTTGGGCGATGTAGTTCTACAACATCTGAAGGGCCAAGGTTGCTGAGTCTGCTGACTTCTGTCCTAAAGAGGTTTAGAGAAAAAAAACCTTCATTATGGTATTTTGTTTCAGGATTACAGCCCTGCAGCGTCTCCCTCACCTATTGATGTCTGTCAAGCCGCTGTTGAGACCAACTGGGGACGTATTTGAAGTCTGCCCCGGCTGAGACCGTTTTACACATGCTCAGTCTGCAAGATCAAAATTTCAGCTCATCATCATCTTAAAACCTCACCAGTTATCACTACATATGAACAAGTATACTCATTTCGTGTTAATTGTGCATTTACAATAGACAAACAAAAGAGGTTATTCACATAGTGACTGTGTTTGCTGTTGTTGCAAACACCAGTGAAAAATCAACAATAAACTCCAGCATTTCACAAAACTAAAATCCAAAGAGAATCAGGAGGAGTTGCACTGTGAAGCATCTCCTGCTGGTCTTGGGATTTTAGTTTTGTACAATACCGGTGATTTTCACCAGTGTTTGCAACACTGGCAGACACCGGTGCTTTGCGAATAACTCCTTTTTTTGAATTGTACAGACGAACACTAAGGGCAGTATTACAAAGTTAGTGCTAACTTAACCAGAGCTGTTGTTAACTTAACAACTCCATAGACTATAACGGCTCTGGTAAGTTTACAACAGCTCTGGTAAAGTTAGCACCAACTATGGAATAGAGCCCAAAATGTGTACATTTGTTCATATGCAGTTATGACTGGTGGTTTGGGAATGACACTTAAAGGTTCTTGCTTGATAAAGTGATAACCGTGGATGTGGACAGTTTTGATAGAGAATTGTGTGTTTATCAGCCATTTTTACCATTTTACCTGCCCTGTATACATGGTATCAGGAGTGACTTGTTTTCAAGGACATGTATACACCATGATTTTACAATGGCATTACATTTTATGAAAGAAGAAAACAGTGAAGCGCCTTCAGAAAAAATAATTAAACGTACACGCTACACATTGAATATGGGGGTTCTCCTAGAAACCTGAAAACTTATAATGTAGATAGTCAACGGAGCGCCAGCGGACTGGATGTACGGTTAATCATTAAACATATCCATTGAATATCTTCTAATCCATCAGAAGGACATCCCTTCTTCAAATATAAATTTCTGCGGAAGAGAATGGATATAATAGCGCAGTATGTTGGTCCACCATAAGATAAAAGAAAAGCGGTTGTAGTCTTACTCACATTCTTTTGAGCCTAACCTTGGCTCTAGGCTGGATAGCAGTTATGGGTCTTCATAGAATGTTCAGGTGCCCAAATACCCGCATTAGGTTTCTTCAAACACTTTCTCCTGCAGTGGATCAGAAAAATAACAACGCACTTTCTGGTGCAATATCGTTTAAAGTAATAGTAGAGTGGGTACTCCTAAAGGTTACACTCACATATTAATGAGCCGCATTGGCTCCAAGATGACGCATAGGAATATTAAGGCAATTCCAAAGCCTTCTTTCAATCAGGAAGCAGCAGTCGTTTAAAATAAAAATAAATTTATTAATACATAAATTATATTACCAGTCTGGTAATATAATTTATGTATTAATAAATTTATTTTTATTTTAAACGACTGCTGCTTCCTGATTGAAAGAAGGCTTTGGAATTGCCTTAATATTCCTATGCGTCATCTTGGAGCCAATGCGGCTCATTAATATGTGAGTGTAACCTTTAGGAGTACCCACTCTACTATTACTTTAAACGATATTGCACCAGAAAGTGCGTTGTTATTTTTCTGATCCACTGCAGGAGAAAGTTTTTGAAGAAACCTAATGCGGGTATTTGGGCACCTGAACATTCTATGAAGACCCATAACTGCTATCCATCCTAGAGCCAAGGTTAGGCTCAAAAGAATGTGAGTAAGACTACAACCGCTTTTCTTTTATCTTATGGTGGACCAACATACTGCGCTATTATATCCATTCTCTTCCGCAGAAATTTATATTTGAAGAAGGGATGTCCTTCTGATGGATTAGAAGATATTCAATGGACATGTTTAATGATTAACCGTACATCCAGTCCGCTGGCATTACATTTTATGCTGTTGATTTTATTTATTTTATTTTCTATATAAACCTTTGTACTGGCGTAATCCATTCCTCCCCACAGCACCACTCCTGCCACTCCTTGAGCGACGCTCTCTCCAATGGTATTCACGAGGTCCTCCTAAAGACAAAAAAGTGCAACCCATCATAGTTATATTGCAAACTTTAGAGAATATGCATTTGGTGAGAGAAAACGCATTATTAGGCCGCAGACACAAAAGCGCACTTGAGAGTGGAATGAATGTATGTGAGAGTGGATGTTCCTTCCACTCTGACACCCATGTGGCCACCTCGCTGAGCGCAGTTAGTGCACTCAGCGCTACAAAGTTTCATCCTCCTATGGAGGATCGCACTTTGAAGTCCCGCCGAATGCGCATCGTAACGTTTCGATGGGGAGGGTTTCAGAACATCCGGTGTAACACGTGCAATTAGTGCGCATGCTAAACCGTGTGGCCCGCCCGGTCAAAACATCACAATGCTACAACGGACGCAGGGAGGAGGCGGTCACACAGATGCACTCAGTGCACTCATGTGACAGCAACCTTATAGGTGCTTAATTATTTCAAACGGAGTGTTACAGAGATCAGTAACCAGCCAGGGTGTTTATCTCTGTTTATCTCTGTGCAGAAAGACTCCCTCTCTCCATCAGTATCCTTAAAATGTATTGATAATCCCACCCAGTCAATAGCCAGAGCTCATTGTAGGGTGAAGACAAAATTTAGACTGCTTTATTTTAAGTTTTCAATGGGACAACACATGCAGGGGATGGACAGCCCAACAAAAGCATGCTGAATCGCCACTAAGGATAATACATTACGAAATGAGGAAAACAGCACAGCAAATATACTACATTACACTCTACAAGTAATACATCAGGGAATAATACAACATAGACATCAAGGGGATAGGGCGCAGAAAACACAGACACCCTATACCTACAAGGGGAACAGGGTGACCTTGACATAGGAGGGAGTTGGGGAACAACATAAAATATCAGGCCCACAAAATCCTGCAGTCCCACACCTCCTAACAGCATCTCTAGACCCATGTAACCCAAGTCCCAACTGACTACTGTCACTAAAAGTAAAGCATATCCCTATATAAGTCAGGAATCCACTTTTAGTGTTGTGGATATTCACTATACCAGAGGTCATTAACCTTGGCTCTCCAGACATTTTGGAACTACATATTCTATGAGGCCCAAGCAGTCTAATGTGAAGCAGAGCAGCATGGGAGTTGTATTTCCAAACCATCTGGAGGGCCTAGGTTCCCGACCCCTGAACTAGACAGTCAATCTGTGGAGACTTGGTAAAACAATTGTCAAAGTAAGCAGACTGATGGGTCTGGAGACATTTCAGTTTCCTCATCAAGTGTCCAAAATCTCACATTTATTTAACAATCTCTTGTGAGTAATGATTGTGTTACGGGTAAAGCCCGAAGTGCGGTTAATCCTAGGATTACCCGGGTAATTCTAGCATTACCCAGGCCTCATTAGCAAAAGTCCGAAGTGAAATGAAATTTCGGACTTTACCCGGTTAATCTGCAAAGTATCCAGAGGCCTCTGGGTAATCCGCTTTTCTGCTGTTTTAACCGGGTTATTCGCACATTACCCTAGTATTGCTGGATAAAGTGTGATGTGCAGCGAAACATCGTACTTTATCCAGGTAAACTGCAAAGTATCCAAACGCCTCTGGGTACACCGCTTTTCTTGCGTTTTCAACAGGTTACAATTGACTGAATTCCGAGGATTACCCGGGTAAAGCTGCAAACTGTTATCTGACTCATAACAAAATTGTGTTTTTTGTTATTTTTAATGAAATTGTATCCAGTCACAAACCGCACTAAATAACCGTCATGTTACTCTGTGCGTTAATTGTCTGAAAATTTATTCATGAAGATAAAGATATTATATAAAGAGTAACCTGATGGTTATTATGTTTTAGAAATGATATATAAGCACATATGACACATAATAAAGATCATGTAACTCTTTCATATAAGAAACATATCCTGTTACTCTGTATATTCATTATATCCGCAATACATTTTAATGTTTGTCTTTTGTCATTTTCGTTGATAATATCCATAGATAATAGCAAAATTCACTGTTACCCAAGCGGGGTTTGATGCTCTGCAGATTACCCGGGTAAAGCTGTGGATAGTCCTCAGATTACCCGGGTGAAGCTTCAGACTTGCACAAAATCCGGGTAAAGTGTGAATTTTTCAGCTCTTCCAGACTGTTACCCAAGGGCAGTTGGTTAGTCCTAAAATTACCCGGGTAAAGTCCGAAATTTTCATTTTTTTTGCAGCTTTACCCAGCGGTTTTGGGTAATGTCAGGATTACCCGGGTAATCCTAGGATTAACCGCATTTCGGGCTTTACCCGTAACAATTGCACTCACAAGGATGGGGTTAATGGCAGGTGTATCAGAAGAAATCCATGTCCTATTGGTCAGATAATCAGTAAATTGGCTTGTTTATACTTTAAATCTAATAATCAAAAATTATTATTTGTGATTTTGTATTTTGTCTTACCTCTGCCAGGACATGGAAAGTGTAGGCATAGAAAGGTCTGACATACATAAAAACTGGTATGTCGTATCCTTTTTTGGCCAATGAAGCAACTCTCATGGCCTCTTTTACGCGATGATGAACAAACTTAAGGGCGTTCGGACTTGACTTCAAGATATAATCGAGATATATGGAAGGGTAAAGAGCGTTGGAACTCTTCCAGAGCCACAAGAGCAGATCATTCCTCTTTTGCTCAATTTCTGGACATCGGCCTGTGTATGAGTGAGGGTGTGTCTTGTAGTCATAGTTGTAGCAATCCGGGAATAGGTAATAACCCCATAGACCATATAACCTCTCCTCTTGAGCCAAGAGAGCAGTCTGAGACATAAAACGTTCACCAGCGGTATTAAACTCGTATTTTGCCTCTTGTTGGAGTTGGTCATACGACCAATCGGGATGGCGACTCTTCACTAGCTCCATGGACATATTTCTGTAAACAGCTTTAGCACCCCAGTTTCTATCCCACTGGGGTCGCCAGTTTTCCCAGTCAATGACCCCTAAGCCTTGGAAATGTTTGCTTGGCACAAGGCGGTCAAGGTCCAGCTTGGTTTTCTCCAGGTGCCTTTCGAGATTCCCGTTTTGGGGAACTCCACCATTAAAAGCTTCTCCATCATCAGTGATGTAGGGGTAATACCCCAGGTGCGTGTGATAAAATATGGTCACGTTGGATCCACTCAAAGTTTCGTTGGGGTTCGCAACAATGTCGAAAACACTGAGATCCAAGTCGACTTTGTACCTCTGCTTGCATTGGGTGGTTGGCGCGTTCCAAATCGAAATGAAGGGTTTTCTTTTCAAAACGGGAATCCGTGCGTTCCTGAGAGCATGAGCTTTTGAGTTGGACGCGCTCGAGGCCAAAATAACTGACAATCCACACGACCCACAGGCAGTTCCACAGTTTGTTGAACTTACACATTTTTACATGAAGACGTTCTTCCCCTGGAAATCAAAGAACAGAATTTATGAAAATATTGGAATGGAACTTACCCAAATATTATTCTTTGAGGTGTATGATCTCAGTGCCAGATTAAAGGCTGTCCCTCACCTTCATTGTTCCTCTACCCCATTCCAATCACCCCTGTTGTCCCTCTTCTTATTCATACTTGTGAAGGAACCGTTCCCTTCCGTCTGTCCTGGCTCTCCAGACACCCCTTCGTTGTGGTCAGCCCGGCTACTGGGAGCGCTGTCCTCAGCGCCTCGAGCGGCTTGACCTGCCTGCTTCTGTTCCTCTGCCCTGGAGCCGTTAGGAATCTCCAGAAGGCCGCTCTCTGCCTTCTGAGGGTGATAGTGTATAGTGTAGCGTTGCTGAAATAAAGTCACCAGGCGCAGCTGTATGCTTTAAAACAGGATCCTCTCTCTCTGAGCTCTGAGAGTTCTCTGACTTTTTAATGAACCAAACGCCACCATTTATGCTGAAGTCCAACAGTCATAATTTGCATACCCATACTAATTACATTATGTCAGTTATTTACAATAAACATTCTTTGCATTCTTTAGCCTTTCAACTCACACAACATTTGTATATCCATTGTTCTAACACATCAGATTAAACACACACTATCAGAGATCCCTTGAATTAAACATGCAGCTAGACAATGGGAAAAGCCCTGGTGCATAAATTACACAGCAGTAAAGCTTGTTTACTGTTTTACACAAAAACACATTTACCTACAGGAATATAAGTATTTTTAAAACCAAAGCTACGCCATTTTACACTAAACTAAATTAAACTAAAACCAAACGATGTAAAATATATTTAAAACCACACGATATAAATGAACATAAAGTCTCTTGGGGTTTGAAGCATGGAGCGTTACATCAGCTCCATGACATATGTCCCCCCTTCCAGAACGGCAGGGCAAGCTTAGATCCCAAACGGATCTCTTGCCACTGACGAGACTTCTCCCCTTTGTCCTTTTTTTCTGCGCCATCCTCAAAGTTCCAGGGTGCTGGGGTCCGACGGTCGCCACAGGGTATGCCTGGGTGTGGGTCCATAGTCTGTCGGGAGGAGGCGAGCCACCAGGCTTCTCCACTTGTCCTTGTACACTAGCCTGCTGTCCGAGGGGTGCTCCAGGCCCCAGCGCTGGGAGCCCCGTTGGTGCAGTTGGTGGCAGGTGTCCCCTCCCGGGGAAGGGTTCTGTCGTCGGGGAGGGGTACCGCCTGTACCACCTCCGGGGGTATCACGCACCCGGGAAAAACGTGGGCCACTTGCACGCGTCCCGAGCACTCTGGTCAGCTGCTGGAAAAAGTAGTGGCTGTAGGGGGCCTCCGGGCCAAAGGGTTGGAAAAGTGGGCAGAGTTGACAATGGCTCTGACCCGTAGCCAGCGCTTCTGCTGGAGAAGGGTCTCTGGGCGGGAGGATGGCTTCCTCCCTCTCCGGGGAAGCCAAGTGCTGCGGGCAACTCCACCCGGGGGTATCAGCCATCGGCTCCTCGGGGTAGGCGGTGGAGAGTGGGCAGAGGCCAGCAGCGCTCTGCCCCGTGGCCAGCTCTTCTGCTGGGTAGGGGTCTCCTTGTGGGCGGAGGGCATCTTCCATAATGAAGGGGGCCAGGGGGGGTGTGGAAACAAGCCCAGGGGGATCCTCGGGGGGATCCGGGGAAACAAGCAAGGGCTGCAGGCAAAGCAGTCCGGGTATATCATCCATCTGCGTCTCGGGGCAGGCTGTAGAGGGTGGGCAGAGGCTAGCGGCGCTCTGCCCTGGAGCCAGCTCTTCTGCTGGGAAAGCGGGTGCGAGATCAAAATCCAGCGGGGTGGAAGGGGTCAGCGGCTGCGGGATAAGCAGCCCGGGGGAATCATCTTTCTGCTCCTCGGGGGCAGGATGGGGTGGGTGGGCAGAGGCCAGCGGTGCTCTGCCCCATTACCAGTGCTTCTGCTGGGTAGGGGTCTCCTTGTGGGAGGAGGGCATCCTCCATAATGAAGGAGGTCAGGGGCTGTGTGGAAACAAGCCCCGGGGGGATCCGGGGAAACAAGTGTAGCGATGTGTTAAAATTTACTGTGGCAGTACCCATTTTGCCACAAGATGGAGACTATCACGATTTAAGACCTGGACACTTGAACTACATATCCATGCATGCTTTGCGAAGAAACAGGAAGTGGGTGGGTTTGTGGAGAGGCTGTACATCCTGCACCTCGTGGAGAGCAGGGAGAGCGCGCTAGGGAGCTGAGGAGAGCGGATGCACAGAGACACACACAGAAGGAGAGATCAAGAGCTAGGCCGGAGCGCAGACAGAGTGGATTGGGCCTCACAATCGGGCCACCCAGCCTTGCGGGAGAGAGACATCACCAGCTGTATTCCGAGTGCAGTGCTGAGGAGAGAAGACCCCTCGAGTAAGGAGTACCGCGGTCGATGGAAGCGGGGAGCAGGCGGTAAGCTGGCTGAGTTGCGGCTGACAGACGGGAAGCCAGACAACAGATCCGGTGGTCGGCGTCCCCAGTCAGGATCGAGCGGAGAGACGTCCTGGGTCAGCGGAACCTCAAGCTTGCGCTGGATGGGTGAGAGGCCCCCAAGGCCGTGTGTAAATTTAAGCGTACACTGCTGTTTCCTTCTAAAACCCACAGGGCCCCAACTGACTAGTCGAAGACATCGTTAAAGTAAGCTCACTGGCCAGTAGAAAAGTACCCGGGTACCCTACATATATAAATATATATCACTTCAAGTTCTGGGACTTAACCTGTGCAGGACTCTGTTTTCCTTTTTCAAAATCCATACAAGGGGCAAAGAAAAAGCTACATTCTGAACGATTTTTCCTTTTTTTTGTTCCCGCTGCGCGTCTATCGTAATACGAGAACTGTGTATTTTATTGTGTCCCGCTACGCGGTTTTTCCTCGAATTTCGTATCTTTTAATTTTCTGCTCGGTCGGGGTTTTTCCGAAAATACGAAGCCCTCGTGTTTTCGTTTCTTTGCCGCTGCGCGTTTATCGTGTTACGAAAGTACTGTAAATCTTCCTGCATATACCGTGTCTTAAGAGCTGCAAACCTTTTAGTAAACCTTTTAAATTATAAAACTGTTCAGCGTGTTGGAGTATATTTATTCCCTAGTGCGGGGAGACTGACCCGTGGTTCATTTTCAGCGGCTCCTCCGGGAGTGAGCGCTACACGTGGGGGCTCGTTTCCGGGATTCAGTCTCTGGAAAAACCGCATCTAAAGGGTTAAATATGGATCCAGACACTGCTGCCGAATGGTGTGGGGAGTATAGTAGTCAGTTAGCATGTTGCATAGTCATGGATATTCCCGCAGACACTTGGGCCGAAGATCAGATTCGCCAGGCCGTGGCCACGCTAGCACCAGGATCATCGGGGGGTTAATCCTGGACATTAAGAAAAACCCAGATACCTCTCACACGCATGTTCTTCTCGAATGGAGAAAAGGTATTCCAGCATGTTTTCGGGGCGGGCGCGAGCGTGAAGCTGACCGATGAGGTGGAAGTCCAACTGATTCAGCCAAGTGCGCCACGTGGCGAAGCCGAAAGTGTTCCCGCGCCCAGTCCGTTGGCCATGATCGGGCCTGAATTTATCGTGGCTATTGGAGATTTGCTGGCTAAATGTCAGAAAACAAGCCCTCCTCACACTAATTTCGGTTATCGACGGTTAAGGAACTTTACAGGAAATGTACCAACTCCGGCGGGAGAAGAAACCTTTGAGGAATGGGTGGAACAGGCGATGCAGGCACTGGATGAGTGGGACGTCCCTGAGGCCAGAAAAAAGCAAAGGATCACGAGAGTTTAAAGGGACCTGCGTCAGAAGCGGTGAGAAACCTAAAATTGAGTAGAAAAGATTGTACTGCTTTGGATTATCTGAACGTTCTTGAAGAAGTGTTTGGGCGAACAGAAAAGGCAGCGGAACTGGTATATCAGTACGAACACACCTATCAGAAGAGAGGTGAGAGAATGATTGATTACATGAGCGCTTGGATAAGATTCTACACCAAATACTCCTCAAGAAAGGGGCCCAACGGCTGACGTAGATAAGATACGAATAAAGCAGATCCTGAGAGGCTCTCAACCGTTAGATCCGTGATGATGCAGCTGAGAAGCAGAGCAGTCAATCAAGAGTTGAAGTACTTGGAACTGATCCGAGTTGTACGAGAGGAGGAGGCTCTGCTGGAGAGAAATCCTTCAGGCGGGGAGAAAGGGCTTATGCACAACCTGCGAGATATAACGACGGTCTACAGCCTGAAAACGACTCGATAGACACCTATGGATCTGACCTGGATGAACAGGAACAGTTAGTCGGGTTTAAATCCACCGGAAGGGCTGCTAAAGAATCGAACCCTTCTGAACGAAGCGAGTTGTTCAAGACTGTAAAGGAGGTACAGAAGCTCAAACTGAACTGCAGAAAGCGCACGCTGAACTGTGCAGGGTGTTGATGAAGGTGACCGAGATGCAGGGGGAAATGCAAAAGTTCCTAACAGGTATGCAGACGACAGAAGTTGCTGTGGCGTCTGGTCCAAACCCTTTAACAAAATCTCAACAAGAAACTACGTCTCCGCTCTCTAAGAAGAGATGTTTCGGTTGTGGAGAAATGGGCCATTTCCGCGCACAGTGCCAGGGCCGAAAGCCTGAGAAGGATCAGGGGCGGATCCAGAGACTAGTCTCGGGAGGGGCACTGACAGAAAATAAGGTGTTTTAGCAGAGAGTCCGACTCACGAGAATTTACAGAGGGCCCGGCTCACAGGAGCTTACAATCTAGAGGAGCAGAGGGCCCGGCTCATAGGAGCTTACAATCTAGAGGAGCAGAGGGCCCGGCTCATAGGAGCTTACAATCTAGAGGAGCAGAGGGCCCGGCTCACAGGAGTTTACAATCTAGAAAAGCAGAGGGCACCCAGGAGCTTACAATCTAGAGGAGCAGAGGCACCCAGGAGTTTACAATCTAGAGGAGCAGAGGGCACCCAGGAGCTTACAATCTAGAGGAGCAGAGGGCACCCAGGAGTTTACAATCTAGAGGAGCAGAGGGCACCCAGGAGTTTACAATCTAGAGGAGCAGAGAGCCCCCAGCTCACACATGGATTTGCCCCCAGCTCATGGATTTGCCCCAGCTCATGGATTTACCCCCAGCTCATGGATTTGCCCAGGTCATGGATTTGCCCCCAGGTCATGGATTTGCCCAGCTCATGGATTTGCCCCCAGCTCATGGATTTGCCCCCAGGTCATGGATTTGCCCAGCTCATGGATTTGCCCCCAGGTCATGGATTTGCCCAGCTCATGGATTTGCCCCCAGGTCATGGATTTGCCCCCAGGTCATGGATTTGCCCCCAGCTCATGGATTTGCCCAGCTCATGGATTTGCCCCCAGGTCATGGATTTGCCCCAGGTCATGGATTTGCCCAGCTCATGGATTTGCCCCCTGCTCATGGATTTGCCCCCTGCTCATGGATTTGCCCCAACTCATGGATTTGCCCCCTGCTCATGGATTTGCCCCCAGCTCATGGATTTGCCCCCAGGTCATGGATTTGCCCCCAGGTCATGGATTTGCCCCTGCTCATGGATTTGCCCCCAGGTCATGGATTTGCCCCCTGCTCATGGATTTGCCCCCTGGTCATGGATTTGCCCCCTGCTCATGGATTTGCCCCCTGCTCATGGATTTGCCCCCAGCTCATGGATTTGCCCAGCTCATGGATTTACCCCCAGCTCATGGATTTGCCCCCAGCTCATGGATTTACCCCCAGCTCATGGATTTACCCCCAGCTCATGGATTTACCCCCAGCTCATGGATTTACCCCCAGCTCATGGATTTGCCCCCAGCTCATGGATTTGCCCCCAGCTCATGGATTTGCCCAGCTCATGGATTTACCCCCAGCTCATGGATTTGCCCAGCTCATGGATTTACCCCCAGCTCATGGATTTGCCCAGCTCATGGATTTACCCCCAGCTCATGGATTTGCCCAGCTCTCACCTGGATATTGCTCCAGGCCTCCAGCTCCGGTGTTCAGGGGACCCAGATGCCGCCGGGCAGCGCAGGAGCGCCTGCCCGGTCCTGAAGAGTGCGTCCTTGTAAAGGGGAGGCAGCTGCGTGCGTGCGCAGGTCACGCGGTCCGGCCAGTCAGGTGGTACAGAGACTCAGTACCACCTGATTAGCCGGACCACGTGACGGCTGCGCCTGCACGCAGCCGCATCCCCTTTACAAGGACGCACTCTTCAGGACCGGGCAGGCGCTCCTGCGCTGCCCGGCGGCATCTGGGTCCCCGGCTCAAATCTCGGGGGGGGCAATTGCCCCGTTGCCCCCCCCTGGATCCGCCCCTGAGAAGGATAGAGTCGAGAGATTGTTGAAAGCTTTAGAAGGACTGTTGTCTACCCCACCGGCGGGAAACGCCAGAGGGCACCAGTGAAGGAGCAACCTGGGTGCCCGAAGGTTGAACCCCGCTCCAGAAACCAAGTCAAGGCTAGGAGGGCAAGAGGGCCCAAAGTTAAGCCAACTGCTGAGCCTGCCAGAATGGAAAGAGTCACTCCCTTAGTGTCCGGGTCTACGTCATGGGGAGGCAATGCACACCCAAAACCTGCACGGGCAAGAAAAAGGCCAGGGTCCAGCAAACTGGGTCTAAACGTCCGGATACCGCTACAAAGTTTCCTGATCAGCTGATAGGTCCTTCTCCTATTGTGCCAATTCAAGTGGAGGGAGTCTATACTAAAGCCCTGTTGGATTCAGGGCCCAAGTGACTTTGATCTACCGAGATTTCTATGAGAGACACTTGAAACATATTCCCTTGCAAGAACTGAAGGATTTGGAAATCTGGGTATCGGCACTGAGAAACTCCCTTATGACGGGTACCTGCAAGTAAGGTTGGAGATTGGATCTGAAGTCATCGGACAGTCTGGAGGCTGTGACGCTTTGGCCATTGTGTGCCCCCGACCCTCGGGTGCAAACAGAAGCTCTCTGATAGTGGGGACGAATACGGACCTAGTGCGGCGTCTCCTGACCCCCATCGTAGTGGAAGAAGGGTCAACTCAATAATATAACGACGGTCTACAGCCTGAAAACGACTCGATAGACACCTATGGATCTGACCTGGATGAACAGGAACAGTTAGTCGGGTTTAAATCCACCGGAAGGGCTGCTAAAGAATCGAACCCTTCTGAACGAAGCGAGTTGTTCAAGACTGTAAAGGAGGTACAGGAAGCTCAAACTGAACTGCAGAAAGCGCACGCTGAACTGTGCAGGGTGTTGATGAAGGTGACCGAGATGCAGGGGGAAATGCAAAAGTTCCTAACAGGTATGCAGACGACAGAAGTTGCTGTGGCGTCTGGTCCAAACCCTTTAACAAAATCTCAACAAGAAACTACGTCTCCGCTCTCTAAGAAGAGATGTTTCGGTTGTGGAGAAATGGGCCATTTCCGCGCACAGTGCCAGGGCCGAAAGCCTGAGAAGGATCAGGGGCGGATCCAGAGACTAGTCTCGGGAGGGGCACTGACAGAAAATAAGGTGTTTTAGCAGAGAGTCCGACTCACGAGAATTTACAGAGGGCCCGGCTCACAGGAGCTTACAATCTAGAGGAGCAGAGGGCCCGGCTCATAGGAGCTTACAATCTAGAGGAGCAGAGGGCCCGGCTCATAGGAGCTTACAATCTAGAGGAGCAGAGGGCCCGGCTCACAGGAGTTTACAATCTAGAAAAGCAGAGGGCACCCAGGAGCTTACAATCTAGAGGAGCAGAGGGCACCCAGGAGTTTACAATCTAGAGGAGCAGAGGGCACCCAGGAGCTTACAATCTAGAGGAGCAGAGGGCACCCAGGAGTTTACAATCTAGAGGAGCAGAGGGCACCCAGGAGTTTACAATCTAGAGGAGCAGAGAGCCCCCAGCTCACACATGGATTTGCCCCCAGCTCATGGATTTGCCCCAGCTCATGGATTTACCCCGCTCATGGATTTGCCCAGGTCATGGATTTGCCCCCAGGTCATGGATTTGCCCAGCTCATGGATTTGCCCCCAGCTCATGGATTTGCCCCCAGGTCATGGATTTGCCCAGCTCATGGATTTGCCCCCAGGTCATGGATTTGCCCAGCTCATGGATTTGCCCCCAGGTCATGGATTTGCCCCCAGGTCATGGATTTGCCCCAGCTCATGGATTTGCCCAGCTCATGGATTTGCCCCCAGGTCATGGATTTGCCCCCAGGTCATGGATTTGCCCAGCTCATGGATTTGCCCCCTGCTCATGGATTTGCCCCCTGCTCATGGATTTGCCCCCAACTCATGGATTTGCCCCCTGCTCATGGATTTGCCCCCAGCTCATGGATTTGCCCCCAGGTCATGGATTTGCCCCCAGGTCATGGATTTGCCCCTGCTCATGGATTTGCCCCAGGTCATGGATTTGCCCCCTGCTCATGGATTTGCCCCCTGGTCATGGATTTGCCCCCTGCTCATGGATTTGCCCCCTGCTCATGGATTTGCCCCCAGCTCATGGATTTACCCCCAGCTCATGGATTTACCCCCAGCTCATGGATTTGCCCCCTGCTCATGGATTTGCCCCCAGCTCATGGATTTGCCCAGCTCATGGATTTACCCCCAGCTCATGGATTTGCCCAGCTCATGGATTTACCCCCAGCTCATGGATTTACCCCCAGCTCATGGATTTGCCCAGCTCATGGATTTACCCCCAGCTCATGGATTTACCCCCAGCTCATGGATTTGCCCCCAGCTCATGGATTTGCCCCCAGCTCATGGATTTGCCCAGCTCATGGATTTACCCCCAGCTCATGGATTTGCCCCCAGCTCATGGATTTACCCCCAGCTCATGGATTTACCCCCAGCTCATGGATTTACCCCCAGCTCATGGATTTACCCCCAGCTCATGGATTTGCCCCCCAGCTCATGGATTTGCCCCAGCTCATGGATTTGCCCAGCTCATGGATTTACCCCCAGCTCATGGATTTGCCCAGCTCATGGATTTACCCCCAGCTCATCATGGATTTGCCCAGCTCATGGATTTACCCCCAGCTCATGGATTTGCCCAGCTCTCACCTGGATATTGCTCCAGGCCTCCAGCTCCGGTGTTCAGGGGACCCAGATGCCGCCGGGCAGCGCAGGAGCGCCTGCCCGGTCCTGAAGAGTGCGTCCTTGTAAAGGGAGGCAGCTGCGTGCGTGCGCAGGTCACGCGGTCCGGCCAGTCAGGTGGTACAGAGACTCAGTACCACCTGATTAGCCGGACCACGTGACCGGCTGCGCCTGCACGCAGCCGCATCCCCTTTACAAGGACGCACTCTTCAGGACCGGGCAGGCGCTCCTGCGCTGCCCGGCGGCATCTGGGTCCCCGGCTCAAATCTCGGGGGGGGCAATTGCCCCGTTGCCCCCCCCTGGATCCGCCCCTGAGAAGGATAGAGTCGAGAGATTGTTGAAAGCTTTAGAAGGACTGTTGTCTACCCCACGGCGGGAAACGCCAGAGGGCACCAGTGAAGGAGCAACCTGGGTGCCCGAAGGTTGAACCCCGCTCCAGAAACCAAGTCAGGGCTAGGAGGGCAAGAGGGCCCAAAGTTAAGCCAACTGCTGAGCCTGCCAGAATGGAAAGAGTCACTCCCTTAGTGTCCGGGTCTACGTCATGGGGAGGCAATGCACACCCAAAACCTGCACGGGCCAAGAAAAAGGCCAGGGTCCAGCAAACTGGGTCTAAACGTCCGGATACCGCTACAAAGTTTCCTGATCAGCTGATAGGTCCTTCTCCTATTGTGCCAATTCAAGTGGAGGGAGTCTATACTAAAGCCCTGTTGGATTCAGGGGCCCAAGTGACTTTGATCTACCGAGATTTCTATGAGAGACACTTGAAACATATTCCTTGCAAGAACTGAAGGATTTGGAAATCTGGGGTATCGGCACTGAGAAACTCCCTTATGACGGGTACCTGCAAGTAAGGTTGGAGATTGGATCTGAAGTCATCGGACAGTCTGGAGGCTGTGACGCTTTGGCCATTGTGTGCCCCCGACCCTCGGGTGCAAACAGAAGCTCTCTGATAGTGGGGACGAATACGGACCTAGTGCGGCGTCTCCTGACCCCCATCGTAGTGGAAGAAGGGTCAACTCAAGGAGTGCACCCCATGTTACGACCGGTCTATCAGAGGATGGTTGAAGAACGGAAAGCACCTGCTGAGGTGGGAGACTGTGGAGACTGGGTGGGACAGAGAAGGTCCTGCAAGCAGGAGAAGTAGCGAGCTTCCGGTTTCAGTCAAGTTGAACGGATCGCAACCAGGTCTTATGTGGGCTGGGAACCGATGTCAGTCATGGGAGTGAAACCGGAGTCGAAGTAATTCCTGAAATAATCTCCACAAAAGCCTTGAAGAGAACACGAGGAAGAGTCTCGGTCAGTGTGTGCAATGTGACAGATTCTCCAGTGGTTCTTAAAGCACGAATGCCTATTGGGCAAGTAGAGTCTGTTACACCCCTCTCTACCGATTCAGGAGGGGGAAGATAAAGAGAGAGATGAAAGATTCTACCCCAAGGACGCTCCCATTTCACCTGAGTGGAAGAAACGTCTTCAGTCTCAAGTTCTAAAATGGAAAGAATTATTCTCGAAAGATGAGTTCGATGTGGGCCTGGCTAAGAGTACGGAACACCGCATTCGGTTGCAAGAAGACAAGCCGTTTCGTGAAAGGTCAAGGCGAGTTCCGCTGGAGACTTGGATGATCTGCGAGAACAGCTAAATGAGTTGCAGAGAACCAATGTGATTCAAGAGTCCAGGAGCCCATATGCATCTCCAATAGTGCTGGTCAGGAAGAAGAACGGTTCTGTCCGCTTGTGCATAGACTATCGCACCTTGAACCGAAGAACCATCCCCGACCAATACGCCACTCCTAGGATTGAAGATGCCTTACAGTGTTTGTCTGGAGCAAAGTGGTTCAGTGTACTAGACCTGCGAAGTGGATATCATCAATACCGATGCACCCTGAAGACAAAGAGAAAACTGCGTTCATTTGCCCACTGGGGTTCTTTGAGTTTAATAGAATGCCTCAAGGTCTGACGGGAGCTCCCGCCACGTTTCAACGGTTGATGGAGAAGACAGTCGGGGATATGAATCTAATCGAAGTGTTAGTGTACTTGGATGACATAATTGTGTTCGGGAAGACTCTGGAAGAGCATGAGCAACGATTGGAGAAAGTCTTGAAGAGGCTCCACGAAGAGGGGTTGAAATTGTCTCTGGAGAAATGCCAGTTCTGCTTACCGTCAGTCACCTATCTGGGACACGTGGTCTCGGCAGAAGGTGTTTCGACAGATCCTCGGAAGTTGGAGGCCGTAGCTTCTTGGCCTAGACCCCGAAACGTCACTGAACTTAGATCTTTCTTGGGATTCTGCTCGTACTATCGAAGATTTGTGGGAGGATTTGCAAAGATAGCTCAGCCGCTGAACAAACTCCTACAGAAAGAAACCACCGAAGAAGGCTGTAAGGTCTCTGACCGAAACCCTTCCGCTCCGGGACCAAGGAAAGCTAAAGAGTCCATACAAGGTGAATGGACTAGTCAATGTGAAGGTGCGTTTGTGAAGCTGAAAGAAAATCTAACCCGAGCTCCTGTTCTGGCCTACGCGGACCCTCACAAGCCATATGAACTACATGTGGATGCCAGCCGAGAAGGTTTGGGAGGAGTCCTATATCAGGAGTATGATGGATTGCTGAGGCCTGTGGCGTACGTGAGCCGGAGCCTTGCGCCTTCTGAGAAGAACTTTCCTACTCACAAACTGGAGTTCCTGGCTTGAAGTGGGCAGTGGTGGACAAGTTGAAAGACTATCTGTATGGAGCTGAGTTCGTGATCAAGACGGATAATAATCCTCTCACCTATATCCTTACTACTGCGAAACTGGACGCAACGGGACATCGGTGGTTGGCCGCTCTGTCAGGGTTTCGGTTCAGCCTGAAGTATCGCCCTGGGGTGAACAATCGAGATGCTGATGCTTTATCAAGAAGACCTTACACTACAGAATGGACTCAGTTAACTCCAGACGGGGTGCAAGCTTTGTGTCAAGGAACAGAACGCCGGATCAAGGGAGGAGTTGAAGCGGAGGCCATAGGAGTCATGGCCGCGGCTGTCCCTGAGTTCTACTGTAACCCTACACAATTGAGAGATGAAAATCTACCTACCTTTTCCAAGCAGGATCTGAAAGCGGATCAAGCTAGAGACCCTTTGATTGCATTGACCATAAAGGCCCTGACTGCAAACCAGCGAGAGATTCTGCTAACCAATTCCCCGGATGGAGCCAGATTGGTCTACAAAGAGTGGGAGCGGTTGAAGATGTTGGATGGTGTGGTCTACCGAAGGGGCCCCTCGACCAATTCCGAAGAGATTCAACAGTTATTTCTCCCCACCAAACACAGGGAGAGTGTGTTGCGATCATTACATGATGAGCATGGACATTTGGGTGCTGAGAGAACTTTTAAATTGGTGCGAGATAGGTTTTATTGGCCTTGCATGAGGGCTGAAGTCGAGAGTTACTGCCATTCCTGTCTGAGGTGCATTCAGAGGAAAACTCTACCAACCCGAGCTGCTCCAATGAGCCATCTACAGAGTCAGGGACCCATGGATTTGGTGTGCATTGACTTCCTGTGCTTGGAGCCGGATGCTAGTGGGCAAGGGAACATTCTGATAGTGACTGATCATTTCACCCGTTATGCCCAAGCTTTTTCTACAAAAGACCAACGCGCTCCGACAGTGGCGAAGGTGCTGATGGAAAAGTTCTTTGTTCATTACGGCCTGCCAAGAAGAATACACTCTGATCAGGGAAGAGACTTTGAAAGTAGATTGGTCGGGCAATTGCTGGAGTTGTTGGGAATTCAAAAGACTCGAACTACGCCATACCACCCTCAGGTGATGCTCAGCCTGAAAGGTTTAATCGCACGCTGCTAAATATGCTGGGGACCTTGTCTAATGTGGAGAAGCAGAGTTGGAGTCGTCACATAGCTACTCTGGTGCATGCATATAACAGTACGGAGAGTGATGCCACTGGATATTCACCGTACCGTCTTATGTTCGGAAGAGAAGCTCGACTGCCGGTTGATTTGGCATTTGGGTTATCTCTAGACCAGACGTCGGTAGCTTCTCATAGAAACTATGTGGATAGACTTCGGAAGAATCTGGCTTCTGCGTTTGAACAGGCTCGTTTGACTTCAGGTAACAGGGAGCAAAGGAACAAGAAGAACTATGATCTGAAGGTTCGAGTACAGGATTTTACAACCCGGTGATAGGGTTCTGTTGAAGAATTTGGGTGCTGCTGCGAGACACAAGCTGGCGGATAGATGGAGTTCCAGGTTTACATTGTCTGCAAGCAACTGCCGGGTCTGCCGGTGTATCAAATCCGCCCAGATGGAAAGGCTGGGCCTCTTAAGAACTGGCACCGAAATCATTTATTACCTTTGAGAGAGGCTGTGAGGATACCAGTTGGGGACGAACTCCCTCCGCCGAATCTGCCTGTTCCACGTTTACCTCCTGTTACTCGGTCTCAACAGACTCGGGTAGTTGACCCTCCGCCGAATCCGCCTGTTCCATGTTTACCTCCTGTTACTCGGTCTCAACAGACTCGGGTTGTTGAAGAGAGCGAAAGAGACAGCGAGGAAGAAAGTTTTTGTCTGGACTGGATACGTTCACCGGAGCCTGAAGAGATTACCTCAGTTCCTGAACGATGGGAGAGTAATTTGAGGCCTGAAGCTCCTGAATTCTTGTTGGAAGTCCCTGAGACTGTTGATATCCCTGAGCCGCTTGAATTTCAGTGGGAAGCCCCTGAGGCTGGGGGATCCCGATAGCTCCGGAAGCTTATTCAGGTGATTAAGGTTCTATGCCTTCACTGGAGGGATCATACTCTGAAGAAACGTCTGCTCCAGTGATAGAAAGAGAAATTGAGCCAACGCCCATAGTACTTCCACCTGAAGAGGAACGGAGGGAGCCTGAACAAAAACGCTCTATTCGGCCGCCCCAGCGACTTACTTATGACTCACCTGGACATAGCACTGAAGAGGCCATCACCACTGTGCAGAGATTGCCCGAAGTGTCTACTATGTTAGCTGAGGTAGCCCAGACCATGAATCAGCTTGAGAAAGTGTTTCTAACCCACTGCATGTATGCTGCTGAACCTGTATATGCTGTATAAACTGTGTGCAAATTGTAAAAGGATAATGTAACTGTTGTACCTCCTTGGAGAGACCCAAGAGTTCTAGGAGGGGGAGAGTGTAGCGATGTGTTAAAATTTACTGTGGCAGTACCCATTTTTGGCCACAAGATGGAGACTATCACGATTTAAGACCCTGGACACTTGAACTACATATCCATGCATGCTTTGCGAAGAAACAGGAAGTGGGTGGGTTTGTGGAGAGGCTGTACATCCTGCACCTCGTGGAGAGCAGGGAGAGCGCGCTAGGGAGCTGAGGAGAGCGGATGCACGACACACACACAGAAGGAGAGATCAAGAGCTAGGCCGGAGCGCAGACAGAGTGGATTGGGCCTCACAATCGGGCCACCCAGCCTTGCGGGAGAGAGACATCACCAGCTGTATTCCGAGTGCAGTGCTGAGGAGAGAAGACCCCTCGAGTAAGGAGTACCGCGGTCGATGGAAGCGGGGAGCAGGCGGTAAGCTGGCTGAGTTGCGGCTGACAGACGGAAGGCCAGACAACAGATCCGGTGGTCGGCGTCCCCAGTCAGGATCGAGCGGAGAGACGTCCTGGGTCAGCGGAACCTCAAGCTTGCGCTGGATGGGTGAGAGGCCCCCAAGGCCGTGTGTAAATTTAAGCGTACACTGCTGTTTCCTTCTAAAACCCACAGGGCCCCAACTGACTAGTCGAAGACATCGTTAAAGTAAGCTCACTGGCCAGTAGAAAAGTACCCGGGTACCCTACATATATAAATATATATCACTTCAAGTTCTGGGACTTAACCTGTGCAGGACTCTGTTTTCCTTTTTCAAAATCCATACAAGGGGGCAAAGAAAAAGCTACATTCTGAACGATTTTTCCTTTTTTTTTGTTCCCGCTGCGCGTCTATCGTAATACGAGAACTGTGTATTTTATTGTGTCCCGCTACGCGGTTTTTCCTCGAATTTCGTATCTTTTAATTTTCTGCTCGGTCGGGGGTTTTTCCGAAAATACGAAGCCCTCGTGTTTTCGTTTCTTTTGCCGCTGCGCGTTTATCGTGTTACGAAAGTACTGTAAATCTTCCTGCATATACCGTGTCTTAAGAGCTGCAAACCTTTTAGTAAACCTTTTAAATTATAAAACTGTTCAGCGTGTTGGAGTATATTTATTCCCTAGTGCGGGGAGACTGACCCGTGGTTCATTTTCAGCGGCTCCTCCGGGAGTGAGCGCTACACAAGCAAGGGCTGCGGGCAAAGCAGCCCGGGTAGATCATCCATCTGTGCCTCGGGGCAGGATGGGGTGGGTGGGCAGAGGGCAGCGGCGCTCTGCCCCGTTGCCAGTGCTTCTGCTGGGTAAGGGTCGCTTTGCGGGAGGATGGCTTCTTCCATCTCCAGGGGGATCAAAGGTTGCGGGCAAACCAGCCCGGGGGGAACATCTGTCTGCTCCTCGTGGCAGACTGTGGGGGGTGTAGCTTCCTTGACGGAAATTCCAGGCAAGCTGTAAATCTCCTCCCAAGTATCGCTGGGGAGTGCGGGTTCCTCCCATGAAGCTCCAGACAAGCTGTAAGTCCCCATAAAAAGATCGCTGGGGGGTGTAGATTCCCTGGACGAAGCTCCAGGCGGGCTGTCAACCTCAACCCAGGGCTCTACGGGGTAAGTTTCAGGGGTGGGGTATTCTGTCCATGTCGCTTGGAGCTCGGCCAACCGCAGCTGGTGTTGGCGCTCCTTATCTCGCTCCTCATCTTCTTGGAGGTCCATCATCAGTTGTACAACTGCGGCTTCGGAGGGGGTGGTGCCGCATATCTCTAATATTGCTCGAGCTTTCTTTCGGAGGTGATCTTTAGTGGCCGGAGTCGGGGTTGGGGTTCTTACCATTCGCTGGTCCATCCTTGTAAGCTCCTTCACCAGGGCTTTCTTGTTTTTGGTGCCGGCGATTCCTCCACGGCACTCTAATATGTATCTCAGCATGTCCCTCTTGTAGTTGGCATAGCTGGCCATTCTGCGTTTCTTCTGTGGTTGGAGAGCTTATCCCACCGCTGCCACCAGTGTGAAGGAACCGTTCCCTTCGTCTGTCCTGGCTCTCCAGACACCCCTTCGTTGTGGTCAGCCCGGCTACTGGGAGCGCTGTCCTCAGCGCCTCGAGCAGCTTGACCTGCCTGCTTCTGTTCCTCTGCCCTGGAGCCATTAGGAATCTCCAGGAGGCCGCTCTCTGCCTTCTGAGGGTGATAGTGTATAGTGTAGCGTCGCTGAAATAAAGACACCAGGCGCGGCTGTATGCTTTAAACAGGATCCTCTCTCTCTGAGCTCTGAGAGTTCTCTGACGTTTTAATGAACAACCACCATTTATGCTGAAGTCCAACAGTCATAATTTGCATACCCATACTAATTACATTATGTCAGTTATTTACAATAAACATTCTTTGCATTCTCTAGCCTTCAACTCACACAACATTTGTATATCCATTGTTCTAACACATCAGATTAAACACACACTATCAGAGATCCCTTGAATTAAACATGCAGCTAGATAATGGGAAAAGCCCTGGTGCATAAATTACACAGCAGTAAAGCTTGTTTACTGTATACACAAAAACACATTTACCTACAGGAATATAAGTATTTTTAAAACCAAAGTTATGCCATTTTACACTAAACTAAATTAAACTAAAACCAAACGATGTAAAATATATTTAAAACCACACGATATAAATGAACATAAAGTCTCTTGGGGTTTGAAGCATGGAGCGTTACATCAGCTTCATGACAATACTCATCCATATTGGGCCCTCACCACCCATTCTACCTATATCTCATCTCTCTCTCGCACATTGTGCCCCTGATTCATCACCACCATCTTGTATATACCTGATCCATCTCATCCTTGCATATCCTATCCATCACTCATCCCGTTATACCTCTACCCCATCCTTTCAGCTCTACTGTACCCCTATCCCGTCCTTCACACTCCAATGTGATTCTGCCCATCCACTTCACCTCCATTGTGATTCCAGACCATTCTTTTCAAAATCATTGCTTCACATCCTCATCACAGAGTTATTTGATACTGGAATAGTGTCCTTTAAATTGGGCAACTGGTCCTCTTCTCTAGAGCTACGGCTGATAGGTAAGTAAATCAAGCCCAATGTCTAAACCGCATTCTGCTAGCAGCCCTCCCGACTGGCCGCATGTTCTCCGGAGCCGATCCGTGAAAATATTATCCGTTTTCTCCTTAAAGGGAGTGAAAACATCAGTGAATTATCTTCTTTAAAAAAAGAAATCCAACGATATGACATTCATAGATACCACGGACCCGATTCCGACCGAGCCACTAGCACGACCGGGCCACGAGCTCGGAAATTGAGGTTGATTTCTGTAAATAACGTCTTGTTGGAACAGGAGTTGTAAATTGGTGGCTAGCCAAGAAGAACAAGCTGGCTGTAACTGAACCGCCGGGAATCGGGCTCTACTTTAAGTAACAAAAGTCTTAAGGGGCTATTCAGAGAGGACCGAAATGTAACCGGACACTGAAATTCAGTGTAAGGAGATATTTCGGGGCCATTCGGCTATTCAGAGAGCAGGCAGTTCACCAAATTTTGGCGAACTGCCAGCAAATATGGTGCTGTTTGACGGCAGGGAAAACCTCCATAGAGAAGCAATGGTTAATCTATTCACAGACACCGAACAGCAGAGAAAAGTTGCCGAAATGTCCTGCTGTTCGGTGGTTTGATTCAACAGGTTTATTCAGGCGAATCCCATAGGCTTCAATGTTAAAAATATTCCCGCTTTAATTCAATATCTAATAAACCGTTTATTATTTTAATCTGCAGCAAAAAATCTCTTCATTTATAGATTTTTTAGGATTTTATAGGCATTTTTGGGGATTTTTCCAACAACATTTTTTACTGTTTTTTTTTTTTTTTAAATCTTTTCTTTTTTCTGTAACAGACCTCTTTATTATCATTTATTATAAATTACAGACATTTTCATTAAGTAGTTATTTGCAAACAGCGTTTCAATTTTTCTTCTTTCTTCCTTTTCGTCAGCTTGTTAGCTTTTTCCGGCGGCTGCTTTGCGCTCTGTTCGGCGGCATTTTACGGATGTGTTCGGCGTGGTTTTTTGCGGCGGTTTGATACTTCGGATCGTATCAGAAGCATTTTTTCAGTGATTTTTTTCGGCGGCTTTTCCCTGCACTCCGAGGACCCTGTGGTGAATGCTGAATACACCGCAGGGTCGAGGAACTTTAAGGCTAGGGTCAGACTAACGCTTTTTTCACGTCGTCCGTGAAAAAGTGCGTTCGAACGAATGGACGCATTCTTTCACGGAATATGCGATAGCGGTCATACGATGCGCATTTTCGTCCGTGATTTTGTACGGATCATCAATAACACTTTTTGCGTCTGGACGTTATGTTGGCTGGACGTTAGCAGCGTCTGACGTCTCCCAATCACACACACACGCCGCTAGTGGACGTAGCGCACTCTGTACGTCAGTACTAGCGGTATCACATTCTCGAAAAAATGCGTTCGTTTGCCACTTGCGTTGCCCGGCCTAACTTTTGTGCGGCCTTTCTTCGTATATTGCCCGTCATTGGACGTTATTTGCTGCTACTACGGCCGTGATAAAGTGCGGCTGCACGCGCGTTCACACTGCGTTCGTCTGACCCCAGCCTGATTCCCCGAAGTGCAGGGAACAAGAGAGCATTGAAATGTCGGTGACATTTCGATGCTCTCTGAATAACCCCCTATACTCTTCATTGCAAATGTTACTATAAGTTAATGGTTTTGGACGTCTCTTTCCCTCTCTCTCACCCTCACAACTCATCCTTTACCTTGGGAATTTCCCTAAAAAAGAGTGATACTGGAACTCACAGGAAGATAATAGGGATGTGCGTTTCGGGATTTCGGAATTTTCACGAAATTTCCCGATTCGTGTCTTCGGATTCGGCTGAATTTCCGAATCGGATCGGACCCGAAAACTGATAGATCCGAAAAATTTTCCGAGCCGAAACTTTCTATGTTTCTATTTTTACTGAGAGGGTGGTGGATACATGGAACAGTCTTCCAGTAGAAGTGGTAGAGGCCAAAACAGTAATTGAATTTAAGCAAGCATGGGATAGGCATAAGGCTATCCTAAACAAAAGATAAATCCAGGTAAAGTATCCATGTAATTGGGCGACTAGATGGGCCGAAAGGTTCTTATCTGCCGACATTTTTCTATGTTTCTATGTTTCTATGAAACGAAAAAATTTCGGAATTTTTGAATGGACTTGAAATATGTCAAATCGAAATTTATTTTCGCTCTATTCATGATTTCGGTTCCATTCGTGATTTCGGTTCCATTTCGGTAATTCTGGAAATCGTATATTTAACTATTATCGGTTATATCGCTGATTCTGTAAATTTTGTATTTGTAAATGCGTATCACTTGTTTCTTGTGGCATTCGGGTCAGTTTAGCGTTTTTTAAATCGTTTTGTTCATTTTTTTTGTTCCTTGGCTTTCATACCATTTTAATATGATTAAATAAAGTTGTGAAATGTATATTCAATTATTCATAAGAAAAAAAGGATCTTTATTTAATAAAAAAAAACACGATAGAATCGCCAGAATTATCGTAGACACTTTGAAACGAGGAGAACAGACGTTCCGAAAAAACGAAAATTTCCGAAATTTCTGAAAAGTCGATACAAAAACGAGCAAAGTGACACGAAAATACGAAAATTGGTCGATATTCCAAAAAATAAATGTACACGAAAAACGATCCAAACCGAACCGAATCGAAACAGAAATCGGTCGAAACGAGCCGAATCGAAAAGTTTAAACATCCGAACAAATCGAACCGAATCGAAGCGAAAAAAAAAAATCGGTGCACAAGCCTAGAAGATAACAGAGTTCCAAGAGAAGACGAAAAGAGAGACTCCGTGTGTAATGGTTTCTTAAAATGGACATACTTTATCATTTCACTGTTGACGATATCGTTTATCGTTCCCTGACTCTTATATTAGGGAGGTTTTGGGGAAAATTTTGAATTAAGGAATTATAGGATTATGTTTGTTTATTTATTTTTTTCAATGTTGTGCCAGGAAGAAATACTTTGTGCTTTCTCTAGATTACGAGTATGTCCAGGGAATGGTTAATGGGGATTAGGATTAGCAGGACCTGGGGTTATTATTTCGGGATTATGATGAAATGTATCTCCACGTTCTCCCCAGGCAGTGCCCATTCCTGCACTTTCAAACCCAGAGAACGTAATGAAACAGTGTTACAAATCTGAATGCCCTGTTACTCCCTAAAATGTAATAACAACCATTATTACATAAGGAATGCTCTCCTGTGAATGCGACGCTCTGCTGATGCTTCGTACAATCACGCAGAGCATTTCAGAAACTAAGAATTAAATGTTGACGTTTTAAAATTGAATCTCTGTTAATAAAATACAATTTAGCTTTTCGTTTCCTTTAGGCTGGGGTCAGACTAGCGCATTTTTAACGTGCGTTTAGGCGCACTTAATCACGGCCGCACTAGCAACAAATGACGGGCAATGACGGCCAATATACGAAGTACGGTCGCACAAAAGTCCGGCCGCACAACGCAAGTGGAAAACGAACGCATTTTTTTGAGAACGTAGAACCGCTAGTACTGACGTACAGAGTGCGCTGCGGTGGCATAGCGGCGTGTGTGCGTGATTAGGAGACGTCAGACGCTGCTAATGTCTGGACAACATAATGTCCAGACGCAAAAAGTATTTTATTGACGATCCGTAAAAAATCACATACGAAAATACGCGTCGTCTGACCATTTTTTGCGCATTCCGTGAAAAAATACGTCAATGCGTTCAGATGCACCTTTTGACGGTCGCTGCCAATTATGCGTTCGTTTGACCCTAGCCTCAGATACCGATCGAGAAAATGTAGCTTTTAACATTTCACTACCAATATTAAGTATACTCGATCTTCAAAACACCTGCTGGTGCTCTGAGAGTGAATAAACACGATCTGGTCTGATTCTGGAGCAATGCCAAGGAATTAAACAATATTTGTTTGTGAAAAAAAAATAATTTGTTGTTGTGTTTTTGAGAAATGATTTTACCATTAAGATTTCTCTCGTTTTCAAGTATGTCCTGGGTAGCGAGTCTGTACCGTTAGGTGTCTTGCCCAAGGACACTTACTGGAGAGATGCTCTTGCTGGGATTGGACCCTGTGTCTCCACGGTTATAGAGCAGTGATGTTACCTCTACTGGGCTCCAGGATGGGCCCCTAAAGTGTTAGCATCTCGGGTATGACAGCCCCGGTGCTAAAACGGTTTGAAAGGCATGGAGTTCGTTTTTTCTTTCAAGCTGTATTATAGTGATGTAGTAGCGCTTTCTTGGCCAGCAGATGGTGCCATGTGCCTGCCCAATAGTACATACAGTATGAAAATGTGCATTTGAGATTTTCAAGCACATTTTCACTCTATGGCTCTTTGCTATTAAGCCACTGGTTCCTGATATTTGTTTTATTGAAAAATCACTTGGAAGTGAAGGGGTTAAACATGTGTATCTCCTGTCTGGCAGAAAATAAGACTCTTAACCTCTTTTTCCTCACTATAAGTCTACCGGGTAATCAAGACGTCGACCCCCTTGTTCGAGGTGACTAAAGGGGTGTCAGCTATAACGACGATGTTACTCTCAGGCGAGTCAAGACTTACAGTTACCAGTTTTTATAGAGCGCTAACAAGTTCCGCAGCGCTGTACAATGGGAGGCAGAATAACAAATATACATACAGGTTCAATGCACAGTACAGTAGGAGAGAGGACCCTGCTCAAGAGCTTACAATCTAAACGGATAGGGGACTTGAAAAGACTCGCTTGAAAGTCCCTTCTATATAAAACGCACTAGGAGGGCAGCACTCAACCTGTGCTTAGTAAAGCAAGCACCCCTTCTTGTCACCGGTGTTTCACTTCCAGGCTCTACTTAACCTTAACCCCTTAAGGACCAATTACGTAATGGTTACGTCATAAATGTATTGACTTTAAAGACCCTTGGTCCTTAAGAGGTTAAATTGCAGGGAGCTCCAGAAAGGATGCAGTCCTCAGTAAGTGAGTTAATCCCATAAGGGTGGTCATTAGGTGATGCACAGTAAGGCTAGGGTCAGACGAACGCATTTTTTGCGTCATCCGTGAAAAAGTGCGTCCGAATGAATGGACATATTTTTTCGCAGAATACGCGATAGCGGTCATACGATGCGCAATTACGGCCGTGATTTTTTACGGATCCAAACCAAGAAACTTTGGGTGTCTGGACGTGATGTTGGCCGGACATGAGCAGCGACTGACGTCTCCTAATCACACACACACGCCGCTATGCGGACGCAGAGCACTTTGTACGTCAGTACTAGCAGTTTGACGTTCTCGAAAAAATGTGTTCATTTGCCACTTGCGTTGCGTGGCCGAACTTTCGTGCGGCCGTTCTTCGTATGTTCCCCGGCATTGGACGTCATTTGCTGCTAGCACGGCCGTGATTAAGTGCGGCTAAATGCACGTTCGCACTGCGTTCGTCTGACCCTAGCCTAAGACTTGTAAGGTGGGATACATCGGCGCTGTGACAGGCTTCAGCAATTTATGGCCATATTCTGTGAACTAAATTCCCATCATTTTTTAACAGAGCATAGGGTTAAGAACTATGTAAAAAGTCTTGAATGGGTTAAAAAGTGTTGAAATCTTGAAAGGGTTAAGAGTTGTTAGAATCTTTAAAGGGTTAAAATCTTTAAATGTATGAGCTTCTGTGAAAGTCTTTACATGTGTTAGTAGTTGTGCTTTCTCCTCCTGGTTTGTTGTATTTTTTGTCTTGAGAAGCTCCCGTTGTCACGGTGGGGGTCGGGGACCTGACCTGACAGAGGGGTGTGAGCCTAATGAGCAGTGAAAATTAGGCAGACATCCAGGACTAGAAAACATATATTTATTGTATGGACCATAAAAGAACAAGGATAAACAAACTCAAAACAGGGATCCAGAACACAATACAATAATCAGAACCTATACCCTCAAGGCAAGAAATATAAAGAAAACCAGATATAAACAAATAGGCAACTAAACATGGGAAGCAGAACTAAACAGACAGACTGAGCAGTTTGACAGACAGACAGACAAACCTGAGCAGGATAAATCTAGAGCAAGGCAAACCAGACATGAGCTGAATGACTGATCCAGGATGAATGAGACCGCACCCTACTAAGGGAGTGGTCTCCATTTATACAAAATGGTCCAGGGTGAACCAATGGAGTCCAGGAACTGATTAGGCCTGGAATCCAAGAAATGAACGAAATAAAAATAATCCAAAAGCAGCAATGTCCATTACTGCCAGAGGGGGCGCCAGAGACCCAGAACGTCACATATCCCCCCCTCCATGAGCAGACCCCGGATGCGCAAAAGAAGACAAGAAAAATTAAAGTAAAAAGTCAATGGGTCCTGTAGGCACGTAGAGCGCGCTCGTACACCTCTCGGTCCTCAAGGCATATTATAGCACCGTTAGAAGCTCGGAAACATCCAGCAGGGACAGGACTCGATTCACGGGCTGGAGGACCTGAGGTATAGACCCCTTGGGAGCCAAAACTGGGTCCAGGTTTGAAGGCACCAGTCCTTTTGTGTCTCCTCCCCCTGGTACGGGACGTGGAATGGACAGCAACAGTGTCCTCCCGGCTCTGCGGCAACATGATGGCACCAGTGGCGATCCGGTTCTGTGGCAATGTGACCGGGGCAGCAGCAGCACGGCTCCGTAGGTTGGTGACCTTGGCACGGCTCTGCGGCGACTGGACCGGAACTGCTGGGCTAGAAGACACCGAGCTCGAAGACACTGGGACAGCTGGGCTCGAAGACGCCGGACAGCTGGCTCGGTGGGGCAGCGCCCTTGGTGTGGACCGGTTGGGTAGCACCCTTGGCAAGGACAGGAGGGGCAGCGCCTTTAGCACGACTCTGTGGTGACTTGGACATGGCGACAGCAGCACGGCTCTGTGGGTCAGCGACCTCAGCACGGCTCTGCGGCGACTCGGTCATGGCGGCAGCAGCACGGCTCTGTGGTCAGCGACCTCAGCACGGCTCTGTGGCGACTCGGACATGGCGCAGCAGCACGGATCTGTGGGTCAGCGACCTCAGCACGGCTCTGCGGCGACTCGGATATGGAGACAGCAGCACGGCTCTGCGGCGACTCGGTCATGGCGACAGCAGCACGGCTCTGCGGCGACTCGGTCATGGCGACAGCAGCACGGCTCTGCGGCGACTCGGACATGGCGACAGCAGCACGGCTCTGCGGCGACTCGGTCATGGCGACAGCAGCACGGCTCTGTGGGTCAGCGACCTCAGCACGGCTCTGCGGCGACTCGGACATGGTGACCTCAGCACGGCTCTGCGGCGACTCGGTCATGGCGACAGCAGCACGGCTCTGCGGCGACTCGGTCATGGCGACAGCAGCACGGCTCTGCGGCGACTCGGTCATGGCGACAGCAGCACGGCTCTGCGGCGACTCGGTCATGGCGGCAGCAGCACGGATCTGTGGGTCAGCGACCTCAGCACGGCTCTGCGGCAACTCGGACATTACCGGCTCGGGTGAGCGTGGCTCGGAAACTACCAGCTCGGGTGAGCGTGGCTCGGAAACTACCAGCTCGGGTGAGCGTGGCTCGGAAACTACCAGCTCGGGTGAGCGTGGCTCGGAAACTACCAGCTCGGGTGAGCGTGGCTCGGAAACTACCAGCTCGGGTGAGCGTGGCTCGGAAACTACCAGCTCGGGTGAGCGTGGCTCGGAAACTACCAGCTCGGGTGAGCGTGGCTCGGAAACTACCAGCTCGGGTGAGCGTGGCTCGGAAACTACCAGCTCGGGTGAGCGTGGCTCGGAAACTACCAGCTCGGGTGAGCGTGGCTCGGAAACTACCAGCTCGGGTGAGCGTGGCTCGGAAACTACCAGCTCGGGTGAGCGTGGCTCGGAAACTACCGCTCGGGTGAGTGTGGCTCGGGTGAGCATGGCTCGGAAGCTACCAGCTCGGTGAGCGTGGCTCGGAAACTACCAGCTCGGGTGAGCGTGGCTCGGAAGCTACCAGCTCGGGTGAGCGTGGCTCGGAAACCACCAGCTCGGGTGAGCGTGGCTCGGAAACCTCCCGGCTCGGGTGAACGTGGCTCGGAAACTACCGGCTCGGGTGAGCGTGGCTCGGAAACTACCAGCTCGGGTGAGCGTGGCTCGGAAACTACCGGCTCGGGTGAGCGTGGCTCGGCAGCTACCGGCTCGGGTGAGCGTGGCTTGGCAGCTACCGGCTCTCACAGTGCTTTGCAACCACCTTGGCTTGGCACTGTGGAGCGGCGACCCCGGCTTGGCACTGTGGAGCGGCGACCCCGGCTTGTTTGTGCTGCAGGACAGCACTCTTGACTGGAACTGCTAGCTTAGGCACAGTAGACAAGGACAGGACTTGAAGCTGACAAACAGCAGACGCAGATTCTTTGTGCTGCTGAGCAGCCACCTTGGATTGTTCATGCTGCAGGGCAGCACTCTTGACTTCCCAGTGCTGGGCATTACGCCTGGTCTCTCCCTGTTGGGCAGTGGATATGGATACTGCGGCCTGGCATGGCTTGGTCAAGGAGGTCTGGTAAGGCTGGACCGTGAGGGCCTTCTGTGGGCGCACCTGGCAGGTTGCCACTCTGTGCAGGCAGGAACCACAGTAGAAACATAAGCCATGGGTTTTCCTCCATACCCTTTCCTCCAGGGTCAGGGGTCCTCTGAAATCTTTCACTGGAACAGGTTCCTTTGGGAAGACGTCCCTGGGAGTTTTCCGCAGTATAGCACTCAGCCTCTCCAGGTGCTGTTCTGCAACTTTATTAACCTTTTGCAGGTTCTCCAACAGACCATGAATCACTGCTAGCTCACTTGTTACTGGCGGTCTCATTATGTCACGGTGGGGGTCGGGGACCTGACCTGACAGAGGGGTGTGAGCCTAATGAGCAGTGAAAATTAGGCAGACATCCAGGACTAGAAAACATATATTTATTGTATGGACCATAAAAGAACAAGGATAAACAAACTCAAAACAGGGATCCAGAACACAATACAATAAACAGAACCTATACCCTCAAGGCAAGAAATATAAAGAAAACCAGATATAAACAAATAGGCAACTAAACATGGGAAGCAGAACTAAACAGACAGACTGAGCAGTTTGACAGACAGACAGACAGACAAACCTGAGCAGGATAAATCTAGAGCAAGGCAAACCAGACATGAGCTGAATGACTGATCCAGGATGAATGAGACCGCACCCTACTAAGGGAGTGGTCTCCATTTATACAAAATGGTCCAGGGTGAACCAATGGAGTCCAGGAACTGATTAGGCCTGGAATCCAAGAAATGAACGAAATAAAAATAATCCAAAAGCAGCAATGTCCATTACTGCCAGAGGGGGCGCCAGAGACCCAGAACGTCACACCCGTCCTCTATGGTTAGTAAACGTTGAGTGCTGCCCTCCTGGTGTATTTTATTTATTTATATATACATAGCAAAGAGTTAAATGGACGCACTCAGGGTCTTCAGAAAAATGTATAAAAAAACTATCCTTTATTAGAGTCACATTAAAAACGTGTCCATTTGCTTCTCCCGACGTTTCGGCCCTCTCAGGGGCCTTTATCATTTTTCTGAAGACCCTGAGTGCATCCATTTAACTCTTTGCTGTACATTTCTGCATGGATTTTTAGCACCTGGGCACTTTTTTCTTTTCTGGTGCATGCAGGTTCAGATTGTTTTATTTATTTATACCGTAGATACTCAAGTATAGCGCGACCCGAATATAATGCGAATGGATAGAGATTTATTATGAAAATGAGAGAATATTCAAGACTCGAATATAACGCGAGGAGCAATATTTTACTGTACCGGTAAACAATTAAAATCCTTCCAGGTTCTCTTAACACAGTCAGGCTCCCCCTCAGGTCAGGGTGCTCTGCTCTAGAATGATTGCAGTTGTTACCACGTATGAAGCCGCCGGCCACCCGTCTTCTTTACTAGTGATTAGATGGCCGGCGGATGCGAGCGAGGTGAATGATTGGCTTAAATCGAGCGTGATCTCTGGCCGTGATGGATCTGACCTCTCCCGAATCCAGGAGTTCCTGAAGTGTTTGCAAGCATCAGGGACTCCGTATTCACTTCAGCGAGATTACCGGAACTTCCGGGAGACTTGGGATCCAGAGCAAGGGAAGTTTTTTTTTTTTTTTTATGCGCGATGCAGATGTCTCGAATATAACGCGACACCTCCAATTTTAAGGTACATTTTTGGCACCAAAATCTAGCGGTATAATCGAGTATCTATATACTGTATATATAAATATATATTAAAAAAAAACCACAGAAAACAAACAAACCTCCCCAAAACCACAAATAAAAGACATGACATGATGGCTGAGTTCATGCTGAAATGATTAGTGTTCACGTCAGGGAAAATAAGCTTCTCTGTAAGTTACAACTACATAAATCCAATGTACCACATGCAATTCATTACGCAAAAGGAAATTCACTGAAAAGACGTCGCCTTAGGAAAAAAGATGGGGAAATAATCCATTTTTATGTCATTTGCATAATTAAAATATATCCTCTAAAAATTTAACCTAGTTTGGCTGAAATGCATAGCGGGCAGATTATATTTTATTCTACCAGCTTTAACCTAATTATTATTATTTTTTTATTAAATGTAACTGTTTATTGTTTGTTTATTAACAGACGAACTGGTAACAAAAACAAAACAAAAATAATCGCAAGAGGATTGAAAGTTTTAGGCCTCGATTGTCAAGATGTAAAAATACAAGAGTTGGAAAAACTTGCACATCCGACAAATTGCAGTTTTCCGTTAACTTGAAAACGAGAGAAATCTCAATGTATCCTTCCTGGTAAAATACTTTCTAAAAAAACCCAAAAAAAACACAACTTGTAGCTCAGGAAATAACCTGACTCCTAATCGTTTATCCTCGGATCGTCTTGACTCCAGTAGTAAAGAGACGTTTGTTAATTAAAAATAATTAATAAAGAATTTATTTTAGTACAGAAATCTTTCTAGAAGTGATTTAAAAATATCCGTGTTTTATATCGGCTGAGATAAAGTCACATGTGCTCTTCCATACTATAAGCAAAAAAAATAAATATATATATATATACATAATTTGAACTTTATGTGTAAATCTCAAACCCGACATACAATTTTTTTTCAATGCAGTGTACGTCAGTTAAGATAATAAATTAAAATTAACAGATAAATAAAAAAATTAACATACAAAAGAAAAACATAAACAAATATGTTACATATTTCTTCAGCGGATACAATAGTTACAAGATCAAGTAATAAAAGTAAGAGTAGGAATAATAAAAGCCCACTCACCTGGTGTCTCGCACACTCTAAGCTTGGCACGACGTTTCTCTTAATATTTTAAGAGCATCCAGCTAACACTCGTGAGAATGGGTGGGTTCTACTCTCTGAAACCCCTACTTAGAAAAGCAAAAAAAAATCAAAGCATCGTCTTTCACAACATATTGTAGTAATTGTAGAAAGTGAAGGATATCCTGGATGCAAAGCGCGGTGACAGGTATTATTCCCTCTGAAAAATATACACTTGATATTTGAACATATTTAAAATTATTATTACATTTTTGTGACAAAGGGAACGATTACTTTGTCAGCAACTGATTGCAGGATAATGCTTTAAGTTTCTGTACAGACTGATGTCCAAGATAAACCAAAAGATATAGAACGTATGAATATACAGAGCTTTTATTCCTTGTGGGGGGGGGGGGTTGTCAAAAACTGAGAAACTATTGACTGCTAAAAAATTTATTTAACTTTTTCATTTTATTCTATAGCTATTGTGCGGAAAGTCATATTGTGATGTCACATGTAACAAGCGACGGCTCATTTTATTGGAATGAACTGAAGTCTAAACGTCATGTGAGGCTGTGAGGCTGGGCCTGGTGGAGATATTTCAAGCAGTGACTTCAGGGCTAGTGGAGTGATGAGGGTCAAGGTGGTGGAATGTGGGATAGCTATGAGGTCAGGGTTGTGGAATGATTGGATAGCTGTGAGGTCATGGTTGAGGGATGATGCAATAACTCTCTGGTGTCAATGTTGTGGAATGATGGGATAGCTGTGAGGTCAGGTTTATGGAATGATGGGATAGCTGTGAGGTCATTGTTGTGGGATGATGCAATAAACCTGGTGTCAAGGTTGTGGAATGATGGGATAGCTGTGAGTTCAGGGTTGTGGAATGATAGGATAGCTGTGGAGTCATGGTTGTGGGATGATGCAATAAGGTTGTGGAATGATGGGATAGCTGTGATGAGGTCAGGGTTGTGGAATGATGGGATAGCTGTGATGAGGTCAGGGTTGTGGAATGATGGGATAGCTGTGATGAGGTCAGGGTTGTGGAATGATGGGATAGCTGTGATGAGGTCAGGGTTGTGGAATGATGGGATAGCTGTGATGAGGTCAGGGTTGTGGAATGATGGGATAGCTGTGAGTAGGGACGTGCATATCAAATGGATATCGAGTAACTATCGAATTTGATCTAAACGATACGAAATTACAGAATCAGCAATGGAACCGAAAAATACGATGTCCGAAATGACAGAAATGGAACCGAAATCACGAACGGAACGAAAATTACTTGCGATTTTACAAATTTCACGTTCATACGAAATAACGAAATTATTTTGTTTCGTATCGGAAATGATTTTGGATGCTGTGTATTTCGTTGCCGATCCGATTCGGAACATCGGACGAATCCGAAGCACTGAATCGGACCGATTCGCTTTTTTTACGAATCGGGCCGATTCGGTGCTTCGGATTCGTCCGATGTTCCGAATCGGATCGGCAACGAAATACACAGCATCCAAAATCATTTCCGATACGAAACAAAATAATTTTGTTATTTCGTATGAACGTGAAATTTGTAAAATCGCAAGTAATTTTCGTTTCATTCGTGATTTCGGTTCCATTTCGGACATCGTATTTTTCGGTTCTATCGGTTCCATTCGGTTCCATTCCGTAATTTTGTATCGTTTCGATCAAATTCGATAGTTACTTGATATCCATTTGATAGTTCATTTCAAATTCGATAGTTGCAGCATATGAATCCTCACACTGCCGGGCAGCACCTCTACAGTATAATAATGCAGCATATGAATCCGCACACTGCCGGGCAGCACCTCTACAGTATAATAATGCAGCATATGAATCCGCACACTGCCGGGCAGCACTTCTTTTTTACGGATCCAAACCAGGAAACTTTGGGTGTCTGGACGTTATGTTGGCCGGACATGAGCAGCGTCTGACGTCTCCTAATCACGCACACACGCCGCTAGCGCATGCAGCGCACTCTGTACGTCAGTACTAGCAGTTCTACGTTGTCGAAAAAATGCGTTCGTTTCCCCCTTGCGTTGCGCGGCCGAACTTTCGTGCGGCCATACTTTGTATATTGGCCGTCATTGGACGTCATTTGCCGCTACTACGGCCGTGATAAAGTGCGGCTGCACGCAGGTTCGCACTGCGTTCGCACTTTTAACGTGCGTTCTGGCGCACATAATTACGGCCGCACTAGCAGCAGATGACGGGCAATGACGGCCAATATACGATGTACGGCCGCACAAAAGTCCGGCCGTGCAACGCAAGTGGAATTTGAACGCATTTTTTGAGAACGCTGAACCGCTAGTACTGACGTACTGAGTGCGCAGCTGCGGCATAGCGGCGTGTGTGCGTGATTAGGAGACGTAAGACGCTGCTAATGTCCAGCCTACATAACGTCCAGACGCAAAAAGAGTTTTATTGATGATCCGTACAAAATCACGCCCGAAAATGCACGTCGTCTGACCGTTTTTGCGCATTCCGTGAAAAAATACGTCAATGCGTTCGGACGCACTTTTTCACGTTCGCGGGGAAAAATGCTTTCGTCTGACCCTAGCCTTAATCATTTCATTTGTTCTGGGTTTTTTTTCGTTTCAGATAATTTTGTTCAGCTTTTTTTCCATTATAAAGCATTTTATTCTGGTTTTTATTTTTAAAGTCAGACCATTTGGGTCAATATTTTTGCGTTTTTTAAATCGTTTTGTTAATTTTTTTTCCTTTCATACCATTTTAATATGATTAAATAAAGTTGTGCAATGCATATTCATAAGAAAAAAAGGATCTTTCACAAAAAAACGATAGAATCGGCAGAATTACCGTATCGACCGAAATACCATTGACCATAAGTCAAAACGAATAGACCCTTTGAAACGAAGAGAACAAATGATCCGAAAAGACCGAAAATTTCAGATATCACGAAAAAAAAAGTCGATCCGAAAGAAGTAGCCAAAACGAAACGAGCCAAAATGAAAATCGGCCAAAACGATCCGAAAATTTTAAAAACCCGAACGAGCCGAACCGTAAAAAAAAAAAAATCTGTGCACATCCCTAGCTGTGAGGTCAGGGTTGTGGAATGATGGAATAGCTGTGAGGTCAGGGAAGTTATTTCGATATGGCAGCTCTCTCCCTGGCTGTTCTAATGCAGCAATAATCGAAACCTGCTAAACCTTTTCTGTGAGGCGCAGATAATCATTTTGTTTTTCAATGCGAAAATGTGAACACTCGTTTTTGGTTGACATTTTCTGCATTTTATAGACGTCTGTGAAAGCCGGCATCTAATCACATGATTCAGTTACATTAAGGCTGGGGTCAGACGAACGCATTTTTAACGCACGTGCAGCCGCACTTAATCATGGCCGCAGTAGCAGCAAATGACAGCCAATATACGATGTACGGCCGCACGAAAGTCCGGCTGCGCAACGCAAGTGGAAAATGAACGCATTTTTTCGAGAACGCAGAACCGCTAGTACTGACGTACTGAGTGCGCAGCTGCAGCATAGCGGCGTGTTTGCGTGATTAGGAGACGTCAGACCCTGCTCATGTCCAGCCTACATAACGTCCAGACGCAAAAAGTGTTTTATTGACGATTACGTAAAAAATCACGCACGAAAATGCGTGTCGTCTGACCATTTTCACGCATTCCGTGAAAAAATACGTTCCGACGCACTTTTTGACGGTTGCTGCGAATAATGCGTTCGTTTGACCCTAGCCTTAACTTCTCGGATGTTCTATAATCTTTATCTTCTGTCCTGCAATCAGTGTCAGGTAACATTACATTACGAGGCCTTTTCACTCTTAACCCTTTCGCTGCTGAGGCATTTCACCGCTGTGTGCTGATGTCATTTTTACCGGTTTCGCTCATCAGGTTTAAACGCGATTTGAAGCCACATTTTTTTATACAACCCAGACATATTATATATCGTTCTTTCCAGGAACCTCTGCAGATTCATAATATATCATTATTTTATGTATACGTCATGTCCTGCCTGAATATTATAACAAAAAATGCAATAAAAATTGAATTTTCAATTATCTACATTGTGTAAAGTGCTTTTTTTTCACATTTTATCATGCGATTATATTTTCTATGGGGTGCACCGGTTAAAAAAAATTAGAAATGGGGAGTCGTTAAATTATTTTGGGGGGAAATTACGTGTTTTTTAGCAAACGCACCCATAGAAAAAATCGTTAGTGCAGCATCATTGTTCACATTATAAATGTAATGAGAACAATATTGCTGCATATTGCTGCCTTAATAAACCCCCCAAAAAAGTTTTTTAATTTTGTTTTAATTTTTTTAATTGTTATTTTTGAAATTTTATTTTTGAAATTTTGTTTTTACATTTTACATGGTCGCGTTTGGTATCATCGGAAAGGCCATGCTCTGGCCATTCCAAGGATACCAAACATTAACCCATAGCTGCCACGGATCGGGAGATAGGGGGTTCCAATGAACCCCAATCTCCACCATAGGTGGCAGCTAAGTGTTAATTCCGGAATTGACGTCATCGAGCTATGCACGATGACGTCAGCCATCAGGGGGATATCCCGGAAGCTTGGCCGACATCCAAGATGTCGGCCAGCTCAGGGAGGGGATCACGATACAGCGCCTTTTGGCGCTGAATCGTGATCCAGCAGTCTAGGGGTTAAAGACAGCCGCCGCTTGGCTGTGCCCTTCCAAACGGTGCCTGCCTTTAACTCGTGGCCCGCACGGATGGGGAGGGAGAGAGGTCTGAAGGACCTCCCCCTCCCCTACAGGCACCTTCCCCGCAATGGCGAGGGGGGTGCCTGTAATAGACGTCATCGCGCCAGCACGATGACGTCTATCGTGTCCGCCTGCGTCCCGGAGTCTGGGCTGACATCGAGGATGTCAGCCCGCACCGGGGGGCCGCGATCGGCCGGAATCCCAGCCAATCGTCGCTGCAAAGGGAGTAGGCGCTCAGCGAAATGGACATGCGGCAGGACACGCTGAGCGCGTCCTCCACATGGAAAGGGTTAAACTAAATATTAACCCCTCTTGACCCCCGGTGCATCCTCCCCGTCCATTTTAACCCTTTAGATCAGTGGTCCCCAACCGCAGTCCAAGTACCCCCAACAGGTCAGGTTTGCAGGATATGTGAAGCACAGCCCAGGTGATATGATTTGCTGCTCAGTGATTGCAGGATTCAGTCTGCATTTCCCCAAGGTGATCCTTAAAACCTGTCCTGTTATGGGTACTTGAGGACCGCGGTTTGGAAACACTGATTTAGATAATTTGAAAGCTCATATTTTATCCCGCACTTGGCTTCCTCTGCAATCCTCCAGTTGTGACATGCTTCCAGCGCTCTTCGAGATGCAGCATTGTCAGTTATTGTGGGGGGGGGATGGACACACGAGCAAACGCCCAGCTAATCCAATGGTTCTTAATGCAAGAGCATTGAAAGGCACTGGACGGATTTAGGTCTCGATCCTTGAATCTCAGATCACTGTTTGTTGATCTGAGCTTTTGGTAGAAGGTAAGCCCTGGCATTTGGCCGGCTGAATCAGCCACCGGAGAGACACAGCAGAGAGGGCACTCTCGACATCATGGCCAAATAATAAGTGGTCGCAATGCCTAGAGTGTCCCTTTAATTATTTTATATCTTGAACCAACACAGGGAGCTCCTACAAAAGCCCAACAGCCTCTAACGTGCCGGACACATGGAGTCAATGGAGTTAAAAACATACAAGAGTAAATGTCCCCCCTGGAGGGTCACAAGCTAATTGTTCCAGGATCTCGAGCCCTCGGAGTTGCCTCCAGCCCCTCAAGAACATTGTCATCTTTGCTAATGTACACAAATTCTGAAAACATTACACTGTATCCTACGAAGGAATGAAATTAAGACCAGACGTAGGGGAGGACTCGCTCTGGGAGAAAACCACATAAAACGCAAAACGAAGCCGTTAAATTGATCCAGGAGGCAGATTTGTATTGAGCGAGTGAGGAGTCAACTCCAACAAACCTAAACAACGCTGTGTTACCCAAAACCTATCCTTATACCATTCTCTAGGAGTAAGTCCTTCCAGTCCAATCTGATGACCCAACTTTTATTAAGCCACAGTCACCATCGCAGGGAGTTTCCTACACGTTATTGAATTCCTTGTCGGGGGTCTTGCCGCTCCACCCCATATCCCTGACATGTGCAGAATACTAAAGATGGTGGTCACATGTAGGGATCAGTACCTGCCAGAAATGCCTGTAGTTCATTCAGTGTTGCCGTTCTCCGCAGCCCCTCTCAGCTTCGGAGGGTCGTTCTGACCATTGCAATATCTCGATGGTGCCACATCTTCTCCACCTTTTTACGATGCTTGTGACAATGCTCCATGGAACAGCCGGTGCATTCAATGTTTTAAGATCCCTCTCCTGATTGGTACTTTTTCAAGAATTAGCAGACATCTTTCTTTCCAGAGCATGGCTCTCCATGCAGGATGCAACGCCTAACCTCCTCTAGCAACAGCTGACTTCGATTTTATTCACGCTCACTGAGGACAACTGACCAAGAGGGATCTACAGTCCACCTGTAATTTAACCTCCCTGGCATTCTGTTTCTTCAAATTTGCTGGTCAAAAAGCACTCTTTTTGCCCCCCCCCCCAGCGGTATCCCGAGTTTGGCTCGGGGTTAAATTCCTATCTTGGAAGCTATAACCCAGAGCCACACTCGGGATGCCACTGGATACATCACCTCTCCCTGCGCTCCCTCAATGTCCTCGCAGTCTCCTCTGGTGATCGCGACCCCCCACCTGAGAAGGAAACCAGGAAGTATGAGGTCGCGATCACCGGAGGAGACTGCGGGGATCAGTGAGGGAGCGAAGGGAGTGGTGATGTATCCAGCCCGTGTGTGGCTCGGGGTTTCCGTTTTCTGCAGTAAAATTTAACCCCGAGACACACTCAGGATAACCGTCATGGGGGTTAAAGGGCCACTACCACCAAAAAATTATATGTCCATATTGTGTTTATTTGATGTGGCTGACATCTAACATGTGTTTGTTTTTCTCTTCTATGTTTAGTTAAGAAAATATTTTCCTCTATATGTGTCACTGGGTGCATCCATTGTGTGATATTTTCCTCTATATGTCACTGGGTGCATCCAATGTGTGATATTTTCCTCTATATGTGTCACTGGGTGCATCCATTGTGTGATATTTTCCTCTATATGTGTCACTGGATGCATCCATTGTGTGATATTTTCCTCTATATGTGTCACTGGGTGCATCCATTGTGTGATATTTTCCTCTATATGTGTCACTGGGTGCATCCATTGTGTGATATTTTCCTCTATATATGTCACTGGGTGCATCCATTGTGTGATATTTTCCTCTATATGTGTCACTGGTGCATCCATTGTGTGATATTTTCCTATATATGTGTCACTGGTGCATCCATTGTGTGATATTTTCCTCTATATGTGTCACTGGGTGCATCCATTGTGTGATATTTTCCTCTATATGTGTCACTGGGTGCATCCATTGTGTGATATTTTCCGCTATGTGACACTGGGTGTATCCATTGTGTGATATTTTCCTCTATGTGTCACTGGGTGCATCCATTGTGTGGGATTTTCCTCTATGTGACACTGGGTGCATCCATTGTGTGATATTTTCCTCTATATGTGTCACTGGGTGCATCCAGGGCCGGCCCAAGGCATTGTGCTGCCTGGAGCGAAGGCTGAAATGCTGCCCCCCTGCTCACATGGGTATATATTGCCCCAGCCCACATGGGTATATATTGCCAGCTCACTTGGGTATATAGTGCCCCCAGCTCACATGGGTATATATTGCCCCCAACTCTCATATCATGGGTATATAGTGCCCCCAGCTCACATGGGTATATATTGCCCCCAGCTCTCATATCATGGGTATATAGTGCCCCCAGCTCACATGGGTATATATTGCCAGCTCACATGGGTATATAGTGCCCCCAGCTCACATGGGTATATCGTGCCCCCAGCTCACATTGGTATATATTGCTAGCTCACAGGGGTATATATTGCCCCCAGCTCACATGGGTATATATTGCCACTTTGCCAGCTCACACATTTGTATATATTGCCCCCAGCTCGCATGGGTATACTATATTGCCCCAGCTCACATGGGTATATAAATTTGTACCCAGCTCTCATGGATATATTTGCCCAATTGCCCCCAGGCCCACATGGGTATTTTTGCCCCCAGCTCTCACCTCAGGCAGAGTTCCCCCCAGCTTACTTTTGCAGTCTGTGCGGTAGTGCTGGCAGTGGCTGGTCCGTGGTCCTCCAGGGCCTTTCAACAACACAGTCACCTCACAACTTGGGTGCTTAAGGAAGGGGATCTATCCGCGGCCGCTGCCCGGGCTCCCGTGGACACACGACTGGCATGCTTGTGGGCGCGGTCAGCGGCGGCAGCCAATGCAGCCACGCACCGGCCGCACTGGAAGAGAATAGTGCAGCAGCGGCAGCCCCAGCGTCGGCAATCAAGAATTTGCCACTGTGCAATATTTGCCGCCTGGAGCAAGCTGCTCCATCGTCGGGATGGCCCTGGGTGCATCCATTGTGTGATATTTTCCTCTATATGTGTCACTGGGCGCAACCATTGTGTGATATTTTCCTCTGTATGTGTCACTGGGTGCATCCATTGTGGACAGCCTGAGGACTATCGCCATAATAAATACAAGAGGTTATTCACTAAATGCCAAATTGGTCTGGAATTGTGCTAAATGGTGAATTTCACCGTTTGGTGCAATTTCGGGTCAATTTGTCTATTCACCAAATTGCGATGCAATTCGTGGCACCAAAATCGTCCCATAGAAAACTATCGTATCTTCTATTCACAGAACGCCGAATTGCAACGAAATTCTGCAAAAATGCCACGATTTTCAATGTTAATTGCATTGGTTGCAATTTAAAAAAATATCTTTACATTTTTTTAGCTTTATTTTTTTTGTGCAAAAACTTTTTTTTTTTTTTTAAATGACCCACCTGTATATTTTAGATGACATTTTAGTTGGTTTTTATTTTTTAAAAGACTTAAGAGACTTTATTATTTGGACTCATTTTTATTGATTGAAAATCCTACTAGGAGGAAGTCCCCCCCCCCCTCCCAGTTCGGTAGAAATAGCTGATGCCTAATAACCACTTCGGTGACTCCAATTTTGGCAAAATACGGTGACCATTCGATAGTGAATCGCCGAAGTGAGCAGAAATGCAATCTCAGTGTTTTGTTAATAGACCCTTTAGTTTCTGTTGTCGCCTGCTGCTTGAATGAAGTGGCGTGTGAGGATAGTGGACCCCCTTGCCTGAATATTTGGTTGGCGCTCTCCGTGGGAGTCACGCTTTTCGCTTTTGTATCAGCTTTATTCTTTGAATAAAAAGTCATTTTCTTTTAAACCAAGTTCTGTAGGAATCATTTTTTTTGTGAGATGTGATCGTATGTTGCCGGGGATTAAGCAGCTTTATACAAGAAATTACAGTTTCAAGCCAGGGATTTTATGATCACAGCATCGCTTAGGCTGGAGTCACACGAGAGTGGAGGGAATGTCTATGAGAACGGAAGTTCTGTCCGCTCAGACGCCCATGTGGCCACCTCAGAGGATCACGCTTTGTAGACCCATTCAAAGGCCGCTGTAGCGGGTCGACGGGGATTAAAACTGCATGCCCGATGTAACGTAATGATGCTAGTGCGCACGTTACACCGTGTGGTACTCCCAGTCGCGCTGTCATAATGGACGCTGGGAGGAGAGGGTCACTTGTCTCAGCTGGGCTGAAAATGCCTGAATTCTGCATATATTTCTATATAAACATTCCTTTGAGGTGTCCTGGGTTTAAGGTCTAAACGTAGAAAAGTCAACTCACACTTTCCACACTTTTAGGACTGTACCCCATAAATTGTTTCTTAAAAGATACCTGTAGAGACGTAGAAAACGTGATCAACAGAAAAAAGTGGTGATTCTCTGCGCTTCCCTCTTTGGTGTTGGATATTTTTCAGGTGATAGATCTTCTTATGATATTATAAATCGCTTTTCACAAATGATCTTCAATCCTCAGAAAAAAGGGGATAAATGGCAACATAGTGTGATCCATATCATCATCAGTGCCCCCCGATAATTTATATAAAGGTTAAACTCACATGTGGAGGTGTCATAAATCAGACACTAGATGTACTGCGCAGACGGTATTTTTGAGGACATAGGACTCCCCTTTGAGATCTTCGTTCCCAGGTGCTCCTCCAAGAAAATAAAACAAACAGCTGCAGGACCTTAATTAAAGGTTAATGAAATTTTATTCTTTAAACAATTAAAATAGTAAAATATCAATGCCCAAACATGTTTCGCGACCAAGTCGCTTCCTCAGTAGGCAAAAAACAATTTATTTTTGCCTACTGAGGAAGCGACTTGGTCGCGAAACATGTTTGGGCATTGATATTTTACTATTTTAATGGTTTAAAGAATAAAATTTCATTAACCTTTAATCAAAGTCCTGCAGCTGTTTGTTTTATTTTCTTGGAGGAGCACCTGGGAACGAAGATCTCAAAGGGGAGTCCGGTATCTCCTCAAAAATACCGTCTGCGCAGTACATCTAGTGTCTGATTTATGACACCTCCACATGTGAGTTTAACCTTTATATAAATTATCGGGGGGCACTGATGATGATATGGATCACACTATGTTGCCATTTATCCCCTTTTTTCTGAGGATTGAAGATCATTTGTGAAAAGCGATTTATAATATCATAAGAAGATCTATCACCTGAAAAATATCCAACACCAAAGAGGGAAGCGCAGAGAATCACCACTTTTTTCTGTTGTTCTAGTATTTGACGGTTAGAGGTAAACCGTCTTGTGTATGAACTTCTGCTGCTGACTTTTGAACTGCCATTTATTTAGTACGAATATTTATTTATTTATTTTTTTGATCCTACATATCAATTGTATAACTGTTGCATTGTTCAGTTTGTCCACTAGGGGGCGCCAGATACTTATTTCTCCTTTGTAGAAAACGTGATGACTGAGTTTAATCTATGCTTTACTGGCCTTCTAGACAAACCAGAATGCCTATGGGTTTAGATCATTCTTCCCATTTATTGACCTTTCAGGTTTTGTTATTCGCCCCCTCTCGGTGGCTGCTGTAATGTATCAGGTGTCTAATCAAACCACGAGACGAAGCAGAGGTCACACATCTTGACTCTCATGGTGGCTTGCTTGGTTACGTTTTCAAAGGGCAGATTACTCAGAGGGACAGGGAGGGTTTTTCCAGAAAAACCTAACGGTTACGCTGCACTACGTCTGCTTCGGCTCCAGCTTCAGATTAAGGCTGAAACAACTAATCAATAATATGAATAGTTGTCAACAATTCACATCATCAATTAAACCAATTAATAGTCCAACAGATTAAACAGTGGTGTGCTGTACATAGAGTCAGACTAAGATAAATGTTAATAACTTCAGACACTACTTCAGAGCTGATTGGAGAAGACGCGCCGCTGCTTTACTCCGTAGGATTTAGTTCTAGGCTTAAGTCAGACACAACCAGTTTGTTTTTAGTTTGCAAGAGTAGCAGAATTAGAACAGACCCTGGAGTACTGCCACTGGGTGCAGGAACTGTGCCGCCTGTGTTTTATCCTTACTTGAAGCTGGAGTCCTGTGCCACCAGCCCACCCTCACAATAATCCGGAGCTGCCATTCCTCTCTATGTACTTGTTTCCCCCCCAAAACCCTCCCACACTTGGTTCTGGTCCGTTGCCCAAACTCACTCGCTCCTGCCTCTGGCCCATGAAATAATTTTAAAAAGGTACACATTACGCACACGAACCACTTTCGCTTATTAACATGGCCAGGCTGCGTGGAGTGCCCCCCACCACGCCTTGCATGCTGAACATCATCATGTCTATCAGACTGCTCGTAGCAGCATTCATTCAGTGGAGAAAAGCCAACATGGGATTGAGCTGTGTAGATATCAGTCATTTTGACCAGGTGCTTGTGTACCTGGTGTGTGAAAAATACAATATGCAAATTGTGTTATAAAATTTAACGGAGGGGTTGATTTTACATCTTATTTTTAAGTTTAAAAAAAAATATTTTTTTTTTTTTTTATCTGATGAATCGATTAAGGCTGGGGTCAGACGAACGCAGTGCGAACGTGCGTTTAGCCGCACTTTACATCCAACCCAGGCCCACACACGAAGTACGGCCGCACGAACATTAGGCCGCGCAACGCAAGCGGGAAAAAAAAGAATTTCACAAGAACGTCAAACCGCTAGTACTGACGTACAGAGCGCGCTGCGTCCGCATAGCGGCGTGTGTGCGTGATTAGGAGACGTCAGACTCTGGACGTTATGTTGGCCAGACATGAGCAGACACCCAAAGTTTCCTGGTTTGGATCCGCAAAAAAATCACGGCCGAAAATGCTCATCGTATGACCGCTATCGTGTCTTCAGTGAAAAAAATGCGTTCGGACGCACTTTTTTACAGACGATGCGAAAAACATGTTCGTCTGACCCTAGCCTAAGTGGGGGAAAAAGAATCAGCCAACTAGTCTACTTTGAAAATAATCATTAGTTGCAGCCCTACTTCAGATACATACGGATACGGAGACAAAGTGAAGAGCATAGACTTAATGACAGAAAGACAACTTTCTAACTAGACATTTGATGCAGTAACATGTTCAAACAAAACCATTTATATCATGGATGTCAAACTCCAGCCCCCGAGATGTTTCTCAACCCCCCCCCCATGACTCCCTGGCCAAATCTTGCATTGAAGGAAACCTGGAAATTGTAGGCATCAACATCTGGAGGGCCCGGGAGTTCGACAGCCCTGATCCAGGTGTTATGTTTAGTTTTGGACAATCTTTGCTGGGGATCGAGAATGGTACAGGTCCATCAAGGCCCAACGTCCAGACCAGTCATTTATAAAACCCACCCCAAAATAAAACCAAGGTGTAAATAACAGAGCGCTCAGTATGCATCGAGTATGGTATGAACTTTCAATGATAATGTTTAATTGCAGGATTAGAGACTCCAATAATTAGTAGGTAGATATAACGTTACACCAGGACCAGCCTGTTCGCTTTAAGTTATTAGCCATGAACAGCGTAAGGTATGGACAGTCGAGTACAATAAAAAGCTGAATAAGCAAATAAAGCAGAACATGTAAACGGTGCGCACGCTTTAGGCGAGCTCAGATCATTTCAGACGTATTTCACGACGAAAACAAAACGTACGATGCTGGTTTCTGCGGAGGTGCGGAGCGGCCATGTAGTGTTCCTTTTTTAGTGACTTGTTAGTTCAGGCAAACGTGTCATCTCGTTAAAAAAAGGTGTTACATAGAGACGAGGTGTTCCAAGTCTGAGCACAACTGGGCGACAAGAAATTAGAACGTCAGAGCTCTTGCCCCCAATACTTAACTCACTCGCACACTCTTCACGTGGCACCTATAGCAGGTTGCCATACTGGTATACCACTGCAGAAAACCACTTTAAGAAAAGAAAAACAATCGTTTATAGTGTTAGACTATAACCAATCTGCAAAGCACATCCTGGTGCGATATATAAATCAGTAAGATGTTCCACAGGAGAAACGCAAAGGAATTTATCTTATTGCAAATGCAATTTATTTGCATATGGGTTCCAGAAGATGCCCCTGAGGTTTTAGCACCGTGGGAATGACGCCCGAGCTGCAAACGCTTTTTTAAAACCAGTAGGGAATGCGTCAGAATGACATCTCCCCAGCTGATTCTGCACGGGCGACCTGAACTGCAGTAACTCCTTTTGGCCAGCAGATGGTGACATCTCCCCAGCTGATTCTGCACATGCGACCTGAAATGCAGTAACTCCTTTTGGCCAGCAGATGGTGACATCTCCCTGCCGAATATGTTGTTATTCCAGTAAGGAATACATTGCGAATAGAATTAAAATGACTTTCCAGAAACCGCTGGTTCCTGAGTGGATTCTTGGAAAATCCTTTGATAGTGAAGGGGGTTAGAGAGCATAAAATGGTCATGTTTGATGCATCCTGGTGAGCACGACGCTAGCAATATTCATTTTGCGACAGCCTGACCAGCTGCAGATGCACAACACGGCATAAAAAAAAATTCATTTTGAAAGACGTTTTCTCGGGAAAACTATTTTTTGTTTGGGAAATCAAGTTGTTTAACCCTTCAGAAAACAAGATGTTAAATCGACGTAACAAGTCAGAAGAAAAGAAAATTACATGGTCGCTTCGGGCTTCCGTAGGTTTCCACATCTGTGTCATAAAAGAAATCCGCTACGCATTGCTAGTGTCCGAATAACAAAGCAGCGAGTACGTATAGTTTGTATACAGCGACGTCCTTTATTAGTGTTTTCCGTTGCACCTCTGCTGCTCAGACGTTACACAGAATAACAGAATATTGCGGTAGGCGGGTTCATTACATATTAGTGTTTATTTTGCCATATTTGACTAATATCCATAAGCCAGTCCACATAGTATTCCTGCATGAATTTTTTTTTTTGCGTTCAGTGCTGGATACATGTCGCAAGCCCCCCCCGCTTCGTGTTTAGCAGCCAAGTAACAGCACTGAATGTAGAATTAACTCTGCCCTACGCTAAATATAAATCAACTTAACCAAACGTTATGTAATAAGCAAGCACCAAGCAGTCCTCCTGTCAGAACAAATAAAACCAAAGTGCAAAAACAGTCTTACAAAAAGAAAAGAAAGCCAAAAGAACGATTTCTAGCGAGAGAGAGGGGGGGGGGGGGTCGAGGGTTTTACTCGTGTAGTGAAGAAAGCTCGGATTATTTTTTAATCATTAAAATCGTTTCTATTGCGATGACATCGAGGGTCGACATCGGCAGAGATGACCAGCAATGCTTGGCTCGCCTTCTTAGTGTTTCACATACGTGTTTATTATGGAGTATAGTGTTATTTAGTAGTGTGTGCTGCACCCGGCGGCCCGCCACGGGCCACGTGGATCGGTAAAGGCGAGAGGCTGTGGCGGGTCTCGGATAAACAGTCTTGATGGTGATGCCGCTCAACAGCAGATGCTTTTGCTTGTTTGTAAGACTTAATAAAACGAAATGCAACAGGTGTAGTCATTGCATAAACAAGTGGACTTCCTGCTGCGTGAAAAATGAAAATTAAAAAAAAGTGTTTTTCCCCATTTTGAAAACCCCCATTTTTAAAAAAAATTCTCTCCCCAGTTTGAAAAAGATTTTATTTTTTTAAAAAGGGGGAATAATTTAAAAAAAAAAAAAAAGGAAAAAAAAAAAAAAAAGTCTAAATATTCCCTTTTTCATTTTGAAAAGGATTCCCTTTTTTCAAATTGGAAAAAAAAAAGGAATAGTTTTCAAAACGATGAAAAAAAAAAATGAAATAATTTCCAAAATGAAGGGAAAAAATTGAATAATTTCCAAAATGAAGGGAATAATTTTCAAAATATTTGCTTTTTTTTCATTTTGAAAATTATTCCTCTTTTTCAAATTGGAATAAAAAAAAAAAAAAAAAAAAAAAAAAAAGACATACATGTAGCTTACCATTCAAAATGATGGGGCTTAATTAGCGATGATCAGCGTCACTTAACAAAAAAATGTAGTGCTATACTAGATTTTAATAAGAAATTTAGTTACAGAAAAATTAGGGTAAGAAAATAGTTTCTTTTTTAATTATAACAATTACATTAAAGTTTTTTTTCCTTTCTGCCACGGTTCCACTTGATCTCCCTTCAGTTTGTCTATTTGTTTCGATTTTCCGCTTATTAATCGCTAGTAGCTGACGTGAGAGATTGCGTGCGATTAGAGGGAGCGAGCGAGCTGCGAGGAGCGCAATGACAAACCTTTTGCAGAATCGAATGAGGTATTGCACAGATTAATAAAAAAAGCAAAAAAAAAGCAACAAAAATATACAGCAAATTGGTAGACCATTTACATGATAATTTTACAGAATCCATAGACAGAAAGTAGTGTTTTTAGTATTCATTCACCTTAAAAAAAATATATATTATATATATATGTGTGTGTTTGCACGCACGGATGTGTGTGTTGATCAATCATCCCATTCGTCGTCATCCTCGAAATCTTCGTCTTCATCCTCATCTTCGTCAGAATCTAAAAAGGAAAAAAAGGAAAATATTTGATCTTGAAGAAGAAACAGATTTCACAAAAATAAGTTTTTGCAGGAAAAAATAAATAATGATAAATCCCAAATCCAGAACACTTCTGGTCCCGAGCATTTCAGCCACAAGCTATTCGGCCTTTAACCTCCCTGGCGGTTTTCCCGAGTGTGACTCGGGGTTAAATTTCACTACCACGAACAGTAACCCCGAGCCACACTCGGGCTGCATACTCATCTCCTCGCTGTCCCTGCAGTGTGATCGGCGAGTTGCTTCCTGGACGGCTCTCTGCGAGTCACACGATGCAGGGGGGGCTGGACGCAGCAAATTTCATTCATAATACTCACTGAATACAAATGGCAAAGTTTATGAACAGCCACTAGGTGGCAGTACAGGATAAGAAATAGACCATACATCCTCTCACCCTTGTTCTCAGACAGATTTCAGTGTTTTTTGTTGTATTTTATTGTACATCATTTTTGGATAATAAATTATTATGTCGTGTTTCAAACTTTATCGGACTGTATGACTAAAATATATATATATATATATATATATATATATATATATATATATATATATATATATATAATTTTACCAGTAAGGACTCTTGATTTCATGGATTTCAGTGGGTGATTTCCAATTATTACAGGCTAACTATGTACAAAAACACGTTTCCTAAAAAAAAAATTCAATGCTTTTAGACACAAAATTTTGAAAAAATTAGACCGCCAGGGAGGTTAAATAAAATACTATATATTAAATAATAATAAAACTGATATATTATAACTATATATAACAATACATATTTCTTTTTTAATTTTTATATATATATATATATATACACACACACATTTTTAAATATATATATTATAATATAAAAAGATACAAGCAACCACGCACTCAATGTAATAAAGTCACTAAGAAATCCTTGCTTCGGTGCGAATCCAGCTGCACAAAATAGTATAGGAAAAATATCCAGATGCACAAGAAGACTGCAAAAATAAGACCTAAATAAAGAGACTCATTTTTGCAGTCTTCGTGTGCATCTGGATATTTTTCCTATAACAAACATATATATATATATTATATATATTTTATAGGCCGAATAGCTTGTGGCTGAAATGCTTGGGATCAGAAGTGTTAGGACGTGGGATTTCAGACCGCGCCTTGAGGACGAGACCCAAGTCTAACCACAAAATTAATTTATATTTCATACACACAGCCTGAAGGGGATTTTATACAACATTTCTTAATAATTTTGTGCCCCCTCACACATGAGGTCAGGGGTGGCATTTTCTACTTGTGGCATCACGTTGGTGCCCAAAGAGTTTTTGGAACATTTCAGAACGTCAGATAAAAGATCCTTGACCAGTACATAGATTTATCAGCTCTGTATGGACTTGCTCGCAGCAAACGAGACGGTGTTCCCCTTTAAAATAGTATTTTTAAATGTCTGCATGTAACACTATGGTGGCCTTAACCTCCCTGGCAGTATTCCGAGTGTGGCTCGGGGTTAAATTTCAGTGCTGAAAGTGGTAACTCCGAGCCACACCCGGGCTGGATACATACCTGTACCTGCGCCCCCTTGCTGACCTCCGCAAATGCGGCGTCCCGCTAGAAGGGAACGAGGACGCTGCAATTGGCCGGAGGTGACAGCGAGGGAGTGCAGGGACATGTATGTATCCAGCCCGAGTGTGGCTCGGGGTTACCCCTTTCAGCAATGAAATTAACCCCGAGTCACACTTGGGATACGGCCAGGGGACTGGATAAGTCGTACCGATTGTGACATATAAAATAATATAAAAATCGAAAAAGGAAGTTCTATTGTACTGGTATAGCACCACCAAATACCACAACGCTTTACAGATATACATGCTTGATGTTATCCTACAACCACGTCTAAGTTCTTTTACAATGCCTGGCCCAAAATAAGTCACACCCTGTATTATTTGGTTGTGTCGCGTTTTGCTGTGATCGCGTCACGCATTCGCCGTGGCATCGTGTCGATAAGCTCATGCAATGTCACAGCATTTATTCGCGTCCAGAGTGGCATTAATTTGTGGCCAAGATCTTGTATTTATTTATTTATAAAGGATTTTACCAGGAAGGATACATTGAGATTTCTCTCGTTTTCAAGCATGTCCTGGGTTCAAGAACATTGAAGTGTTACAGTGTTACAGTATTGATGATGGGAGAGTCGCGGCCCGGCATAAAGTCTTCTCCAGCACATTATCCCAAAGATTAACCTCAATTGCGGTGGCCAATCCATGTGTGAAAATGATGTCTCATGCTCCCTCAACCACTCTCGCACAATTTGAGCCCGATGAATCCTGGCATTGCCATCTTGGAATATGCCCGCTGTGCCATCAGGGGGGAGAAAAAACCCATTGATGGAGAAACCTGCTCATTCAGTATATTCAGGGAGTCACATGACCTCATTTCTGAGGCATGTAACGTTGCTGAACCTAGACCTGACCAACTGAAGCCACCCCAGATCATAAAAAGATTGTACGGCAGGGGGTGGCATTTTTGGTCAGTCAGTCTACAATGAAAACAATAAATTCAGTGTAGTAAAAAAAAAAAAAACAAACTCAAAAATAGGGAATGTCCAAACTCCGGCCCCCCGAGATGTTCCTGAACTACAACTCCAAGAAATCTCTGTATTAGATGGTTGGAGAAGCATGGGAGTTGTAGTTCAGGGACATCTGGGTGGCCGAAGTTTGGAGATACCTGCTCTAAAACCAAAATGAGTGGTGACCGGTTATAACCTGGGGGGGGGGGCGGCGGTGTGAGGAAAACTTTGCACTTTGGCTCCTTCCTATGTACAAGTTTATTTAAAAGATTAGGCGTCGTTTCACTATAAAACCAGTTTCCTTGTAATAAATGACTTTGAACATGTCATTGTGTGTGTGTGTGTGTGTGTGTGTGTGTGTGTGTGTGTGTGTGTGTGTGTGTGTGTGTGTGTGTGTGTGTGTGTGTGTGTGTGTGTGTGTGTGTGTGTGTGTGTGTGTGTGTGTGTGTGTGTGTGTGTGTGTCAGAGCACGGGCATCCTGCAAGCATCGCATAAAGCCACCACCTCAGTGCAGGGCAGTTTGCACAGGTTTAACATCCTCATATATCCAGCATGCTAGAGGTATGTATTGCACGAGGTATGTATTACATGAGGCGGCTCTAGACTTGCTGAGGCATTAGGTGAAGGCAAGATATGAAGCCCCTATTAAACACAGGACCTCATAGCCGAGGCCATATACAAAGGTCGTGACATAGCCTAGCAGGGCCATTTATATCACTAATAAATGTGATTTAAAGCAAATAATCTTATTTACAGGGAGCCATTTCTAACATTGATTATAGTTTACAGACTTATTGCAATGCAGCTCTGTCATACACAGAGGCCCCATCACCTCCTTAACTAGTGCTCACATAAATGAATGCTTTGTGAGATCCGGCAGGTCGGCATAGTGATCCACAGTGAGAGACTGGGGTACTTTTTCCCTCAAGTCTCTCCCTGCTCCCGCCGGACGGAGCCACGGTACTCGCCGCTGGACAGGAGGGGAGTATACGATTATTTTTTTTGGCTGGTGTTAACAGATTCTGCAGAAACAGAATCCGTTAACACCAAGTCCTGGCTCTGGTTAGCATTTTGTAACCGCAGCCAGGCGTTAATCAGCGCTGGGACTTTGTAATCCTAACGCTGATTAACACTTTGAGCTCCCTATACTTAACATGGGGAGCGCAAAGTACAGTAACCTAGCGCTGAAAAGTGCAAGATACCAAACGCTAATGGGTTACTTAACCCGGTAGCGTTTGGATTGTAATATACGGTGGCTACCAGAGCTAACGTTAACGTTCACTCAGGTGAGCGCTAACGTTAGCACCACTATGTAATGTGGCCTCTGGTGTTTTAGATAGATAGACCGATATACATATCTAACAGGGTTATTCAAAGAGATCCGAATTGTGCCCGAAAGGTAACTGGACACTGAATAGCCGAATGGCCAGGAAAGGTAACCGAACGCTGATTTTCAGAGAGCAGGCAATTGGCCAAATCCTGGCGAATTGCCTGCACATTCGGTGCCTGTTCGGTGCCTGTTTGAGGGCAGTGAAATCCCCATTAAAAAGCACTGCTTCGGCTATTCAGAGAACACAAACCAGCAGTGAAAGGTTCCTGAAATGCCCTGTCATTCGGTGGTTTAATTCGGCAAATTTATTCAGGAGAATCCCATAGACTTCAATGTTAAAAGTATTCCTGTTTTAATTCAATATCTAATAAACCGTTTATTATAATATTCTGCAGTAAAAAGTCTCTATTTTTAGATTTTTTTAGGATCTTTTAGGCATTTTTTGGTTTGTTTTTTTCGATTTTAAATAATTTTTTCTTTTTACTGTAACTGCCCTTTATATTATCATTCATTGGATCTTATATGTAAATTCCAGGCATATTCGTTTTTTTGCAAACAGCGTTTAAATTTTCCAACAAGCGTACTTCATTTTTTCTCCCCTCCTTGTCCGCGTGCCGGCTTTTTCCAGCGGCTGCTCTGTGCTGTGATCGGCGGCTAGTCGGGTTTGTTCGGCGGGGTTAATGTTTAAGATGTTTCGTCGGGTTTGCGGCGAGTGCTCGTCGGGTTTGCGGCGAGTGCTCGTCGGGTTTGCGGCGAGTGCTCGTCGGGTTTGCGGCGAGTGCTCGTCGGGTTTGCGGCGAGTGCTCGTCGGTTTGCGGCGAGTGCTCGTCGGTTTGCGGCGAGTGCTCGTCGGGTTTGCGGCGAGTGCTCGTCGGGTTTGCGGCGAGTGCTCGTCGGGTTTGCGGCGAGTGCTCGTCGGTTTGCGGCGACTTCTCGTCGGGTTTGCGGCGAGTGCTCGTCGGGTTTGCGGCGAGTGCTCGTCGGGTTTGCGGCGAGTGCTCGTCGGGTTTGCGGCGAGTGCTCGTCGGGTTTGCGGCGAGTGCTCGTCGGGTTTGCGGCGAGTGCTCGTCGGGTTTGCGGCGAGTGCTCGTCGGGTTTGCGGCGAGTGCTCGTCGGGTTTGCGGCGAGTGCTCGTCGGGTTTGCGGCGAGTGCTCGTCGGGTTTGCGGCGAGTGCTCGTCGGGTTTGCGGCGAGTGCTCGTCGGGTTTGCGGCGAGTGCTCGTCGGGTTTGCGGCGAGTGCTCGTCGGGTTTGCGGCGAGTGCTCGTCGGGTTTGCGGCGACTTCTCGTCGGGTTTGCGGCGACTTCTCGTCGGGTTTGCGGCGACTTCTCGTCGGGTTTGCGGCGACTTCTCGTCGGGTTTGCGGCGACTTCTCGTCGGGTTTGCGGCGACTTCTCGTCGGGTTTGCGGCGACTTCTCGTCGGGTTTGCGGCGACTTCTCGTCGGGTTTGCGGCGACTTCTCGTCGGGTTTGCGGCGACTTCTCCCTGCACTACGACGGCCCTGTGGTGCTTGCTGAATACACTGCAGGGTCGCTGAAATGGGATCGCTGAATCGCACCGAATTGAAGAGAAATTAAAGTCACCGAACAGTGACTTTTTGATTTTCTTTGAATAACCCTGTAAATCTTTTTTTATCAACAGATGGGGAACTAGGAACTGAGCACAGTGTCCGTTAACATGGAGTACAATACAATTTAAGCTGAGAGTGAGAGATAGATATGTATTTATATTTCACCACACTCACAGGAAACATACAAAACTATTTCAGGACAACAAAGGGGATAGTTAAAACCATTTGTGCTGCTCAGATCCCTGGCCTTGCAGGGGTTAAAGACCACAGTGGATGAAAATTGCCCTGTCCAGCATGGGTTGCAATATAGCAGGAATGTCTGCTCCTGTACACAGGAGACCCCTTACACATTACACTGGAGGGAGGCTGTGTGTGTACCCAGGGGGATGGGGGTCTCTGCAGGGGGGGGGGTGCTGAGATATGAGCCTTTACAGTGCAGAGAGCAGATAGTTTATCACCTGGTGGAATGGAATCTCTGCATTCATTAAAAAGACAGCAGGAAGGGGGTGAATTAGGTGCAGGAAATCCAGACCACGCTCGCTGGAGTAGACGTCAGACACCGGGTTCACAGAAAAACTAGAAAAGTGTTGTTTTTTTATATATAATAATAAATAAAATAAGGCTAGTATGTTTAAAGAGTAAAATGTTCAAATTTCTAAGTTTAGATACGGGGAAAAAAAATAATCTAAAACATCACACATGTCAGGGAAGGTATCCATGCCCATTGGAGGAGGGGGGGGGGGGGGCGACGACAACAACAAATGTGTATCTTAGAAAATAAAAAGATAATGTGAAGGTGGATTAACCCATTCATGAACTTGAAGGAGTTAACTTCATAAGCTCCTGCAGGAGCCCAAGATAGAGATAACACGATCCGGTCTTATAGTGTAATAATGCAAAGGAATCTCATTTCAAATTCCAACCCCCCCCCCTTCCAGCAGCTTTAACAAGTCTCCAGCACTCAAAAAAAAGTGAGAGACTCAAAACAAAAACGGCAAAAAGTCCAAACCGAAAAGGGAGAAGGCAGAAACCCAAAACAAGAAAAGAAAAGGATAAACCCAAACCAAAAAGGGAAATACCCCCAAAAAACAAACAAGGGAAAAACCCAAAACAAGGAGAAAAACTCCACAAAAGGCAAAAGAAAAAAAAGAAAAAAAAAGTCAAAACAAGAACAAAGGAAGAAACCTAACACAATGTCGGCACTTCAGCGCATCCTACAAAAATAAGACTACCACACTACGAAATCCTGCTCTGGGGCTTCAAGTAAAACGGTTGCAGGGGACTGGGTGTTTTTATTTCAGATTCTCTTCTAAATCAAAACCCGGGTATTATGTGTCAATGAATCTATGGTTTTATTAGGTCACACAGGTGACAAGTCCACATAAATAGGAATGTAGTTTCACCCTTAATTGATGTACAGAAGGGCACCGGATAAAACTCTGGACGGGCCAAGTACCTGAAGAATGAATGGCTCTACTCCTTTTCTGCATCACTTCCATCAACGCTCCTACGATACCCGTGGTGGGCGCAGCTGCAGGTGTTATGGTTTCAGCTTCGTCCGTTACCTGCATGAAAGAATAGATATAGATGAACACGCTGAAGCCATGAAACCGCAGCATATACACAATACTCTGCTGGTGTGCTGGAACTGAACAGACAGGACTTGTGTGTCTCAAACACTGAGCCCCAGCTGACCTACACATGCAGTAGCACTATTCGGCCAGCAGATGGCGCCCTCTGCCCGTCACATAAGGATGAAAGACCGTGACAATGCATTGTACACAAACACCATTTCTGACTGACTGGTGAATGCAAAGTGGGTTTCCAAAGAACCTCTGGGCCCTGTCAGTGGTTTTATGGAGAACCTCTCGGAAGCAAAAGGGTTAAAAATACACACACAAATTAAAAAACATATTCCGTGCAGCAGTGATGGCAAACCTTGGCAACCCAGAGGCTTCTGAACATGTCCCGTGATGCTCGGCAGAGATTTACACTCATTATAACCCCCTGAATCTTAACCCTGTACAGCAGTGAGTGACCCCACAGCTCTCCCTGGCTGCTGGAACGCAGCGGTAATCTATTTGAACATTTTATTACAGTGAGGTTTAGGTCTCTCCAGGGTGCTTGGAGAGCCATAAAACAAAGCATTTGGTTTCTCCACAGGGGACACTTTCAAATCTTTATTTTAAAGGTGTGAAAATGTTATGAGTGTAAATCCTTGTACAGTACAGATACAAGGCGTTGCTGTAATTGCCATACACAGGCATTATGCAGCACATACAGATACAAGGTGTTGCTGTAATTGTCATACACAGGCATTATGCAGCACATACAGATACAAGGTGTTGCTGTAATTGCCATACACAGGCATTATGCAGCACATACAGAAACAAGGTGTTGCTGTAATTGCCATACACAGGCATTGTGCAGCACATACAGATATTGCATTGCTAATAATCTCATTCTGATCACTACAAACCCCCATAAGCAGGAGATCACCATTTTACTATTTATCACAGTTACTATATCTAACACAAAGGTCTTTTCTGCCTGTATGATAATAATGCAGACCCTGTAAGACATGGTGTAAGATAAGAGACACCATCTAGAGCTCAGAATCTCACATTCCAACAATATTTCTGTAAAGGATAAACGAAAACGTGAAAAATTAACAAATTAACATAATTTAACTGAGAACAACAATTTCTGTGCAAAAATTGTATTTTACCCTATAAAATTGTTAACTTCATATCTCCGGGTTCAAATAAATGTTACAACCTTTTTTCTTCTAATACGCACGGCTTTTTTCAGCCCATGTATCCATGTAAGATCACCTGTGCTTCAGGTATATGGTAAACCCTGGGAGAGAAGCCTTTGTTCATAGCAGAGAGCTCAGTGCTGAAAGGAGGATCCAGGCGGCAGGGGTTCGGGCCTCCACCTTAAGAGAGCCCAAGGCGGTATCCCTTGAGCCTGGTATTGAGAGGCTCTATAATTGGTGAGTGTGATCAATTTTAATTTAATTTTTCCACATATACGCACAGAGTTACGCTATGGGAGTGTCGTCTCCCGACTCTCTCTGCTTTACCTAGCAACCACCATAGACGAAAGGAGGGACGTGCCACCCTATATCTGGCCGCAAGCTATTTTCCTTGAGCCTGGATTCCCTTAGGCTCCTATAAATGTGAGTGGTACATACATTGACTTTATTGAATTGCTCCATTCCAGTACGACCATCTGCACTATTATTGCCTTTAGGTTTTATTTCTCTCTGAGGGATATCTTTAAAGAGAAGATCTGATACTCACACCACAGAGAAGATTGATACACTTGTCTTCAATCAACAACACTCCTTTGAGTATTGAACTGCTGCACTTTTTGAGCACTCATTTGCACTAATTGACTTATCTCCATATATACTTTTTGCACATTTTACTTTTTTCCTATGCATCTTTAATATTTCTATTTGGTATTTTAAAGGGCAATTTTATTCACTTATATTTTACATTTTATCCAATATTAACCAGTTGTCTATTAATCAGCTGTTCACTATTTTATACACTATTTTATGCGCCGTATGGTCCTTTTTCATCTGTTTGTCTTAGTCTTGACACATATTTTGGTTGTTTTTTATGTGTTTTTTACCATACTATAGGCTGCATTTGACTATTTACTAGTAATCCACATAGCACTTTAATCAATTCATCAAATAAACAAGCGCCCACACTGTATAGTGTATATCCGTATACACATTCCCTAATCATATGGTAAACCTAGCCTGTTAGTGCCGCCTGGGGACAAGGCTGGGAAACACTGACCTGAATGGTTCGGATTTACACTCCCTTTGGAATAAACCTGTCTGAATTGCACGTCCAGAAAAACTCTAAAAATATGTACAATAATAGCTATATTACACAACGCATTGCTCGCCTATTCGAACCACAGACATAAGCCCCCCCCCACACTTGAACCAGTCAGACGTGCTGGAGAAGACAACTTTTGAGATGACAAACCGGGTTATTCAGACAAAGGCGTAAACCAGGAGAATTGGCAGGAGACGAGAACAATCTAGACCATATAGCGGATTTGGAAAGTGAGATCAAGAGAATTTTTCTGGTTTGGTTATTGTAAGAATGAATTTTCACTTCTCCAGTCATTCTCCTGAGGTTCACCTTTCTCTAATCTTTTATCCTCGGATTGTCTTGACTCCATTAGTAAAGAGACGTTTGTTAACCCTTTCGCTGCTGAGCATTTCCCACCTCTGTGCTGAGCTCATTTTTACCGGGTTTCGCTCATCATGTTTAAACACGATTTGAAGTCACATTTTATTATACAACCCAGACATATTATATATCGTTCTTTCCGGGAGACTCGGCAGATTCATAATATATCATTATTATAAGTCATGTCCTGCCTGAATATTATAACAAAAAAAGCAATAAAATTTGAATTTTCAATTATCTACGTTGTGTAAAGTGGTTTTTTTTTTTCCACATTTTATCATGCGAGCCTTTTCAGTTATATTTTCTATGGGTTGCGCTTGTTAAAAAAAAATTGAAATGGGGACTCGTTACATTTTTTTTTGGAAAATTACGTGGTTTTTAGCAAACGCCCCCCATAGAAAAAATCGTTAGTGCAGCATCATTGTTCACATTATAATTGAAATGAGAATATTGCTGCATTATAAAAAAATTTTTATATTTTTTTTACATTTTGCATGGTCATGTTTGGTATCATGCTCTGGCCGTTCCAATGATATCAAACATTAACCCCTAGCTGTCACGGATCGGGAGATGGGGGGTTCATTGGAACCCCCTATCTCCACCATTGGTGGCAGCTAGGAGTTAATTGCAGAACTGACGCCATCGCGCTATGCACGATGACGCCAGTCGTCAGGGGGATATTCCGGAAGCTTGGCCGACATCCAAGATGTTGGCCAGCTCCGGGAGGGGACCCCGATACAGCGCCTGTTAGTGCCGTATCACGATCCAGCCCCCTAGTGGTTAAAGACAGCCGCCGCTCGGAAGGGCAGGCTGTGCCCTTCCAAACGGTGCCTGCCTTTTCCCAGTGGCCTGCACGGATGGGGAGGGGGGAGAGGTCCAAAAGACCCCCCCCCCTTCAGGCACCTTCCCCGCACTGGCGGGGGTGTGCTAATAGACGTTATCGCGTAGGCGCGATGACGTCTATTGTGCCCGCCTGGGTCCCGGAGGCTGGGCTGACATTGAGGATGTCAGCCCGCACCGGGGGGCCGTCGCGAATGGCCGGAATCCCAGCCGATTGCTGCTGCAAAGGGAGGACGTGCTCAGCGCATCTTCCGCAGCGAAGTGGCCATGCAGCAGGACGCGCCGAGCGCGTCTTCCGCATGTAAAGGGTTAATTAAAAATAATTAAGAATTATTTTAGTACACAAATCTTTTTAGAATTGATTTAGAAATATCCGCATTTTATATTGAATGAGAAAGTCACATGTGCTCTTCCATACTATAAGCAAAAAAATATACGTAACAAAATCTATAATTTGACATTTATGTGTAAATCTCAAACCTGACACACAATTTTGGTTTTATTCAGAGGGTTATTCAGAGAAAGGTGAAAACCAGGAGAATGGAAGGAGACGAGAACAATCTAGACCAAATAGCCGATTTGGAAAGTGAGATAAATGGGAGAATTTTTATGGTTTGGCTATTTTGATCTAGAAAAAGGGGTACATACAATAGGGTGAAGCGCCCACCAGAAACCTGCGCATAATCTGCTCGCCAAACGCTGTATACGGAGGTTCCTCTAAATAACCTTTGAACAGTACAGCTATATAATAGACCACGTGGCGCCAATGAACAGAAGCTCAATGGTTAGCACATTATGCACAGTACATGTCCACAATAAGATTATTCCTTTCTCTCTTTCCGAATGTTCGTCTCCTTGAAGAGGATATATGCGGCGCTGTAGGAGAAGAAGAGAGACCAAAATTGCGCAGTACAAAGTTTTAGACTTGAGGATTTATAAATACAGGTATCCAACTCACATTTCTTTAAGCCTACACCTGACTCTAGGGTAAATAGCCTTATGGGTCTTCTATATGATCACCAGCTGAAGAAGCCAAACTGGCGAAACGCGTTCTGTATTACACTGGGGGTGCCCCTGGTACACGTCTATGTTTTCACTGTAGGGGAATTCTATTGGAATCCGCTGGACCCTCCAAAGAGGTTGATGGGTACCTGAAGAGACCAATAGAAGACCCATAAGGCTATTACCCAAGAGTCAGGTGTAGGCTCAAAGAAATGTGAGTTGGATACCTGTATTTATAAATCCTCAAGTCTAAAACTTTGTACTGCGCAATTTTGGTCGCTCTTCTCCTACAGCGCCGCATATATCCTCTTCAAGGAGACGAACATTCACGAAAGAGAGAAAGGAATAATCTTATTGTGGACATGTACTGTGCATAATGTGCTAACCATTGAGCTTATGTTCATTGGCGCCACGTTGTCTATTATATATCTATTTTGACCTATTTTTACTTCTCCAGTCATTCTCCTGAGTGTCACCTCTCTCTGAATAACCCTGAAAGTTTACAATGTATTCTACAGCCAGACTTTGTAAATAACCAGGAAAAGGAGTAGATAATGGTATTTTTACAGCTCTGGTGGTACAAGACATAGAATGGAGCTATATAAGATACTTACAGTCTTTAACTGTATGCCTTGCCGTATTTGGTCTAACAGTGCATCTCGTCCAGAGGAGGACACAGGCCGGCTCTCTCTGCTGCCCTCCACTTTCTTTAGAGGGGCTCCCCCTTTAATTTGATCCAGGAAGGCGGGTCTACCGCCTCCTCCCCCTCCTGGAGGGTGTGGAGGCTGGAGATCCCCGTCTGCTGTGTTGCCGGGTAGAGGCGGTGGCCCTGGAGGGGGTGGAGGTGGTGGTGGCGGAGGTGCAGCCGTGCCGAAATTAGACATTGGTGGAGGAGGCGGAGGCGGCGGGCTTGAAGGTGCTGATGTAGAGTGGCCGGGTGGTGGCTGAGGATGCATTCGGCTGGGTGGAGGTGGAGGCGGCGCTCCAGCTCCTGGCCTGAACGGTGGAGGTGGTGGCGGAGCCGCCATGGGGGCTCTGGATGGAGGCGGTGGAGGAGGTGCACCCCGGCCTCTTGAAGGTGGAAGGGGTGGTGGAGGTCCTGAGCTGTACGGCGGCGGTGGTGGAGGTCCTGAGCTGTATGGAGGGGCTGGTGGACCTCCCCTTGAAGGTGGTGGCGGCGGCGGTGCTAAAAAGAAAAAAAAGTGGTTAATAGAAATATTTTACACCTCATCACAAGTGCAAATAAGTTATTCCCACGTCTCAGGCTGAAAACCAACGGAGAACATACGAAGGTAAACATCTCTAGCCATAAGAAATCCCACAGCAAAAACCAAAACTTTGAAAATCAAGATGAACTGGATGACGCATGCGTTTAACAACCAGCGATGCAAGAGGGGGGGGGGGGGTCACTCGCTTTGATTCAGACCGGCCAATTTCCAAAGTGATGAATAAAGGTCCCTTGCTGCCCACACTCATTCCTTCCCACCTCTGGTAACTACCCTCAACTCACTCCATCACTCTGACCAGGCGCTCGCGTATACCTTGTGCGCAAAAAGTACACACGTTGCGCGAGATATGCAATTTGCGTTTCCATGTACGAACGTTACGAACACTGCGCAAATTGCGTAAAAACAAGAGGAAAGAGGGGGTTGATTTTTTTTCTTCTACCGAGGTTATTCACCAATGTCCAAACGGTGAATTTCAACGCAGGTGCCATTTCAGAGCAATTCGTGCATTCATTTTATCGTAATTCGGTGGCACCGAAATTGCCCCATAGAGAACTAATGATTTGGCTATTCACACCCCGACAAAACGCACCCAAATTGCGTTGAAATGATTTGATTTCAATGCGACAGGTTAGAACAGGCGAAGCCAATAGGTTTTAATGTAAAAAAAGGTGAAAAGACCATTTATTACTTTATTAGATAATTTTTTTTCTACATTTGTAATGATATAACCTCTTCCTATTTTTCTTCTCCCCAGTTTGGTGGAATCCGCCGAGGCCGATTCAGCCAAGTTCGGCACTATTTGCCAACGTCCGATAACCGCTTCAGTGACTCCATTTTCGGGGCAGCAATACGCTGAACATTCAATAAATAGTGAACGAAAGGCACCAAAATTTATCTGGATTGGGGGGGGGGGGCTTTGTGAATCGACCACATTTTGTTCCTTTAAAACAAGAGAAATAATCGATTCATCGGATGAAACTAAGTGAAGAAGAAAAAAAAAAAAAAAAAAAGAGATAAATCGGCCAATAATCGATTGTGAAAATAATAGTTGCGGCCCTAACTTCTATTTATTTCCCCGATAATGAAGCATTGTAATATTATATCGACAGAGTAAAACGGATAAACATTCCCAGAAGACGTTTGGACATTCGAGCACTGCACAACATTCCCATTATTCTCACAACATGCAGGCTATAAATAAAATAGAAACGCAAACCAGCGAGCAGACTAATATACATACCACTCCAACGAGGAGGACCTAAAGAGCAAACGGAAGGCATCACTACTGTGCAGCATGAAGATGCAATACCATGTAGTTGTAGAAAGGAAAAAAAACAAAAAACACAAAGACAACAAATCTCTAGTCTTATTAGGCTGCGTTCGGACGAGCGCACGGATTGCGCACAGCGCGTCTGTTGAAGCGGATGCACTGTATAACGGAAGAGATTGTGGTTACATTGCATCAGTTATGACTGACGTTAAGAAAAAAGCGCTGTATAGTATCCGTTAGTTTTGACTTACGCAAAAAACAAAAAAACAAAAAAAAAGCTGTATGCCGGGGTTTCTCTGCGTCCGTTGTAGCTTTTTCACGTCAATGACTCCATGGCATCTGTTGCAACATGCGTTGCCTGTGCGTGAAAAAGTGTGCACGTGCTTCGGGTGTTGTTCCCCATTGACTCCTTTGAAATGCTACGACGGACAGCAAACAGTGCGGTCAGACGGACAGCAAACAGTGCGGTCAGACGGACAGCAAACAGTGCGGTCAGACGGACAGCAAACAGTGCGGTCAGACGGACAGCAAACAGTGCGGTCGTGTGACCGCAGCCTTACCTGTACTACCCAATCCACTGGATGAATTAAATGCATTGCATCTGGAATAAAAGTGTCATTTCTCTTGTTCTGATGCTCAGATTTAAAGTCATGGCTCGGCTCGCTTCATTTCAAATGAAAGCTTCAAGCCACGTAGCACCAGTGTTGCCGACATTTGTCGACGCTGCAACACCGGCACTTTGAGAACAGCCCGTTAAATCGATATCTATTGTGACATTAATCTGTTTATTCTACTTTATGCAGCAGCAGCAGATTTCTGCCGTGCTATAGAAGCAAGTGGACAGGTACAACCGCTACCAAAAGAAAGAAAAATATAGCACAATAAATAAAACACTTTTTCTTAAAGCCTTTATGGGAAATGACCCATGTGGACCTCATGTGGTTTTCAGCCGATATGCGGCAGTCGTTCACAGGTTATTGTTTGTGCGTACATATTATCTTTTCCCCACTGTCCCCTCATAAACAAGTCCAAGGAGGATTCTATTTCTTCATGCTCTCATGGGTGACCTCAAAATGAGATTTCCTTCGATGTTCCCAACGATCCGGTTGATAAGAGGAGCATTCCTTTATAACCCCTACGGGGATGAAAAGAGACTTTTTTTTTGCTTTTGCCGAATATCCATTTTGACGATCAAGTAAGAAACGGATGCTGCAATTCCTCGCCCCACGTGTTCACAAATTGCGTGTTTTAACCCCTTCAGGACCGCTGACACACATAGTATTTCCTGTGGGGAAATCCTCTTTTTTATAGTAAATTATATGATGGAAATAATGGCATCTTTAGAAAGTCCATTTAATGGCAAGAAAAATGGTATATAATATGTGTGGGTTGGATAAATGAGTAAGAGGAAAACTTAACCTAAACACAAACAGCGCAGAAACGTAAAACCAGCAGCGGGCACTTTCGGACAGACTTTTGTAAAACCGCCCGGTCACTAAGGGGGTTAAAAGTTCTTCACGCTGGATTTCTTGTAACGCGCAGCACAGGGAGCGCATTATACAAAGTGCTGCGACTCTGGCAATGTGAATTTTTTACATGTGCAGGTTACGCACCCCTTATCTGGAATACGCCTGAAAAGCGGAATTTTTGGTGCAGTCTGACTTTTTACTCATTACAGACTCGGGGCGCTCCGTACACGAGCAGCTGCTTGGGAACACTGCTACCGACCGCTGCAGCACAGCGATACACATGCTGGGAACCTCTGGGCAAGCCCCCAACGTGTGACATGCTGCCAAGCGTAACGATGAACCCGTGCAGCATGTCCACGAAAAAACGCTACAGATCTCTCCCAGGGTGTGTACACAGCTGCAGCAGGAAGGAGACTGCGACTCTCTCACCGTAATCTTCTTCCTCTCAAGACAATGGATTCTCATATCCAGAAGAATCTGATCTACACATACCGGATAGAAAGGTGTTCACCCTGCAGTAAGAATGCAGTAGCTGATGGCATCATGGTGTGTTGCATGTTAGTTTACACTTTTTGTCCCTTCAGTTGAGGCACGCGTCAGCTGGAAAAACTGGTTTTAGCAAGACTAAGGGGTTATCCACTAAGTGCTGTTATCTGCCGGAGTTTACCGGTGGTATTTCAGTGCCGACACAAGACGGCGTTTCCTAGAACTAAAACAGCAGAAAGAGAAGCTTTCCCGTGCAGTTGCAGCTGCTTTCGCTTTAAATTTTAGTTTTGCAAAACGCCTGCGTTCGTCAGCACTGCAATACCGGCCATGTTTGATTGTATTTGTAGACCGGCACTGTAGACTGCAGCATCGAGCCGGAAAATAAATGTACAGACGGGCCGCCCTTCAGTCACGTTCTGGAGACTCACCCTGCCGACGCAGCTCATTCTTAACAGCCTCGACTCCTCCCGTCTTTTCGATGAAGTCATAGATGACCTTTGATGTTTCTTTATCTTTAAGCTGAGCCTCGGAGATGCCGCACAAGTCAAACAATTTCTTCAGTTCCGGGTCCAAATTATTAACCTGAAAAAGAAAAAAAAAATGACTTTAAGCAACCAAAAAACGAACAACATTAAGGGGGTTATTCAGAAAACGTCAGGGTTTGACGTCGCAACGGGCGACAAACACCAGCATTTCACAAGTGAGAAATTCAAGCAGCAGCTGGAGAAGCTTAACGGTGCGGCTTGTTCAGCCGCTGTTAGTGTTTTTTCTTCTTTTCGGGAAACCTTGGCATTTGTTAATGAAAAACCCACTGCACGCGTTTTATGGAGAGTCCACCCCGATGTAACGGACAAATTTTGTAAATAAATTTTTAAAAAAAATTCAGATAATTTTCCCATCTGCATTTTTTTTTTAAAATCTAATTACAATCTTTTTTCCCTATATTATTACACAAGGCAATTAGCAGTTTGACTAGATCAGGCGTCAGCAACCGCTGCCCTCCAGATGTTTTGGAACGACACTCCCAAAAGGCTTTGTCCAACTAGTGCATGGCTGGGCGTCATGAGATATGTAGTTGGAAAACATTTGGTGCCTTCTCACCTCCTTAACGCGAGCACCCATATAAATGAGCGTTTGCGTGACACACAGATCACCTCCCGATCGCTAACTGGTTAAAAAACTCGTTAGCGCATGGGCATTAGGGCTTTTCAGCTCGAGGTTACTGTACTTTGCGATCCCTATGCTTAACATGGGGAGCGCAAAGCGTAAGCACTCCGTAATTAGCATTAGGATCACACAGTCCCAACGCTAATTATGAACCGCTGCCACCAACTAAAAAAAAGTTTGCTACAGCTTAGAGCTTCTGTGAAATCTGGAAACCCCCTCCAAAAAACCCCCCAAAAAACAGATACTCCCCTCGTCTCACGCGAGAACGGCGGCCCAATCCGTCGCTTCTGTCCACCAAGAGCAGAGTGAGACTGGAGGAAAAAAAGTCCCCAGTCTCCACCGACCTGCAGGACCTCGTGAGAGGAGAGATGCTGCTGGTCATGTGACCCGGCAGGAGATGCCTCTATGGACTAAATGTAGGGGATGGTCGGGACGGCGAGCTGGCGCTGACTCGGGTATCCAGGGGCCTAGCGGCCGCTATGGATCGCGCTGCTGGATTCAGCACATGCCTCAATCTACAGGTAAATACGGGGACGCAAAGGGGTAACTAACGAATGCAAATTTTCCCCTTAGCGTCCCCGTTTTAGCTGTAGGCAAGTGATTGAACGCTTGGGGGTGGGTGGGGGGGGGGCTAGAGAATCATTGGGCAACCGTACGTTTACTCATTTACTTACATCAAACCCGGTGTTGGGATCCCAGCCCACATGTCCGATGTGCCTAGACGGAAACCAAAGGATCGTTAGTAAAGAAGAAAAAAACAAAATGGTATAAAACTGCAGCCGCAGAAACCAAAACGAAAAAAGAGAGAGAAGGTTTCTGTGTGAAGCTTTTCATGTTTAGAATGTGATTCACACCGCGTTGTAACGAGCACAAAGAGATGTGAATACAGTGCAGGGAAAGTGATCAGGAGGCAGATTGCAAAAACCCAAAAAGGTCTGAAAACCTAAAAAAAAGTTATACGTAAACAAATCTACGAGGAGGTAAATACTTAGAACCGGCTTCACTGACAGAATCATAGAAAAATGATTATTAATTGTGCAGAGCGTCGCCGGAGCGCCCAGAGAGAAGCCGCGTCATGTTTAGGAAATATATACAAGGTGGGTATTCTGTATCGGGTACTCGAGTTGGTTTCCTTACCTTTATTACTCCCCCCCCCCCCAAGCCATCTTGTGACATGGTTAATCATTAATAAACAGTACAGTTGGGCGAATTTTACAAAAAAAAAAAAAACAAGATTAAGGCGGACCTTGATTTTCCGTTTATGAACATCGGAGAGAAAAAAAATTAAAAAAGGCTGACAGTCTGTACGAGTATCGGCAGAGCCAAGTAAGCAGGTCCCGTACCGAACAGACGGCCCGCCACCTAAAAAAAATCCACGTTCCTGGATTTTCATAGAAGTTAATTTGAGGCCAGCCTTAAACTCCATTTATTCGTGAAAAAGCGGGGCGAGAAAAAACAAACCAACACTTAAGCAAGCATGGGATAGGCATAAAGCTATCCTAAACAAAAGATAAATCCAGGTAAAGTATCCATGTAATTGGGCAGACTAGATGGGCCGAAAGGTTCTTATCTGCCGACATTTTTCTATGTTTCTAACACATTACCAACAGACACACACATACAAATCAGGACCAGCAGGGAGAGAGACTCCGCAGCGGAACGCACACCCCAAGCTTGGGGTTTTGTTTTTCCGGGAAAGTTCATGACGGCACGTTTATGTGCTCCTAGATGGGACGCACGGCATTCCGGAAGTTATCAATTAAGGCACTTTATGATATTGTATATAAAGCGCACTAGATAGGTTATAACACCGTCTCTGATGAGGTCTTTTATAAGAGGCGAAACGCGTTGGATGTTGGTCATTTTGTAATTGGTTTTTAAGGGTTACCATTAAAATTCTGATCTAAGACCAACCTGAACGATTTGGACTTTCTAGCAAGTATTCATCATCTCTGTGCTGTGAAGAGGAAGCTCCAGAGGTCTTGGTGACAGCAGGACCCCGCGGGATGACCTGGCCCTGCACTATATTGTGTGGTGACACCAGAATAAGCGATTTGCAAGTGGTTGGCAGATCTTGCGATCAGTAGAGTGGTAACTCTTTAAATGCCTTCTATTTGTTTAACTCTTGTGAGTGTGATCCCCCCCAGGGGCTTCTTAAAGCTGTTTATATGTATACAGTCTGCACCATGCATCTATATCTTTTTATTGCAGTTGTGTATTTTTTGTGGACCTGTGACCAGACCAGAATGTAAAATGGCCAAGCCGATACGAAAACATCAACACACCAAGCTTCTTCGTTAGGCCATCCGCAAATTAAAGAAGCCAGTCCCGCTTGCGGCTAGGCACATCGCTCGACATATTGTTTCTTTATCTGAGCCGGGACTCGTTCCTCTAGCATTGAGAATGGATGGAGAGCGAAAACAACGGCTCTGCTTTCTGTCTACAGGAAACAAGACTCCGACGTCTGCATTCAGTGATATTTCAACCTTTGATTCCCGTTCTGGTATTCTAAAGTCCATAAATCTATAAATATGGGGGGGGGGGGGGGGGACGACACAACGCAGATAAATGCCCTGCTGCAAACTGCTTTGCCTTTCTATGACCCAACTGCGCCGGCATCTTTTTAGAGGACGGAAAATTGAAACAGGGAATCAAGTTATGTTTTAATTAGTGTCTCTCATACATGAAATTACAAACAAGTTGCAGTAACAAATGTTACAGGCGCAGACAGAAAACAAAAAACAAAAGGAAGGAGTCATGAAGCCCCCAAAAGCAAACCCCCGTGTACGTACTGAAAGTTGCTAGGCGTTCCGATGTCAGCTTTGGTGAGCCTCTTCTTCTTAGTTTTCCCTCTTTTCTTGTCTTTGTTGTTGTCTCTGTTGTTGGGGATGTTATTCACTTGTTGGTGGGAAAATCTGGTTGTGATTTCAGGGTTTTTAATGTCAAATGTTGCCATAGGTATACTTGGGCCTAAAGGGAAAATGAAAAAGCTTTATTATAGAGGAAACTCGCTCTCCCCGAGATCGAAGAATAGGAGAGAATAGTTTACTAGGACGTAATTTCAAACCACAAAGACATCGATTGTGTATGTTACCGAATGGGTTTGCCTTTTGGTCGACAATAAAATAGAATTGATGGGGGGAGAGGGGGAGAGAGAGAGACCCCTTTTTTATTGTCCCGGAATATGTAGATAAACTTTCGATGAATTTTGTATTAAGAAAAATGCAAAAAAAAAACAAAACCTATAGCAACAGTAAACCTTTACAAGTCAGAGGCACAATGATACCAGCCTCCAGCTGCCTGAACACTGCATTTGTTAAGCTGCAACTTGAAAACTAAAGTGTCATCCACTGGTTAATTTCGGCATTTTGTGCATTATAAGGACAGCCTCATATTTGAGCTTTGTGTAAAGGCCTCACCTGAGTCGCCCGGTAACAGAATGTGATGAGCCATGCAAAAGGGAAATGTTATGAAGCATAACCATGAATCACGTGTTTAGCGTCTTAATGCCGCACATTATGGAGTAACACACACGCACACTTACTTTGTACTTTGACATACAGCCCACAATCCCCCTTTGCTGTGTTTATGTATAATACACTGGCCCCAAATCTCTTCAAATGGTGATTTACGAGTCTTCCTACATCAATTGGACCAGTATAAGCCACCAGGGGTTCGTGCGCTTTCCTTCTTTCTGGACATTACCGCGATCAAACTTAGCAAATTGGCTGCACTAATGATGTAAAGGTGCACTTTATGGTGTAAGAACGCACACAACTGATAAACTACAGTCACGCCATCTAGTGCAGCGTTGCTGTTGTGGCAGAGTTGCACTTGTTGCTCCTCTTAAAGAAATCACTAGCTACTTTGTGGATTAAGCGAGCCGGTAAGTGTAACAATCGAGCAGACCTCTTCGAGTCACCCTTGGGACTAGTGATGAGACATGAAGGTCAGGGGAGCTGCTGCTGTCAGAGCACTGGTCATAAAAGCTTGTGGATTTTCAGGTATGGAGGAATGCTTATTAAAATATCTTGCCGCGTCGGTTTGATTGGTGACCGGCGTTACATGACTTAAGAGCAGCGTATGAAATAACAATAGGACTTCATTTATAAGGCAGTAAGGTCTCCTGGTACTTACCATTTGGAGGCTCTCTTTTCCTTTCTGAAAAAAGTGAAAAGGAAGAAATTAATCTATTCCCCTGACCGCCACCCCCCCCCCCCCCACACACACATAATTTAAAGGGAAACTGACCACCGTGACCAAATTATTAATTAAGTGTAAAGTTCCATCCTGGTCACTGTGTCCCATCAATGATCTGTTATTATCCTCCCATCGTATCCCCCTCACTCGCACCATCAGGACTTTTCCTGAGCTGCCCCCTTTCTATGGATCCCCCGCCCTGGTAACATGCGGCTCTCCTCGTGCTTCCAATCCTAAAGACTCTAAAAACGCTTTGCTTTATAGAAGCCCATCAGCTCACTCTGTAATCCCCCACTGTACCTTTCCTGTTCTCTCCCGCACAGCACCCCATTACTTCTCATACTCTGCTCTTTAACCTCACCTCTGTGTGTGTCGCCCCCTTTCCCCTTAGATTGTAAGCTCTTGAGAAGGCTCGTCTTTTCCTAGGTCTCCCCATGTCAAATTTCTATGTTCATTATGTGTTGTCCCAGCCATTGTGCAATGCAGAGGATTGTGTAGGGGCTTTGTAAGTATTTGTAATGGTTATAAGTGTCACCCTCTCTAATAACCAACACCCTCCTGTCCGCCCCACCCCATATTATTAGCTTTGATTGTCCATTTCCTTATACATATGTTATTTTACAGATAAAGGCAGCAGACTTAATGTAGAGGAAACCTCACGCGGACATGACCTTTCTGGAACAAGAACAGAGCTTGACAAAGTGCGAGTGCGCATATGCGAGTGCGCGCGGAAACCTTTTTTTCCCCCATTTTGATTCTACAAATCATGTAAATAGTTTTCTCTCTGCTGCGCTACACAAATCTGATGCTGCGTGCCACACCGGTATAAACTCACACAAACATTTATTTACCAGCAGCAGATAAAAATATACAACAATTAAAAGACAAAAATGTTCCTCTGCGACTCAGGGGTCTGAACAAGGAATTTAATTTATATAGGTTTTTCTGATCTGATATTTTCTTCCTTTTTCATATATAATATATTTATATATTTAATGGCATTGGTGGCAATGGGATGAGGCAATCTATAGTAAGGTTACAGGTATTTAGAAAGCGCCAACAAGTTCCATAGCGCTGTACAATGGGAGACACAGAATAACAAATATACATACACATTACACACAGAACAGTAGTAAGGTAATTCTAAAAAACATTTTTGGCTTTAATTGTTGTTTTTTGTTTCACACTTAATAAAAGGGAACAAATAAATCTTATTATGACAATTGTTATATATATATATATATATATATATATCTCATTATAATTGCAGGGCTATAATGGTGAAGATAGGCCTAGAAGGGGTTAACCCTAGACTAGAGGGAGTGGACTGCATCCTTAATCCCTGCTTAGATGATTGGTGGAAACTGTATTTATATCAGTGTCTTTGCACATATTTGTGATTAAGGCCTGTTGGCCAAAACGTTGAATATATTTTATCTGCTGTTGAGGTCCTAAATAAATGTTTCCGTGGGATTATACCGCTGTTTCACGCTGCACTGGATTTGTGGTTGCTTTGGAGAGTGAGTGGATCCTCACGGTGGAGCATTGGGTTGTCCTGCTGGCCAGAAGAGGGCTCTCCTGTTCATACAGACGCCGCGCTGTTCGGTCTTATTGAACTGCTGTATTACACAGATACCGGTGGAAGAAGAAATGAAAGTGTCGCATACCAGGTTTTTTAGGTCTTCTTGAGAGTAAGTCTGTTACTGCTTTTCTGAATCTTCGCGCTTCTTCTTCGCTAGCAAAGTTGAGACCAACTTGACATGACTGGGAAGCGGGAAAAAAAAAAGGTTTTAGACTGAATCTGAGATTTATTCGCCGCGAGAAACGGGAGACATTGTAACGATTAGCTTGAAAGATACATCTTGTTGTGCGGGATGTGAATAAAAACAAAACAAAAAAACAGCAAATGAACGACTAAGAATAATAAACATTACGCTTTAGGAAATATGAAAAGACAACTTTAATGGTAAATAAGAAAAAAGGCAACTTACATCTCCAGCAAACGTGTGAAAATATGATCTTGGACAATTATATACAAAATTATAGTACAGCTCCTGTTCGTAGAGTTGTCTGCGATCCTAACAAAACAAAATACAAAAAAAAAAAAAAAGGAATCAATTAGTGCAATAGAATAAAAGAAATTCATTTCCCTACAATTTTGGAAAACATGATTGGATCCTGACTGGAAGATCTAACACAAGCGCCATGGTAAGTAAGAGCGATGTTTAGTCCCGTCGATGCCCAGAGTCCACTCTCCCCTCCCTTTCCAAGCAGGAAAGGAAAATTTGTCAATATGACATTAAGTCAAACATTTTAGACTGATTGGGGCCATTTATGTCAATATAAACATCAATTTAGAACAAAAGCCAAGTATCTTCTTTACAGCGAGTGATTTATAACGTTTATCACAGGTTACAGAGCCATCGCTGGGAGTTTTATTGCTTTGCTGGGTTTTTATTTATTTTTATACACCTGCACACCCTGAATTTAATGGACATCTACAACAAAGGAAATTTGGGTAGGGGGAGGTGTGGGTTTTTACATGAATGAATGAGATCTCTGTGTTGAGGATAGGGACTGACCCTCCTAAAGGAGTTGTATGTGTGATGGAATGAAGTGTAATGGAATGAATGGGGAGGTTTGCATGACGGGGGTAGCTTGGTTTTATGAAATTTTGAGGGGGAGAGGGCGTGGGAGGAAAATGAGTGATGTATAGCGACCATGGTTTAATTACATCGTATACCGTATATTCCGCTTTCCCCTCTAACAGCCCTTTCCTCGCTTAGATTGTAAGCTCTCGAGCAGGGTCCTTCCTTCCTCCTGTTCGGAGTATGTGTAAAGTGTATGTATATTCGTTTTTCTGTCTGTCCCATTGTACAGCACCAAGGAATCTGTTGGCGCTTTATAAAGGCTTGTAACTGTATTCCAAAATACTATCCCAGGCGGCATATGTAAAAAAAAAAAGTAAAAATGTGGGATTGCACTGCCACCTTGTGGTGAAAACTAAAAGTGATTTATTTGTGTACTATTCGAAGAAGTAAAACGTTTAATCTTGCATGATCACAGAGTCTCCATTCCTGTGAAACCGGCCGACTTTACTGTGATCTGTTATGTTTAGAGGATATTTGCACCTCATGAAATAGCGGCTGATCTTTGCTACATTTCATGGTTTTATTATTTACCATATTAAGCGCCAACATATTCTGTAGCGTTGAACAACGAGTACAGTATTATGAGACAAGATGACATTTGACAGGGAGGAGAGATTGAGGATCATAGGTCTACGGGAATTTACAATCTAGATATTCTGTTAAACAGGTCAGCATCCTTGGACACATTGGAGGCTTTGGAACCATATTTCCCATCATGCTCAGAAAACCTAAGAAGTCGGGGGTGGGGGGGGGCTGAGGGTAGGGTAGCCAGATTAGCCATGTTTTCCAGGATACCAAACACCATTTCATGCAAAAATGAGAACACCGGGAAGGTGCTGCCCTGTAACATGTATAATTCATAGGTTTCAATTACCCTCGCCTCAGTGTGTCACACCTCTCCTCTCAGATCGTAAGCTCTTGAGCAGAGTCCTTTTCTCCCATTGAGTGTGTCTAACGTGTTAATTTGGTTTTGAAAGGGTTAAGGAATATGCTTTGGCTTCCCAAAATGTGTAAAATTTTATTTTGTGCTTATACTGTGCCTTTTCCTTCTCTATCTCAGACGTGGCAGGTATGTTAATTGTTCCAGAAAGCCTGGAGAAGAAATGATCTTTCCGAGGTTGGAATGTGTTTCTATAAGTAGTAAAACTTTATAACGGTCAGAAAACTCAAAACATATAATTCTGTCTCCGGGCAAAAAGTGTCTTTATGAATTGCTCATTATTTTCTTTAAATTGTGCATTCTACATTTCCAAGAAAGTGGGTCGTGTTTTGATTGGTCCATTTTTAACTCTGAATTTGTGAAACACATAGTACAGAAAATCGAGTCTCTGCTCTTAGAAGGAGGTGTGACGCCACCGCAACACGACTCTGTGTGACGCCACCGCAACACGACTCTGTGTGACGCCACCGCAACACGACTCTGTGTGACGCCACCGCAACACGACTCTGTGTGACGCAACACGACTCTGTGTGACGCAACCGCAACACGACTCTGTGTGACGCAACCGCAACACGACTCTGTGTGACGCAACCGCAACACGACTCTGTGTGACGCAACCGCAACACGACTCTGTGTGACGCAACCGCAACACGACTCTGTGTGACGCAACACGACTCTGTGTGACGCAACACGACTCTGTGTGACGCAACACGACTCTGTGTGACGCAACACGACTCTGTGTGACGCAACACGACTCTGTGTGACGCAACACGACTCTGTGTGACGCCACCGCAACACGACTCTGTGTGACGCCACCGCAACACGACTCTGTGTGACGCCACCAGCAACACGACTGTGTGACGCCACCGCAACACGACTGTGTGACGCCACCGCAACACGACTGTGTGACGCCACCGCAACACGACTCTGTGTGACGCCACCGCAACAACGACTCTGTGTGACGCCACCGCACACGACTCTGTGTGACGCCACCGCAACACGACTCTGTGTGACGCCACCGCAACACGACTCTGTGTGACGCCACCGCGCAACACGACTCTGTGACGCCACCGCAACACGACTCTGTGACGCCACCGCGCAACACGACTCTGTGTGACGCCACCGCAACACGACTCTGTGTGACGCCACCGCAACACACGACTCTGTGTGACGCCACCGCGCAACACGACTCTGTGTGACGCAACCGCAACACGACTCTGTGTGACGCAACCGCAACACGACTCTGTGTGACGCAACCGCAACACACGACTCTGTGTGTGACGCCACCGCAACACGACTCTGTGTGACGCCACCGCAACACGGACTCTGTGTGACGCCACCAGCAACACGACTCTGTGTGACGCCACCGCAACAACGACTCTGTGTGACGCCACCGCAACACGACCCTGTGTGACGCAACACGACCCTGTGTGACGCAACACGACTGTGTGACGCCACCGCAACACGACTCTGTGTGACGCCACCGCAACACGACTCTGTGTGACGCCACCGCAACACGACTCTGTGTGACGCCACCGCAACACGACTCTGTGTGACGCCACCGCAACACGACTCTGTGTGACGCCACCGCAACACGACTCTGTGTGACGCCACCGCAACACGACTCTGTGTGACGTAACTGCAATACGACTCTGTGTGACTCCAGTTCTTCCCAGGTGCCTGATCAGGCTCAGAGAGAGAAGGAGAAAGTCTGCAGCAGCTGAAATAGACCAAATAGTTCTCCACCGAGGGGACGGGGACGTGCTATCAGGTTTGTTCCGTCCCAACCATTTATACAGCGCTACAGAATTTGTTGGCACGTTATGTTTGCAACTGTAACATGGAGATCAGGTAACAAACCACAAAGCAGGTGAGCTGGGGCGCCCCTTTAATTTCATCCCAGCGTTACATTAATTCCACAGGCTGCAGGTATATTTTCATGCACTGCCCCTCAGCATGAATAAATTATAATGGTTATTCAGAGAAAGGCGAAAACCAGGAGAACTGGCAATACTTTCAGCGTATATCGTACTAGTGGAATTTTTCATAGCGCCTAAAACACTGCTGACCCAGATTGGGTTAAATCTGTCAGGGGTTGCAAACTTGCCAGAGCCATTATAGTCTATGGAGTTGTTAAGTTAGCAGCAGTTTTGTAATACGGCCCCTATATGTTTTATTCTGTCTGGAAGGTTTTATATACATTTAGCAGTTTTTGAAGAATTGGTGTCTGACTTCCCGTGCGTTTCAGATGAAGCCAAATAATGTTCTTTTAATGAATGATGGCTGCAGAGACTCAAGAAGCGGAAAAGGAGATAGATCTATATATATATATATATATATATAGCCGCTGATCAAAAGCAACAAGAACAGAAGAAATCTAATACTTCCATTTCAACATAAAATGCCCCTTTTTTTTTTCTTTGCTGGGAGGGGTAAAACAAAGTTATTTAATGATCTGAAGAATTCACAGAAAAAAAGTATGGGGGGGGGGGGGTTAAAAATAAAATTGTTATTTTGGCATTACGCACATATCGTCATATCAGAAGGGGCATACTAATGATAAATATGGCACCCTCTATATTGATAAAGCATTTTAATGTCGATGGTCCCATTGCAGCCCCCCTTTTTTCCTTCGTGGCTCACCTCTTGTTACTGCTCACCAAGGGCAATATAGACCTTAGACCTCCAGTGGAGGTTGTATTGACAGCCAAGGGATTTTATTTTAACCTTCAATAACTTATATATAACACACCAACATATTCCACAGCGCTGTACAATTGGTAGGACAAAATAAAACACTAACAAGTTTCACAAATTGAGAACGATGAGAAAAGCGGAGCCTGCTCAAAAGATGCATTGACTTTAAATTTCTGTTTTCTCTTCCCTGTTTGCGCTTTAGTCTGCGCGCTCACACGATACTAGGAGTAAATGTGGATTTAAAGAAAAATAAACAATATTAACATTTCAGACATTTAAAAAGGGACAAAAAAAAATTTTTCAAACCACACTGGATATAAAAAAAAAAAATCCATTAAAAATAAAATTAAATATACTATATAAATAATAATATAACTATAAGCGGTTCCGCATATACAGTTGTGTTCAAAATTATTCAACCCCCACTGAAATTGAGTGTTTTGGCCGGTTTGACATTGATTTTGATCATTCAGTCATCTTGCTTACAATTAAATCAAAGAGGCACGTGTAGGTCAGACAAATATAACATAACATTTATAATGAAATAACCACAAATGTCTTTTCTGTGCTCACATCATTATCAGTTTTATTCAACCCCCAAGTGACATTCAATCTTAGTACTTAGTACAACATCCTTTTACAGTTATAACAGCTTTTAAATGTGAAGCATAGCTTGACACAAGTGTCTTGCAGCGAGCTACAGGTATCTTCGCCCATTCGTCATGGGCAAAAAGCCTCCAGTTCAGTCACATTCTTAGGCTTGCGCACTGCAACTGCTTTCTTTAAGTCCCACCAGAGGTTCTCAATTGGATTTAAGTCAGGTGACTGCGATGGCCACTCCAAAATGTTCCAGCCTTTAATCTGCAACCATGCTCTAGTGGACTTGGAGGTATGCTTGGGATCATTGTCCTGTTGAAAGGTCCAACGTCTCCCAAGCCTCAGGTTTGTGACGGACTGCATCACATTGTCATCCAATATCTCCTGGTACTGAAGAGAATTCATGGTACCTTGCACACGCTGAAGCTTCCCTGTACCTGCAGAAGCAAAACAGCCCCAAAGCATGATTGACCCCCCGCCATGCTTCACAGTAGGCAAGGTGTTCTACTCTTCATAGGCCTTGTTCTTCCTCCTCCAAACATAGCGTTGATCCATGGGCCCAAACAGTTCTAATTTTGTTTCATCAGTCCACAGAACACTATCCCAAAACTTCTGCAGTCGACTCTTCTTATTCTTTGGAGACAGCAAGGGGGTGCGCCTGGGAGTTCTGGCATGGAGGCCTTCATTACGCAGTGTGCGCCGTATTGTCTGAGCTGAAACTTCAGTATCCACATCTGACAAATCTTTTCTCAGTTCCTCAGCAGTCACACGGGGACTTTTCTCCACTCTACGCTTCAGGTAGCGCACAGCAGTCGAAGTCAGCATCTTCTTTCTGCCACGACCAGGTAGCGTTTCAACAGTGCCCTTTGCCTTGAATTTGCGAATGATGCTTCCTATGGTCTCTCTTGGTATGTTTAACATCTTTGCAATCTTCTTATAGCCATTGCCCTTCCTGTGAAGAGTAATCACCTCTTCTCTTCTCTTCCTGGACCATTCTCTTGACTTCACCATGTTTGTAACCACACCAGTAAATGTCTAGAAGGAGCTGAGTATCACAGTCATTTTAAAGCTGCCTAATTGGTGCTTATTATGCTTTATTGCTGCTCCGTGACATCCACAGGTGTTTTCAATACCTGATTGAAAACACTTGAATGAACCTCTGTTCTTCAGAGTGGTAGTCTTTAAGGGGTTGAATAATTGTGTCAATGAAGAATTCACAAAAGAAACATTTACTACTGTATTACAAAACCAATTGATGTCATTTTAGTTGCATATGGTTCTTTAAAAAGTCCTTGTAGGATTTCATTCTGAATACAATTACAAATGTACACTAAATTCCCTAAAACCCTTTACAGCATTGGGGGTTGAATAATTTTGAACACAACTGCAGATCTGTGCAGAATAATTAAGAACTCTAGGAGCCAGAGGTAATGTCTGGCCAGCCTGTGGCTTCCTGCCCCCTAGATAAACCAAGCCGTGTAAATTAAAGTCATAGCAAGCTCTCTGAAATGAAGGAACAGAGTTGTAAATAAAATTTAAAAGATACACAAGATGCCGATTAAGGCCGGGGTCAGACAAGCGTTTTGCAGAGCGGAAGGAACGTCTGTGAGAGTGGACGTTCCTTCGACTCTGACGCCCGTCTGGCCACCTCGCTGAGTGCAGTTAGTGCGATCAGCGCTGCAAGGCTCGATGCTCTTATGGAGGATCGCGTTATGCAGCCCCGTCAAACGTGCGTTGTAGCGCTTCAACAGGGAGGCTTTCAAGATGTCTGCAGAACGCCCACTGTAGCGCGTGCAATTTGGGTGCGCGCTACAGCACGTGGCCAGTCCCATCGAAGCGTCACAACGCTGAGACGGACGCCGGGAGGTACGACAGTACAGGCACACATAGTGCACTCTTCTGACCCCGGCCTAACACACTTCCATTATAAAAGCAGTCTTGTGAGTAACCGATGCTAAAACCACCGTGTGTAGAGGGATTAGCAAACTAGGAAAGAGATTAAACACTAGAATCAAATAGTATCAATTCCCCTTACGAGGACAAATGTACCTATTACTTAGAATTAAAAAATAATTTTTTTATTAAATAGTTTATTTTAAACTTCTTACATTAAAGAAATGTCCAATATTGACATGAATTCATTAAATATTAGACATTGAACACGGTAAATGTATCATCAAAATTGGAACAATAATTGTATCTTATGATGCTAAAGTAAACGTTGCGTCCACCACTTTACACAGATTGCGCGCATTAAATTGATGAATATGGATGGCAGAGATTATACCACTTGAGGAAACACATCAGCACCACACCTTATAATTCTGTTGAAACTTGGGTATATAGGTAACCAACAATGAACCTATACTAAAAATGATGGATACCATGACTAATACTCAAAAAAGATCGATGGCTCACTAAGCTATTATTTGTCACTCCCAAACTCATTGGTGTAATAAACTAAATTAGTGTTATAATAAGGCATGAGCATCAAATGCTTAGTGAATATGCTGTATTATATGCCAAATGGCATATTCACATACAGGGTTATTCAAAGAGATTCGAAAAGTCACAGCACGTTCGGTGACTTTTCGTTCTCTTCAATTCGGTTTGTTTTGCCGATCCCATTTCAGTGACCCTGCGGTGTATTCAGCAAACACCACAGGGTCCCCAAATTACAGGGAAAAGCTGCCGCAAACCTGACGAAAACTAACCGCAAAGCCCACCGAATGCACGCCGAAAAGCCACAAAAACATCTGGATTAACCTGCCGAAAACCACGGAAAAACCCGAGCAGGAGCCGATCGCAGGAGCGGATCGCAGCCTTTGACACAGCAGAATAGGCAGTGAATAAATTAGGAAAACAGTTTGTATGAATGACTGAAAAGTGAAACACTGTTTGCAAAGAAACTACTGAGCGAAAATGTCTGAAATTTACATATAAGATCCAATGAATGATAATAAAGAGGGCTGTTACAGAAAAAATAAGTAAACTTAAAAATAAAAAAAATAATTCTGAAAAATGCTTAAAATATCCTAAAAAAAAAATCTATAAATAAAGAGACTCTTTACTGCAGAATTTTATAATGAACGGTTTATTAGATATTGTATTAAAATTGGAATATTTTTAACATTGAAGCCTATGGGATTCTCCTGAATAAACCTGCCGAATTAAACCACCGAATGGCATGGCATTTCGGGAACCTTTCACTGCTGGTTTGTGTTCTCTGAATAGCCGAAGCAGTGCATTTTCATGGGGATTTCACTGCCCTCGAACAGGTACCGAATGTGCAGGCAATTCGCCAGGATTTGGCGAATTGCCTGCTCTCTGGATAGCCGAATGGCCAAGAAAGGTAACCGAACGCTGATTTTCAGCGTTCGGTTACCTTTATCAAGCAATTCGGATCTCTTTGAATAACCCTGTAAGCATTTGATGCTCATGCCTTATTATAACACTAATTTAGTTTATTACACCAATGAGTTTGGGAGTGACAAATAATAGCTTAATTAGTGAGCCATCGATCTTTTTTGAGTATTAGTCATGGTATCCATCATTTTTAGTATAGGTTCATTGTTGGTTACCTATATACCCAAGGTTCAACAGAATAAGGTGTGGTGCTGATGTGTTTCCTCAAGTGGTATAATCTCTGCCATCCATATTCATCAATTTAATGCGCGCAATCTGTGTAAACTGGTGGACGCAACGTTTACTTTAGCATCATAAGATACAATTATTGTTCCAATTTTGATGATACATTTACCGTGTTCAATGTCTAATATTTAATGAATTCATGTCAATATTGGACATTTCTTTAATGTAAGAAGTTTAAAATAAACTATTTAATAAAAAAATTATTTTTTAATTCTAAGTAATAGGTACATTTGTCCTCGTAAGGGGAATTGATAATAAAAGCAGTCTTACCTTGATATCGTATATCCTAATAAAATAGGACTTCTGTGGATTGTCTTTCACTAGGCACACCACCCCGCAGCATCTCTTCACCCAAAGGGAGTTGGAATCCGAGGCATAGAGCTGGACAACAGCAGAATTGATGGTCTGGAAAGAGGAAGGCGAATGCAGAAACACGTTAGACATCCCAAAAAACAAAAACAAAGGTCATAAAAGAAACAAGTTTGATTATAACCAGTTATGGTAATTAATGAACGGGCCAGAAAACAGATTTTATTAGCCGTGTATGTGGGGGGACTTTGCAGTCTTTTTCGCTATGAATGCCGGGGAGCATGAACCTCTCTCAACTGGTGATGGAGAGCCACAAGGACTAAGGCTGGGGTCAGACGAACGTAGTGGTAACGTCCGTGATTGCGCCTAAAAGTACGTCCTTTATAGCATGAAAGAAAGCCCATCGGAGCCCGACACACGAAGTACGTCCGCACTGAACTGCGGACGCACAACAGCCGCGGCCCACGGACGCAAGAACGTACAACCCCTAGAACGGCCGCACAAAGTGCGCTGCGTCCGCAACGTCCGCATAGCTTTGTGTGTGAGTGATGGAACGTGGTCAGACGGTTATACATCCAGTATTTTTCACGGACAAAATGGTTTTGCTTTTTATTCTATTTTCTCTCCTACATCCGTCAAAATATACGACAGTGAATAAACGGACTGTGTGGCCACTACTGCGTCTTCCGTACTGACGTACGTCCATGTGCACGTACGTACAGTCCGTAGAAATCACGCTCATCTGACCCTAGCCTAAAAGCGGCATGCGATGCAAACTCCTAACAGAGCCAGTAATAAGGCGCCGGTAAAAGACAGCCGCTATATTATCTGTAGCAGTTGGCAGTCCCCATTGAATTTTGGCAGCGCCGACATTCTCTCCAAGTCTGTAGAACTCTATAGAGACGCGCACATACACAATCCAGAGATTATGCACGGCCAACAGAAGGGCCCAGGAGAACCATGTGTGTCAAGCTTTCTGGTTTATGCACAATTCCTCTGCTTGACAAAAGGAACGTCAAACATCAACGCCGGAAATAACTGGATTCCACTCTTCATTCACTTGCATTTAAGTTTAATTTCAGTAAATTGGGTGTAAATATAGCAGCTGTAGATTGAATAGTGATAAGATGAATTAAAGTGTTGCATAAATGATTAGGTAAATAGGTGAAAAACCGGCTGCCACTCCAGGATCTGAAGAGGTTTGTAAATGTCTGTGCACTTAAAAGGATATTTGCAGTCAAAAACATTTTTGCATATATCTACTGCTAGCAAGCAGTAGATATATGCAAAAAGTAAAAAAAAAAACGCTGCAAGAGCATTTTAAACTTGCCTCCGATCGCCGGCGCGCTCATGAGCTGAATGTCCTTTACGGCCTGAGCGGCCGCAAAGGATCTTGGGGCGCGCGCATGCGCAGTACCCATTTTTCGGCCGTGACACGCAATGTAAGTCTATGGACGCCAGATTGCGGGGACACGCCAGGTGACTCCATGGGACAAGAAGAGCCAGAGGTGTTAGCGCTGGATCAGAGACCCGCCGCATCGCTGGAGAGGAGGGTGAAAAGAAGAGGAAGATCACAAAAAGAGACATCATTTAAGGTAAGTGCTTTAATTTACATTGGGGAGAGGGAAAAATTTTTTGACTTTAATATCACTTTAATTATGTCAGGTTGCTGCATGGCATGGAGCCCTCAGACGGCCCCGTCCATCCTCCACAGATTTCTCTCTGAAGCTGCTGGGAAACCTGACCTCTCCTCTGATTGGCTGACCCTAAATGGAGCCGAATTGCATGCAGGGACTAGTAGTTCTCAGACTTTTGCAGATTTCAATTAATTAAACTGAATTAGTCATTTTATTATTCCACTTGCTTGTACATTAGCTGACCACTCTGTACCTCTGCAGTTTGACAATATGCTTTCCGTGTCCTTTGCTATATGTTATGAGGGGGGGGGGGTCACTCTCTCCTCTTCAGCAAAGGTACCAGTGTTGGGTGTGTTTTGTGTTGGGTTTTTTCTAACTGGTTTCAGTAAAATAAATAGCAAAAGGGGACCAGACAAGGGATAGATGGATATCATTTTTTTTCAGGGCCGATACCGATTCAGGTATCATTTATCATTAACCCCCTGTGGTCACTATCTGTTTTCAGGGAATGTTCTTTCCTCCCCCTTATTTTATAAAATCTTATGAATGAAATTCAATTAATAGTGGGCGTGATAATCGTGATAATCTTTGGCTCAGATGTACCAGGTGTTAAGAATATTCTGTAACCATATGACACTCTATCCGGTGCGCCAATCTGGAAGCCAATTAACGGCTGATTAATGATTTGACATATCAGACTAATCTAATTCTCGCCGAGCACCAAAACCAGTATCAGGAACTATTCGAATAATTGCTTTCCTATCAGCACTTTGTGATTATTTTTAGATCTTATTAAAAGTTAGGGTTTAAATTTTTGTACCAATCTGGGGCTTTAGCGGTTGCACTTATGCAGTGAATGTTGCTTTACTCTGAAAGGAAGGGTTTAATCCCCAGTGTTTGCTCCTTCAATCAATTATTGGTCTGTAACAACTCCCCTCTAAATGGCGTTTATTTTTTTACGATTCCGGTTCTCGGCAGCCTTTCTGGCCGATATCTGGTGCCGAAATTCTGTGAATTTAAAAGTTGAGAAAAAATACACACATCCGACATTATGCATTAACGGAATGTGTTTAATAACATTCTAAAACACTGCGCCCAACCATTTAATTTATTCTAATATATATATATAAATATATATATATATAATTTTATTTATGGTTTTATTTTTACAATACGGTCATTTCTAGACTCCGGCCTTTGCAATGACACCTCATATGATCCTATACATAAGGGAGTCGGCAACTTTGGCCATCCAGATGTTTTAGCACTACATATGCCATGATGCTCGGCTACTCATTAGGCTCTTAGAGGCTCGTGGGAAGTTAGTTCCAAAAGATCAGGAGGGCCAAGGCTGCTGTAGGCTATATAGGTACTAGAAATAAGGCTGGGGTCAGACCAGCGCACTTTTAACGTGCGTTCTGGCGCACATAATTACAGCCGCACTAGCAGCAGATGACGGGCAATGACGGTCAATATACGATGTACGGCCGCACAAAAGTCTGGCCGTGCAACGCAAGTGGAATTTGAACCCATTTTTCTGAGAACGCTGAACTGCTAGTACTGACGTACTGAGTGCGCAGCTGCGGCATAGCGGCGTGTTTGCGTGATTAGGAGATGTCAGACGCTGCTAATGTCCAGCCTACATAACGTCCAGACGCAAAAAGAGTTTTATTGACGATCCGTACAAAATCACGCGTCGTCTGCCCGTTTTTGCGCATTCCGTGAAAAATACGTCAATGCGTTCGGACGCACTTTTTCACGTTCGCGGGGGAAAATGCTTTCGTCTGACCCTAGCCTACAGGGGAGCACTATATCCCTGCATCTCCTGTATAGGGAATTCCCTGCCAAATGGGGGGGGGCACAATTTCTGTTATCACTTATGTGCCATACACAGCAATAGTTGACAGCCAAGTTGTCAGCCTTGCAGTGGGAGGAGTCCCAAATGGTCACTGGATGGGCAATGTTCTGTGGGACCTCGCGTGTCTTGGTTGCAGTGAGTCAGCTTGTCCAATTGTTGGCAAATAAAAAGCCGATACTCAGAAAATTACTGATATCAGTATCAGTCACAGAAAATCTGTCGATACCTAGACCAGAAACTCCGTATTCCAAGAAAAAAAAAGTATTTTATTTAACCTCCCTGGCGGTATACCCGAGTGCGGCTCGGGGGTTAAATTTCAATGCTGAAAACGGTAACCCCAAGCCACACTCTGGATGATACATATCTGTCACCGCGTTCCCTCAATGTCCTCCCGCAGTCACCTCCGGCCTATCGCGGGGTCCTGCTTCCAGGTTCCCTTCCTGCTGCCGGTTAGCTATGAGGGGAGCATGCATGAGGGGAGCATGCCAACATCACCATCTCTGAGACCAATTGCGTTAACGATAGGTCTCCGTGAAGCCGCGATAGAGTGCAGCTGCGCAGACGTCAAGGGACTCGCGTACGTAAAGTTCTCAATTCCCAATACATCAACCTCTGCCCAATTAAACGCAAAAAAGGGGGCATTACTTTTTAGTAGAGGGTTCCTTTAAGTTGCAGAACTTTTAACTACAACTGGTTTTCGGCCGGCGTCAGACGAACGCAGTTATCACCTCCATGTTGGCGCACATTTTAACGTCCGTCGTAGCATAGAATCATGATCAACAGAGACCCACACACAAAGTACGTGCGTAGCGAACTGCGCATGCACAACGCACGTGGCAAACGGGCGCAATTTAAGCAAGAACGTAAAACCTCTAGGACGGATGTGCAGTGTGCCCCATGTCCTCTGAGTTCTGTGTGCGTGATGACATGAAGTCAGACGCAGCACATTTGCGACGTCCGGCACCTTGACGCACAAAATGGCTTTTCATCTCATGTACCAATTTGTATCATATTTCATTTTAATTTTGTTTCCCATAATTCCCTTTTTTTCTACGTCCGTCAAGAAAACCAGACCGCATGGTGTCTACAGCATCTTCCGTCAGTACGTCCGTCCTGCACGCACGCAGAGTGCGCTCAGACTGCGTTCGTCTGACATTAGCCTTAATATCGTATCACCAGCTCTCCCCCCCCCCATCCACCAACAGTTCTATTCCTTCAGGATTAACTCTTTGGTAAAAGAAGCATTTTAGCAATTGACTGTATTTTCTATTTACAAACCTTTTTTTTTTTTTTAGCACTCAATTTAGAAATGACCCTATGACCCTATAAAACATTGAGGACTGATACGTCAGCCAAGAATGGAAGAAGAAAAATGAAAAGCACAACCGTTAATATCCCCATACAAGCCTGATATATGCCCCAATATTATGGAATGTTACTTTTACCGTATATAAAGTAAATATTTTGGCAACCACCTTCTTGGAATTTGATGAAATTACTGTTTAAATGGTTTAATTGTCTAGAAAAAAACCTGAAATTGTACGCGCACACATTACAAAGCTTTCAGTTCTTCTCGGATGTCCTCAGATTTTCGGAGGAGCGAGCGTGTTAAACGAGTGGGCATTAACGAACCGCAGGACGAGTGTAGGAAACCTTCGCATATTCTGCACGTTTTTCCCACTTCCACAACTGCGCGCTATGCGAAACCCACAAGGAGAATACCGGGCGCTCTGTCTGCACGAAGTGGACGGATGCGCCGAATGAATGAGGCCATTCATTTCCCAGTGAACGATGTCCAAAAACCAACGCTGCGCAAGCAAATGCCACAAGAAAAGTTCAGGACAACACCACCACAATGTAGCCAGATACCAACACCAGAGCCTTAGCATTGTCCTCCAGCACACGGCTTTACGCCCGTGTTAAACGGTTCCTCCGAGCTGGAAGGGATCCCTTGTTTTAAGAAAGAATGTCTTTTATCAGAAATAGAACGAGTTAAAGTAGACCGTAATATTAATGCATTTATTGCAAAACTGTTACAAGGGTGAGTGCAACTCCACGACAGCTGGATGGTGTGCGCTGGTTAGACGTTTCACTTAAAAAGGGACAGCTGGATAATTCTGGCAAATATGTCGACATTCTACAGACTGACCCCGAGTTCCGGCGCTGCTCCTCTGTCTGGTAATGTGGCAGCAGAATATGGCAAAACTAGGCACAGACAGAACCAGGACTGTGTGAATAGATGATGATGTCATCACGCTCATGCACATCAGTGGCCGGGGATAGGTCCCGCAGGCACGGCTGATACCGTTGTCAGCCGCCTTCAAGAGAGGTTCATGATCGGCGCCAAGCCGCGGAAATTTGCTGATGGGCAGCAAACATCCTCTGCAAGAATTTCAGAAACATCCTAGAATTGAACATTAAGGGACACGTGGGGGGGGGGGGGGGTTCGATGTCGTAAATCGTGAAAGTCACTATTTACGACGTCTAATCCCCCCACCCATGTGCCCCTTATTGTCTTAATGTTCAATTCTAGGATACGGATTAGTAAAGCTTCCTGACCTGAAGAAGAGGGGATCACTCTCGAAAGCCTATTAAATGTAACGTTAGTCCAATAAAAAAAAAGGTATCACTACATACTGCTATACTCGTGATTATGGCATCTGGACTAACACGAGATTATATATAATCTCACCATGTACCAGCACACTGTCTCACCGTCTGTATTGAAGTAGGATGCCCAGGGGTCCTTGAGGAAGGCCTGGTGTGGGGCCGAAACGTCAGCTTATTTTAGGTCTCATTAATAAAAATGTATTTTATTCAAGTCCCTATAGTGCGTCCGAATAGAGACATATAAATGAAGAACACATGGGGAAGGGTAACACTCAACCTGAACTAAGCTTTCAGTGCGGGTGAGTCTCAAAAATAGAAAACAAACAAACCAGGGAGAGAGTGCTCCAGTCAACACATTCAAAAATGGATATATATATCTATTTGTGGATAAAATCTAAGTTCTGTTTTACTGAAGACCCTGAAGTGCGGCCTTTGCCACTATGGATTTTATCTATTTTTGGCTTTTGAAGATTTCTCTACACCAGGGTATATGGACCAAGGATCAGAATAGTATTAGTTAGGTGATATATATATATATATATATACACACACACTCTTCCTCCCACAGGCAGCACCACACATCATATGATGCCGCACACTACTGGCAAGCACGCAATATTTCAGGCCCCAGGAGTCACACTCAGTGCTTGGTGATGGCCTGGGGATTTGTCAGGCTCCGCTCTCAGCACAGACGGCATGTAGAAACACGTTAATGCAGCGTTAATGGATACACAGATCAATGTTACGTATAAAAGCATGGAACACTGGTTTCGCAGCAATGTTCTAGCTACCGCAAAACCATTTACATAAGTGATCATGGAGGCCATGGTAAGAAATGAACAGGAGGGGAAAAAACCCACATACTCAAATGTTTCAGAACTGCATGTCCCATGATGCACAAACAAACGAGCTCTCAGGATGTCAATGGTTAGACGTCTTATCTGATCTGTACCCATGCATAAAGTGCCAACAGATTTTGCTGCACGATACCATAAAATTTAACAAACATGTTTGACACACAGGATGACGGGAAAAGTAGACCCAGCTCCAGTGAGCTTACAATCTAAGAGGAGTGCGGTGACACGCAGCGGTGAGGGTAAACAGCAGAGTATGGGAAGTAATGGGGTGCATGGAGGCTGTGTGGGAGAACAAAAAAAGGTACGCATGCGGTGATTGTGGAGTGAATTGATAGGCCTCTCTAAAGTAATGTACTAATGTTGTTTTAGAGACATCTTGAAAGACTGGAGGCACGGGGAGAGTCAAATGTTACCAGGGAGGAAGTTCTATAGCTAGGGAGCTAGGGAGCAGCTCGGGAAAAGTCCCGAGGGCAAGAGTGAGGTGTGCGAGGGGACAATAATATCAGATCATTAGCAGTACGGATTCACCAGGCGTCAGCAACCTTTACTCTACAGAGGGTTTGGAACTACGAACTCCCATAATGCTCAGCTAGTCATTAGATTGGCTGAGCCTCATGGGAAATGTTGTTCCAAAACATCTGTAGAGCCATGGTTGCTGACCCCTGGGATAGACAAATAATTTTGCCAATTATCGCAATTCATCAAATTGAGGATATCGGCTTTTTATTTGCCTAAATTGCCAATAATTGGCCAAGTTGGCTCACCGCAGCGACAACATGCGAGGTCCCACAGAACAGCGCCGATTTGGAGCTTCTCTGACAGCAGGCTGACTACTCTTGCTATAGGACAACCCCTGCCCAACGACAGTATGGCACATGAGTGTGATGGCAGAGAATCACCTCTACAGGAGATGCAGGGTCTGTTGATCCCCAGTATTTCTGGTACCTATATCCTACAGCAGGGGCAAGCATCGCGGCCCTCCAGATCTATTGGAACTACACTTCCCATGAGGCTCCAAGAACCTAATGAATAGGGCTGCAACTAACGATTATTCTCATAAAATCGATTCATCGGAAAAAAAATAAAAAAAAAATGTTTACTTAACGCCGCAGGACGTACCATTACATCCTGCATTAGGCAAGCTTTAACGCCGCAGGACGTAACAGTACGTCCACGGCGTCTGCAGCCCCCGGGCGGTCGATACTCCCCTCCTCCGGCGGTTCCATCGCTGATCTGACTTCAGCGGAGTCAGATCGTCGGTTTTGGCTCCTCCCAGCGCAGTGACATCATTGCGCCTGGCCCGATGATGTCAGTTTCAGGCGTCGTCCCCTGCCGGAGCAGGGCAGCGCCTGAAGGGGAGGGGGGGATCCATTGGATCCCTTTATCTCCCCATCACTGGGGGCTATCAGTAAATGCCAGGCATCCCTGAAAAGGTCACAGCCTGGCCTTTACAGGGATGTATGGCATTAACCCCTTAGTGGTAGGCTGTGATCCAGAACCAATCGGTTCCAGATCACCGCCTTTTTCCGGTGGGGGGCTGCCATCTTTACTCCCCACATCCACTGATGTCATCGGGCGTGGCACAATGACGTCAGTTAACCAGGGAACCCCTAGCTGCAAAGGGATTTCCTAAAGAAATCCCATGGTGGAGATAAAGGGGTTCAAATAACCCCCCTATCTCCTGATCAGTGGCAGCTAGGGGGTCATGTAGGGTATCGTTTGAAAGGCCTGATCATGAGGGTCATGTAGGGTATCGTTGGAAAGGCCTGATCATGGCCTTTCGAATGATATCAAACATGGCCACGATACAAGTAAATTTAAAATGTAAAAAAATAAAAACGTGCTTTTTTTAATGAAGCACTATTGTTCACATTACAATTATAATGTGAACAATGATGCTGCACTAATGATTTTTTTTGGGGGGGGGGGTGTTAGCTAAAATCATGTAATTTCTCCCCAAAAAAAAAAAAACCACTGTAGATGATTGAAATTTTACTGAAAATTCAAATTTCTTTACATTATTTGTTACAGCATTCTGGCAGCGCATGACGTATACATATAATAACGATAGATTATCTGCTGAGTCTGCCGGAAAGAACGATATATAATTTGTCTGGGTGGTATAATAATACATGACTTAAAACCGCGTTTAAAATTGGTCAAAATGAGCTCCGCAAACTTCTACTTCCCAAACTGCGCCGAAGTTGTAAATTTGCTCCCGTCCTTAAGGGGATAAAAAATAAATCAATAAGCAATTTGTGTAGTGTATGTAACTTTCGTACTTATGCAAATTGCGTATCTTGCATACTTTTCACACAAGGTATGGGAGTGCTTGGTCAGAGGGATGGGTCGATGCTGCGAGTGCTTGGTCAGAGGGATGGGTCGATGCTGCGAGTGCTTGGTCAGAGGGATGGGTCGATGCTGCGAGTGCTTGGTCAGAGGGATGGGTCGATGCTGCGAGTGCTTGGTCAGAGGGATGGGTCGATGCTGCGAGTGCTTGGTCAGAGGGATGGGTCGATGCTGCGAGTGCTTGGTCAGAGGGATGGGTCGATGCTGCGAGTGCTTGGTCAGAGGGATGGGTCGATGCTGCGAGTGCTTGGTCAGAGGGATGGGTCGATGCTGCGAGTGCTTGGTCAGAGGGATGGGTCGATGCTGCGAGTGCTTGGTCAGAGGGATGGGTCGATGCTGCGAGTGCTTGGTCAGAGGGATGGGTCGATGCTGCGAGTGCTTGGTCAGAGGGATGGGTCGATGCTGCGAGTGCTTGGTCAGAGGGATGGGTCGATGCTGCGAGTGCTTTGTCAGAGGGATGGGTTGATGCTGCATGCGCAGCTTAAGCCCATGTTTGCTTTCTCAAATGAACGTGGCTACAAGAACTTGGTCATAGATGATTATGTCAGCATGAAATCGGGGTTAATAAGCTAAAGTGGTCAGGGTGCGTAGAGTGTCCCTTTTAAATAATTTCGTGAACAAACTGAGTGAGAGGAGGGACAAGGGAGTGACTTTGTTCAAGTGACTTGACCTGAGTGTGAGAGGGAGCGGGTATGGGCAAAAGACCGGATCTGAGTGTGGGAGTGAGTTTGGGGAAAGGGACCAGACCAAAAGGGAGGGAATGGCAGATCCCAACCAAAGAGGGTGTGGCAGGGAGGGTGGGGTGGTGGCACAGGACTCCAGCTTCAAGTAAGGCTAAAACACAGGCATACAGCTCCTTCACCCAGTGGCAGTATCATATTGTTTGTGTTATAGTTCTGCTACTGTTGTAAACGGAATAAAAACAAACTGGTTGTGTCTGACATAACCCTAGAACTAAATCATACCTAGTAAAGCGGCGACGCGTCTTCTCCAATCAGCTCCTAAACGGAGGTTATTTACGTTGAACTTAGTCTGACTCTAAACAGTGTGTGCTGTACAGAGGACGATTAATCGACACTGATTAATCGATAATGGAAATAGTTGACAACCATTTTAATCATCAATTAGTTATCGATTAGTTGTTTCAGCCCTAATGAGTAGCTGAACATCCTGGCAGATGTAGTTCCAAAACATCTGGAGGGCTAAAGTTGCCGGCCCCTTATGTACAGGGTCATATGAGGATCCATTGCAAAAGCCAGAGTCTAGACACGGCCATATTGTTTGTAAAAATATTTATTTTGTTATAAAGTTGAATAAATGAAGTGGCCGTGGTTTAAGGTTTAAAATTTTATTAAACAAATTCTGGCATAATGTCAGATTTGTTTTTTTCCCCCACTACTTTAAATTTGCAGAATATCGGCACCAGGTATCGGCCAGAAAGGCTGCCGATAATCTGAATTGGGAAAAATGATATCGGTAAATGCCTAATTGGCAGAGGTGACCAGGATGAAAAGTGGAGAGGGAGGAGAGGGAGGAGAGGGAGGAGAGGGAGGAGAGGGAGGAGAGGGAGGAGAGGGAGGAGAGGGAGGAGAGGGAGGAGAGGGAGGAGAGGGAGGAGAGGGAGGAGAGGGAGAGGGAGGAGAGGTTTGTACGCGAGGACCAGTATTTTAAACTGAATTCTAAAAGTATCAGGGAATCAGTGGAGAGACTGAGATGTGGGCAAGGTGTCAGCGATCCGAATGTGTGAGGTGATGAGCCAGCCTGTAGGAGACAGGTAATAGTGATGCCTGGCAGGTGCACTTTAAATGCTAGGCATTTCCACATAGAGCATCCAGTGTCTCACAAGAAGGCCACCGCCGCGCTCTTCTACTAGGGCCACCGCCGCGCTCTTCTACTAGGGCCACCGCCGCGCTCTTCTACTAGGGCCACCGCCGCGCTCTTCTACTAGGGCCACCGCCGCGCTCTTCTACTAGGGCCACCGCCGCGCTCTTCTACTAGGGCCACCGCCACGCTCTTCTACTAGGGCCACCGCCACGCGCCGCTCTTCTACTAGGGCCAGTTTTTTCATTCCATAGCTAATTGATATTAGAAGTCTGATAAAAAGGTTTTTACGTAAATAAGTGCATTTACTCAGATCAAAAGGCTCTGTGGAAGACGCGGTTTTAGTGAACCGGATTCATAAAGTTATTGTTTTTCTGTCCGACCAAAACCTGCTCGGGTTTCTCGCTATCTCTGTATGAGCAGACTTTGCTCTATTCTGACAAAACAACCCCTAAAGCGGAATAAAGCAGCATTAGTTATTCGCTTCTTTGCTCGGTATCATCCTGCATACGATCAACACACGACACGAGTAATCATCATTACAGATAAAGTCAATTTACAACAAGTGACTGACGTGCTGTAAGGCCTCTGATACATTTCATTAAATACCGAGAAAATGTTGCGTTTACATGCGGCTTGTTATTGACCGATTTCCACCAGCGTAACAGTAGCGACAACAGAGTCAGCAGCGCTTTACAATCGGGAAACACGAAAAGAAGACATAATAAATAAGTAACCCTAGGGAACCAGAGGCCCTGCCCGTAGGATCAGTGTCTGGCTAAGGCTAGGGTCAGACGAACGCAGTCTTAGCGCACTCTGCGGACGGACATTCTGACGGAAGATACTGAAGACACCAGACGATCCGTTTTTTATGACGGACGTAGAAAAAAAAATGGAAATATGGGAAACAAAATTAATATGAAAGGATATGAAAAGGCATTTTGTGCGTGAAGGTGCTGGACGTCGCAAATGCGCTGCGTCTGACGTCTCATCACGCACATAGAATGCTACACGGACGTGGCGCACTCTGCACGTCCGTGTTAGCGGTTTTACATTCTTGCCTTACTTGCGTCCATTTGCAACATGCGTTGTGCGTGCGCAGTTCCGTGCGGACGCACTTAGTGTGTGGGTCTCTATTGATCATGATTCTATGCTATGACGGACGTTAAACTGTGCGGCAACACGGACGCGATCACTGCGTTCGTCTGACACCAGCCTAATACAGCACCTCTACACGTTCTCAGCCAGACATCCCGTGAGCTTACAATCTAAGGGACTAATGTGAAACAAAAGGGAGCAGGGGGAGTTGATGACCAAAAAGTGTTTAAGAGAATGCAGGAGGATAGACCAAGAGCTTGGGCATGATAAGTTTAAACCGATAAAAGAAGTAAAGCAGCTGGAAGAAGGGGGCTATAAAACTAGAATAGGGTCTGGGTGGGAGGGTGGTTGGGGCAGGTGGGCAGAATAGCAGAGGGGAGTGTGACTGTGGGGAGTAAACACTTTAGAAAGATGGCCAATGCACGTAAAGAATTTACAACCGGGAGGAGAAAAAAGCGTGAGAGCCAGTTTGTAATTTAATTTTTTTTTTAATAAAAAAGGAGCAAAACACTAGTCAAAGCCTTAATCATAATTTTTTTTTTTTTTTTTTTTAAAAAGTACAAATCTTGTAGCTTTAAGGCTAGGGTCAGACGAATGCATTTTTTCATGGAATACGCGATAGCGGTCATATGATCTGCAATGTCGGCTGTGATTTTATGGATCCAAACCAGGAAACTTTGGGTGTCTGGACGTTATGTTGGCCGGACATGAGCAGCGTCTGACGTCTCCTAATACCGCACACACGCCGCTATGCGGACGCAGCGCACTCTGTCAGTACTAGCGGTTTGACAGTCTTGCAAAAATGCGCTCGTTTGAAGCTTGCGTTGCACGGCCAAACTTTCGTGCGGCCGTACTTCGTGTGTGGGCCTGCGTTGGACGTCATTTGCTGCTACCACAGCCGTAATAAAGTGCAGCTAAACGCACGTTCGCACTGCATTTGTCTGACCCCAGCCTAACCCAGCGACACGGCAGTCTCTTTACTCTATGGCAGGAAAAGCAGTTTGGAAACATTTGGTGCTCTTTATTTCAGGGAACTGACAGTAGTTTGCCGTCCTATCACCATTTTTTTCTACCGTAATCAAACTTGTCCAGCATAGTTTTCTGAATAGGTTTCAATGTGGCAACACCGTATTTTCTGTCCTACAGGGTTTATTCAGAGAAAGGTGAAACTCTGGAGAACTTTTAGAGAAGTGAAAATTCTAGGTCAAAATAGCCAAACCAGAAAAATTCGCTCATTACCTCACTTTCCAAATCTGCTATTTTGACCTCGAATTTTCAGTTCTCCAGAGTTGCACCTTTCTCTGAATAACCCTGAAAGTAAATTAATTAGTTTAGATTTCCCCATACTCTCCAACCGTGTTTTCGTTGAAGTGGTCCAGTGCTGTTTTCACTTTGTATAGGAGGGTCTACAGAGATTGACCCTTTAAACTCACCAAAGTATATTCCCCAGTGATGCAGACAACGGTGAAACAACGATAAATGGAGAATAGCTCTTTATGCGCTCTTTATGGAAGATGGAAGCACAACAGTGGTACCATTGCGAAAGGTCACCTCCCGGTGTTGGATAGCCAAACATCTGCGTACTTGCAACAGCATTGAACATCTGTAAATTAACCCTAAAAAGATTGCAGCTATAGATTGGCAGCAAAAAATTGCCGTTTAGGGCTTAAGACTGCAAAAACCCACTATCCCAGCTATAGCTGGGACTCAAAGTCTATGACATCACGTTATTCAGGAGTTTTGTTCATCCAGTCCAGTGGCTCCCAACCGCGGTCCTCAGGTTTCTCTAACAGGACAGGTTTTAAGGATTCCCTTGGAGAAATGCAGACTGAATCCTGCAATCACTGAGCAGCGAATCTGATCACCTGTGCTGTGCTTCACGTATCCTGCAAACCTGGCGTGTCAGTGGGTCCTGAGGACAGGTTTGGGAAACACTGGCCTAGAAGAACATGATACAATCAGCTTCAAAGTAGTATCTGAGGTTAATAATTTTTATCTCCGTCTGACTCTAAACAGTGTGTGCGTCACACACACACACACACAGATTAATTGACCGATTATTCTCATTATCGATTATTCTCATTGCTTCAGCCCTTATATATATATATATATATCCTATATATTGTATGAGAGACAGGTCATTTTCATATCCTACCCAGAATTCCTTGCTGCATATGGAGAATGTGGCACAGGAACTCTGGGATGCAATTCTTTGAATTGCTGTGATGTGCAAGTGGCTTCTGCAATAATAAAAACACACTTATTATAGTGTGGAGGCTTTTTATCTCACTTTTTGTCCTCCACCACAACCCTTGTAGACCCTAGAATATATATATATATCTCTGGATGCTATACAAGTAGCAGGAGAGGTAATGAGACGTTGGGGATTACTTAGAATATATTTTTACATATGATATACAGCGCCCATGCACAGCAAGGTGAGTAGGGGCTACAAGTCACATGCAAATAACGCCTCCGGACTGTGCCAATAAATCCGCCCGTGGTTGTTTGCGCGAATACGTTGCAAGCTCTTCACAGGATTCTAAATTCCAAGGTCCTCTCCCCAAAGAGAAAAAAGAAAAACACATACTTCCTGCTCGGAATGCTGACTGTAAAGTGCACGGTGTTGCTATAATAACAAAGCAGGGTTATAAAAAAACACAAATAAGAGAAAAAATAAATAACCGCTAACTAGCCCTGTAGGAAATTTGGCATCACTGGACAAAATATTTTTAGCTTAAAGCGAGGAGAGAAAAAAAAAAAAAAAACACATGCGGGGGGGTGGATTGTGGTGAAAAACACACAACTCCGTTAAAATCCATGGAAATAAAAGTATAAGTACATAAGAATTTTAAATCGTGTTACAGAAACACGGGACGGACGTGACCCGGGAGGGGGGTGTTTGGAAGAAGTATTTCAGCCGAGCATGAAACGAGGTAAACATGTTCCTCGCGTGACATTCGAGTAAGGGGCAGGTTAATAGCGGATATTGTGAGGAGATGCGCACAGGGCGTCTTCTAAACACATTTTATGAAATATATGTAAAAGAAAAGGAGCCCTCAACCTCAAATGTATGCGAACGTTGCATGCTCCGGTGCTGCCATAAACCGTGGTTCCAGTCACAGGTGTGCATAGAGGGTGTGCCCAGAGGGGGTGCCCAGTCACACCCTAATGTTGGGCGAAGAGGTACTCTTTAACCTCTTACATTGACATTTTAGAGGTCTTGTTATTGCTAATGAAAAAAAGTGTGTATTTTGAGCAAAATGTTTTAAATAGAAGTTCTAAATTAAAGGGACACTCTAGGCAACATGACCACCTTAGCTTTTTTAGGTGGTCATGATGCCCTGAGTATGCCCTTGCCTTCCCTCCCTCCGCTCAGCCGATCGGCTGAAACAGCTGAGAGACGCGGAGGACTTTACGCCGCCCTCCCTGCTGTCAGTCAGCAGAGCGGGATTCATATTTCCCACTTCTGCCGACTATTACCAAGTAGGAGACGTCATTGACGCAGTAGCTGGCGGGAGCAAGCCCCCAGCATAGTCTGCGGCTGCGATTAGTGTTGCGCGCATCCTCTTGCACGTAACACTAATCCAAGAAGAAGAGGAGGAAGCCTGCTGATTGGCTAACGTGAGAGGCGTGCGCATGTGCGCTTCTCACGTAAACCATTAGCCAAGTTAAAGATTTTCAGGATGGGAGCGGGGGAGGAGAGTAGAAAAGAAAAAAAAAAAAGGACGCCGTTGGAAACAAGTGGTTTTTAGGGTATTACAGTAAAAAAAAAAATATACATATATATATATACACACACACACACACACACACACAATAACTAGGTAGGGAATAGGTATATTTTAATTTTAATGGGGGGGGGGGGGGACTTTAGCCTAGAGTGTTCCTTTAATAAACGTTCCATTATTGCACACCCGAATGTAACAGGCTGCGCGCACCAGTGGTTCCAATACAAAGACGTCAGGCGCAGTCAGGAGACTTTGATAGACGGTTTCAGTATAGGTTTTAATCAAATGGACGTTTAAATAAAGCTTACACTGAAACCTTCTAACAAAGTCTCCTGAGTGCGCCTGAGATATATATATATTTCTAATCTATATATAACATCCCTCGTTCTCCGCACGTCCATACTTCAGATTGTATGACTCTGGTGCTAAACGCAGATCCACATTCCCGAATAAATCCAAATGAGTTTGCAACGCAGATTAATATGCAAAAATCTAAAGGGGGTTATTCAGAGAGGTCCAAAATGTCACTGGACACTGAAATTCAGTGTACGGTGACATTTCAGGGCCAATCGGCAAATATTGGCGAATTGCCTGCACTTACGGCGCCTGTTCGACAGCAGTGAAATCCCCCATAGCGAAGCAATGGTTAATCTATTCAGACGCACCGAACAGCAGTGAAAAGTCACCTAGGCGAATCCCATAGGCTTCAATGTTAAAAATATTCCCATTTTTATTCAATATCTAATAAATCGCTTATTTTATTCTGCCGTAAAAATTCTCTTAATAGATTTTTTTAGGATCCTTTAGGCACTTTTCGGCAAATTTTCTTTCCTTTTTTTTTTTTTAAAACTGGGTTTTCTTTTTTCTGTAACAGAGCTTTTTATCATCATTCATAGGATCTTATATGCAAATTCCAGACATTTTTGTTGAGTAGTTTTTTGCAAACAGTGTTTCACTTTTGACACTTTCAAAAGTATTATTTTTTTTTTTTACACTGCTCGTCGGCTGGTCTGCGCTGTGATCAGCGGCTTTGGCGAGTGTTCGTCGGGTTTTCCCTGCACTCCAAAAACCCTGTGGTCGTGCTTGTATACACTGTAGACTTGGCGAACTAGAACTGTCCCTAAGTGCGGGGAACGAAAGGACACAGAAATGTCGGCGACATTTCGGCACTCTGAATAACCCTGTAAATAAATTTTATTTATAAATTGAACTTATTTGGAGAACGAAAACACACACACACACACACTTCTATTGTCTTAATCGTCCGGCGCCTGAAACTTTTCTCCCATATATAAATCATTTAAACATGTGCCACCAGGCACTCCAGGACAGTTCAACAAAAAACTTAGCTTTTATTTAATCCATTAAACCAACTTGTGTTGTGGCTAGGAGGTACATGTCATACAAAATTTAAAAAAAAATAATAATAATAATTAAAACCTTTCTGCATTTAGAAATAGGATTTAAAAGTACAAGAAAGGTTTGCTCTTTTTCCATTAAGGCCAGTGTCAGATGAGCGCACTACGAGCACCCGTACTGACGTGCCTTCCAACGCCCGTCGCAGCATTGTGACGTTTCGACGGGCTCAGCCACACGCTGTAGTGTACGCACTAATTGCTTGTGCTACAGCAGACATGCTGAAAGCCTCCCCGACTAAACGTTACGACGCTTATCCTACGGGGCTGCAAAATGCGATCCTCCATAGGAGATCCTTGCAGCGCTGAGCGCCCTAACTGCACTCAGTGAGGCGGCCAGACGGTCGTCAGAGTGGAAGGACCATCCACTCTCACGGACGTTCCTTTGGCTCTGAAAAACGCTCGTCTGACACCGGCCTTAGAGGATGAAAAATTGCGCAAGTCTGCAAAGAAAATAACTGATCACAAGCCGTTTTAAATGTATTTTTGGCTGAATTAAAAAAAAAAAAAAAAAAAAACAACACAAAAATTTCATATCACCCAGAGTTTTATCACAACTTCGGTGTTAGGTTACCAGGTTGATCTTTGCTACAGTGGTTTTTTTTTGGATGTTTTGTTATTTTGAGTTGTTTTCTGTGTCTCGGTGAATTTAAGCATTCCCAGCGCCTGTTAGAAGACATTCAATCTTTTCGTTCTCTTTTTAGGATCCCGAAACGCCGGTATCAAGTTGTATCCTGCGTGCTGCAGTCAGTCGTGACACATGGCTCGCTGTGGACCTGTCAGCCGTCCAGATAACAGACTTGGACATAAATATATCCAGTGCCAGCCACAGAATAGGATTCATTGGGTCATTTGGCACCAATTTCATTCACGAGCCACCATAAGTCAAGACCAGTTGTGAAATAACTACGCGGTGGAGCAAATCTGAGGGCATTTTTTCATTTAGCGCCAAAAATTCAATAAACAACCAATTCTGCGAAAAGAAAAAATGACCCTCGAGTTCTCAGGCCTGTGTTACAATCTATTGAGGCTGAATTAATTATTTCCTGGAGCTAGGGTGATAAAACCTGAGGATTTCTTCCTGGATCGGGAGTGCATTTCTAGTGATAAGGCATTGTTTTATGATCAGTATGTAACAGCAGGAAGGCGTGCTGCACTCCGCCAGCTCACAGCCAGCACTACATACCTCGCTGCAGCACGGCGCGCATCGAGATCCGGGAGGTCAACTCCCAGCAGTGAATAGAAAATACTAGGGCTGCGACTAAGGATTATTTTTCATTATTATTTTTGATTAATTGGATAAAGAAAAATAAATGTTTACTTAAAGGGATACTCTAAGCAACATGACCACCTAAGCTATTTTAGGTGGTCATGATGCCCGGAGTATCCTGCCCTCTGTCTCCCCTCCCTCCACTCAGCGGTTCAGCTGTAAATGCTGAAAACAGCTGAGAGAGGCGGAGCAGTTTACTCCGCCCTCCCAGCGGTCAGTAGAGCGGGAGTCATATTTCCCACTTCTGCCGACTTTTGCAGAGTAGGAGACGTCATCGCGCTTTCAGCGCGATGACGTCTCCAACTCACCGCAGAAGCTGGCGGCTCCCTCTGAGGGTTAGTGTTGCGCGCATCCTCTTGCGCGCAACACTAATCCTCAGAGGGAGCCGGGAGGAAGCCTGCCGATTGGCTGGCTTATGTGAGAGGCGTGCATGCGCGCTTCTCACGTAAACCAGAAGCCAAGACGCATGAAGAAGGACGGGAGCGGAAGAGGAGGGAGGTGAGTATAAAAAAATAAATAAAAAAAAGACGCCGCTGCAAGGAAGAGGATTTTAGTACTTCGGTTACGAAAAAAAAGACAAAAAAACCGAAAGATTTATTAAGGGAATAGGGATAGGTTAGGATAAAAAAAACGGGGGGTGATTTTTTGAGTAGAGTGTCCCTTTAACCTCCCTAGCATTGACATATTTTATATGTCAGAACTGGAACAATTTATTCCCCCCCCCCCCAGCGGTATTCGAGTGCAGCTCGTGGTTAATGTCATTGCTGAAAGCGGTAACCCTGAGCCACACTCAGGCTGGATACATTACTTGTCCATGCGCTCCCTCGTCGACCCCATTCTCCTCCGGCGATTGCAACGTTTTACTTCCTGGTTCCCTTCCTTGCGAGACGGGAACCAGGAAGCAAAACGCAGCAATGAGAATGCGATCGCGGAGGTCAGCGAGGGAGCGCAGGGACAGGTAATGTATCCAGCCTGAGTGTGGCTCAGGGTTACCGCTTTCAGCAATGATAGTTAACCCCGAGCCACACTCGGGAATACCGCCAAGGAGGTTAAATGGAACATTATTTTTTTTAAAAAAAATAATACAGTTATGCATTTTTTAGAGAGCGCCAACAAGTTATGTAGCGCTGCACAATGGGAGGCAGAATAACAAATAGACATAGAGGTTCGACACAGTACAGTAGGAAAGAGGACCCTGCTCAAGAACTTACAATCTAAAGGATAGGGGCAACACACTAGATGAGGAACCCACCCCCTTTTTGTAAGCAATTTGGGAAGTGTACATAACTTTGGTTTGTACATGCATTCCAACACGTATCTTGCATACTTTTCACACACACAAGGTATGCAAGAACCTGGTCAGAATGACAGATTGATGCTGCGTGCGCAGCTTAAGACCAGGTTACAGTTACAAGCATTTATAAAGCGCAAACAAGTTCAGTAGCGCTGTACAAAGGGAGAGACAAATATACACATTACACACACAAAGCAATAGGAGAAAGGACACTGCTCGAGAGCATACAATCTAAGCCCGTGTCTACTTTCTGCCTAAACGAACGCTACGAGCGTGCAGATGGAGATGTCAGCACAAAAGCAGGGTGAGAGGGGGGTGGGACGACGACGACTCCATGCAGCCTGACCACCTTAAGCTAAAGTGGTCAGGACATTTAGAGTGTCCCTTTTCAATAATTACATGAACAAACTGAGCGGGAGGATGGTCCAGAGGTGGAGAGAGTTTGGTCAAGAGACTTGACACGAGTGTGAGAGGGAGTGGGTTTGGGAAAGACTGGGCCTGAGTGTGGGAGGGAGTTTGTGAGAAGGGATTGGACCAAAGGGAGAGAATGGCAGCTCCAGACCATAGAGGGGGTGGCTGGCAGGTTGGGGTGGTGGCACAGGACTCCAGCTCCAAGTAAGGATAAAACACAAGCGTCCCAGCGCCCACACCCAGTAGCGGCATCCCAGGGTTTGTGTCATCATTCTGCTATTGTTGTAAATTGGAAAAAAGGAAAAAAAGTTATGTCTGACTTACTCCTAGAAGTTGAACTAAATCATACAAAGCAGCCGGTGTGTCTTATTCACTCAGCTCCAAAGTAGAGTTTGAGGTTATTAACTTTTAACTACGTCTAGCTCTAAACAATATGTGCTGTACACAAATCGATTAAAATCGACCAATCGATAATAATGAGAATAGTTGTCAACTATTCTCATTATCGATTGGTTGTTTCAGCCCTATAAAATATTATATGGAATAATGTGCATTCCTGTGTGTGGATAAACATGAATTTTATGAATAGTATGTCAGCCAAAAACAAACAAACAATACCTGAAGGTCCTACATAGTGTAAAATAATAACTATATAGAGTATAATCGCTTCAGAGGAGATGAGCATGCGGGACATGGTGAGGGCAGGGGGATGGGGGGACTATACGATGCTGACGAGATCTTTTTGACCTTTTTCAGCTGTGTATCTAGCGTTACACGATCAGGGTTATTCAGAGAGGTGAAAACCAGGAGAAAGACTGGAGAAATGAAAATTCTAGGTCAAAATAGCCGATTTGGAAATTGAGATAAATGGGAGAATTTTTCTGGTTTGGCTATTTTGACCTAGAATTTTCCATTCTCCAGTCATTCTCCTGGTTTTCACCTTTCTTTGAATAGACCTGTATGTGTCATACAAAACAGAATTTCGGGTTGCGCTGATAATATGATATGGGGGGGGACGCTAAAACACACATGAGTGGTTCCTGTCGCTCAAACCACAGAGAAGGATGCAAAAACATAGATATTGGTATTGCGATCACAATGTTCCTATAAAACAATCATGGATCATAGTTCCAATGGTACTTGATTCAACCAAGTACCATTGGAACCATGATTGGATAACAGGAACATTGTGATCGCTACACCAATATCTGTGTTTCTGTGTCACATACACTGACCTGGTGACCAACTTGAAAGAACGGAAATATTTTCTCAATAATTTGGGTACTTTAGACCTTGTTGTATACTCCACTGGAATCTAGGGACATTCCTTGCATTTTTGGAAATGCAAATCACTAAACATGACAGGAGTACACAAATGCTTGTGAGATCACCCTCCCTATTGGAATTATATTGACAAGAAAAAACACCCGTTATGCTCATATTTCCAGCCCTAGAAGTAAAAAAAAAAATAATAATAATAATATTGTAAAATAAAACAAAACATGGCATATTTCTGTTAAAGCCATTAATAAGCTTAATTTAATGTAACACAATATAATGTAATCCCGCTCGAGCAGGGTCCTCTTTCCATGCGTTCTGAGTCCAGTTTGATTTGTAGTGTTATGTAAATATAGTCCCCCCCAATATGTCGGTGCTTTATAAAAATCAAACACAAATAGGTTGGGTGCCTGCGTATACACTTGTAATTGTTTATTTATAAAGGAAGCCATGGTTATAATTGACCACAAAGCAGGAACTTTAAAATATATACATTGTAACAAGGTAAACCTGTAGCTCAATAGCTTTGTAGCTGCCAGTAAGTGGGACCAGCATGTCATAAGTGATTGTGTCACTGGTGAAGCACAAACCTGTAACTCAACAAGTAATAGGGAGTCCAATTATTTTATTATTAAAGGAAATACTGGCTCATTTATAATGAGGTCTAGTGGGGAGGCTGTGTTTAACCCCTCCCAGGCTTGGCTGGATGTGAGGTCATCCAGATGCGACCAAAGAATGCAGAAACAAAAGGACCCACCTCATCTCACACCTTTTTATAGAATCTCATTAAAAGAGGAAGTGTGTGTGTGTGTGTGTGTGTGTGTGTGTGTGTGTGTGTGTGTGTGTGTGTGTGTGTGTGTGTGTGTGTGTGTGTGTGTGTGTGTGTGTGTGTGTGTGTGTGTGTGTGTGTGTGTGTGTGTGTGTGTGTGTGTGTGTTTACATATATACACACACATTATAGCTATATGTTCCTCTTTTAATGAGATTCTAGAAATATATATATATAATATGGGGGGGGGGGAGGGGAGAGAAAATGATACCACAATCTACACAAGGGTTTTTCTTCTGTTACTAGCGCTGACATAGACCTCCATGCCAAGTGGATGACTGGCATCCGGCATGGGACAGGGGTAAGGAAATATAATCAAAGCAAGGGTGTGCAAACAAAGCGCTCCAGGTGTTTCAGGACTACATCTCCCATGATGCTCTGCCACTAAGACGACATTCTTGTGGAAAAGGTAGTTCCAAAACATCTGAATGGCCAAGGCAGAGCAGCCCTGAATTCTAGAAAGGCTTTAGAAGACAGTATCAAACTTAAATAAGCATGTACAGCCAATAATCAAGTCAAAAAACCCACATAAAGCACAGTATGAGGATTTTTTTTTTTTAGTTTGCTGCTGTGCGAGAGCTTCAGTAGAAATGTATATCAGGACCTTAGATTCTGAAATCAGGTGTAAGCGGCAACGTTAGCGTTACACGCCGCAGTTTCAATACGGATATTAAAAATATAATATTCCGTATGAAGGGAGAGAGGCGACGCTGAAAATGCCAACATGCTGCTCTTAAGCCGTTTACATAAACATGCCGTAACTGTTTTTATGACCTGCAAAGCTTGCACAGGGTCTGAAGTAGCACACAGGTCATTCGAGCGGCAAGAAAATCAGGTAGTGCGTGTTTCGCCTGCGCAGGTAGATGGGAATGTCACGGAGCGGCCTTCTTGCTCGCACGTATGAAGGGGAGGGAGGTGACAGAGGAGGTGCTGAGAGAAGGCGAGAGAGCAAACGAAGCCGGAAATACAACACACAGGCCACACAAACCAATACATCATCATATAAACCATGCAAAGCTAAAGAAAAACAAAAAAAGACAGATCTATAGCAGTTTAAATAAAAGTTACTGATATACAAATCAATGCAACAGCTAGTTTGCTTATGGTCCTAAAATGTAGACGTCTTCAGCGCTGAGGTTTGATGAACTATGTTTCCCATGACGCTCAACCAGCCTATTTAGTAAATAACCCCTAACGATTAACGAGTCTTGATATGAAGGCAGTGTGATATAAACCACTGGAGTAAAAGCCCACCATGGAGTCTGGTGAAGGCAGGAGGATGTCCCCAATTCCAGACTCCAAGAAAGTGGAAGCAGGGAAACGCATAGGTTAGAGATGGGCGTCATGGAGCACCCTAGATGTCTTGGACCTCCAATGCCTTAATACCTACAGATTGCCTGACTGTCATGGGAAATGTAGTTCTAAAACATCTGCTGAGAACTACTGAAGCAGGCCTTCGTAATGGACGTCCATGTAAACAAGAGTTTGGTTCAAGGAGTTGGTGCAAATTTCTCTTAATAGTAATTAGGGACAGAATAAGAAGGTGCAGGTATTGCTCGATGCTTTGCAAACCTATTCCCACCAAACCTGCACAGGGCTGTGCATACGCCATAAAGCAAAGGGCGACGCGCAGCACAGATAAACAGGACACATTTAACCCCTTAAGGATGGGAGTAATTTTACAAGTTCGGCGCTGTTTCGAAGTAGAAGTTTGCGGAGCTCATTTTGACGGTTTTAAACGCGGTTTTAAGTCACATATTATTGTACCACCCAGACAACTTGGCAGATTAATAATATATCATTATTATATGTATACGTCATGCCCTGCGAAAATGCTATAACAAAATTGTAAAAAAAAATGAGAATTTTCAATAAATGTTCAATCATCCACAGTGTGTAAAGTGTTTTTTTTTTTTGCATTTTTATTACCCGAGCCTTTGCGGATATATTCTATGGGGTAGACTTGTTAAAACAAATTAACTTTTTTTTTTTTGGGGGAGAAATTACGTGATTTTAGCTAAACCCCCCAAAAAAAATCATTAATGAAGCATCATTGTTCACATTATAACTGAAATGTGAACAATAGTGCTGCATTTAAAAAAAAAAAAAAAAGCACGTTTTTATTTTTTATTAATTATGTTTTTACACTTTAATTTTACTAGTAATATGTTTGATATCATTCGAAAGGCCATGATCAGGCCTTTCAAACGATACCCTACATGACACCCTAGCTGTCACCGATCATGAGATAAAGGGGTTCAAAGAACCCCCCATCTCCACCAAGGGATTTCCTTAGGAAATCCCTTGGCAGCTAGGGGTTCCCTGGTTAACTGACGTCATCGGGCCACGATGGCGGCCCCCACCGGAAAAAGGCTGTGACCTGGCATCGATTGGTGCTGGGTCACAGCCTTGCCATCAAGGGGTTCATGCCATACATCCCTGGAAAGGCCAGGTTGTGCCCTTTCCAGGGATGCCTGGCATTAGAGGGATCCAAAGGATCCCCCCCTCCCCTCCAGGCGCTTCCCCTGCTCCAGCTGGGAGGGGACGCCTGAAACTGACATCATCGCGTCTGGCGCGATGACGTCAGTGCGCCGGGAGGCGCCAAAAGTGCCAGTCTGACTTCATAGGAGTCAGAGCAGCGAGGGAGCCGCCGGAGGAGGCGAGTATCCGCCGCCGGGGGGCTGCAGACGCCGGGGACGTACAGTTACGTCCTGCAGCGTTAAAGCCAGCCTAATGCAGGACGTAAGTGTACGTCCCGCGGCATTAAGGGGTTAAACCAGAAGGCTGCTTGCAAACAATATACATTACACAAAATAAAGAAATACAGACAGAACAAGAAGCAACCTCTAAAGCAGAGGGTCAGTAACCTTAGCCCTCCTGCCGTTTTGGAATTACATCTCCCATGACGCTCAGCTGCTCAGATTGGTTGAGCGTCAAAGGGAAATGTAGTTTCAAAAACACCTGGAAGGCCAAGGTTGCCCTTGCGCTAATCTATGCCGAAAATTAGAATTTAACCCCTTCACTGCTGGAGACATTTCACGTCTTAAAAAAACACCACTTTTTTCTTTATTATTTTATTTTATTTCTTTACTTCAAACATGATCATGTTTGGTATCATAGGAAAGGCCATGCTCTGGCCTTTCTAATGATATCAAACATGACCCTACTAGCTGCCAACAGTCTGGAGATATATCGGGGTTCAAATGAACCCACTATCTCCACCCCTATCTTTCCTTAGGAGTCAATGAGGACGTTCCTCACACGTCCTCCGCAATGAAAGGGTTAATATGCGAGAAACAAATATTATAAATCACCCAATTATGCTGTTGGATAAATGTAGAGGCTTGACAAAACTCTTAAACATAAACGCCAGTAATAAGTCTCTGCAGCCGCCTAGATTTCTACCAATACAAGGATTCCTGTACAGAGCAACCTCGGCTCTACACCTCGCATGATCCTCAGGAAACCCAATGAATGCCTGAGCATCACAGGAGATCATTCCAAAACATCTGGAGTTGCCGACCCCTGCTGCAGTCCTAAAATAAAAGACAACCAAAAGCCAAAAAGATTAAAGAGTGTGACCACTCAATCCGTGACAGGAGACACATGCAGCCGTAGAATACAGTGTAGCAAATTTTGAGTGATCACTGCTCTGCGAGGTGCACGTATGAGCACACACAAATGACTTCACATGTCTATACGTGTTCTTTGTATGTAACTATTGCAGGGTTTGACAAATCCAAGCGCCCGATTGCTGCCGACGCCTACATTTTCAATTCTTGATGGGAAAAAAAAACAACAAACCTATATACCAAATTTAACTGGAACTGCAGAATAAGTATCGTGCTGCTCAGTTTTCTTCTAGGCTGCTACCTTTAATACAGACGTATCAAACCATGAGCTAATCACAATGAAATGTTTAAAAAAGAGAGACAAATCCAAAGTCCGGCCACCTATGAAACAATGTACTCCTGTCCAGAAAATCCATTCCCGGCAACAGGAACATCTTTACAAATAGAAGCGATTTTAACACATTCTGCCAGGGCCAGGTAGCCACAGGAATTTTACTCCCGCTACAAAAGTTGTGTTATTTATACGAATAAGGGTATATTTTAAACACTATATATCTCTAAAGCATTGATCTTGGCCCTCTAGATGTTTTGAAACTACATCTCCCATGAGCCTCAGCCATGTTATTATGTTGGCCAAGCCTTGTGGGAGATGTAGTTCCAAAAGAGCAGCTGAACCAAAGTTGCTGGCCACTGACTTAAAGAAACATGCAGCTGTACTTTCGAAGCAGAAAGTGGAGCCCTGGGCTAAACAAGGTTGCTGAGAATATGTTTCCATCGGACAGACGATCTGACAACACTGGGAAATTCCAAACTTTATGATGAAAGTAAAAGCGCAAAGACAATTTGCAACAGTTTCAGGCGTAGATGGCTTCCTCCCCGTGTTTCATTAGCAACATTTAAAGACCTGTAATTTAAATCGATGACCCGTAAGCGTCTCAAGGTGCATCATGCGCTGCCCAATTTACATCACGAAACCTCTTGAGCAACCCTGGGCTCTTTGGTGCAGTATCTATACACCTCCCAGCTCATCGATAATGACTTTATGCGGTGACTCTGAACTGAAGCGGCATTTTATCACTGGACGTGCGCTGCTCCAAATGTTAAAAAAGTAAAATAAACAAAAAGGTAAATAAGTAAAGCAGCAAATTACAAACAAGATGAGCAAGATAATACTAAGTGTGGACCTGTAACCAGTTCAGTGCCAGAGAGGGGTTGGGTATGTCATGACAAGGGAGAGAAAGGAAAAATGAAAGTCGCTGTGATCGCACATCAGCTAAACTGTATCAGTGAACCCAGAAATTCACTGAGAAAAAGACCAGAAAGACAGACAGTTTTTTATCCAGACAGGTGAATCCAAAAATCAGGAAATGAGAGGTTGACCCAATGCCCAGCTCTTGCCTTTAACCTAAATGTATCTTGCTGTGTATAAGGAGATATATATATATAGATCCAAATGTATCTTGCTGTGTAAAAGATCCAAATGTATCTTGCTGTGTAAAAGATCCAAATGTATCTTGCTGTGTAAAAGATCCAAATGTATCTTGCTGTGTAAAAGATCCAAATGTATCTTGCTGTGTAAAAGATCCAAATGTATCTTGCTGTGTATAAGGGGATATATAGATCCAAATGTATCTTGCTGTGTATAAGGGGATATATAGATCCAAATGTATCTTGCCGTGTATAAGCGGGGGGGGGATAGAAGAGCGAAATATATATATATTTCTCTCTTCTATCTCCAAATGGCTCTGGGTGCACTCAGGGTCTTAGATAAAATAATAAATCTTTATTTAAACTGCATTAAAAAAAAAAAAAAACAACCGATACTTGAACAGAGCCTTTATCGAGGTACAAGTGGCAAATAAAACAACCCCATCATTTCAGACCCTGAGTGCATCCCCAGCCATTTGGATAGAATTGTTATTGGATTTAAGCACCAGGACTTTAACCCTTTCAGGACACCTAAGGATTGAGTGCAGGTTCCGCGAGAGATATATACATATACACACACAGTAACTAGAGTCACAGCCCAAAAATAACCAGGGAGGAGGGGGGGGGGGTGCAGATTGACTCACCATGCAACCAAGGGATCAGTAACATTGGTTCTAGATATTTTGGAACTACATCTCCCATTGGGCTCAGCTGACCTAGTAAGCGGCCGAGCATCATGGGAGATGTAGCTCCAAAACATTTAAGGGGGTACTCTTTGTGTACCCAAACACTGTCATTAACCATTCCATCCATGTGCCTCTCCCCAGAGCTGGCACAGCTAACCTGCAGCTCAAACCTTGTAGATGCCCAAACACAGGGAGTGGGGAGAGGTATCAGATCACCCAGGAACTAATAGAAACACTGATAAGCTGAAGAACATGATCATAACAATCCGAGGCAGGTTATTAGACCCACTCCCCCCCCAAAACACATTACAGCTACAATAGCAAGGCCGTAATAACCGAGCAAATGGTTTTTACGATTATTGTTTGTGTGCAGGAAAAGTGTGTGCACTGCCGCAACAAACACACAAGCAAAACCCAAAAATTGTAAATGATTGTCAAAGCTGAAGTTTTACATAACAAAACACCAATTACAAGCATTCATTAAGCACCAACAAATCCTGTAGCGCTGTGCAAGGGTAAGGACAAACCAGAAAAAAAAAACCCACAGACACTGAGAATAGGAGAAGTGGCACGTCACATGATTATAGACAGACCCTGGTGTTTTAGGGCAGTGATGGCTAACCTTTTCACCCCAGATGTTTTTTCGGAACTACATGTTCCATCATGCCTAGCCAGCCATCAGAGCATCATGGGACAGGTTTTAAAACATCTGGGGTGTCGAGGTTTGTCACTGTTTAAAGAGGGTATCGCTGGAGGTGGGGGGAATATAAAAAAATGTAAGCATTTGTAAGCACGTGCCATGTGTTTTATTTACTCTGATTAAAAGAAAAGGATTTGCTTGAAGCGGAGCTGGACTAATCTATAAAAAAGGCAAGGAAGCAGCCGCCCGCGTCACCTTTATTTTAATGGTACGGCTAAAACTTAGCACAGCAGCTTGACAAACCTATGCCAGAAATTAGGGGTCTTATATAGCCCATAGGAGGCGTCTACTTGTTTTTGGGAGCCGGACAACGACTTATAAAGTGATTTGTGTGGGATATTTCTCATTATTAAGAGCCAGAAAGGCCCTCGTTACCTGGATCTGTCAGGGCATGGTTTTGAGTTGTATTGCTTGTAGCAGTCACAAACCATGGCCTCAGATGTTTTGGATCTACATCTCCCATTGGGGGGCTCAGCAAACCTGAAGAGTGGCTGGTATCATGGGAAATGCAGTTCAAAAACATCTGGATTACCATAGTTGCCGATTCCTTTAGAGTTGTCATAAACAATATATAAATCTTGCATGCAGCCGCCTGCGCAGGTGTACGCAGCCAGATGCAGCCGCCTGCGCAGGTGTACGCAGCCAGATGCAGCCGCCTGCGCAGGTGTACGCAGCCAGATGCAGCCGCCTGCGCAGGTGTACGCAGGCAGATGCAGCCGCCTGCGCAGGTGTACGCAGCCAGATGCAGCCGCCTGCGCAGGTGTACGCAGCCAGATGCAGCCGCCTGCGCAGGTGTACGCAGCCAGATGCAGCCGCCTGCGCAGGTGTACGCAGCCAGATGCAGCCGCCTGCGCAGGTATACGCAGCCAGATGCAGCCGCCTGCGCAGGTGTACGCAGCCAGATGCAGCCGCCTGCGCAGGTGTACGCAGCCAGATGCAGCCGCCTGCGCAGGTGTACGCAGCCAGATGCAGCCGCCTGCGCAGGTGTACGCAGCCAGATGCAGCCGCCTGCGCAGGTGTGCCCAGCGCCGCCTGGGGGGGTCTGCGTGCCCAGCGCCGCCTGGGGGGGTCTGCGTGCCCAGCGCCGCCTGGGGGGGTCTGCGTGCCCAGCGCCGCCTGGGGGGGTCTGCGTGCCCAGCGCCGCCTGGGGGGGTCTGCGTGCCCAGCGCCGCCTGGGGGGGTCTGCGTGCCCAGCGCCGCCTGGGGGGGTCTGCGTGCCCAGCGCCGCCTGGGGGGTCTGCGTGCCCAGCGGTGTTACACTTGCCCCTCTCTGCCCGTCCCAGTGGCCCCTGGGGACCGAAACCCGCTTAAAGATGACCCATGGCACTCTAGCTATCACGGACTACACCTCCCGTGATGCTCCGCGGTGCGGCCGGCCCTCAGGCCCAGTCCCCGTGCTCGCCTGACAGCAGGGCCCCGGGCAGGTCGCAGGAGGGAGGGGTTGTGGCCGCCACTCACCACGCATTTCTTGGCCAGGCAGTTGAACAGCACATCGTTCTCCTGCGAGGTGAGGACGATGGAGCCGCAGTTGGCGATCCGCTTGGTGCTGCGGTTGTTGGGCCCCCCGCTGCTGCTCATGGTGGCGGCTCTGTCCCGGGCCTGAGGGGGCGGAGTGGCCTATTCGCGGGGGGGTGTCTGCGCGTCCCGGCTGGGAGTCAGGGCCGCTCCATTTCCCGGCCGCTTGTCTTCGTCGTGCTGAGCAGGGCCCTGGGCTTCGGGTGCAAGAGGGGAGGGGGGAGGTGAGGGGGTGAGGAGGGAGGGAGGGCTAGACGCCGAGGCTGCAGGACGCGCGCACCAGCAGGGGGGTGGACGACGCTCGGGAAGACGCATGCGCACTGAGTGGGAAAAGAAAAATCTCCGCGAAACGACCCGTCGTGAGCCCCTTCGGCACCCGTACAGCCGCGACGGTGGGCGTGGACAGCGACCTTTAGGTGCCACGCATTGAGTGTTGAGCAAACCTGTTGTGTCACGTGACTGCTGGACGATACCAAACATCGTCCTCCGGCGGGAGAACACGGAAGCTCACGAATCGCAAAGAGGTGATTCTGATTCTAGCCGTTTTAATGGTTAAATAAATTTGCGTTTCATCTCCCACCTCGATTTATTTATTTTAGATAGGGTCGCAGCTTCTTGTTTCCGGTCTTAGGGAACGCTGCAGGAAGTAGCTTGATGCTGGTGGTCCAGCGGTATCCTGCTGATATGGATGCACTGAGAATCATACGCCAATCACGTGCAGCCAGACAGCCAATCACGTGCGGCGTGGGCTTTATGAGCCTTGTGCTAGCACTGTGTGAATAGATGTTCCATGAAAAGTGATCCCGCGCTCCGCAGGCGCACCGTAACTTGTCGCTGCTTTATCGGAAGCCTGTTCGCTGTTTTGGGATTCCGTCGCTAATCTGGTCATTTGGAAATTTACGACAACTAACCGTACTGGACAAAGTGGCACCGGTTCATCTAGTCTGTACATAGATTTGCCGTCGACAGGTGTCTGGGATAGGATTTCTAGGTCGGCCATGCTTTACTGGACACGTATTACTGGTTCATGCAGAAGGGCGCGCAGGGAAAAGTGCTGCCTTGCAATATGTATAATTCATATACTGCAGGAAGGAAAGTGAGGCTGGTCACCTGGGATACCTATTTGATTTCTTGCAGGGTGGCATTTTTCCTGCACAGCCCATCAGCTTGAATAAATTATCAGGTCTATTCAAAGAAAGGCGAAACTCCGGAGAATGACTGGAGAAGTGAAAATTCTAGGTCAAAATGGCAAAACCAGAAAAATTCTCCCATTTATCTCACTTTCCAAAGCGACTATTCGGTCTAGAGTGTTCCCTTCTCCTGCCAATTCTCCCAGTTTTCACCTTTCTTTGAGTAGACCTGTATATGTGTCTAGGAAAACATGGCCGATCTGGCGACCCTAATCAGGAAGCACAGTCGGGGTCACTATTTCGGGTCTGTACACAGGTAGGGGATACCTTTTGGAGCTCCAGGCAGCGATGTTCACTGTGGTGTCACCATGCTTCTGGCAGGACGACTTTGCTTTGTTATTGATCTCTTTTTGCACCTTTTTTTTTACTTTTTCTTTCCTTTTTTAAAACCGATCTCCTTTTGCAGCATCTTTTGGCATCGAAGGACGTAGGTAAAACCCCTGAGCCCTCAGAGAGTCCCCAGGAACAGCCATATCTGTCTCCAGAGCCGACCCTGATGGCGCAATCCACTTCCCTGGTGTCTGGTAAGTTTCTATTTTAGTAAAATGTTTTTTTTACAAATAAAATAATTGTGCAGAGGCTGCACACAAGTATTTGTTTAAAAAAAAAAAAAAAAAGATCACAAATATCTAAATCCAAACCTTTATGTCCTCTGGCGCAACACCGCTGCTGCGTGAAAAGAGACTTCCGAAATGTGGTAGTCCCTGGCGGTTATTTGGTGCAACTTTCACATCCCTTCTGCTGTGAACAGGGCCGGTGCTTCCACTAGGCAAGCTAGGCAACCGCCTAGGGCGCACTGCCACCTAGGGGCGCAGCCAGCCCCAACCCGGGTTCCATTATTGCACCCCTTCCTCATTGTTTTCTTGTGTAGCCAGGAGTGGGGGTTCGCAAGCAGACCCCCACTAGCGGCCCAGAAGGCCCTCTTTTGGTGATGCGCAGGCAGATAAAAGAAAAAAGGAGGCAGAAAAAAGAAAGGCATAAAAGAAAGAGATAAAAAAGAAAGTCACGAAAGAAACATAGAAAGAAAAAGGAGGCACAGAAGAAAGAGGCACAGAGGAAAGAAAGAAAAATAGAGGCAGATAAAATAAAGAGTCAGAGGAAAGAAAGAGGCAGATGAAAGAAAGAGGCAGAGAGGGCAGATGAAAGAGTCAGAGAAAAGAAAGGAGGCAGATAAAAGAAAGAGGCAGATAAAAGAAAGAGACAGAGAGGGCAGAGGAAAGAAAGAAGGAGGCAGAGGAAAGAAAGAGTTACAGACCGATTGCAGGCCCGACGAGCGGAGTGGTAAGATGTGCACAGAAAGACCGTGTGCGGCCCCCGTGCACAGTGTGTGTGTGTGCCCCCCACCGCGCGCACAGTGTGTGTGTTCCCCCGCATTTCAACAGTTGACAATTTTTTCTTGGGGGGGTGAAGGTGGATGGTCTTGCCTAGAGCGCAAAATAGTCTAGCACCGGCCCTGGCTGTGAATGGTAACAGGTGCGCAGCTGGTACCCTTCGCTGTCGTCTCTCCATACGGTTTTCTTGTGCAAACAAATGGAGACGATACGGCCTAATGTGTCCTGGACGACCCAGAAGCTGGACTCTCCCACCAACATCCTGGCTCTGTTCAGTCTCCGGTATCGAGGGTTTCCACATTCACATCGCAAGTTGTGTGTCAGCGGGCACGGCAGTGCAATGCCATCCGGCGGCACGTTGTACGCAAGGTTGTGCTGCCTAGTGTTGCAGTGTCACGTCGCACTTTTTGCCACATGCACAACATTCACATCTAATCATCCTACTTCTTTTTTTTAACAGCTGCACCGATTGAAGGTACCGGCGATATTCTGACAGCGGAGGATTCCCTCGCCGAGACAGGGTCAGCGTCAGGAGCTGCATCGATTCCCTCTCCGGATAGCCAAGAGTCTCATTTGAGAGGGATTGCTGGAGACATCCACCAACGTGCAGTCACTTCCGACGAGGCTCAAGAAAGTCATCAGGAAAACCTACGCCAGCTACTTCAGTACGACGCTGAGATTGTGTCACTCCTGAAGGAGATGAAGTCTAATCTGCATCTCCTTGTCACCCAGCACATGCAAGAAACACAATCTTTTCAAAGCCAGGTTTTGGAGACTTTGCAGATTATTGGCGCTGGGATGTCGGGTAATTCACTGAATCGTTTGCTTCCCTCGGTGCGTGATCCGCCTACGCATCGGAATGAAAGGTCTGAAGGTGACGACTAACACCTGTCATGCGAAAGTTGGGTGCGTCGTGATGGATCTTACTCATCATTTTCTCACGCTGGTAGTTTTTAAGATGATGTTTTCTATTTATTTTATTTTTTTTCGTCGTTGTTATTTAACCCCTTAGTGACCGGGCGGTTTTACACAAATCCGTCCTTTAGTGACCGCTGCTGTTTTTACGTTTCTGCGCTGTTAGTGTTTAGGTCAAATTCTACTCTTACTCGTTTATTCAACCCACACATATTATACACCGTTTTTTCCGCCATTAAATGGACTTTCTAAAAACACCATTATTTCCATCATATCGAATAATTTACTAAAAAAAAAAGAAATATGATGAAAAAAATGGTAAAAACACACCTTTTCGTAATTTAATCCCCAAAATCTACAACCGCTAAAAAAGACCCCGGCTAAATAGTTTCAAATTTTTGTCCCGAGAATACAAATACCCAATTTTTACATGTTTTTGCTTTTTAACCCCTTCACTGCTGAGCCAGTTCACCTATGTGCGCTGCGCTCATTCTGACCGTTTTATGCTATTTATTTTTAGATGACAGCCTAGGTACTATTTAACTAAACCCCCCCGAAAACATTTTTTTTAAAAAACTCAATTTTTATTATTATTATTTTTTTGTAATTTTTATTTTTACACCAAACCTGGTCATGTTTGGTATCATTGGAAAGGCCATGATCAGACCCTCTATCACGAATCGGGAGATAGGGAGATCCAAAGGACTCTCCCCTTTCCAGCGGTGCAACTTGCATTGCTGTATCTTAAACGGTTGGAGATAGAGATGGCTCCAAAGGAACCCCTTCCTGATTTCTGACCACCGGCGCCCGCCAATGACGTCATCACGCTGTGTGATGACGTCATCAGATCGGCCGGCCCCCAGGAAACGCCAAGGCAAGCTTCAAGCTTGCCATAGACGTTGTGGGAACCTGTGAGGAAGGTGAGTATCAGCGTGAAGGAGGTTAGGAGCCCGCTGACGTACTATGTACGTCCGTGGGTCTAAGGGAGACCCGTGGGCAGGACGTACATGGTACGTCAGCAGTCGAGAAGGGGTTAAGTACATCTCTTTTTGTATGGTTTCCCTGTTCTTTTTTTGTTGCTCCAAATATACAGTTCATTCTCCTTGATTGTGACAAAGACTTGCAAGGGTCGAAACATTGTTTTTTGCAACTGAGGAAATAAACCCATTAGCATTAATATGGACGCGTCAGTATATTGATTTCGTTGCATATGGGATCTGGGAAGTGGATCCATTCTGGCTGATTGGTGAGAATATTGGTTGCGGCCATTTGTTCTATTTTTTTTAAAAGGGACACTACCACTTACATAAACTATAAAGTCCTATGATACGTTTTAGTTTACGGCTGTGGTTTAGCTTCTGCAGTATTTAATGGTCAATGGGGTGGAGGAGGGAATGTTTAGATAATTCCGCCAGGGGTGATTTGTGATGAGGTGGCCGCTAAATGAAATAAAACCGGGAGCTTAAAAGACTTCTAATCTACTCCCTGTTGAATTCCTTTGAATACATCCCACACAATACATTGATGTGAGTCGGTTCCCATGACTACAGGCCCATTCACTCCATTCTGTGGCCAAAGCCACACAGTGAGGAGCAAGTGATGGAAAGATACAGGGGGACGGGCAGTGTTCAACACATAATATCACACAATGGATGTGTAAGTGTGCATGTTTGATTGACAATGTACTATAAAGTTTGCGTTTGTTTTTTTTTTGTTTTTGTTTTTTTTGAAGAAAGGATTTTAGCAGGAAGGATACATTGAGATTTCTCTCGTTTTCAAGTATGTCCTGGGTGATGAATATGTACCGTTAGGTGTCTTGCCCAAGGACACTTACTGGAGAGGTGCTCTGGCTGGGATTCAAACCTGTGTCTCCACTGTTATAGAGCAGTGATGTTACCTCTACTCCACCCAGCCGATACTTTTTAAACAGAGTAGCAACTGGTATCATTAAAACATTATCAAGAAAAAATAGACTTGACATTAACGAGGGCTGAAACAACTATCGATTAATCGATCGTGAGAATAGTTGACAACTCTTGAGCAGGGTCTTCCCTCCTTCTGTTCCCTGTGTGTAACGTGTATGTATATTTGTTATTCAGTCTCTCCCATTGTATAGCGCCAAGGAATTTATTGGTGCTTTATAAATACTTGTAACTGTAACCATTTTCATTATTGATTAACTTCCCCGGTGTTGTTCCTGAGTGTGGCTCGGGGTTAAATTTCAGTACCGAAAGCGGTAATCCCGGGCCACACTCAGGCTGGTACATACCTTGTCCCTGCTTTCCCCTTGATGTCCTCCCGCAGTCTCCTCTGGCCAATTGCGGCTTCCAGGTTCCCTTCCCTGTGCGCGCGCGCGATGCAGAGGGATGGGACCCGGCAGGAGTTACAAAAAAAAAATGTACCTCTTTGACATTAAAAATAATGACATTATCACATATTTGACGGCCAATGTACCTACGATAGCAGAGGTTAGGAAGTAGATTGCTGACATTCGCAGCCTGGATTCTATGGCCTATCAGGTACAGGGGAGGAGCCCGGGCACCCGGGATCATTGGTGGGTGTGGGACGCTTATACGGTTGCTTTGTAATGCACTGCATACAAGTCAGGCCCTTTTATATGAGTGTTATGTGGTCGTTCTACAAGGCAGTGAAATAAACTATGATATTAAAGGGATACTCTAAGCAACATGACCACCTAAGCTATTTTAGGTGGTCATGATGCCCGGAGTATGCCGCCCTCTGTCCCCCCTCCCTCCGCTCAGCCGATCTGCAGAAAAGGCTGAAAACAGCTGAGAGAGGCGGAGGACTTTACTCCGCCCTCCCAGCTGTCAGTCAGCAGAGCGGGAATCATATTTCCCGCTTCTGCCGACTTTTGCCGAGTAGGAGACGTCATCGCGCTGAAAGCGCGATGATGTCTCCTACTCCCCGCAGAAGCTGGCGGCTCCCTCTTCGGGTTAGTGTTGCGCGCATCCTCTTGCGCGCAACACTAATCCTCAGAGGGAGCCGGGAGGAAGCCTGCCGATTGGCTGGCTTATGTGAGAGGCGCGCATGCGCGCTTCTCACGTAAACCAGAAGCCAAGACGCAGCAAGAAGAAGGACGGGAGCGGAAGAGGAGGGAGGTGAGTATAAAAAAAAAAAAACGCCGCTGGAAACCAGAGGATTTTAAGGTAAGTATTACAGTTACAAGAAAAGAAAAAAAAAAGAAGGTTTTATTAAGGGAATAGGGATAGGTTAGGAAAAAAAAACGGGGGGTGATTTTTTTGTTGGAGTGTTCCTTTAAGTGTCCTTTCCTGTACCCCCTGTTTGAAATGTCTTTTCTCGAAAAATGACCAATAAAGTTTCATATTGGGAAAAAAATAATCTCATTATCAGACCGCCAGGGAGGTTTATCAGTTGTCGATTTAATGTATATGTGTACATCACACACTGTTTAGCGTCAGACTGAGTTAAACGTTATCACCTCTGGCTTCGGAGCTGATTGCAGAAGACGTGCTCCTGCTTTACTCGGCATGATTTAGTTCTAGGGTTATGGCAGACATAAACCGTTTGTTTTTATTCAGTTTATCTAGCAGCGCTATAACACAAACCCTGAGATACTGCCACTGGCTATGGGCACTGTACTGCTGGAGTCCTGTGCCACCACCCCAACCTCCCAGGCCACCCCCACTTTGATCTAGAGCTGCCATTCGCTTCCTTTGGTCCGTTCCCTTCCCACAAACTCCCTCCCACACTCATGTACTGTCTTTTGCAAAAAGCACTCCCTCTCATACTTTGGTCAAGTCCCTTGCCCAAAGTCCCTTCCACCTCCGGGCGCTCCTCCCGCTCAGTTTGTTCATAAAATTATTGTAAAAGGACACTCTACACACCTTGACCACTTTAGCTTATTAATGCGGTCAGGCTGCGTTGAGTGCCCCCCTCTTCTCGCCCTGCTTTCGTTCTGCCATCATCATGTCTAGCTGAGCTCTCATAGCAGCGTTCATCTGGGGAGAAAGCAGACATGGGCTTAAACTGCGCACGCAGCATCAATCCATCACTGTGACAAGGCACTCGCGTACCTTGTGTGTGAAAAGTATGCAATTTGTATATGTTCATACTAAAGTAATATACACTACGCAAATTGTTACGAAAAAAAGGAGGGAGCGCAGGGATTGATTCAATATTTTTTTTTTTACCCTATTTTGTTTTTACTTAAAAGGAATATATATATTTTTTAATTCGATGAATCAATTTTGCAAATAATCGTTGGTTGCAGCCATAATATTAACCTCCCTGGTGTTATTCCTGAGTGTGACTCGGGGTTAAATTTCGCTACCGCGAACAGTAGCCCCGAGCCACACACGGGCTGTATATACTCCCCGCATCCTGCACTCCCTCGCTTTCCCCCGCAGTCACTGCAGTGTGATTGCGGCGGCCGGCGACTTGCTTCCTGGTTCTGCTCCCTGCGAGCCACGAGACGCAGGGGGGCGAGACCTGGCAGCAAATTTGAACTGTAAAAAGAAAAGTGTAAAAAATACTGTAAAATAGACTTCGTGCAGTCCCAGGTTTCAAGATCAATAAATAAATAATATATCATACCAAGGATGTTTACTAAGTGACTAATATTGCACCCTTGTTTTCTGAAAGATTTCAGTGTTTTTGGTTTGATTATATCATTGAATATTATTTATTTCCATTATTTTGGATAATTATTTTTTGGATAATAAATTATTTAGTGTTTCAAACTTTATCTGACTCCGTGTGTTTACTAGACTCTTGTTTTCACAGATTTCAGTGAGTTATTCCTAAGGATTACAGGCTTACTATATAAAACAACACATTTCCTTTCCAAAAAAATTGAAACGCTTTTTAGACACAAAATTTTGAAAAACTCAGACCGCCGGGGAGGTTAACAATTGTTTACCATTCTATTAGCAGTACATGAACCTTTCAATTGTAGAAAACAGGGCTGAAACAACTAATCGATAATGAGAATAATCAATCATGAAAATAGTTGTCGATTTAATCGATTTGTGTACAGCACACAGTTTAGAGTCAGACTGTGTTAAACGTTATAATCTCAGATTGTGCTTTGTCCTGTGCCACCACCTCAACCTGCCTGTCGCCCCCTCTTTGGTCTGGAGCTACCATTCTCTCCCTTTCCACATCAGAAAGACCACCAAGGGACTCTACGGGTTGCAGAACTGGCTTTGCCTTTCTTCGACAGCGGAGGTTCTCCTCATTGGGTCGGTACAGGCCCAGCAGCTGACGGTCCAAGAAGGTCTGCTTCTACGCAGTCATGTTAGGAGGTCTGCGACAAATCTCTCCAGAAACAAACCGGTGTTCCTCGACTGAAGTCTGAGGCATCTGCAGAGGGTGATAACAATTGATGGACAAATAGGTTAATGTTAAAGGAACAAAAAAAGTAGAGTGTCCCTTTTTTCTTCCTTAAATAATTGGGCGGGGGATGCTGACAGCTTCTGCACAGTTATTTTATTAATTTTTGTTTTTTTTGCAAATGTTCTTCACCTTTTGGCCCTCGCTACCACAGCTCCTCCGCTACGGCTCAGGGTCTCCCAAACCTGGATGTCCCTGAGGCTTTTCTGTACAATTTGCGCTTCCTGCTCTACTTGCGTAGCAAAGGAATTGCAAATTGTGCACCGCAACGGGACAAGCTAACTTTACATATGCAAGTCCCGTAGCGCCTGCACAGAGCGTTGGATTGAACTGCTAGTGCGATTGGTCTCCGAGATAGAGATGTCGGCCTGCTCCCTGCGTGCTGACATCACTAGTAACTTTTACAGTTAGTTACAAGTATTTATAAAGCGCAACAAATTCCTTAGCATTGTACAATGGTATAAAACATATTAATATTTACCAAGACATGCAAGTTATATCTCTGTATTCTGTTTTTCCCATCATGTAAGGTGTGGCGCAACACTACGCTAACTGAGGAGATAAATGAAGACCTCACACACAGAGTTCGTTCTTCAAATATCTGGTATTCCTTTGTTAGGTCAGCTCTTTTATAGAAGATAGGACATACCATTGGCTTGTAAATCTGAGATTTTTTTTGTATTTTCTCAATGTCACAGATAATTACCGTAGTTGAACCCACAAAACATGTTTTACCTTATATGGTTTATACACAGAACAAAGAAATATCTTTCTAGCCACAAGCTTCATAGAGGGGGGCCCCTTTTTAACGGCTTGCTCATATTCCACATTCCTGTGTCTTTATAGGAAATGGCAAGTGAAGCATTTTACACTGAGCTAAAGAGGGCATGTTAACTGAGGGAAGCTTTCATGTACAGGGAATTAAAAGGATAATTATTTTACAGTAACCAGCAGCTGGGAAATTCAAATATCCTGGCTGCTGGTGCTGGGTGGAGTGGTGGAAACTCCTCCACTTCACCCAGCTTTTTAGCAAATCGGTGGAGCACACATCCTGAACATTTAAAAAAAAAATAAAGTGGTCAGGATGTGTTGAGTGTTCCTTTAAGAAAAATGCAGTCAACAAGCGATAAATGGATATATCATTATCCAGGTCAAAGAATAGTTAGTGGGCTCTTCTGAGAGGGATGAGGACACAATAACAAAATGGAATATAAACTGAATACAAGGAACAATAACTGCAACAGGAATAAAAGAGAGGCTTCCTGAGAACATGTACAAAGGAATTCAGCGTTTGAAGGAAGGGAAACTAGGGGAGAGTCTGACAGTACGAGGAAGAGCGTTCCAGGGAATGGGGGCTGTGCGTGAGAAATCCTGCAGTCTATCATGGGAAGAGGTGATTAGGGATGTGCGTTTCGGAATTTTCACGAAATTTCCCGATTCGTGCATTCGGATTCAGCCGATTTTACGAAAGGTTTAAGATCCGAATTTTCCAAAAACGAAAACTTTACGAAACGAAACGAAAATTTGTTCGGGATTTTCGAATGGACTAGAAATGTGTAAAATCGAAAATCATTTTCGTTCCATTCGTAATTTCGGCTCCATTCCTGATTTCGGTTCCATTTCAGTGATTTCGGACAACATATTTTTTGGTTATATCGCTGATTCTGTAATTTTGTATCATTCCCATCTCAATGTATCCTTCTTGTAAAACATGAGAAATCTCAATGGCAGAATTATCGTATCGACAGAAATATCGGACCCGAAAAACCATTAGTTTACGTCAAAACGAATAGACACTATGAAACGAGGAGAACAGACGTTCCGAAAAACATGAAAATTTCCGAAATTACGAAAAAAACGATACGAACAAGAAACGAACCGAAACGGAAATTCGGCTAAAACTAGCCGAAACGAAAATTTGCAAAATACGAACGGACCGAACCGAATCGAACCGAAAAAAAAATCGATGCACAAGTCTAGAGGTGATGCGGGGAGAAGCTAGGCGCAGGTCACTGTTTGATCTTAGGGAGCGGGCTGGGGTGTATTTGGTGATTAGTGAGGACAGGTAGTGGGGAGCTGAGTTAGTGAGAGCTTTGTAGGTCAGGGTAAGGATTTTGAATTTAACTCTGCAGTGGATGGGGAACCAGTGAAGGGACTCGCAGAGACAGAGCGGCGGGTGAGGTGGATGAGCCTGGCAGAGGCTTTCAGAATGGATTGTAGGGGGCAAGGGAGGAGAGAAACATATCCTTACACTATTTACATACATACACAATTGAAAGAAGCCTGTGCCAGGACATGAGCAGGCAGCATCAGCGTTTTCAACATGCATTCTGGGAAAAAAATTAAAAAAGGAGTAGAGAGTGTGATTAAAGCTGTACTCCAAAAAGAGACAGGACTCAACGTAAGGGGGAAAGCAGAATGAAGCTTTAGTACGGAGCATTCTTTTATATACAGTATTTGGCAGGAAATTAATCCAGACTAACAGGGAACACCCCTGGTTCCCGTCCTGTCTCCTCCCTGCATTTACTGTACTCAATTGTGCTTTCTCAACAATGCATCATCCTTTCCCACTGTCCTCTAGCTGACCCTGAGGGCGTAACCAAAACAGAGTTATGCAAAGGAGAACAAACATGCTTACATAACTATATGCAGTATCGAATAACCATGTAATAAGACACTGATGAACAGTAAAAAGTGGCGTATTGCCTAAATGGTTGCTTCGGTTAGTAGTGGGATCAAGAACATGACGCAAGCAGTAAAGTGGGGTTCTGTTATCTTGTATACAAATTAATGTATTTTTAAAGATCCCAAAAGTAAGTTGGATGAATACTTTTAAAAGGTAACATGTAACGGTATGATTTTTTTCCCACCAAAACAAACTCAGTTCATAAAGTACATAGAAGATACAGATTTTTTTTTTTAGCTTAACGTGTTTTCATCCCAGATATTTTATTCGATTGATTTAGGAAGCGGCTCATACCAGAATCCTTGTGAGAATAGTTATTGTTGGACAGGATACGGCACTGACCTTCTGAAATTCTTTAAATGTCTCCGGAGTCACGTGCCTAAAGCTCTCTGAAGGGTTTCCCATTCTAACACAGAACCACATATATCAAGTCCTGTGATTGTGGAGCAAAACATACAGGGCCCTATTACATTCCTCCCGCATTTGTTTTTGCGCGCGCAAATGCGCATTTGCGCGAGGGGCAAAACCCTTTGCGCTGAACGTTGTATTACAACGTTCGCGCAAACGATGCGCGTTATCGTTTAACGCGGATGGACCTGCGCGAGCGTGATGAACTGTGCGCGTCCTATACTTAACATTGTGAGCGCAAATTCGTTTGTGCGCTGGTACGCGGATGGTATTACAATCGATGCGCATCTTTTTACGAACGACGTTTGCGCGCATAATTTTAACGTCTTTGAAAAGCTGGTGGTAACGGCAAATCGGAACGTTCTGGCCGAAACGAAAAAAAACAGCACGAAAAAAAAAATACAGCACAGTATAGTTACACATTCTACACATACCCAAATCATAAAATTTCGAATTCGTGCGTGTTTTTATTATTGCTGCAGCATGTATACTCAGATTTACTTTGACAGGCGCAAAAAGGTAAGTGAGTCAATTAAGGTAAATTGATGTCAATTAAGGTTCTTAATTCTGATTGGCTGAATCCCGCGAAAAAAACAGTCCGCGCACTGATTTACGTGCGCTACATTACTGCGCGCGTATTACTCTTTGTTTTGCGTGTCGTTTTTACCAATGTTATTTTTGGACGGATGAGAAAATGCGTTCGGATCGGAATATCACCCTTAATGTTCGTGCGATAACACTTGACGCTGCGCACAAACAAAATTGTGCTGTGCGGACAAAATTGCGTGAAGAATGTAATCGGGGACACGGTAGGATACACTAAAGCCACATACCTTGTAAATATTTACTCATCCGATTATTGCAGGAACACTTGAACAAAGAAGTGGTCACGGTGCAGCGAGCTCCCCTGTGATATGTTACAGCCACAGTTTGTAAAGAAAAAAGCCTGTTCCTCTCTGATGTGCGTCAGTAGTGTGTCATAAGTGTACCGTCCGGTTGTGTCCTCCCGCAGTCACTATCCAGGTCTGGGAACTAGGTCCACCAATCTCACCATACAAAATGATGAATTTGGTTATTAGTGCGCTGACACATCAACATTGGAATATTGCCCAATGTTTGCTGAATTTGCAAAGACGCAGAAATTGCCAGTGTTGCAGCGACGGCAAACGCTGGCATTTCACCATAGGGTACTCTATATTTATTTATAGGTAGAATCATAAGAATCGTGTTAACAGTAACAGGGTTATTCAGAGAGAGGTGTGACAACCAGATGAATGACTGGAGAAGTGAAACTTCTCGGTCAAAATAGCCAAACCAGAAAAATTGTCCCATTTATCGCACTTTCCAAATCGGCTATTTGGTCTAGATTGTTCTCTTCTCCTGCCAGTTCTCCTGGTTTTCACCTTTCTCTGAATAACCCTGTATGTGGAACTTATTGCTGCATAGGAATGTGTGTTCCAATATCTCTCTTATCTTCCATAATATTAAAGATTTAATGTAAACAAGACATTTTTCATATACTTTTTATACCAGCGGTGTCAAAACTCCCCAGATGTTGATTGCCTAAATGACTACAATTCCCATAATTCTTTGTATGCAATAAATGGCTAGAGAATTATAGGAATTGTTGTAGAGATACATTTTACGGGTTGGAGTTTGACAGCCCTGCTTCATACACGCTCACACCGCTATTCTTGCGTGGAGAGCATCAATTAGTATGTTGTCCAGACTCCTCTAGGTGACACTATAATGCAATAAATGTATCTGCATGGAATTACATGAGTAAGACACATTTAATTGAAAAAATAAGCCATTTATTTGCATATTAAGATGGGGATTGGATTAAAATGTTTTTTTTTATTACTCTTACTCATTGTTTTATAAATTTGACGTAGACTATGGGCCCTATTACATTTTTCTAGGGCTGCAACTAACGATTATTCTCATAATCGATTAGTTGGCCGGTTATTATTTCGATTAATCGATTCATCGGATAAAAATAGAATTTTTTTTTTACTTTAAAAGGAATTCTATCTAAAAAATAAATAACCACAACCCCTCAATTTGCGTAGTGTACGTAACTTTCTTACGTAATTACGCAAATTGCGTATCTTGCATACTTTTCACACAAGGTATGCGAGTGCTTGGTCAGAGGGATGGGTAGATGCTGCGAGTGCTTGGTCAGAGGGATGGGTCGATGCTGCGAGTGCTTGGTCAGAGGGATGGGTTGATGCTGCGAGCGCTTGGTCAGAGGGATGGGTTGATGCTGCGAGTGCTTGGTCAGAGGGATGGGTTGATGCTGCGAGTGCTTGGTCAGAGGGATGGGTTGATGCTGCGAGTGCTTGCTCAGAGGGATGGGTTGATGCTGCATGCGCAGCTTAAGCCCATGTTTAGAGAAAATTAAGTATCTGGCGCCCCCTAGTCGATAAGACTAAACAATGCAACAGTTAGACAGATACTGCTATAGACCAAGAGAGTCCTTATAAATTCAAGGATGTCCTTATTAATTGGGTCGCAGTTCAAAAGTCAGCAGCAGAAATTATCACACAAGATGGTTCACCTCTAACCACAAAATAGTTAAACAAACGAAGAGTGTAGTGATTGTCTGCGCTTCCCTCTTGTATGATAGATATATTAATTGAGAGGAAGATCTTCTTATTATACTGTGGAGTCACTTTTCATATGTGGTCTTCAACCCTCGAGAGAAAAGGGATAAAATGGCAACATAGTGTGATTTGCTTAAATCAACTGTGCCCCCCAATTAGATATGCAAAGGTTCAACTCACATTTGGAGGTGTCATAGATCAGACACTAGATAACTGCACCACCGGTATTTTTAGGAGATACCGGACTCCCCTTTTGCGCCTCCGTTTAAAGATGTCCCTCCAGGGAATGAATGAGCAGGCTGCAGGACCTTTAGTAAAGATATATGGCAATTTATTTCTTAAAACAAATTAAAACAATTTAAAATTCAAATGCCAAAACGCGTTTCGCAAGCAAGTCGCTTCCTCAGTTGGCAAAAAAAAAAAAAAAAAACTGAGGAAGCGGCTTGCTCGCGAAACGCGTTTTGGCATTTGAATTTTAAATTTACAGAATTACAGAATATATAACCGATAATAGTTAAATATACGATGTCCAGAATTACCGAAATGGAACCGAAATCACGAATGGAACCGAAATCATGAATAGAGCGAAAATAAATTTCGATTTGACACATTTCAAGTCCATTCGAAAATTCCGAAAATATTTCGTTTCGGCTCGGAAAACTTTTCGGATCTGCCATTTTCGGATCTAAAAATTTTCGGAAAATCGGCCGGATCCGAAAACACGAATCGGGAAATTTCGTGAAGATTCCGAAATTCCGAATCCCTAGTGTTTGTGTGTGTGTACCATTACTTATGACCAGGTCATCGTGTTTTTAGGGGGGGTTCTTTTAAGTTGACTTTTTTCTGTGCAAGATATCTTTTATTTCAGGTGTGTAATGCGTTCTTACAGCAGCCATGGCAATCGAGGGCTCTATCAGCTGGTGTGGCTAACCCTAGAGTCAGCTTGTTTTCGCCTTAGCGCCAGGTAAATTTAGTCTAGCGCCGGACCAACAGATCGTTTGCCTCTCACTACAAATGGCGAAAACCACTTAGCGCGCGGTAATTAACGATTCGTAGCGCGAGTTTACTGTATTACCGCATCCTTTACTTAACACGGGCAGCACTACAGAGCACTTGCGCTATTCTAACCAACAGACCGCTTGGTCGCGGCAATAATGTTAACATTGACGCTATTCGCAAAGCATTGCCTAGTACAGGAAGGAAGAGCGGGGTCGCGACTATTCCCCGATGGGGAGGATGCAACCACCAAATGTATCCAGCCCAGCAACATGTATAAAACATAACAAGAAAAAAAGGTGTCATCTGCGCTTATTCCTATAACACCATGTGAAACAAAACCCAATTAGAGGCTGTTACAATGCTCTTTAGAACAGCACCTAAACTACACAAATTGCAAACACCCCATCTATGTGTTAGGACAAAATCAAATGGCACACTGACCACAGTCACTTCTCTCAAATATCTAGGTTTGTGGTTACACCCAAATCTATCCTTTGGCCCCCACATCGAAAAACTCTCATCTAAACTTTACCCCAAACTAGGTGCCCAGCAGGGACGTGCAGTCAGGGGTGGCAGGGGAGGCAGAGCCTGCCCTGCCATTCCAGTAAATTAATGAGCTCATTGTGTGTAATGACATGTGATGTGTGTTGTATGTGTGTGTATATTTAAACTGTAAATAAATGTTATTTATTGAAAAAAGTTCTCATACTCACCTCTCCTCGCTCCCTCGCTGTGCTTGCTTCTTCTCTCTGTCTGCTTTTTTTTCTCCTGCGCTTTCACAGTTTGCCGGCTGCTGTGTGTGTGTGTAATACACTACACAGACAGCAGGGGCAGCGCTGAGCCAGCCTAGGCTACGCAATTTACGCAGCTCAACGCTACGTAATTGCGGAGCTCAAGCTGGTGGCAGGCACTCTCATCATTGCCTCCAGGCAATGACAGCAAATGAAACTTGAGCCAATGGAAAAGCTCCATTGTCTCAATCTATTTTTTATTTTTTTTTAAAAAAAGCCCACCATGGGAGGCAGTGCTCCCCATGGTTTGATTGACGCAGGACAGTCATGTGACTGTCCTCGTCAATCGTGGGGGGCGGGCAGACAGCATGACTTCAGGGCCAGACTGGCCTACCGGAATCCCGGTAGGCTGATTAACTTTTGGGCCGATGGGGGGGCCGTTTTATAATAGAGAAAAAAAAAGGTTTAAACGTATTTTTTTATCAGCCTGTCAGAGCTGGGGGGGCGGAGCGTCAGCATCACTGTCAAGCTGAGGGAGGGGTTGTATGGCCCCGCAGATACAACCAGGCAGCCTGCTGGAGTGCTTGCTCGCATGTTGCAGGTTGCCTGAAAGCTGTCCTTCTGTGTGTCCCTGTATCTGTCTGTCCTTCTGTGTGTCCCTGTATCTGTCCTTCTGTGTCCCTGTATCTGTCCTTCTGTGTGTCCCTGTATCTGTCTGTCCTTCTGTGTGTGCCTGTATCTGTCCTTCTGTGTGTCCCTGTATCTGTCTGTCCTTCTGTGTCCCTGTATCTGTGTTTCTCCCTGTTTATGTGTCTGTCTTTATGAGTATGTTCATCTGTCTGTTTTGGTATCTGTCCTTATAATTAATCTTTCTCTCATTTTGTTTTCTCTATTTCCCCTCATTAATGTTCTCCTTCCCCTGTATTTTTTTCTCTTTCCCCTTCTGCTCTTATCATTTCTTCTCTAGCACTCTGTCACTTTCACTCTCTACTTTCTACCCCTTAGGCTAGGGTCAAACGAAAGCATTTTTACACGCGAACGTAAAAAAGTGCGTCCGAACGCATTGATGTATTTTTTCACGGAATATACGAAAACGGTCATACGATGCGCATTTTCGTGCGTATGTTTTACGAATCCAAACCAGGAAACTTTTTGCGTCTGGACGTTATGTTGGCCGGACACGAGCAGGGTCTGACGTCTCCAAATCACACACACACACCGCTAGCGGACGCAGCGCACTCTGTACGTCAGTACTAGGGGTTCTGCGTTCTCGAAAAAATGCGTTCATTTTCCACTTGCGTTGCGCGGCCGGACTTTCGTGCGACCGTACTTCGTATATTGGCTGTCATTGACCGTCATTTGCTGCTAGTGCGGCCGTGATTAAGTGCGCCAGAACGCACGTTTAAAATGCGCTCGTCTGACCCTAGCCTAATACCTTCTAACCCTAATCTGTTCCCCCCATATAGCCTCTAACCCTAATCTGTGCCCGTAATAGCCTCTAACCCTAATCTGTTCCCCCCACATAGCCTATAACCCTAATTTGTTCCCCATATAGCCTCTAACCCTAATCTGTTCCCCCATATAGCGTCTAACCCTAATCTGTGACCCTAATACCTTCTAACCCTAATCTGTGCCCCTAATAGCCTCTAACCCTAATCTGTTCCCCCATATAGCCTATAACCCTAATCTGTTCCCCCATATAGCCTCTAACCCTAATCTGTGCCCCTAATACCTTCTAACCCTAATCTGTTCCCCTAATAGCCTCTAACCCTAATCTGTTCCCCCCATATAGCCTCTAACCCTAATCTGTTCTCCTAATAGCCTCTAACCTTAATCTGTTTCCCCATATATAGCCTCTAACCCTAATCTGTTCCCCTAATAGCCTCTAACCCTAATCTGTTCCCCCATATAGCCTCTAACCCTAATCTGTTCCCTAATAGCTTCTAACCCTAATCTGTTCCCCTAATAGCCTCTAACCCTAATCTCTTCCCCCATATAGCCTCTAACCCTAATCTCTTCCCCATATAGCCTCTAACCCATATCTCTTCCCCATATACCTTCTAACCCTAATCTCTTCCCCCATATAGCCGCTAACCCTAATCTCTTCCTCCATATAGCCTCTAACCCTAATCTGTTCCCCTAATAGCCTCTAACCCTAATCTGTTCCCCCAATAGCCTCTAACCCTAATCTGTTCCCCCATATAGCCTCTAACCCTAATCTGTTCCCCCATATAGCCTCTAACCCTAATCTCTTCCCCCATATAGCCTCTAACCCTAATCTGTTCCCCCATATAGCCTCTAACCCTAATCTGTTCCCCTAATAGCCTCTAACCCTAATCTCTTCCCCCATATAGCCTCTAACCCTAATCTCTTCCCCATATAGCCTCTAACCCATATCTCTTCCCCATATACCTTCTAACCCTAATCTCTTCCCCCATATAGCCTCTAACCCTAATATCTTCCCCCATATAGCCTCTAACTCTAATCTGCCTCACCAGCCACAGACCTCACCGCACGTCACTGGTGCCCAGTACAGAAACAAATCCTGCCTGAGCCCCGCGGTAAGAAAGCAGATTGTACAACAAATGCTTATGCCAGCTATTGAATACGGAGATGTAGTGTATGCAGCCGCCCCGCAAACACACCTTCATAAACTTACTACATTGTATAACTCATTCTGTCACTTTGTGCTACAATGTAACTACATGACCCACCATTGTGACATGTTAAAAGAGCTAAACTGGCCATCGCTGGAATCTAGACGCACTCTTAACCTTTCCAACCTGGGCCACTATTATACGCTTCGCGCAGCGCATTTGCGCACGCACAAATGCACTTTTGCGCTAGGACAAAACCATTTGCACGCAACGTCGTAGTACGTAATTCGCGCAAACGTTGCGCGTTAACGTCCAACGCGAGTGACCCCGCGCGAACCCAGCACAAGCTCAAGTTCCTGCGCGCATCCTATACTTAACATTGTGAGCGCAAATGCGTTCGTGTGGATGGTATTACAATCTTCGCGCAAAGTCGTATGAGCGACGTTTGCGCTAATTTTCGTAACGTCTTTGAAAACTTGGTGCTAACTGCAAATATGATCGTTGTGGCCGAAACTAAATAACTCAGCAATAAAAAAAAAATACAACACAGTACAGTTACACATTCTACACATACCCAAACATCAAAAATTTATAATTTGTCTTAAAATTTTTTGCTGCAGCACACATACGCAGATTGACTTTGACAGCCGCAACAACCTAACTTTAGAAAATGGTTGTTCTTAATTCTGATTGCCCACCGATTCCTGCACGCAACGTTCATTTGCGCACGAATTTGCATGTCGGATTTGCGCACGTAAAAAGTTGAAGGCTAAAAAACTGCGCTCGGAGCATACTACTGCGTTAATTTGCACACACTAATGTTTTTTTGCATGCACAAAAAAATTTGCGCTGCGCGAGCGCATTTGCGCGAAGCGTGTAATAGGGGCCCTGGTGTTTAAGAGCTTTTCTGGGAAGCTACCACCCTACCTGAATAGGCTGCTTCCCTCAGCAGTTCCCTCATCCTATAACCTCCGATCCAGGACCTGCACCTTACTTGCAATACCACAATACAAAAAGAAAGTGTCTCGATCCTCATTTTCCTACAGAGCACCGCAGTTATGGAATAACCTCCCAGACGCCATCAAATCTTCCACCAGTCTAAAGTCACTCAAGAGCAGAGCCGTAGCTAGCTCCTTATGCACCCGAGGCAAAAACAGAAAATTGTGCCCCCCCCCACATAATTTTAAAAATCAGAGTCCCCGACCAGTGGCGCAGTGCTAAGCTCTTGGATGCTCCCCACGACCAGAAGTAGTGGATCGGACCACCCTTTGCGCTGTGGGATGAGAGGCAAGTATGTGATTTTTGGGGGGGTTCCAGCTGGTGCTGACTGATTCTGCAGAAGCGGCATCACTTAGCACCAGCGTCGAGCTGTGGGTAACTTTTGTAGCTATGGCGGGATGGTAATTAGCTTTAGGACTTTGTAATCCTAACGCTGTTAACTCTTTGCGCTCCCCATGTTAAGTATAGGGAGCGCAATGTACAGTAACCTCGCGCTGAAAATCACAATCTCCTGGATTTTTTAACCCATTACCGTTGGGATTGTAATATGAGGGTCCTGTGCTAGGATGTGATATGGGCAGCATTCAGTAACCTCATTTAACCTAGCACCAACGCTCACATGTGTGAGTGCTAGCCTTAAGGAGGTGATGGGCCCTACATATATAGTGCACACACAGTACATGTACAAATACAGTACACACAGAATACATGCACGTATAGCAAAAGAACATTTAGCATAATATACACCCCCCCCGAATAATATACACAGCACTGAGCCCCCAGACTATTTTCCCCAGTTCACATGGATATTATTGATCCCAGCTCATATAGATATTGACCCCAGCTCATATGGGTATATATTGCCCCAGTTCACATGGATATGGCCCAGCTCATGGATATGCCCCCAGCTCTCATGGATATTGCCCCAGCTCTCATGGATAATGCCCCACCAGGTCTCATGGATAATGCTCCCCCCCAGGTCTCATGGATAAAGCCCCCAGGTCTCCTGGATATGCCCCTAGGTCTCCTGGATATGCCCCCAGGTCTCATGGATATTGCCCCCAGGTCTCCTGGTTATGCCCCCAGGTCTCATGGATATGGCCACCAGATAGTGCCCCCAGGTCTCATGGATAATGCCCCTTAGGTCTCCTGGATATTGCCCCCAGGTCTCATGGATAGTGCCCCCAGGTCTCATGGATATGCCCCCAGGTCTCATGGATAATACCCCCAGGTCTCATGGATAGTGCCCCTAGGTCTCATGGATAGTGCCCCCAGCTCTCATGGATATGCCCCCAGGTCTCATGGATAAAGCCCCCAGGTCTCCTGGATATGCCCCCAGGTCTCATGGATATTGCCCCCAGGTCTCCTGGATATGCCCCCAGGTCTCATGGATAATGCCCCCAGGTCTCATGGATAATGCCCCAGGTCTCCCGGATAGTGCCCCCAGGTCTCCTGGATAGTGCCCCCAGGACTCCTGGATAGTGCCCCCAGGTCTCCTGGATAGTGCCCCCAGGTCTCCTGGATATTGCCCCCAGGTCTCATGGATAGTGCCCCCAGGTCTCCTGGATATTGCCCCCAGGTTTCATGGATATGCCCCCAGGTCTCCTGGATAGTGCCCCCAGGTCTCCTGGATATTGCCCCCAGGTCTCATGGATATTGCCCCCAGGTCTCATGGATATTGCCCCAGGTCTCATGGATATTGCCCCCCAGGTCTCATGGATATTGCCCCCAGGTCTCATGGCTATTGCCCCAGGTCTCATGGATATTGCCCCAGTTCACATCTCATTGCCGGCGGCCGCGTGCTTCCTGCTTGAACGGCCACTGACAGGAAGTGCAGCCGCTCGCCTGGGATCGATGAAACAGCCTGCCTGCGATCTCGCGAGATCGCGACTGGCTGTTAGACCCAGGCGAGCGGCTGCACTTCCTGTCAGCGGCCGTTCAAGCAGGAAGCAAGCGGCCGCCGGCAATCGTTTCGGGCTGGGCGCTTCACAGCTGTCGAGGGGCGCAGCCATGGCTCGAGTCCTGCTGGAAAGCTGCGGGAATGCAGGTTCCCGCAACCTGCGTTCCCGCAGCGTTCCTGCAGGACTCGAGCCATGGCTGCGCCCCTTCACAGCTGTGCCCGAGGCACGTGCCTCACTCGCCTCGCCCTTCCTACGGCCCCGCTCAAGAGCTCCATATTAACATACCTCAATACAGAATGCACCTGTAAACGTGTAACACAGTGACTATATACAGAATGCACCTGTAAACATGTAGCATAGTGACTATATACAGAATGCGCCTGTAAACATGTAACACAGTGACTATATACAGAATGCACCTGTAAACATGTAGCATAGTGACTATATACAGAATGCACCTGTAAACATGTAACATAGTGACTATATACAGAATGCACCTGTAAACATGTAACATAGTGACTATATTATTATTATTATTATTATTATTTTATAAAGCGCCAGCATATTCCGCAGCGCTGTACAATAAGCACAGTACAGACAGGGTTACAATACATTGAACAACATTTGACAAACAGTACAGGAGGAGATGAGGGCCCTATTCCCGTAGGAACTCACAATCTAGGAGGGTTGGGGTTGGAAACAGGAGGAGAGGACTGTAAGGTGAGAGTGATTGATGGTTGCGTCAGTGAGTTGGGTGGTAGGCTTCCCTAAATAGGAATGTTTTAAGGGAGCATTTGAAGGAAGAGAAGTTAGGGGAAAGTCTGACAGCACGAGGGAGAGCGTTCCAGAGAGTGGGGGCTGCGCGTGAGAAATCCTGCAGTCTATCATGGGAAGAGGTGATGCGGGGAGAAGCTAGGCGCAGGTCACTGTTTGACCTTAGGGAGCGGGCTGGGGTGTATTTGGTGATTAGTGAGGACAGGTAGTGGGGCGCTGAGTTAGTGAGGGTTTTGTAGGTAAGGATAAGGATTTTGAACTTAATTCTGCAGTGGATGGGGAGCCAGTGAAGGGACTCGCAGAGGGGAGCGGCAGAGACAGAGCGGCGGGTGAGGTGAATTAGCCTGGCGGAGGCGTTCAGGATGGATTGTAGGGGGGAGAGGCGGGACAGAGGGAGGCCAGATAAGAGATTATTGCAATAGTTGAGTCGGGAGATTACCAGGGCGTGTATGAGTTGTTTTGTGGTGACAGCGGTAAGAAATGGCCGAATTCTGGAAATATTACGCAGTTGGTATCGGCAGGAGGAGGAAAGAGACTTGATGTGGGGGATGAAGGAAAGAGCAGAGTCCAGTGTAACTCCAAGACAGCGAACTTGGTTTGATGGGGAGATGGTGATACCCTCCACCGTGATAGAGAAGTCAGGAGGTGGGGAGGCATTAGAGGGAGGAATAAGTAGGAGCTCAGTCTTTGACATGTTGATCTTTAGGTGGTGGGAGGCCATCCAGGAGGAGATGCCAGATAAACAGTCACTGACTTTTGAAAGGACAGGGGTAGAGAGGTAGATCTGAGTGTCATCAGTGTAGAGGTGGTAATTAAAGCCAAAGCTGTTGATGATTTTGCCCAGGGAGGAGGTGTAGATGGAAAAGAGCAGAGGACCAAGGACAGAGCCTTGAGGTACACCAACAGATAGAGGCAATGAAGAGGAGGAGTTACCAGCAAAGGACACACAGAAGGACCTGTTGGATAAATAGGAGTCAACCCAAGCAAGTGCAGTGTCACCGAGACCCAGAGAGTTGAGGGTCTGTAGAAGGAGGGGGTGGTCAACAGTGTCAAAAGCAGCCGAGAGGTCAAGCAGGATGAGAATAGAATAGTGGCCGTGTTTTTTAGCAGTTAGGAGGTCGTTGGTGACTTTGGTGAGGGCAGTTTCAGTTGAGTGTAGCGGACGGAAGCCAGATTGCAGGGGGTCAAGTAGGGAATTGGAGGACAGGAAGAGGGAGAGGCGGTTGAAGACTAGTTTTTCTAAGAGCTTTGATGTGAAGGGAAGCAGGGATACAGGGCGGTAGTTGGATGGAGAGTTGGTGTCTAGGGATGGTTTCTTTAGTAAAGGGGTAACTAGCGCGTGTTTGAAGGCGGATGGAAAGGAGCCAGTGGAGAGAGAGAGGTTGAAGATGTGTGTGAGAGCAGGGGTGAGGGAGGAGGAGAGGGGAGGAATTAGATGTGAGGGAATGGGGTCGAGCGGGCACATGTACCTGTAAACCAGAATGCACCTGTAAACATGTAACATAGTGACTATATACAGAATGTGCCTGTAAACATGTAACAGTGACTATATACAGAATGCACCTGTAAACATGTAACATACTTTGAATACATAACATTCAAAGAGAATCGAAAAGTCATCGCACGTTCGGTGACTTTTCGTTCTTTTCAATTCGGGGCGATTCGGCAATACCATTTCGACAACCCTGCGGTGTATTCAGCAAGCACCACAGGGCTGTCGAAGCGCAGGGAAAAGCTGCCGCAAACCCTACGAAAAGTCATCGCAAAAACCCGGCAAATGCGCGCCGAAACCCGCAAAAACATCTGGATTAACCCGTCGAACACGCCGGAAAAACCCGAGCAGGAGCCGATCACACGCAGCGCAGCCTCCGGAAAAAGTCGACACAGCAGACGAGTGAAGTGAATAAATTAGCAAAACAGTTTGCTTGAATGTTTGAAAAGTGAAACGCTGTTTGCAAAGAAACTACTGAGCGAAAATGTCTGAAATTTACATATGATCCAATGAATGATAATAAAGAGGGCCGTTACAGAAAAAATAAGTAAACGTAATAAAAAAAATTTGACTTTTTTAAAAAAACAAATCCAGAAAAATTCTTAAAATTTCCTAAAAAATCTATAATAAAGAGACTCTTTACTGCAGAATAAAATAATAAACAGTTTATTAGATATTGGATTAAAGCAAGAATATTTTTAACATTGAAGCCTATGGGATTCTCCTGAATAAACCTGTCGAATGAAACCACCGAATGACAGGATATTTCGGCAACATTTCGCTGCTGGTTTGTGTTCTCTGAATAGACGAAGCATTGCTTCTCTATGGGGATTTCACTGCCCTCGAACAGGCATCGAACAGGCACCGCATGTGCAGGCAATTCGCTGAGATTTGGCGAATTGCCTGCTCTCTGGATAGCCGAATGCCAAGAAAGGTAACCGAATGCTGATTTTCAGTGTTTGCTTACCTTTCTCCAGCCATTCGGATCTTTTTGAATAACCCTGAAAGTAGGGTTGCACCGATACCGATACTAGTATCGGTATCGGGGCCGATACTGGGTACTGCAGGAGTACTTGGTACTCGTGCAGTACCCCTCGATATTTTTTCCGATACCGGAAGCCGGCATTGAGCCGGCTTGCCGGCATCTGAGGGGCTGCGGCGGCTGTCCGAATGCCCTATCGGCATTCGGACAGCCGCCCCTGGAGCTGCTCACGACGATACTTACCTTCCTGGGCGCCGCCGGGAATGTCTCCGCGCATGCGCTCGTTGGAAGGACCCCAGCCGCTACCACGTGGGACCATGTGATCACGACTGGGGTCCTTCCAACGAGCGCACGCGCGGAAACTTTCCCCGGCGGCGCTCAGGAAGGTAAGTATGAACACAGTGAGCAGCTGCAGGGCCTGTCCGAATGCAGATAGAGCATTCGGACAGGCCCTGCAGCTGCTCTCCGCGACGATACTTACCTTCCTGGGCGAAGCCGGGAAAGTTTCCCCGCGTGCGCTCGTTGGAAGGACCCCAGCCGCGATCACATGGTCCCACGTGGTCGCAGCTGGGGTCCTTCCAACGAGCGGACGCGCGGAGACATTCCCGGCGGCGCCCAGGAAGGTAAGTATCGGGGGGGGAGATCCGGTCCACGAGCTGGGGGGCATACCCATGTGTGAGCTGTGGGGGCATATCTATGAGCTGGGGGGCATACCCATGAGCTGGGGGGGCATACCCATGAGCGAGCTGGGGGGCATACCCATGAGCTGGGGGGCATACCTATGAGCTGGGGGGCATACCCATGAGCTGGGGGGCATACCCATGAGCTGGGGGGGCATACCCATGAGCTGGGGGGCATACCTATGAGCTGGGGGGCATATCCATGAGCTGGGGGGGCATATCCATGAGCTGGGGGGCATACCCATGAGCTGGGGGGCATACCCATGATCTGGGGGGCATAAGCTGGGGGGCAATATCCATGTGTGAGCTGGGGCAAATCCATGTGTGAGCTGGGGCAGTATGAATATATATATATATATTCGGGGGGATATACATGTGAGTTGGGGGCATTTTTATATGGTCTGTTCTTACTGGAAAGCGTCACATGACATTAAAGAAAAGTATCGGTACTCGGTATCGGTGAGTACTTTTAAAAAGTATCGGTACTCGTACTCGGTCTTAAAAAAGTGGTATCGGTGCATCCCTACCTGAAAGTGAATATATTTCCTACATATTTATTTTCTGTTAATCTGTATATTTGGTTTGTGTTAACCACTTGGCTGCTTTGGACGCGCTGAGCGCGTCCAGCCAAGTGGTTCCATAGCACAGGTTATGGACGCGCTGAGCAGGAGGCAGCAATCAGCCGGGATTCTGGACGATTGCTGCGCCCCCCGGTGCGGGCTGACATCTTGGATGAAATCAAGAAGTCACTCCACATCTGCTGAAGTATCGATCGATGGGAAGAGCCCCCCCATAGAGGCTTAAGGGCGATTACTACGAGCCTAGAGGCTCTGCGTTTGTGAGTGATATTCTTATATACTGCCTTCTATTCAATCTAACATTTTTGTCAGACATACTGCGCAATGAAAGTTGTTTCTGCTTCTATCTTCAGAGTCTCTATACCACTATTTGATCAATTGAGAAGCCTGTGACATCACACAAGATTGAATATCAGTTGTTACCTTTTCATGCGCTCCCTACACAAACAAAGTTTGTATTCCTTCATTTATTGTGGGTGAGGGACACACCGTTGGTGAGCTGCTTGATTGTATAAATCCCATTGAAAAAAATAAATAATTGTTGCATGATTACAAATTTCCACAGCGCCAAACACATCTAACACGGACGGAGAGGTGTTAGTATTACCATAGAAACATAGAAACATAGAAAAATGTCGTCAGATAAGAACCTTTCGGCCCATCTAGTCTGCCCAATTACATGGATACTTTACCTGGATTTATCTTTTGTTTAGGATAGCCTTATGCCTATCCCATGCTTGCTTAAATTCAATTACTGTTTTGGCCTCTACCACTTCTACTGGAAGACTGTTCCATGTATCCACCACCCTCTCAGTAAAATAATGCTTCCTGATGTTACTTTTAAACCTTTGCCCCTCTAATCTAAGACTATGTCCTCTTGTTTTGCTACTTTGTTTCCTTTTAAATATACTCCCTTCCTCTACCTTGTGGATTCCCTTTACGTATTTAAATCAACGTCACAATCATAACAAGACTATGACGGAAGCCTCCGCCACCTTTTGAGGGACTTGGATTCCAGGTGTCAGAGACTGGCGCGGGCACTAACAGCATTGCCCGCACTACATATACAGGGTTATCCAAAGAGATCCGAATTACTTGAGAAAGGTAACCGAACGCTGAAAATCAGCGTTCGGTTACCTTTCCTGGCCATTCGGCTATCCAGAGAGCAGGCAATTCGCCAAATCCTGGCGAATTGCCTGCACATACGGTGCCTGTTTGGTGCCTGTTCGAGGGCAGTGAAATACCCATAAAAAAGCACTGCTTCGGCTATTCAGAGAACACAAACCAGCAGTGAAAGGTTCCCCTAATGCCCTGCCATTCGGTGGTTTAATTCGGCAAGTTAATTATTTATTTATTTATTTATAAAGGATTTTACCAGGAAGGATACATTGAGATTTCTCTCGTTTTCAAGTATGTCCTGGGTTCAAGAACATTGAAGTGTTACAGTTACAGAAATACAAAGTAATACAATGCAAGATATTAAAAAACAACACAAATATACAGATTAACAGAAAATAAATATGTAGGAAATAGTCATTATGTTACATGTTTACAGGTGCATTCTGTATATAGTCACTATGTTACATGTTTACAGGTGCATTCTGTATATAGTCACTGTGTTACATGTTTACAGGTGCATTCTGTATATAGTCACTGTTACATGTTTACAGGTGCATTCTGTATATAGTCACTATGTTACATGTTTACAGGTGCATTCTGTATATAGTCACTGTGTTACATTTTTACAGGTGCATTCTGTATTGAGGTATGTTAGTAAGGAGCTCTTGAGTGACTTAAGACTGGGGGAAGATTTGATGGTGTCTGGGAGGTTATTCCATAATTGTGGTGCTCTGTAGGAAAATGAGGATCGAGCCACTGTCTTTTTGTATTGTGGTATTGCAAGTAAGGTGCTGGTCCTGGATCTGCGGTTATAGGATGAGGGAGCTGCTGGGGGAAGCAGCCTATTCAGGTAGGGTGGCAGCTTCCCAGAAATGATCTTAAACACCAGGTTGGAAAGGTGAAGGGTGCGTTTAGACTCCAGCGATGGCCAGTTTAGCTCTTTTAACATGTCACAATGGTGGGTCATGTAGTTACATTGTAGCACAAAGCGACAGAATGAGTTATACAATGTAGTAAGTTTCTGAAGGTGTGTTTGCGGGGCTGCTGCATACACTACATCTCCGTAATCAATAGCCGGTATAAGCATTTGTTGTACAATCTGCTTTCTTACCGCGGGACTCAGGCAGGATTTGTTTCTGTACAGGGCACCTAGTTTGGGGTAAAGTTTAGATGAGAGTTATACGATGTGGGGCCAAAGGATAGAATAGGGTCCAACCACATACCTAGATATTTGAGAGTAGTGACTGTGGTCAGCGTGCCATTTGATTTTGTCCCAACACATAAGTGGGGATTTTGCAATTTGTGTAGTTTAGGTTTTGTTCCAAAGAGCATCGTTACAGTTTTGTCAGTATTTAGAAAAAGTTTGTTGTGTTTGATCCACTTTTCTACCCCTGTGAATTGTTCTTGCGGCACGGCTTCCAGCTGTGGGAGATTTGGTTTGCTGGTATAGATTACAGTGTCGTCTGCGTACATGTGTAGAGTTGAGGCTTTGCAGACGTTGGGCAGATCATTTATGAATATTGTGAATAGTAGGGGGCTGAGTATCGAGCCTTGGGGTACTCCGCACGTGACTAGGAGGTGGAGGATAGGAGCTGCCAGAAATGGACACATATTGCGATCGGTCGGATACATATGATTGAAACCAGGTTAACGTGCGATCACCAATGCCAGAGTTTTTAAGTTTTTCTAACAAGATGTCATGGTCTACCGTGTCAAAGGCCTTGGCAAAATCAAGGAAGATGGCTCCAGTTAGGTTTCCTTGTTCCATCCCAGCCTGGATATCATTGCAGACTTTTAAAAGGGTGGTTGTAGTTGAGTGATTTGGACGAAAGCCGGATTGATCTGGGGTTAAGTAGTTCCAATATTGATAATAATCACGTAATTGTGTAGACACAATTCAGGAGAATCCCATAGGCTTCAATGTTAAAAATATTCCCGTTTTAATTCAATATCTAATAAACCGTTCATTATAAAATTCTGCAGTAAAGAGTCTCTTTATTTATAGATTTTTTTAGGATATTTTAAGCATTTTTCTGAATATTTTTTTTTTTTTAAAAGTCCGTTTTTTTTTAAAGTTTACTTATTTTTTCTGTAACAGCCCTTTTTATTATCATTCCCTGGACCTCATATGTAAATTTCAGACATTTTCGCTCAGTAGTTTCTTTGCAAACAGCGTTTCATTTTCACAGATTCATACAAACTATTTTGCTAATTTATTCACCTCCCTCGTCTGCGGTCTCGGCTGCTTCGGCTGTGTGCGATTGGCTCCTGCTCGGGATTTTTCCGTGGTTTTCGGCAGGTTAATCCAGATGTTTTTGGGGGTTTTCGGCATGCATTCGGTGGGTTTTGCGGTTAGTTTTCGTCAGGTTTGCGGTAGCCTTTCCCTGAAATTCGGGGACCCTGTGGTGCTCGCTGAATACACCGCAGGGTCACCGAAATGGGATCGGCAAAAGGAACCGAATTGAAGAGAACGAAAAGACAACGAACGTGCGGTGACTTTTCGAATCTCTTTGAATAACCCTGATAGACTTTTTGCCCTTGGAAGAAGAACCTCGTGCCCACAGACTACAGGTTATTATGGCAAAGACTATTCAGGGAGCATTTGGGCATTGCCAGGCTGTACGTGGTTTGCTTTAAAGCATGTTTCTGTGTTGCAGTTCTTAGAGTTGTTTGTTTGTATTAGTTTATCCTCCTCTGATTGTGCCGGACAGATACTGTTATCACTGGGGAGGAGGCTGATACTCAGACAGCAGAGTGCTATTGTTCTGGTCCCCTCCCCGATAGTATTAACATTCATTGTGCAAACTGTGTTAATATACTGTCTGGAAAATAAATTCATTCTATTCCTGCTTTTACCAAGGATCAAGTCTCTCTGGTCATGTGTGGGGACACTTGGCTTCACTGGTGAATCTCTCTGAAATGTCAGGTAGTCTGGAAGGGGACTATGGGTCTCCTGGCGTGATTCTGGGACGAGCGAATAATGGGCTGGTTCTAGCCCTGGAATTTTGGACGGAACCCTGTAGGATCCCGTTACAAAGACAATCCCCACCTGATTTGAATTCCATCCACATACACTTTGTTTCAAGTCATGATCTCTCCATTATGCAACATCATTATTTCAGAGAACTGGTTTCAACAAGGTCTAAGTTTAGAGACACTGGAACTGCTGAAGATTAGAGAGTAGCAGATACACCTCCCAAAAATACATGATATGCTCTTACTTTGGATGGTTTCCAGAGTACAAGAGGCTCAGTCTGAAACACTTGTAAATCCCGCTGCAATGCTTTCTGGGCTTGTTTTTCCGCGGTCATAACAGTGTGACCTGCATGGACACCAAAATAAATACAGCGTTCCTATTGTACTTTAGGAGTTATTCGCTAACCTCCGAGTTGGCCCTGAATTGCACCAAAAGCTGAATTTCACCATTCGGTACAATTGTGGGTCAATTCATCTACAGTTGTGTTCAAAATTATTCAACCCCCAATGCTGTAAAGGGTTTTAGGGAATTTAGTGTACATTTGTAATTGTATTCAGAATGAAATCCTACAAGGACTTTTTAAAGAACCATATACAACTAAAATGACATCAATTGGTTTTGTAATACAGTAGTAAATGTTTCTTTTGTGAATTCTTCATTGACACAATTATTCAACCCCTTAAAGACTCTGAAGAACAGAGGTTCATTCAAGTGTTTTCAATCAGGTATTGAAAACACCTGTGGATGTCACGGAGCAGCAGTAAAGCATAATAAGCACCAATTAGGCAGCTTTAAAATGACTGTGATACTCAGCTCCTTCTAGACATTTACTGGTGTGGTTACAAACATGGTGAAGTCAAGAGAATGGTCCAGGAAGACAAGAGAAGAGGTGATTACTCTTCACAGGACGGGCAATGGCTATAAGAAGATTGCAAAGATGTTAAACATACCAAGAGAGACCATAGGAAGCATCATTCGCAAATTCAAGGCAAAGGGCACTGTTGAAACGCTACCTGGTCGTGGCAGAAAGAAGATGCTGACTTCGACTGCTGTGCGCTACCTGAAGCGTAGAGTGGAGAAAAGTCCCCGTGTGACTGCTGAGGAACTGAGAAAAGATTTGTCAGATGTGGGTACTGAAGTTTCAGCTCAGACAATACGGCGCACACTGCGTAATGAAGGCCTCCATGCCAGAACTCCCAGGCGCACCCCCTTGCTGTCTCCAAAGAATAAGAAGAGTCGACTGCAGTATGCCAAAAGTCATGTGGACAAACCACAGAAGTTTTGGGATAGTGTTCTGTGGACTGATGAAACAAAATTAGAACTGTTTGGGCCCATGGATCAACGCTATGTTTGGAGGAGGAAGAACAAGGCCTATGAAGAAAAGAACACCTTGCCTACTGTGAAGCATGGCGGGGGGTCAATCATGCTTTGGGGCTGTTTTGCTTCTGCAGGTACAGGGAAGCTTCAGTGTGTGCAAGGTACCATGAATTCTCTTCAGTACCAGGAGATATTGGATATTGTCCGTCACAAACCTGAGGCTTGGAAGACGTTGGACCTTTCAACAGGACAATGATCCCAAGCATACCTCCAAGTCCACTAGAGCATGGTTGCAGATTAAAGGCTGGAACATTTTGGAGTGGCCATCGCAGTCACCTGACTTAAATCCGATTGAGAACCTCTGGTGGGACTTAAAGAAAGCAGTTGCAGTGCGCAAGCCTAAGAATATGACTGAACTGGAGGCTTTTTCCCATGACGAATGGGCGAAGATACCCGTAGATCACTGCAAGACACTTGTGTCAAGCTATGCTTCACGTTTAAAAGCTGTTATAACTGTAAAAGGATGTTGTACTAAGTACTAAGATTGAATGTCACTTGGGTGTTGAATAAAACTGATAATGATGTGAGCACAGAAAAGACATTTGTGGTTATTTCATTATAAATGTTATGTTATATTTGTCTGACCTACACGTGCCTCTTTGATTTAATTGTAAGCAAGATGACTGAATGATCAAAATCAATGTCAAACTGGCCAAAACACTCAATTTCAGTGGGGGTTGAATAATTTTGAACACAACTGTATTCACTAAGCTGTCAATACAGCCGAATCGATAGCAAAACACACCGCAACTCGGCAGCAACGAAATTGCCCCATAGAAGACTATTGTGTCTTCTATTCACAGAACGCCGAAATGTCAGTGAAATGCCCTGATTTCCGGTTTTTCGATTAGACAGGTTTAAACAGGCGAATCTGTAAGTTTCTATGTAAAAACATAATCAGGGTTATTCAAAGAGAATCGAAAAAGCCACCGCACGTTTGGTGACTTTTCGTTCTCTTCAATTCGGCACGATTTGGCGATCCCATTTCGGCGACCCTGCGGCGGTGTATTCAGCAAGCACCACAGGGCCGTCATAGTGCAGGGAAAAGCTGCCAAAAACCTGCCGAACACTCACCGCAAAACCCAGGCGAACGCACACCGAAACCCGCAAAAACATCTGGATTAACCCCGCCGAACACGCCGGTGAAACTCGAGCAGGAGCCGATCACAGAGCAGTGCAGCCGCTGGAAAAAGCCGACACCGCAGACGAATGGAGTGAAAAAAAACAAAAAAGCAGTACGCTTGAATGTTTAAAAAGTGAAACGCTGTTTGCAAAGAAACTACTGAACAAAAATGTCTGGAATTTACATATAAGATCCAATGAATGATAATAAAAAGGGCTGTTACAGAAAAAAGAAGAAACGATTTAAAAAAATAAAAAACGAGAAGGTTTTTGGCAAAAAAATCCCGAAAAATGCTTAAAAGATCCTAAAAAATCTATAAATAAAGAGACTTTTTACTGCAGAATATTATAATAAACGGTTTATTAGCTATTGAATTAAAACGAGAATATTTTTAACATTGAAGCCTATGGGATTCACCTGAATAAACTTGTCGAATGAAGCAACCAAATGACAGGGCATTTCGGCAACCTTTCTCTGCTGTTTTGTGTTTTCTGAATAGCCGAAGCAGTGCTTTTTTATGGGGATTTCACTGCCCTCGAACAGGCACCGAACAGGCACCGTATGTGCAGGCAATTCGCCAACATTTGGCGAATTGCCTGCTCTCTGGATAGTCGAATAGCCAAGAAAGGTAACCGAACGCTGATTTTCAGCGTTCAGTTACCTTTCGGCAGCCATTCAGATCTCTTTGAATAACCCTGATAGTCATTTTAATATATTTTTTTTAATGATTGTTTATTCTTTTTATTTTTTTTTGCAGTAACCCTTTTTATTTCTTTAACTTTTAAAAGACCCTTTTGTATTTTTTTAGGTAACATTTTTGTTTTTTATGTTTTTAAAAACTTTTCTATTTTGTAACAGACCCTTTTATTATTTTTTTAAAGGACTTTTTTTTATTAGGTAGACACATCTCCATTGGTTTTAACTCCTATTAGGAGACTATGAGGGTTATTTAGAGAGCACTGAAATGTCACTTCAGTGCTATCCCGTTCCCTGCACTTCAGCTAGGCCAATTCGCCGATCATGCTGTGAATTCAGCATTCACCGCAGGGTACCTGAAGTGCAGCGAATGAGCCGCCGAACACATCCAAAAAAATCGCTGCAAAGCCGGCAAATTGATTGGAAAAAACGCTGAAAAACCACCGAATGCATCCGACAATCCGCCGCAAAACCGCTGAATCGATACGAAAAAAGCCAACGACTCGCCGAACAGATCGCCGACCATCCGTCGGAAAAAGCTGTTTCAAGCTACTGTATGGGGTAAAGAAAAAAAAAGCAACTTTTAAAAGGTGTTTGCAAAAAAACTATTGCACGGAAATGCCTGGAAATAATATATAAGGTCTATGAATAAAAAAATGATAAGAGGTCTGTTACAGATAAAAAATGCCATTTAAAAAAAAAATCGGTAAAAAAAAATGTATTCTAAAAAATCTGGAAAAATGCCTGAAATATCCTAAGAAATAAATAAACGAGGAGACATTTTGCAGCAAATGAAAGGAATAAACAGCTGAATTTATATTTAATAAAAACAGGGATTTATTTTTTTCATTGAAACCTATGTGATTCGCCTGATTAAACCTGTTGAATGAAATCACTGAAAATCAGGGCATATCACTGACATTTTGGTTCTGTTCGGTGTCTGTGAATAGATTAACCCTTTCGCTGCTGAGGCTTTTCCCGCCTCTGTGCTGAGCTCATTTTTACCGATTTTGCTCATCATGTTTAAACGTGTTTTGAAGCTTATTTTAGTATATGACCCAGACATATTATATATCGTTCTTTCCGTCAGACTCGGTAGATTCATAATATGTCATTGTTATATGTATACGTCATGACCTGTCTGTATATTATAACAAAAAATGCAATAAAATATGAATTTTCAATAATTTACAACGTGTAAAGTGTTTTCTTTTCACATTTTAACATGCGAGCAAGTGCGGTTATATTTTGTATGGGGTGCGCTTGTTAAAAAAATTAGAGATGGGGTCTCGTTAGATTTATTTTTGGGGAAAATTACACGATTTTTAACAAACGCACCGCATACAAAAATCGTTAGTGCAGCATCATTGTTCACATTATAATTGAAATGGGAACAATATTGCTGCATTAACAAACCAAAAAAAAGAAAAAAAAGTGTTTATTTTTTTTTTATAATTTTTTTTTAAATATTTTTTTATTTTTATTTTATTTATTTATTTATTTTTACAAACTTTTTTCACTTTCGTGTTTGGTATCGTTGGAACGGCCATGCTCTGGCCGATCCAACAATACCAAACGTTAACCCCTAGCTGCCACGGATCGGGAGATAGGGAGTTCATTGGAACTCCCTATCTCCACCTTTGGTGGCAGTTAGGGGTTAACTCCAGAACTGGCGTCATCGTGCTACGCACGATGACGCCAGTCCTCAGGGGGAGTTCCCAGAGGCTTGGCCGACATCCAAGATGTCGGCCAGCTCCGGGAAAGGATCACGAACCGGCGCTTTTCAGCGCCGATTCGCGATCCAGCTCCCCAGGGGTTAATGCCAGGTACCATTTGGAAGGGCAGGCTGTGCCCTTCCAAATGGTGCCTGGATTAACCCCCGCAACGCCGCCGATCGGGAGGGAGAGAGGTCCGAAGGACCTCCCCCCCTCCCTTTCAGGCGCCTCCTCCGCACATGCGGGGGGGGCACCTGAATTAGGTGTCATCGCGCTGTCGCGATGACACCTAATTCCAGCGGCTGCGGTTCCGGATGCTGGGCTGACATCGAGGATGTCAGCCCGCACCGGGGGGGCCAGCGATCGGCCGGAACTCGGCCGAACGCTGACCCCAAAGTGAGGACGCGCTCAGCGCGTCCTCAGCACAGCAGCAGCCATGCGGAGGACGCGCTCAGCGCGTCCTCCGCATTGAAGTGGTTAACGAATATCGTTAGCTTTTGGGCTGCAGGAGGTCCCCCAAACTTTTACCCTTGTGGGCCTAATGCCCAAAGAGCTAAAACTGTAAAATTGGCAGCTGAAAGATCTGAAATATCGGGCTTCCAGAAGCTGTCAGCAGCCGATGCAAGAGAAACAGAAGAAAATAGATCTGCTGTTAAAACCTCTATAACTCAATTTTTATTACAATAATAGCTAGGTATTACTGTACAATTTGTTATATATGATTTATTTTTTTTAAATAAAAAAAAAACATGGTTTCTATAAATGCTTTTTTGAATCACTTGGTGTTGAATGGGGTTAAGAGACTTTTTTTTTCTTTTACAGTTCGGCGGAATACGCCAATGGCAATCTGGTGCAATTTTCATTTGTCAGAGCAATTCGGCAACTTTCGTTGACATCTAATAACTTCTTCGGCAACTCCAATTAGGGCAAAATACTTTTCAAATATTTTTTTTTAAAATAATTTTTTAAAATTCTGTAACAGACCTTTGTATTATTTTTTAACCCCCTTAAGGACCAATGACAAAACTGTTCCGTCATAAATGCATTGACTTTAAAGACCCTTGGTCCTTATTGGGTTAAAAGACCTTTGTTTAATTATTTTGCAACATTTTAATACATCTATATTGGTTTAACCCCTTCACTACCGAGATCAAGATATCTCGGGCTTCAAAGGCACCATCTGGTGCACCGATACAGAGACATCTCGATCTGGTGATCTTCAGCCCAACAGTAAATGACATTAGTTTGGTGCAAATTATATTGGTTTGCTTTTGGGCTGCAGAAGGTGCCCCCAAAGTTTTAGCCCTGTGGGTATAATACCCAAAGAGATAAAACTTCAAAATCGTCTGATGATGCCCTGACATTGGGCTTTCAGCAGCAGATGCAGGGAAAAAAATAAGCAAATAGACCAGCTGCTCAAACGGCTGTAACTCAATTTGGCAGTAGATGGCGCCATCTACTGGCCAAAATATATTATTTACAGTAAGAATTACAACAGGTATCAGCTCAAATATTTCTTACATTATAATTAATTAAAATAATTTAGCAAAAAAAAAAAACACTGGTTTCTGACAAGGTTTTTTTGGAAAATCACTTGATAGTGAAGGGATTAAATATCTATTAGGAGAATAGGAGAGTTCTGGGTTTTTTCTTAAAAAAAAATTTGCAGTTCAGTGAAATTCGCCAAGGCCTCTTCTGCACTCTTCGCCGCTTTTAGATGCTTTTTGGTGACGTTCTCTATCTTTTTCGTGGGGCTTCGGCAACTCCGTCTTCGGTGAACTACATTCACTAAATAGTGTATTCATCGTATATTCGGCGAAATGGATTCACCCGAAGTGAGCTAAAATTGGCTGAAAAGCAAAGCACCGACGTTGCATTCAATTTGTGAATAGAACCTTTTGTCTCACAAATAAAGCTACTGGCTCTGGGTGGTTTTGAAGGGGTGCACCCCCCCCCCCCATTGTTTCTGGGATAATAGGTAAGATGGAAATGCTGTTAATGCAATATTTTTTCTGAAGGGATGCCGTTATTTACCATGCTGCAGAATGTACCTTCTTTATGGGGATCTCACTGCCGTCGAACAGGCAACGTATTTCGCTGCATTTCACCAAAATTTGCCGAACTGCCTGCTTTCTGAATAGCCGGATGGCCACGACATATCACCATATGGGTAAATTCACTGTCCGGTGCCATTTTGGGGCCAGATCATCTCTCTCTGAATTACCACCTAAGTAACAGTTCCCCCCCCCTTTTTTTTTTCTTACATTTTTTTTAACCCGGTTTCGATGTTCGCTTTGAGTTCAGGCAGAGGTTTATAAGCCGGGGATCATTTATCCAGCACCGCTCCGGCCAGTTTCCCTCCAGGCTCAATGCGCACAGTATAAAGTTGCAGCTGATATTATCAGATGATCGGAACTTGCAGCTGCTGTCGGTATTTTGTCATTCCCCGTGTCCAATGTGGCAGCCAATAACATTTAATGGAGCTGGCACTTAGTAAGCGATGCATTAACAGGGTGAGGATATTGTCAATGTTTATGCGAGTCTGATCGTTACGGCGCCCGCGCCGCTGTCATCCTGCTTTACTACGAGCATCGTAAGAACAGGCAACAAGACAACAATGGCAACATTTGACAAATATTTCCCGGGACAATTTGCTCAGCTCCTCCCACCAATGGTTTCAATGCCCCGCCTACTCCCCCCTCAAAATTTCAATTTTCCACAGTTCTGTTCACCAATTGTTTCCAAAGCCTGGCCCCCCCCCCTGTAATTTCCAAAGCTCCACCCTACAATGGTTTCCACAGTCTTGGCCATTTCTTCCCATAGTTCTGTCCACCAATTGTTTTCACTGCCTCGCCCCCCGGTAGTTTCCAAAGCTCCACCCTACAATGGTTTCCACAGTCTTGTCCTGCCATTTCTTCCCATAGCTTTGTCTACCAATGGTTTCTCCAGCCCTGTCCCGCCATTTTTTCCCATAGTTCTGTCCACCAATGGTTTCCACAGCCTTGTCCTGCCAGTTATGCCCGTAGTTCTGTCCACCAATGGTTTCCACAACCTTGTCCCGCCCTTTTTTTCCCATAGTTCTGTCCACCAATGGTTTCCACAGCCTTGTCCTGCCATTTCTTCCCATAGTTCGGTCCACCAATAGTTTCCACAGCCTTCTCCTGCCATTTTTTCACATAGTTCTGTCCACCAATGGTTTTCACAGCCTTGTCCCGCCCTTTTTTCCCATCATCCTGTCCACCAATGGTTTCCACAGCCTTGTCCCACCCTTTATTCCATAGTTCTGTCCACAAATCTTTTCCACATCCCTTTTCCTGCCATTTTTTCCTGTATTTCTGTCCACCAATGGTTTCCACAGCCTCGTCCCGCCATTTTTTCCCATAGTTCTGTCCACCAATGGTTTCCACAGCCTTGTCCCGCCATTTTTTCCCATAGTACTGTCCACCAATAGTTTCCACAGCCTCGTCCTGACATTTTTTCCCATAGTTCTGTCCACCAATGGTTTCCACAGCCTTGTCCTGCCATTTTTTCCCATAGTTCTGTCCACCAATGGTTTCCACAGCCTTCTCCCATCATTTTTTCCCACAGTTCTGTCCATCAGTGGTTTCCACGGTCTTGCCCTGCCATTTTTTCCCATAGATCTGTCCACCAATGTTTTCCACAGTCTTGTCCCATCCTTTTTCTCCCATAGTTCTGTCCACCAATGGTTTTCACAGCCTCCCCTACAAACATTTTTCACAGCTTCGCCCCCTAGTGGTTTCCACGGTCCCGTCTGCTTATTTTTCCCACAGCCCCGCACACTGACTGAACAGGAGGGCATTCCTGTAGGATGGCTTCTGCACGCACTGGCCCCTCCCCCTGCGGTATGCCGCAAGTCGTGTGGGAGGGGGAGGCTTTAAAGTACAATATTTCCTTTGTTTTCACATTATATAGATCATCAAAAATCGCTGATCTATATAAAGGGAGAACTAACCTGGGAAATGGACAAGCGGAGTTTTACCCACGACAGAGGCGCTTTAACTCACAGGAAAAGCCACGTGCTATAATGACAATTATGGCTGAACAAATCATTTTTTAAAAAAGTGGACAAATCTAATAGTCTACAGCCAAGCTTTCTGTCTCCTGGGCTCTTAAAACCCTGTAACCTGATATCCATCCTCGACCCCCTACACACAACAGCATAAACTCCCACCCCATACTGTGAACAGGAAAGATAAGGAGCAGACCGCTGAGTCTGCAGCATGCTGAAGGGTGCTGTACAAGCAGAATTAACCGTTCGTAGGTAGAAAGTAAACAAATGGTTTCAAGTGCTAAAATGCTTCTTTTACCAGACTGGATTTATTGAGGTGAAATAAAATGCTATAAAAGCTACAAATCTACATGTAGGAGAGACATACTGAGTTTTTTTCTTTCTTTTACACAGCGAGGCACTCCCCTCTGGTGGGTGCCTGTAGGCACATGCCTACTTTGCCTAATTGTAAAGCCAGTCCTGCTGAGGGACTGATTATTGTCTCGGAACTGACTTGCACCTGGCTGAAATATGTTAAACCAGGGTGGTTTTTCCATCCGTTTGTATTTTTCCCAATGCAAACTTTATGCCCAGTGGAAATGTACTTTTATTGCTGTATGTGAATTTGGAGATGTGTTTTGGAGGTGCAGACCTTTCTTTTGTGTAGAATGTTTGCGTAATCTGTGATTATGCAAGAAAGCTATCTGTTTAGCTGCTGCATGATTGAGGATTTGTAATCTACCCTTGTCAAGCAAACACTGTCCCAATGGATTATGTAAATGGTATGTGATAACTGATTGCATATTTGTTTTTTTTTTTTTTTTTTTTTTTTTTTATTCAAAATTTTTTATTTTGAAATATGTCATCATACAAGTAAACATATAGTGTGGGCCTCGCAGGGCCGCACAGGCATCAAAGACAAGAACTATTTATCCAGGAAGCACTGCGACTGATTGCATATTTGTGTGCTTCACCCTGTTATCCGTTGACTGAGAGGATTAATCTGCCAGTTTTTTCTAGCCAGATGAACTCACTTATGTACATCAACCAGACGTACTCATGTAAGAACCTGAGGAGGACCAGAATGAAGCCTGCAGTGGTTTTGAAACATACCAATCAGAACTGTTGGGGTGGGCGGGAAGCTTGAAGAGTGTGTGTGTTATACTGGTGGGTTTTTCCAATTAAGTCAGTTGATCCTGTTTGAACACACAGCCTGTCTGGTGTCTCATTCAGGGTACACAATCACCCTCAGGAGACACAGCGAGGCCATCTGGAAATCCAAAGAGGCAGAGGATCAGACCAAGCGGACCTGGAGCTACAGATCAGGCTGCTTGAGTTCCGTGCAACTCAGCAGCCAGGCTGATCTGCGTAAAGGAGGGTGTCTGAAGAGCAGGACAGACGGACAAGAGCTTTCCGTCACAATTATTATGGTCTGCACCAGGTAAAGGTGCAACCCAAATGCTCTCCCACCAGGGAACACATATTACCCCCTTGCTGGACCACCAGGGATTTAGCCCACTCGCCGTAAAATAAGGTAAACAGAAGAGGAGGCAAAACGTTTTATTTTTACATAGTGCGCTGAAATGGGCAGCTGAGCCACTGCTGCGACCGTAGGGGCCCAAAGCGTTCTGATGGCAGCCCTGCCTACAGGATAAATGAATAAATAACATTAGATATTATTTTAATGTTCACATGATTCAGGAGCAATCTTTACATAAAATACCTTCCATTTTTACAAAATTCTTTTTTTTACAGTATAAAGTGACTTGAAGTGAAGAGGATAAAGTGACTGGAAGTGAAGAGGATAAAGTGACTGGAAGTGAAGAGGATAAAGTGACTGGAAGTGAAGGGGATAAAGTGACTGGAAGTGAAGAGGATAAAGTGACTGGAAGTGAAGGGGATAAAGTGCCTGGAACTGAAGGGGATAAAGTGACTGGAAGTGAAGAGGATAAGGTGCCTGGAAGTGAAGGGGATAAAGTGACTGGAAGTGAAGAGGATAAAGTGCCTGGAAGTGAAGGTGATAAAGTGACTGGAAGTGAAGAGGATAAAGTGCCTGGAAGTGAAGAGGATAAAGTGCCTGGAAGTGAAGAGGATAAAGTGCCTGGAAGTGAAGGGGATAAAGTGACTGGAAGTGAAGAGGATAAAGTGACTGGAAGTGAAGAGGATAAAGTGCCTGGAAGTGAAGAGGATAAAGTGCCTGGAAGTGAAGAGGATAAAGTGACTGGAAGTGAAGGTGATAAAGTGACTGGAAGTGAAGAGGATAAAGTGCCTGGAAGTGAAGAGGATAAAGTGCCTGGAAGTGAAGAGGATAAAGTGCCTGGAAGTGAAGGGGATAAAGTGACTGGAAGTGAAGAGGATAAAGTGACTGGAAGTGAAGAGGATAAAGTGCCTGGAAGTGAAGAGGATAAAGTGCCTGGAAGTGAAGAGGATAAAGTGCCTGGAAGTGAAGGGGATAAAGTGACTGGAAGTGAAGAGGATAAAGTGACTGGAAGTGAAGAGGATAAAGTGCCTGGAAGTGAAGAGGATAAAGTGCCTGGAAGTGAAGAGGATAAAGTGACGCTCCGGGCATTAGTAAAGGAAGGGGCTCCCAGCTAACACATTTGTTTCCAGTGATAACACAGTGACCTGGAAATATCACGGTATGAGAAAAGCTCGCTAAGAATAACTACTTTTATCTCCTCGCAGCTATCAAGTAACGCGCTGTTCCTGATCCATCATCAACACAGTCACCCTGCATCCCATTACTTCTCATACTCTGCCATTTACCCTCACCTCTGTATGTCAGCCTGCTTGCCTTTAGATTGTAAGCTCACTGGAGCAGGGTCCTCTTTTCCTACCGAATTCAGTTTCTCAAACTTATTTGCTAATTTTATATTTGTTTTGTCCCATGCACAGTACAGCTCTGTGGACTATGTTGGTGCTTTATAAATCATTGCACTTGAGTTGTCAGGTGACTGGCTTGGAGTTTGGTCTGTGACCTTCGTAGATATTCTGTACGCTAGAAATTATTAGAGGTGTGCACGGCTGAAAAATTTGTTTTGTTTCGTTTCAAAATAATTTCGTTTTCGGAATTTCGTTGCATTTTGTTTGGAATCTCAGATCACTAAAAAAAAAACATTGCAATTTGGGATCGATTCGATATTTGATATCGATTCGAATTTCGGGTCACTAAATAAGGAAACAATCAATCAAATCCTTCTGTCAAAAGGCAAGCTAGGGTTAAATATTGAGCTGTCTATTGGCCTGTGGTGCTGACAACAGATTCAGCACCACAGGCCAATTTACAGGGACGGGCTGCTTTGTGAAACAGTCAAACGGGACTGATTCGTTTCATAATGTCGTTTGTACTTGTATTGTAAATTGGGATCGATTTGATATTAGATATCGAGTCTAATCTCAGATCACTAAATAAAAAAAACAATAAATTAAATCCTTCAGGAATCATTCAATCAATAGTTCTCTTGTGCCCTCCGACATTTTACTCATATCGCAGCTTTATTATTTTATCCATACAAATTCAAAATTGATATTAAAAAAAAGAATGGATAGGAAAGGCTGCTGTTCTGCTGTTTCACGATTTTAGGACATTTTTACATCTCCAGCCGTGTCTGCTATTTCATTATATTTTTCTGGGTCTGAACATAATGTAGGGACTCAAAGCACGTATTAAAAAATCCGCAGGGAACAATTGCTTTTTTCATGTAGGGGCCAAAAAGCAGCTTGACCGAAGAGCAGGGATTATCTCTAGCACCTCTACTGACGCCATAGTTAATTCTTATGTCCCTTTGGAGAAGGAGGCAGCTTGTTCTGATTAGGCTTGTGCACCGATTTTTTTTTCGGTTCGATTCGGTTCGATTTTTCGGATTTTTAAACTTTTCGATTCGGCTCGTTTCGACCGATTTCTGTTTCGATTCGGTTCAGCTCGACTCGTTTTTCGTGTACATATTTTTTTCGGAATATCGACCATTTTTCGTATTTTCGTGTCACTTTGCTCGTTTTTTGTATCGACTTTTCGTAATTTCGGAAATTTTCGTTTTTCGGAATTATACATGTTTTCGGAATATCGACCGTTTTTCGTATTTTCGTGTCACTTTGCTCGTTTTTTGTATCGACTTTTCGTAACTTCGGAGATTTTCGTTTTTTCGGAACGTCTTTTCTCCTCGTTTCAAAGCAATAAATTTCTATTTGACACATTTCAAGTCCATTCGAAAATTCCGAAAATATTTCGTTTCGGCTCGGAAAACTTTTCGGATCTGCCATTTTCGGATCTAAAAATTTTCAGAAATCCGGCTGCATCCGAAAACACGAATCGGGAAATTTCGTGAAAATTCCGAAACCCGAAACGCACATCCCTAGTTCTGATACGAAGGATGGATGAGAGCTGTGTGCATACACATATCCGATCCATCGGCCGCCTCTCTGTGACTACTCGTTACGTTACCGCAGTTGGTCCCAGAGAGGGTGATGTCGGCGTGCTCTCTGCATGCTGACATCACCAGTGACCGATCGGGCGGCGCTGTGTGGGCTGCGACGCTGGTGACGCTGTGTGGGCTGTGACACTGGTGACGCTGTGTGGGCTGGAGGAAACTCCTCCAATTTACCAAGCAATTCTGCCAGATCGGGGGGGAGCTGGGAAGAAAAGGGGGACCACTGCTCACATGCTGACCTCTTAAAAGCAGTAACATAGTCGGGAGAAACAGAGTGCTATTTCTCGGTTCGGAAAGTCCAAATTCAGATTTGCCAGAATTTAGATTTCCGATAAAATATGGCATCAAATATCGGCTTTCGCGGCTATACTTTTTAATGGAAATATCGGCTTAAGCGATTTAATTCGAATTTATCGATATGCCGATTCCTGAAAACATGTCTAATGCTGAAAGGTGTAGGATAAATGGCTCTTCGGATGCTTGTAGCGGCGTTTAATATATTGGTCTGGCTTTTGCTGTACGGAGTTTACGCATTGCGAGTTTTAATGTTACATTCCAGACATGCGAGTTTTACTGTAACCGTGGAATATTAACGTTGGGACTTGCGGGTTGGAAATATTAATGTACGGGCTTGAACTTTATTCTATGACAGCGTAAATTCCAATGTACGAACTTGCGCTTTATATTTACAGTACTGAGGTTGTGTGTTTTACTGTAAATGCGGATCTTATTGTACAGCGATTGCGCTTTCCGTGATTAATGTTACTAACGGTAATCTTGCAGGTGAACCTTTGGCGGCCATTGTCGAGCGTAACGATTACATGCGTCTTGGAGGTGATTACTGTGCATCAGGCAACAATTACTGCTTGACTTGGAATAGCCAGCCAGGACATCAAATATACTCCATAAATATGAGCCATCCTGTGACTTATAAATGATTTTTTTAACCCCTTGAAGACCATTTGCAGGAAATATGTTACCATTTTACCAGTAGTCCAACTGGGGGGATTGGGGGAGTCACATCCAGGCCGGTCCCTTTAAATAGAGCCCTATGGTGCACATTCTCACGACAGAAGGTCAGATCTAAGCATCCGTGCTGGTTTTGTTTCACTACAGCCGGGTTAAGGTTACCGGATCACAGCGGTAATTTTATACAGAAGGATGTCGGCGATTTCATGCCGGCTTTTGGTTCTGGGCTCGAAGCCCACCAGAATAAAAATAATCAGGTTTATCCTCGTCTTACCTATTCAGCTTCTTGTTCTGACCCGCGTTTGTCCTCCGTCAACAATTTTAAGATCTTAATGTTGCCACCAAGAGATTTTAAGGATCTATTTTAATATTAGCCAAACCCGTCAATATCTAGAAGTGAGAGAATTTTTTTTTCCATCCAGTCTTTGAATCTTCTGTAAAAGAAACCTGTAGCGGAATTCTACTGCGACGTTAACGATCAACATTTTTAGGCTTTTCAAAAAAAAAATTCTATTCTAGGGGGGTTATTCAGAGAGCACCAAAATGTCACCAACATTTCGGTGCCCTCTCGTTCCCCGCACTTCCCTGCACTTCGGGAATCAAAGTTCCCCACCCTGCGGTGAATTCAGCATACACCGCAGTGTCCCCGGAGTGCAGTGAAAATCCGCCGAACACCCACCAGAACCGCTGCAAAAAAACATGCCGAACACCACGGAAAAAGCCGATGAGCCGCCGATCACAGCGCAGACCAGCTGCCGGAAAAAGCCGACAAGCTGACGAACGGGGTAAAATAAAAATAAAAACACGATTGAAAAAAAACTACTGAACGAAAATGCCTGGAATTTACATATAAGATCCTATGAATGATAATAAAAGGTCTGTTACAAGAAAAAGAAAAAACGCTGTTAAAAAAAAAAGGAAAAAAATTTGCAGAAAAATTCCTGAAAAATGCCTAAAAGATCCTAAAAAATCAATAAATAAAGAGACTTTTTGCTGCAGATTAAAATAATAAACGGTTTATTAGATATTGATTAAAAACTGGAGTATTTTTAACATTGAAGCCTATGGGATTCGCCTGAATAAACCTGTCGAATTAAACCACCGAACAGCAGGGCATTTCAGCAACTTTTCTCTGCTGTTTGGTGTCTCTCAATAGATTAACCATTGCTTCTCTATGGGGGATTTTACTGCCGTCGAACAGGCACCGTACTGGCTGGCAATTCTCCAATATGTGGCAAACTTCCTGCTCTCTGAATAGCCGAATGGCCCCGAAATGTCATCGTACGGGAAAATTCCCTGTTCGGTGACATTTCGGAGCCAGATCGTCTCTCTCTGTATAACCCTGTAAGTGTCCTTATTTTTGGCACAAATTCCTCTTTATTTAGTGGGGCTCCATGTATTTAAAATATATTTATTTATAAAATCCGCTATTTTGTCCCTCTTTTTATATTGTAAAGCAGTGACGTATAAATGATATCGGTGATAAATAATAAAAATAATCTCTATCACATCGGGGGTGTGACAGGTTACCGTGAAACATTAGAAAAAAGGAAAAGAAAACGAAGAAAAAAACCAAAAAAAAAACCATGGTCACGATCACATGGTCCGCTTTGATTTTTACATTGAGAAACGAGTCACTCGTTAAGGTAAAACTTTATTTATGTAAATAAAAAAAAAGCCACGAGATCAAAACATTTTAGTGCAAAAAAAAACAAAAACAAGGCTTGTGATAATTAATCCACGCTACAATTCATTCGTCATCATATCTCAATAAACAGAAAAATATGCAATATTAAAAAAAATGTAATTTACTCAGTATTTACAAAAAAATGATATTTAAATATAACTTTGGGTGCGTCGAGTCTACATATAAACAGAGGGGAATACATGTTTCTATCTGATGTAAAGGTGTACTTTGATACTTTGATAAATCTTGTTTAACTGCAAACAATTCAGCAACGCTTTCCTTTTTTTTTTTCCCTTCGTTCTTCCACGTGGAGGTCGCGCTACAGGGCTGTGATTACCGGAGATTGTACGGTATTTCAACCTGCATGAAAGAAATTAAATCGTTTAGTGTTCCAATGTGCAGAAAAACTCCTAAAAAGCTTGGTTACTAGTCTGTCTGATCTTCTAGCAACTACCTCAAACAACCATCAGAATACAAAAAAACAATAAATATCGACTGTCAGATCACATTTATTGATAATAAGACCCTTTGCTGTTGCTTTTTTATGTTTATCAGCCCTTGTATATATGTATACACACTTACATTTTACCTACAGTCTAACAATAAACTTGTATATTATAAAAAAATATGTTAATATTATATTTTTATTATTATTATTTATTTTATTTAATATTTTATTATTTTTGTTCTTTTTTATTCTTTTTTTTAATTTAATTATTCTTTGCATTCTTCCTTTCTTTCGTGCTCATGTTTTGTAATGTGTTTTTTTTATGTGTGTTTTTTTTTTAATGTTACGTTCCTTATACGGCAGTTTATTTATGACCTGTATCTAATTTATATATAATTATATGTTTTTTTTTCTATGGCTTTATATGATAGTTTTTCTTTGTAAATTGCTTATAGACTTTTTCCTGTTTTTGTTCTTGTTTTTCATTTTTTTCTTTAATGCGTTTTATATTTTTTTCCTTCCCGGAGAGTAAACTTCTGTCACCTGAAGACTAATACAGCTCAATATATACTTAATAGATTAAAAACATTACATAAAATTTTATTTATTTTATTTATTGTATTTATAAAGGATTTTACCAGGAAGGATACATTGAGATTTCTCTCGTTTTCAAGTATGTCCTGGGTTCATGAATATTGAATTGTTACAGTCGTTACAGAAATACAAAGTAATAAAATGCAAAGATATTAAAAACAAAACAAATATACAGATTAACAGAAAAATAAATATGATGAAAAATATGATAAGCATCTGCTTTCATCATTTTTTATCTGGGTAACCGAGTCACTTGCAACAAAACTTATTTTTAACAATTTATTCATAACAAGTTGCTGATTACGGAATAAATATTTAATGTTAAACAAGTATTGTCGATATTTTTTTACTAAAATAACCGTAAAGTTAAAACGGCTTTGCTGGTAGAATTTATTGCAGTAGGTCAATTTTTGAATACAATTAGAATTCTACAAAATGCTTGCTAAATAAAGAATCAGTTACCTGAAAGGGGCTTTGGAACATGTTGATTTAAATATGATAGGAATTCTATCTAGGAATGCCGATTTTATTATACTAAAATATTTCCCCCTCTCCACACACACCCTTAATAGTTCAGTTAAAAAAAATTGTGTTTGTATGTGATTATTTTTAAATGAATAATTTTATTTGGAAAAAAAAATAATATTAATTATAATATGTAAATATTGTATATTTACTATAAAATATTTAAATGTTATTAATTTATTATACATTATTATATTATATAATCCACGATCTCTGCTCATCAATTTCCTGTGCCTGGCGCTGGGACTTGGTTAAATGGATTACCAATAAATATGATGACCCGCCACACAGAACTTCTAATAATTGACAAAATAAAAAAGTTTTATAAAATAACTATAATCAATGTTTTTGTCCTGAAAGACTTTTATCAAAACAAGACCAAGTCTTTTTATATTTACTAGTCTTGTGTTGTGGTTTATCGTATTTATTTATTTATTATTTTATACAATATTTTATTTATTTTATTTATAATATTGTGTTTTTTTTTTATTATTATTTATTTTAACCCGTGAGCTACATAAAATCAGAGAATGGAATTTTTTCATTTCGGTTGTTCATGATGAGATGTTTCGGATCAGTCAGGGTTTCTCAAATTCTGTAGTCGCTATGTCATCTTTCTGTCCACTCCTTAACGGGTGAGGGACGCATTGGAAAAAAATAAAATATGTCTCTTTTGGACAGTTAAGGAATTAAGCCCATAAAATTTCATACTAACAGCTGAACGCTAATAGATCTGGCGATGCCGTGACAAGTATGAGAGCATCTATTCCATCCTGAGAGTCCTCTCCGGTTACGTGTTATTCTAGAACCAGTGCGCTGTGATAACAAAGGGAGCTAATCAGACAAATGACATGGGAAACGTGGGGTTTATTCGCTAAGCTGCGAACTGATGGAACGCTGCAAATTATAAGTAAAAATATTCAATTTGAGTGTAAACTGGAATTTTTTAAATTTAGCAATTTTGACCTGATAATTTGGGATTCCCATGTAGTTCTAAAAAATAATAATAATAATAATAATAAATTTCCCCACTTAGTGAACATCTCCTACACTGTAAAGGGAAGCTGGAAGATGCTCTACTCTGGCTGAATTTAGGATTTTTTTGTTTTGTGTCACCGATGCTTCGAATTCTGTCCTGGAGGCATGAGACCCTTAACTTTGAAAGTGTTGAGTAGGATGCTAATTTTAACCCCTTCACTACCAAGTGATTTTCCAAAAAAAACATTGTCAGAAACCAGTAGTTTTTGTAAAATAATTTTTGAATAAATAAATAGTTATAACTGTAAATAACCTATTTGGCCAGTAGATGGCGACATCTACAGCCAAATTGAGTTACAGAGGTTTGAGCAGCAGGTCTATGGTTTTTTTTCTCCCTGCATCGGCTGCTGAAAGCCCGATATGTCAGAGCATTCCTCAGTTGATCTTACAGCTTTAGCTCTTTGGGCATTATGTCCACAGGGCTACAACTTTGGGGGCACCTTCTGCAGTCCAATAGCAAACGAATTTCATTTGTTTTTGGGCTGCAGATCAGTCAATCGCGATATCTTGATATGTCGATATAGGGGCACCAGATGGTGCCTTTCAAGCTTGATAAATCTCGAAAGTGAAGGGGTTAAGCACACATTGACAAAAATGCAAAAACATAAAAAAATCTACCAGGGCAGCACTTTTGGGGCCAAACCTGCTCTATTCCCACTGGTAATTGTGCACAATTCTGTGTTATTTATTTAGAAAACTGTATTTTGTTGTGAATAAAGTATTAAAAAAGGAATTTTAAAAGGCGAGCAATATATATTTTTACAGTTTTGAAACTGTGATTGGTTTGTGAGATATACAGGGTTATTCAAAGAGATTCGAAAAGTCACCGCACGTTTGGTGACTTTTCGTTCTCTTCATTTCGGTTCCTTTTGCCGATCCCATTTCGGTGACCCTGCGGTGTATTCAGCAAGCACCACAGGGTCCCCAAATTGCAGGGAAAAGCTACCGCAAACCCGACGAAAACGAACCGCAAATCCCCGGCGAATGCACACCGAAAACCCGCAAAAACATCTGGATTAACCTGCCGAAAACCACAGAAAAACCCGAGCAGGAGCCGATCACCCACAGCGAAGCCGCCGGAAAAAGCCGAGACCGCAGACAGACTGAAGTGAATAAATTATGAAAACAGTTTGCTTGAATGTTTGAAAATGAAAAGCTGTTTGCAAAGAAACTACTGAGCGAAAATGTCTGAAATTTACATATGATCCAATGAATGATAATAAAGAGGGCTGTTACAGAAAAAAGAAGTAAACTAGAAAAAAAAAAATCGGACTTTTAAAAAAATAAAAAAAATAAATGCTTAAAATATCCTAAAAAATCTATAAATAAAGAGACTCTTTACTGCAGAATTTTATAATGAACGGTTTATTAGATATTGAATTAAAACCGGAATATTTTTAACATTGAAGCATATGGGATTCGCCTGAATAAATCTGCCGCATGAAACCACCGAATGGCAGGGCATTTCGGAAACCTTTCACTGCTGGTTTGTGTTCTCTGAATAGCCGAAGCATTGCTTCTCTATGGGGATTCACTGCCCTTGAACAGGCACCGAACAGGCACCGTATGTGCAGGCAATTCGCCAGGATTTGGTGAACTGCCTGCTCTCTGGATAGCCGAATGGCCAGGAAAGGTAACCGAACACTGACTTTCAGCATTCGGTTACCTTTCTCAAGCAATTCGGATCTCTTTGAATAACCCTGATAGAGTTAGAAACGAACAATTTAGTTCCTGATTTTTTTTCCAGCTTGTAAGATCAGGGCCCTCCACACCTCTTGTTTCTGTTCCTATGTTTGTTTTTAATTGTCCCACTCCCTATTGGCTATTGTAAAGCGCTACGGAAACTGATGGCGCTACATAAATGATAATAAAAATAGAATTCTTCAATTTTCTTTGAATCAATCAGGATATAAAAAAGAAAAAGGCTGTCATAATAGTTTTTTCTAGGACAGTGGTGACTAGTCGTGTTTTAGGCCAGGGTTCTGTAAATGATGTGGATCCCTTGTAGCAGATATAGGCAGGTGTAGGATGAGGTATTACCAGTCTTAGGGCCCTACTACATTCTTTACGCACAATTGTGCGTGTGCACAAAAACGCATTAACGCGAGGGGCAAAACCCTTTGCGCTGAACTTCGTATTACGACGTTCGCGCGCAAAATGCACGTTAACGTCTAACACGAGTGACCCTGAGCGAACCCTTTGTGAGCGCAATTTAGTGCGCGCATCCTATACTTAACATTGTGAGCGCAAATGCGATTGTTTGCTGGTGCGCGCATGGTATTACAATCTTAACGCAAAATTTAACGGACAACGTTTGCGCGCATAATTTTAATGTCTTTGAAAAGCTGGTGGTAACGGCAAAGTGTAACAACCTGACCGTACCAAACTGCGGATTCACAATGGAGAACGTCAAATCGCGCGTTTTTTTTTTACTAGAATCGTCAAAAATGACGGCCACTACCTTGTCTTCCATCGGAACGTACGTCTGTTGTGCGCAGTCCGCACAAAATGCTGGACTCGCGTTAAAAATTACATTGCGCTCACTGATTTCTGAGCGCAACAGTACTTTGCTCGCATTTTTGCACATCGGTTTTACGAGCGCAATTTCCCGATGGATGAAAAAATGGGCGAGGAATGTAATTCCAGCGGTGACTTTCGTGCGTTAACGTTTAACGCTTTGCGGAAAAAAACACGCGTTTAGCGTGCGTTTTTGCGTTAAGAATGTAAGAGAGCCCTAAGAGTTGTTGGGCTTAACCATGAAAGAAAGAAACCACAAAAGGGGTTTGACTAAATAAGCAACCAAAAATGAGGCGCTAGTGAGGGACGCCAGAGATCAGGATTGTCGTAATCCAGCCAAGGGTCAGGGCGGACAGCGACCAGAGAGAGGTCAAAGAAACAACCTGGTCTGAAGTACAGAATCAATGTAGCAAGCAGGAACCATGAACCTGCACTAACCCTCTGGTGAAAAGGATATACAGTATATATATACACAGGTTGGGCGCCCCTAATCCAGAATTCTAAAAACCAGAAAACTCTGAAATCTGGAATATTCTGAGCCTTCTGGATTTTGGATACACTCTGGATGGGTAGCTCTTCTCTATTTTTCTGAGATGCGGCTCCCGAGCAGTGCAAGAGACTACTGCCCACGTTGGGGGCTTCTGGGCAGTCCCAGCGCGTGTGATATGCTGCATGGAGTCATGCTGGTTCTGAGCAGCATGTCCTCGAAGAAATGCCGCAGAGTGCTCCCAGCATGTGTACACACGGGTGCTGCATCAGGAAGGGGATTGTGGACTCTCCTGCTGTGATCTCCTTCTGTAAGACGTCTGATTCACTCGGATTCTGAAACCCATATGAATCCGGAATGCTTTAGGTCCCAAGCATTCTGTATAAAGGGTGCTCAACTTGTATATGACCCTTCCCCAGGTGAAGAGAGTCAGGCCTATGCATTGCAAATCCATATCAACAGACTATACCGAAGAGTAGCAAGAAAATAACACTAGTATGGATCGTCTTTCAAGCCACCCAAGGTTCCGGACGGTAATGCACAACTAGTGTATTGTTGACAGGCCAATGTCTCTCAATACCTTTGCATTGAGAGGCATTGTATTGTCTGAGCAGTCATGTGAGCATTTGGCCCAATGACAGCATTTGCTTCAGGAAGAAGTAGACTTGTCCTGGTGGAAAATCACCAAGGAAGACCTTTACGCTGCGAACTAGGTCAATGTAAGATCCTTTAAGCAATGGGTGGAGCTAGGAGGTTTAGGGGAAGAGTTAAATTTAATCCCTCCCGACATCCCTCTTTCTACTGAGATCATCCATATAAATATCATTGATAAGTCTGGCCATCAACCAAACCGAATGACTTCAGATCAGAGTTGTTATTATATTGCAAACTCCACCAAAAAGTCCACCTATATCCTTCTTGACCATGGTTCCTGCTCCTTGCACTGTCCTAATCTGTGTCCATATACAAACTGTATCGATATGTGTGTGTTTTCATTAAGATTAATCCATTCTTAAATTAAATTAAGTCCTACTGGCCTACGTCTTGCACCAACAACTCTACAATATTTATATTATTTCTTTAATGTTCCTCACCCAAAAAAGCATGCAATACAGGTTCACGTTGTTAATGGTATGAGGATGTTGACGTGTGTCAGTAAGATACATGCCTTTTTTAGCTGTTTCATATTGCTTCCTCTTATGGCTTCCATAAGGTCATCGCGCACTGATCGCTGAGGAGTGGACGGTCTTGACAAGTCTTCTGTTTTCTTTTCTGATATTGACCTTAATGAGTTTTTGATATCTTTCAAGATGTTGTTTTGCTCCTTTTTGCTCCTTTTTCCCTTTCCTTTGTGTCCGTTCTGAAGTTTGTGGGCAGATCTTTCGTGCTGTTTGATAACTTCGGCGATATTTCTGGATGGGACCTTTTTCTCCTTAATGAGTGGAATTATAGATGGTGGTGGAGGTGGCACTGGTGGAGGAGGTGGTGGCGGTGGTGGTGGTGGAGAAGGCGGCAGTGTATTTTCCGGCTGCAATTTCCTAGCTGCTTTTGGAGATGACCATGGTGAAGCTCTTGGGGAAGAATACGGTGAGACTCCTGGAGTTCCTTTTTGCAAGGTCTTGGTTCTCAAATTTGATGTAGGATCATAACCAGATTCCTTTTGTTCCTGCATTCGTCTCTGCCTTTGTTTGTCCATGTTTCTGGTCAAAATGCTCGTCATAGACATTCGCGGTCCTGGAAGCTCAAAGTGATATCCTAGTTTGACGATGCTAGTGTTGTCTTTCAGCAGTTTTGCTATCTCCATTTCCACCTGGCTACCCATGATATGCCTCTGGTTGTGGAACCTGAGTTCTGTCAATACACTGTTGCCATACTGTAGAGCTCTCATGATGGCCAATATACCCTTTCCTGTAATGAAGTTTGATTCTATGTTTAGACTCGTAATGCTTTTATTAACTCTTAGCATGGTAGCGATAGCGATAGCAACGTTGTCGTCAGCATGGGTGTTTGCTAAACTGAATACTTTCACTACTGTATTATCTTTTAGGGCCTGTGCAAATGATACCAACGTCTCGGTTGTAATATTTTCTATGTTGTTTAGATTTACTTCGTAGGTATCAGGGTCATTCGCCTTTACACTTTCAAGCGCATCCTCAATGACGGTTGGGTTGGAAAGAGAAAGGCCAGCTGTTGACCTAGGAGCGATTGGCAACTCCATTGGCTTGCCGGATTTCATGCCATTTTTGCTATAACCATTGCACATGCTGCTAATGTTCGTCGATCCATTACATTTCGGAGTCGGACTTTGAGTGGAACTTCCAGCTTCAGACTTAATATCTTCTTTAATTTCATCTTTTTCACTTCCCTCCGACTCGCTGACTACTTCCTGTTCTTCGTCCTCTTCATCTTCTTCTACCACTTCTTTGACTTCCTCTTCTTCTTGTTCTTGCCCTTTCACCTCTTCTTTCTCTTCTTCTTCTTCTTCCTCTTCTTCTTCTTCTTCATCCTCCTCAGTATAGACCTCTTCTGAAACTTCACTGTTGCTGCCTATGAAATCCTCTTCCTCACTTGACTCTTCTTCCTCTTTAGAACTCTAAAGAATGAAGACAAATATGATTGAATTGGTGAAAACAACACTCATCTTTGTGAACAGTTCTTAAGAATGCGTATTTATGGGATTTATTTGAAGTGATGCGTTTCTTTAGGTTTTCCACCATTTAATTGAAATGATATTCTAGGGGGTCTTTGTTTTGTTTTTACCGTTGTTTTAACAAGTCAACAGGTTTTAACAAGTTGTTTTAATAAGTCAACGTATCAGCTCTAGCATTTCTCTAATTTACATCCATTATTTATTTCCTTCCTTTTATATAGGTAATAAATAATTCTAGGTCAGTAACTACAAGTCTTTGGTCTCTTCTTTTAAATGGGAATAACTCGCTAAAGGCAGAAAATGAATAATGGATGTAAAATGAATATATTTATTTATTGATAAAGTATTTTACCAGGAAGGATACATTGAGATTTCTCTCGTTATCAAGTATGTCCTGGGTTCTTGAACATTGAATTGTTACAGTCGTTACAGAAATACAAAGTAATAAATGCAAGATATTAAAAATGACACAAATATGCAGATTAAACCAGAAAATAAATATGTAGGAAATATATTCACTATGTTACATGTTTACAGGCGCATTCTGTATATAGTCACTGTGTTACATGTTTACAGGTGTATTCTGTATATAGTCACTGTGTTATATGTCTACAGGTGCATTCTGTATATAGTCACTATTTACATGTTTACAGGTGCATTCTGTATATAGTCACTATGTTACATGTTTACAGGTGCATTCTGTATATAGTCACTATGTTACATGTTTACAGGTGCATTCTGTATATAGTCACTATGTTACATGTTTACAGGTGCATTCTGTATATAGTCACTGTGTTACATGTTTACAGGTGCATTCTGTATATAGTCACTATGTTACATGTTTACAGGTGCATTCTGTATATAGTCACTGTGGTACATGTTTACAGGTGCATTCTGTATATAGTCACTATTTACATGTTTACAGGTGCATTCTGTATATAGTCACTATGTTACATGTTTACAGGTGCATTCTGTATATAGTCACTGTGTTACATGTCTACAGGTGCATTCTGTATATAGTCACTGTGTTACATGTTTACAGGTGCATTCTGTATATAGTCACTATGTTACATGTTTACAGGTGCATTCCGTATATAGTCACTGTTACATGTTTACAGGTGCATTCTGTATATAGTCACTGTGGTACATGTTTACAGGTACATTCTGTATATAGTCACTGTTACATGTTTACAGGTGCATTTTGTATTGAGGTATGTTAATAGAAATCTCTTAAGTGACTACAGACTGGGGGAAGATTTGATGGCGTCTGGGAGGTTATTCCATAACTGCAGTGCTCTGTAAGAAAATGAATATCGAGCACTTTCTTTTTGTATTGTGGTATTGTAAGTAAGGTGCAGGTCCTGGATCGGAGGTTATAGGATGAGGGAACTGCTGGGGGAAGCAGCCTATTCAGGTAGGGTGGCAGCTTCCTAGAAAAGCTCTTAAAAACGAGGTTGGAAAGGTGAAGGGTGCGTCAAGATTCCAACGACGGCCAGTTTAGCTCTTTTAACATGTCACAATGGCGGGTCATGTAGTTATATTGCAGCGCAAAGCAGCAGAATGAGTTATACAATGTAGTAAGTTTATGAAGGTGTGTTTGCGGGGCGGCTGCATACACTACATCTCCGTATTCAATAGCCGGCATAAGCATTTGTTATACAATCTGCTTTCTTACCGCGGGGCTCAGGCAGAATTTGTTTCTGTACAGGTAAAGTCTAAAGTACTATATAGTTACACAGGCTGCAAAAAGCCGTGAGTCCATCGAGTTCAGCCTTTCACACATCAGCTGCTGCTGGTGTTGATCCAAAAGAAGCAAAAAACCCAGTCCAAATACACAACAAACCGAGAACATAGTCCTTCTTGACCCCAGATGGCTTCAGATTTCTCTTTGGATCAAGCAGCTTTTATACACATATTTAATATTATAACCCTTAATATTTTCAGGTCTATTCACTAAAGGTGAAACTAAGGAGAATTGGCAGGAGAAGAGAACAATGTAGACCAAATAGCCGATTTGGAAAGTGAGATAAATGGTAGAATTTTTCTGGTTTGGCTATTTTGATCTAGAATTTTTGCTTTTCCTGCCATTTCTCCTGACTTCACGCTTTAGTGAATAGACCTGGAAGTCTTTGCAGGAAGTCATCCAGTCGTTGTTTAAAAGTCCGTACTGACTCTGACCCAACCACCTCAACAGGCAGATAATTCCACAGCTTTATTGTTCTCACTGTAAAAATACCTCTCCTAGAATATTCTAGAATATTCCTTTAGAGTTTTTAGTTTAATGTAGTCTTTGTACTGATACAGAGATGACGATTGCTATCAGAATATGCTGTTTGCTAATGTATCCCTGCTATTTCTTTTGCTGCTACATATTTTGCGTGATATTCCCCCTTCCTCTTTCCAAGCGACCAAGGATGTTTCAGATACTATAAGGGTTATTCAGAGAGAGGTGAAAACCAGGAGAATTGGCAGAAGAGAACAATCTAGACCAAATAGCTGATTTGGAAAGTGAGATAAATGGGAGAATTTTTCTGGTTTGGCTATTTTGACCTTTTATTTTCACTTCTCCAGTCATTCTCCTGGTTTTCGCCTCTCTCTGAATAACCCTGTTTGTTTGCTTTATATTGTACTTCATTGTATATTGTTCATTTTATCATAAGCGTGATATATTGTTTTATATGCCACCTGCATACTTATCTGCCTGTGCACTTAATGAACATTGTCCCTATTAAAAAACACAGGGCCAACTTACAGGGCTCTATTACATTCTTCGTGCAAAAATGTGCGCGTGCGCAAAAACGCATTAATGCGAGGGGGGAAACCCTTTGCGCTGACTGTTAAATTACGACGTTCACGCATACGATGCGCAGTAACGTCTAAGGCGAGTTACCCTGCGCGAGCGTAAGTTCGTGCGCGCATCCCTTACTTAACATTGTGAGCGCAAATGCGTTTGAGCGCTGGTACGCGGCCGGTATTACAATCGATGCGCCACTTTTTACGAACGACGATTGCGCGCATAATTTTAATGTATTTTAAAATCTGGTGTTAATGGCAAATCTGAACGTTCTGGCCGAAACCAAATACACCAGCACGAAAAAAATAATACAGCGCAGTATAGTTACACATTCTACACATACCCAAACAATAAAATGGAGAGGTTGTGCGTGTTTTTATTATTGCTGCAGCATGTATACTCAGATTGATTTTGACAGGCGCAAAAACTGAACGGGAGACAATTGTGGTTCTTAAATCTGATTGGCTGAATCGCGTGAAAAAACTGTCAGCCCACCAATTTCTGCGCGCAACGTTAATTTGCGCGTCTTTTTCACGCGCGATATTTTTTGACGGATGAAAAAATGCGCTCGGATCGTAATACCTGCGATAATTAACGCGCGTTCACATTTAACGCTGCATGCAAAAAAATGTGCTGCGCGTCCGAATTTGCGCGGAGAATGTAATAGAGCCCACAATCTTGTTGCTAACGGTAGCGCTCACCCGCGTGAGCATTAACGTTAGCTGCGGTATCTACCGCATAATATTACATTCCAAACGCTAACGGGTTTGCGTTTGGTATCTTGCGCTTTTCAGCGCGAGGTTACTGTACTTTGCGCTCCCTATGCTTAACATGGGGAGCGCAAAGTGTTAATCAGCGTTAGTATTACAATCTACTAGCGCTGATTAACGTCCAGGCGCGGTTAAGAAAAAGTTAACCAGAGCCAGGACTTGGTGTTAACGGATTCCGTTTCTGCAGAATCCGTTAACACCAGCCAAAAAAAAAATTGTATACTCACCTCCTGTTCGGCGGCTATGTCCGCCTCCTCCGTCCGGCGGGAGCAGGGAGAGACTGGGGGGAAAATTTCCTCAGTCTCCCCTGCGTATCACTACGACGAACGGCGTGGCGAGGCAAGGCGCGATCCGGCAGGTCAAGTGACCGCCGTCGTCTGGCTCAATGGAGTCCTATGGACTCCAATCGAGTGGATGCTCGCCGCGGGGCTCTGCATCCAGGGGCTTTGCGCGCGGTATCAACGCAGGCAGCCTTTTAAGCGCCTGCATTGTAATCCCTTTAAAACAGGGGCGGTAGGGAGAAAACTGCGCCCCCGTTTTAACGTCAGGAATGTAATGTGGCCCACAATGTTTTTGTTATTTCTATTTATAAATAATTCTCTCCTGGTCACGGTTGTTGTTCCAGCTAACGTAGGAATCAGTCGGTTGACACGGCACCATTCTCTTGCTTCGACATAGCTGCCGGATTCTATTATGGTTAAATATAGAAGCAATATAATCTACACTGATAGCTACCATGTTTGGGAACAATTAAATACCAAACACAAGTGCAGCTCGAGCCGAGCCAGGAATCCGGCAGGATTTGACACACAAGTTGCGTAAAGACAGAAGGTTAATGGGTCGGCGTCGGTTTATGAATAATTATCAACAGACGTCCTTTGATACATCCATTAGAGCAAGATCATTAGACTTCACGGAAATATGGTAATCACTTTTTTTAAAAAAAACAAACAAACAATAATTTGTGACTTTTAATCACTTTTTTGAATATCATTATGTTTCACTTTCTTCCCATATTTTCTTAAACGCATAATAATATCACGGAAATAACACCTTTTCTACGAATTGAATTTCCATAGCAAAAAAAAAACAACCCACATTAATCGTATAGAGCCTGTGATACAAATTTATATTCGCTGTCATGCATGTTGATTCTCGTATGATTTTTTTTTAAAAAAAATTCTGAGAAAAACAAAATAAAAAGGGACAGAAACAAGAAAAGGAAAAAAATAAAAGGGAAAAGGGCGGAGTAAGCGTCGACAATGTTATTATTCAGATATATATAATACAGAACAATCCTAAACCGTGCCTCCAGTGCAGTGCCGTACTGACAAGACTAAGGCTGGGTTCTCACACCTGCACGTTTTTCAAACGTGCGCAATACGCGCGTTTTTTTTTACGCGCGTTCACGCATACGAAAAAACGTCTATGTCTATGGCCGCGAACGCGCTGCTATACGCCCCAAAGAAGCTCCAGGACTTCTTTGGGCGCAGGACGTTTTAAAGCGCGTTACCGCGCGCTTTAAAACACCCAGGTGTGACACGGGTCCCTTAGGAAAACATGGGATTTCCCCGTTCATGCGTTTTAAAGCGCGCAGGAACGCACTTTAAAACGCATAGGTGTGAACGGGGCCTTAGGGCCCCCGGGCAGTAGGAGATCATGGGGCCCCTCATTATGGGGCTCTGGTACGCAAGGGGGCCCTCCGTCTGATTTCCACATGCAGGAGCTCATTGCTAGCATAGCGCAGGCCTGACCCAGTCATAGGGGGACCCTCATGGGGCTCCCTCTTAGGCCAGGACCCTCGGGCACTGCCCTATTGCCCTAATGGTCAGTCCACCCCTGCTCCAGTAGCATAACATATTTGGTATGAATGGTGAGTTTATAATGCAACAATTCGGGAGGTATGAGAGCACAAACGTCAAATATATCAAAGCGTACAGATGTTGATTTATTGTACGGTAAAACGTGGCTCTGATTTGTTTACACCAATGAAATGTAATAAAAATGTGATATATCAAACTATAAATGTGTTTTGGGATTGCAAAATCCACGGAAGGTCATCATACTTCATCTGATATTGCATCGGTTGATGACTTCTTCATCAGAGTTAAGTCAGAGATGAGATGGGAGACTGTAGGGATGATTCACTAAACAGGGAATTTGTGGAGACTCACATTTTGTAGAGCAAAGTAGCTGAGGTTTTTGCTCCCGGTTCTGGTGTTCCTGCAACTGGGATATTTTATCTTAAACATTTGAAACATTCTACAATTCTCTTGACAGTCGCCACTTTGTCCACATAAACCAACACTATGGAGCACTTCAATATCTGACAATGTCACTATTCTATATAAAGCTAAAGATTTAAGACAGAGGTGCTCAACCTTGACCCTCCAGTTTTGGAACTACATTGCCTGTTTTGCCCAGCCTCTCGGAAGGTTGACAGACCCTTGTGGGGCGTGTAGTTCCAAAACCACCGGAGGACCGCCACCGATTTACGACATGGATTAAAAAACAAGCAATTCCACAATGTAGAGCAGAACTCCCATCGTGCAAAGGCAGGCAGGTGCCACCACAATACATGGAGCGTCCACCACCAAGGTATCCTTAGAGTGAAAGAAGAACTGGACCAGACACTTGACCTACTTTTTAGACGGGTTTTTTGGACAACGCAACTACAGCAACGTTTCGGCAAAAAAAAGCATTTGTCAAGTATTTAAAAATGGCCTCCTTTGTGCTGGCAGAATGAATGGATCGAAAGAACAAGCCACCAGTGGACAACCTAAAATATAAATAAAAGTAGACGTGAAAGGAGCAGGTGGAATGACCCATTTTCAGTGACACAGAGGCTGACAATCCGAGGATTACAAAGAGCGTCAAATGGGTCGTGAGGATTCTGTTTCTGACTCTATCAACCAACGTCTACGTGGACGGGTGTGGGGCATGACTTGGTTTATCCAGGTTCCTCTTTGCGTCACAGTAAATTAATTTTTATTCCAAACTGATCGATAAAATATTCTGGACTTTACAAGCAGTTCCTGGGTGAGTTAACCACATTTATGGTATTATTTTAAGGGCATTCAAGAGTAATTCGGTCAATTTCAGAATGGGTTCCAATTCGTGGCCCCTTCTCTGAAACCCACTTCTATCTTCTAGGAAATTTGACATTTTTGACATTTTCTACTATTTAATTATTTTAATTCTAACACTTTTTTGTATAAATTTACTGCAAAACTTTACGTCCAATTAAATCATAAGTTCGTACGATTATTTTAAATAAAAGACACCCAACCCCCTTACCTTCTCACACACTCCATGGTGTTCTTTTTCCAGCAGTTTTTTGGTCTCTTTTTCCCAGTAAGCCATCAGAGCTTCTCTGCTAAAGTTTGCCGTCGGTGATTTCTCGGTTAGGCTCTTTTGCCGCATTCCGACGGGGAGATTCCTGTCCGGCTCGATATCCTCCAGTTCTCTCTCCAGTTCCTGAAGCTCCTCCGGCGACAGAGAAGCCAACAACTCATCTTCGTCGATATCTTCATATTTACTGATTTCTCTCCGATATCCAAAGGTAGACATGGTCCCTTCAGACGGTTACAAAAAAAAAAAGTTTGGAAAATCCAAAAATAGGTTCTACCAATAATGATACGATTGGAAAAGATAATTAGGTATTGAAACTGGATCCTTTCTCAGCCTTGTGTGAGCAGCAACTGGCTTGCTGGAAGGGACGGGACAGCCTTTTAAGAAAGGCTCAATGGGTGTTCCTGTGGCACAAAGGGAATGAAGGCATGCTCTATTTCAGCCTCAAACGTCAGCTGCAAAGAGAGACAGACACAATGTGACATCACGAGTGAATGTGAGGATCTCAGACCGAGGGATTAATGACATACTAGACGAGACCATATAAAGACGAGCCCGAATAAGAATTAATCTGTAGGCACGGAGGAATATCAAGGAGGAACATGGCCTGATGAGACATAGCACTTCTTCAAAAATTTTCATAAACTTGTATATGAACTTTGTTACCATGTGTTTGTTTGTTCTCGGGGCTTATTGTCATTGTTAAAGGGATACTTTATTAGTAAAATACCCCTCCTCCTCATTGTGCTCTTAAATTATTGGCCAGGTGATGTCTTTTGTTTTTTTTTTTAGTTGTTTGTTGTTTTTATTTCAGGTGATGTCTTTTGTTGTTTTTTTTTAGTTGTTTGTTGTTTTTATTTCAGGTGATGTCTTTTGTTGTTTTTTTTTTAGTTGTTTGTTGTTTTTATTTCAGGTGATGTTACTCACCTTTTGTCCCTCGCTCCCATACACGGAAGTCCCTGCAGCGCTTCTATGCAATTTTTGTACCTATGCTATTTGCGTAGTGGTGACCGGCAGCCAGGAAATTCAAAATCCCAGCTGCCTGGCGACGCTGGCTTGGGCAGAGGAAGCTCCTCCACTTCACCCAGCGCTTTAACCAGATCAGCACCAGAAGGAAGGGTTAGGGCGGGCAGTCTATACACCCTGGCTACTTTGACCCTTTCCTGACATTTAACCATGCCATCCCGCGCACTGGGATCTGGCTTTAGGCAGGCTCAAAGGGCAGCTGACTTGGGCCCCAAAACAATGATTGGCCTGGGGCAGCTGCCCCTTTTGCCCCGCGTTGAAGATGGCCCTGGCTGTCACGCATTTTTTTTTTTTTTTACAAAACAAGGATCTAACAAGACCAGTGAATGAAGTTCATTAAATATATATATTATACACACACACATACACACAGGTTGAATATTCTTTATTTGCGGGAATTCCAAAATCCATAATGATCCAAAACCCAAAAATCTTTTGGTGCCAACATGATACGAAATGTGAGAAATGGCCACCTGACCTCATGTGACCAAGGACAAGATGATTAAAAATGATTAGGGATGACCATACCTAAGATCGGGATCAGGACCAGATCACGACTATTTTCGGAATTTCTGCTATTTTAAGCTGATCCGATCCCCGAGTCCAGGACCAGCTGGGCAGCGAGACTCCCTACCATGTAGCTGTAGTCGTAACAGTGACTCACGTCCTTTTATCAAGGAACCTTGATAAAGGCCCTTGTACGAGCCGAAACGACAAAATCTTTTAATGTTTCGCTAATAAAGTATTGAATTTTTTATTCAACAAGTCCGTGAGTGCTCCCACTCGTGGCATTATATATTTGTTATTTTGAATACTTTGTTATTTTTTTCAATTAGTCTCTGTGTGCACTTGAATCTTTGAGATATATTTTACTCTGCAGTCAGGTTTGGCACCGGAGCAAGCAACTTGTTTACTATACCAGTGTGCGGGGTTCCTTGGATGATTGATATATATATATATATACAGGATTATTCAAAGAGAATCGAAAAGTCACTGTACGTTCGGTGACTTTTTGTTCCCTGCACTTCGGGGCGATTCGGCGATCCTATTTCGGCAACCCTGTGGTGTATTCAGCAAGCACCACAGGGTCCCTGTAGTGCAGGGAAAACCCGCTGCAAAACAACCGAACACTCGCCGCAAACCCGCTGAACACTAACCAAACACTCACCGAAACCCTCAGAAAACAGCTGGATTAACCCCGACGAACACACCGGAGAAACCCAACTAGCCGCCGATCACAGCGCAGAGCAGCCGCCGGAAAAACCCGACAGGCAGACGAACGAGGTGAAAAAAAAAAACAGTACGCTTGAATGTTTGAAAAGTGAAACGCTGTTTGCAAAGAAACTACTGAGTGAAAATGTCTGAAATTTACATATAAGATCCAATGAATGATAATAAAAAGGGCTGTTACAGAAAAAAGAAAAAACGATTTAAAACAAAAAACGAAAAAAGTTTGGAAAAAAATCCCCAAAAAATGCCTAAAAGATCCTAAAAAAATCTAAAAATAAGGAGACTTATAAATGCAGAATTAAATAATAAACAGTTTATTAGATATTTAATTAAAACGGGAATATTTTTAACATTGAAGCCTATGGGAGTCTCCTGAATAAACCTGACGAATGAAACCACCGAACAGCAGGGCAATTCGGCAACTTTTCACTGCTGTTTTGTGTTCTCTGAATAGACAAAGCATTGTTTCTCTATGGGGATTCACTGCCCTCGAACAGGCACCGAACAAGCACCGTATGTGCAGGCAATTCACCAACATTTGGCGAATTGCCTGCTCTCTGAATAGTCGAATGGCCCCGAAATGGCACCGTACGCTGAATTTCATTGTATGGTTACATTTCGGGGTCAGATCGACTCTCTTTGAATAACACTGATAATTTTTTTTTCAAAAAGGACATTTCTTGAAAAATACACTTTTTCTTTCTTTTTAATTTATGATGTCTGTTCTATGCTGATGATGCGCATACGTTGTTGTCGTCCCCCCCCCCCTCATTTTTGAAACAGAATGTATTCCAATGTATTATTATTATGTTTATGTTTATTCTGGTTTACAAACTCTTTCTTTTTTTCCCCTTTGCTTACAGACTGTGCGGAAGTTTGTTGATATCAGGCTTTTATCCAGGTTCTATAAACACACGCAGGTCATTCCTCTTAGCCGTGTTTAGGGACCCTCTGATATTTCTGTAGCTGTGACAAACAACAATGACAGCGTTATCATGTTACATGTTCAGGCGCTCCTGCACAGGGTTTATTTTCAGCACTGCGACGTCCCCGGCATCTGAAAAACTATTGTTAGAAAATATCCGTTAGTCTTTCTGCTCCGCAAATTCAGTTTAAATCTTATAGGACGCCGAACTGTATCAGGGGTTTTGTTATTTGCATGTTTCAAAAATGTAGATAAAGAAAGTACTAAGGCAAGGATCAGACGAATGCAGTATTAACGTGCGTTTAGCTGCACTTAATCACGGCCGTGCTAGCAGCAAATGACGTCCAATGCCGGGCAGCATACGAAGAACGGCCGCACGAAAGTGCGGCCGCGCAACGCAAGTGGCAATTTCAAACGCATTTTTTTGAGAACGTCAAACCGCTAGTACTGATGTACAGAGTGCGCTGCCTCCGCTAGCGGCGTGTGTGCGTTATTAGGAGACGTCAGACGCTGCTAATGTCCGGCCAACATAACGTCCAGACGCAAAAAGTGTTTTATTGATGATCCGTACAAAATCACGGACGAAAATGCGCATCGTATGACCGCTATCGCGTATTCCGTGAAAAAATACGTCCATTCGTTCGAACGCACTTTTTCACGGACAATGCGAAAAATGCATTTGTCTGACCCTAGCCGAAATGATTGCCTCCTGCATAACCCTTTCACTGAGGGCACTTGTGTTTTAATCTAATTTATTTATTTATTAAGTATTTTACCAGGAAGGATACATTGAGATTTCTCTAATTTTCAAGTATGTCCTGGGTTCAAGAAACATTGAATTGTTACAGTCGTCACAGAAAAACAAAGTAATAAAATGCAAGATATTAAAAAACAACACAATTATACAGATTAACACAAAAAATAAAAATGTAGGAAATATAGACACTATCAGGGTTATTCAGAGAGAGGTGAAAACCAGGAGAATGGCTGGAGAAGTGAAAATTCTAGGTCAAAATAGCCGCTTTGGAATGTGAGATAAATAGGAGAGGTTTTCTGGTTTGGCTATTTTGACCTAGAATTTTCACTTCTCCAGTCATTCTCCTGGTTTTCACCTCTCTCTGAATAACCCTGTTAGTTACATGTTTACAGGTGCATTCTGTATATAGTCACTATGTTAAATGTTTACAGGCGCATTCTGTATATAGTCACTATGTTACATGTTTACAGGTGCATTCTGTATATAGTCACTATGTTACATGTTTACAGGTGCATTCTGTATATAGTCACTATGTTACATGTTTACAGGTGCATTCTGTATATAGACACTATGTTACATGTTTACAGGCGCATTCTGTATATAGTCACTATGTTACATGTTTACAGGCGCATTCTGTATATAGTCACTATGTTACATGTTTACAGGTGCATTCTGTATATAGTCACTATGTTACATGTTTACAGGTGCATTCTGTATATAGTCACTATGTTACATGTTTACAGGTGCATTCTGTATATAGTCACTGTGTTACATGTTTACAGGCGCATTCTGTATATAGTCACTGTGTTACATGTTTACAGGTGCATTCTGTATGTAGTCACTATGTTACATGTTTACAGGTACATTCTGTATATAGTCACTGTGTTACATGTTTACAGGTGCATTCTGTATATAGTCACTATGTTACATGTTTACAGGCGCAATCTGGATATAGTCACTGTGTTACATGTTTACAGGTGCATTCTGTATGTAGTCACTATGTTACATGTTTACAGGTACATTCTGTATATAGTCACTGTGTTACATGTTTACAGGTGCATTCTGTATATAGTCACTATGTTACATGTTTACAGGTGCATTCTGTATATAGTCACTATGTTACATGTTTACAGTTGCATTCGGTATATAGTCACTATCAGGGTTATTCAAAGAGATCCGAATTGCTTGAGAAAGGTAACCGAACGCTGAAAATCAGCGTTCGGTTACCGTTCTCTTTTTTTTTTTTTTTTCATGGAACCCTCTTTTATTAGACAATGAAAAAGCAGTACAATGAGTATTGTCCAAAAGGTAGAAGAAAAAAAGAAAAACAGACTAGCAGAGTTCAGTAACATAGTATAATGTTATCCACGGTAAGAATTATTTTGGCACACATACATCCTTTCAGTTACCTTGCCAGTTTATGCCATTATCCTTATCACTGGTACAGCAGACTGGGAGTTAATAGCGGGCGGTTGCTTTGACAGAGAACCAACTGGCACATGGTCCCACAAATTCTCAGAAAGAATAAAATAACTTTATTGCAGATAACACTTCCATGAATGTGCATATATACGCTGCATAATCACGAGATACCTAGAAGTCTTATAATTTCATATGGAACCCAGTGTTTTCTGTATAATTTTGACTGCTCATTGCGGTTTCTAGCTTTTTATTTACTCCCTTATCTCCTCTTTACATCTGTTTAACAAAGAGGGATTTGGAGCAGGAGAATCTAGACCAGGAGGAGCAACGCTTTGCTAAGAAGGCTGGTCTGCATTACCCATGGAAAGACTAAATTCCAAAAGTAGGTCGTTACTGGACTCTCACCGTATAGACTGAAAGTATCTATAAAAAAGGTATGCATCTATGGCCTTCAAGAAAAAAAAGGACAAAAAAATGGGCAGGTTCTATTTGGTCAGCATCTTAATATATTGAATGTCATGGTTTCTGCAAATAGTTTTTTATCTTTGCATGCTATATATATTTTATATCGGTATAGGATAGGAACGCTGTACACGCACCCAAATATTCATTTTTCGTTAAAGAATACTTCACCTTTATTGCTTTGGCTTGAGAGTGAAGAACCCACCTTAGAGTCAGTGCAAATTTTATTACATAAACATGCGAGAAGGGTTCTGAAACACAGTCAACTGTGAGCACTTGGTGACTGTAAACACATTCAGGGTCATTCAGAGAGCGCGAAAAGCAGGAGAACGACTGGAGAATGCCCGGAGAACGAAAAACTCCAGGCCAAAACAGCCAAACCAGAAAAATTCTCCCTTTCATCTCACTTTCCAAATCGGCCACCTTGACCCAGAATCCCCCACCCTCCAGTCACCCTCCAGCCACCCTCCCGCCCCCCACGCCCCCCGAACAACCCCGATAGTAACTTTTTGAAATTTAAACCCTTTAACTATAAACTGCAACTTGAACAAAAACACTGCATATGAATTCATCCTGTGGGAAGAAAAATACGGTTAAACAGAAAGTGCACCAAACTGAACAAAAGATGAATAATGCTTATGTAACTGAATATGAATAGAGACTGACTTCTGTTTAAGATCTTTATTTCTGAAGACAGAAGCGTAGTCAGATCATACCTAGAAGCTCCTCAGGTGAGTCACAGAACTGCACTTAGTTTGGAAGATGCCTCTGCAGGAACAGACTTCATAGTGTAGCCGGAGTCAGACAGGTTCACTTCATTAACGGCGCCGGACCAGACACAAGCAAAGATTGTCCAAACACGAGTCTCTTCAGGAAAGGCAAGATTTTATTGTGTCGTCACACAAGTGCTCACACAGGATTGAATCGCTTAGAGTGAGCCCTGATTACACAGAGACATGAGGTTTTATGCCCCAAATACATCATTAGGTACATCCCCATTAGCCCACCTCCCTATGACACTCTATTCTACCCCACGTGGGTTAATACCTCCCATCATTAATTCGAACACAAAGAACATTCCACATATAACTATAAATTGATACACTTCTCGTTAGTTTGACAGTCTGTGATTTGTTTGTGCTGTCTTTCTCCGGGCAGTGCCTCCCTCCCTATCGGCTATGTTTATTCAGGTGGCCTGGGGCCTGGTCTTTATGTTTTCTTTATTCCTTGGCACATCGCACTGACCTTGCTTCATTCATAAATCTTTCTGTCTCTCTATGCCAAGAGCTGGCCGGATCCTGCCTGGATTTCTTGTTAGCTTTTCTAATCTACCACGCATTCCTTAAATTCTACGTGAGCTCAGCTCTTCTCTTCTAAATGAAATCTATTCTATTTACTTGGTGAACCAATATTCTGAACAAGATGGCTGCCTGGCTTATGGTGGCAACCATCTTCCAGCCTGGTTCTCCTTCATTCCCCCCTTGGCTCAAGTGTCAGTATCTTTTTCCTGGCACTTGTAGCCATTACACTTCACTATTCCGAAACTCTGCATACTGGGGGGCTTCCCATTCACTGGGAACATTCCCTGTGGAATTATCAATGGTATCTTCTGTGTTTGTGTGGGTGTCAGTGCTGACTTGCATAGTGGCCATATGCATAGCCCTATGCGGTATATCAGTATCCCTATGATCAAAATCACCACTATCATGAGTATCATGGATCCAACCTTTGAGATGAATCTCAAGATGGAACCAAACCATTCTCCCATTGCTCCAAACCCCGAGCGGATTCCAGCCTTCGGCCGCAATCCTCCTGGCTGTGCCCTGCAACTGTGCTACCTTCTCCTGATGATCTTGAATTACCTGGTAATAGTCTGGGACTTCTTGTAGTTGTTTCTGATGAAGGTGCAACATTCATAGTGCATTGTCATTTCACACAATCCATTCAAGGCCGCACTGATCTGCTCAAGCGCCATTTCAGGTATCATTTGCACTTTCGTAACTCACGCATTTCCAGATTCAGCAGCTGGATATCCATACTGGTTCTATTCAGAATCTCATCCATCAGATTGACATAGCTATTCAATCTCCTCATCATCTCTCCTCCCTATCCAGTCCATGCTGGCAACCATGTCCATATTCGATCCATCTTCGCAAACAATTCTCTCTTCGGTCTTTCAAACACCAGTGGGTACCTAGGGTGTAGTTCTGTGTCTGTGTTTGTGTCTTCTCCCCTTAGTTTCTGGATTGGGACCAGCTTAGCCAAATAACACATTCCCGTTATTGTTGGTGGTACCTATGTGTAACACACCTTTCACAGCACACCTGGTATCCTCCTTTCACTATAAATAGCAATAAATATAGTGTTCCCTTTGATATCTCTATCGCAAAATGTCTCAGCCGTCTCATCATATCCACTGCACCCTGCCTCCCATTGGTCACATTCCCAATCACCGCCTCTTGGTCTCTAGTGAGTTGCCTGCATCGTATGTATAAATAAGTCGCCTTTTGTCCTGCTTTAAATATATAAATATATGATGTCCAGTTGAACTGACTTGAGTTACATAACCCACCCTCGTTATTTGTTTCTTTATCTGGTCCTATTATAGGGTACCCGGGACTGACTGATTCTGCCTTTTCCCTGATACAAACATACTCAAATTCATTGGAACAGAGGCAAATGGTATATAAATTGTCTCTGGGTGCAGTCTACTACACACCCAGCATACAGTTTGCCCAGACTTTTTAGCATAGTCATATTTGAATTGCACAAGTAAGTGTCCTCTTGGGTTGGTTCCAGATAGCGCCTCTCGTTTTTGTCTCCACATGGTACGGTTCTCCATCACCGGGTGCGTACCATTCCAGATATGGGAAATATCCACTTTCCCCACATTGCCCGTACAATTAGAGCATACTCCACGCGAGCGTCCATAAATCAAATTAGCAAAATATAAAATCAGCACCACAAATGCCCCGAGTGTCAGAATTCCTTGGGCAATTCTTTTTACAGTCACATAAACCCAATCCTCCCCACTGGAATTTCAAAAGTAAAGAACATTTCTGGATAATCAAGGGTGGGGGCCGGGCCCCTAAAAAAACACCCTGTGGGTATCCCCCGTTGGCGGGTGGTCAGGACCTGTGCCCATCAAAACACCACTTGTTGATCCTCTGTATTATCTGGGTTAGAATCATTTAGGTGCTCATGGCTGTGGTCTTTGTCAGCTTCAGCCTCAGTGGGTTGGTCTCGTTGGTAACAACCTTCCATGTTGGTTCAGGACTGGCTGCGGCTGCTTTTACCCTGGAGTGATATATCCACGGGACCACCTCGGCAACCTTTACTGCTATAGGGGTTGATAACAGGACAAAATAAAAACCTCTCCATTTTGGACCTAGTGGATCATTTTTCCACTCTTTTACCCATACTGAGTCACCCGGACAATACTTATACAGTGAAGGATACAGAGAATACGGTATATTATCCCCCACCCAAATATTTAACTTCTGCATTGATTTACCCAGCATTACTACCTGATCATTTAGTTTAATTTTCTCCAATGCCCGAAGGTCCCCCCTTAGTCCATTAATCAGAGGGGTTGGCTGTCCAAACATAAGTTCGTATGGACGTAGCTTCAATTGGGGGGTTGGTCTGCACCTAATGTGCAAAAGGACTATCGGCAGTAAGTCCAACCAGCCTAGTGACGTCTCTTGGCACAGTTTGGACATCAAAGTCTTTAGGGTACGGTTCATTCTTTCAACTTTTCCCGAACTTTGGGGCCTGTTCTCGGGTTGTTCTTGGCACATGTTACACACTGCTGAGCTGTTGCTTTGCAGATTGCTGACAATCCTGGTACGTAGAAATGTGGCTCCAACTGTTGCTCCATCATTTCTCTTCCTCCATGGGTACTTGCGTGAAATGCTCTTACGATTTCAGGAGCCAGTGTTGCTGGTAGGACTATTAGTCCGTTCTCCATCTGGAACCATCCATCTTCTCCATACCCTCCGGGTTCGTCTGTCAGCCACTTCTTTTCTTTCTCTGAATACACAGATGTCCATTCGCTCAGTGGCGCCGGTAGGAGTGCAGCCACCACTGGTTTTGGTTTGTATCGTGCCAATTCTCCATAATTTCCCCAGATGAATTCTTCTTTTGGGAAATAGTATCGCCATGCGAAAAACAATAAATCTTGTCTGTCTTGTGAATCTCTTACTGCTGGTATGAAAAAGTCCATTGCACTTTTCTTCATTCTTGGCAGTCTGTTCTTGATAAGGATCTCCTTGAGGAAGACCTCAACCAGTGGGACTTGATATTCTTCTGCTCCCAATTCTCCCAGACTGTGCAGTATCCGTGTGATTCGTAGATTATTGTGAGGATTATTTATCAAGTTTTCAAATCGTGACGCGAAATTTTCTGCTCGTTCAACTTCAGTTGTTTCTTTGTCTTCCTCCTCCCCCACTATTTTTACGCCGAAGAATTTCAGCATCATCTTGTAAACTCTGCGTAGTCTTTGCTGAACTTCTGAGGTGTTGATCATTAGGCGTGTTTCTTGCGGGTTTAGGGGAGTAGAGTAGAAATTCCGGCCTTGTGTCCTTGTTGGAAAAAGCCATTGGATATAATCATAATTGAGTTCTAACAGTTCATAATCATCTTGCCATTTGTTCAATATTATTTCAATGAACTCGCCGTGGGGTTCAAATTTTTTTTTTAAATTCATATAGAACTCGTAATTTGGCATGGAAGATTGAGGCTCTTGCTTGCAGATCAATACTTTAGCTTGAGCTTCTGTTTGCGGTGGTGGTTTCGCAGCTGCTTTTGCGGGTTGGTCCGCGCGTCTGTTACCTTTTGGAATTTCATCACGGCCTTTTTGATGGCCACGACAGTGCATGATGCTGACAGCACTTGGTTTCCACACTGCTTCCAGGAGGGCCGTGATTTCTGCAGCATATTTAATTTATTGTCCTGAAGACGTGAGTAGGCCTCTTTCTTTGTAGAGTGCGCCATGTGCATGGACTGTCATGAAGGCGTATTTGGAATCTGTATAGATATTTACTCTTTTGCCTTCAGAAATTTCAAGGGCTCTGGTTAAAGCTGTTATTTCAGCTAGTTGTGCCGATGTATGGCCTGGCAGTGGCTTTGCTTTGATAACTTCTTCTGTTGAGACTACTGCATAGCCGGAGACTTCCTTCCCATCATCCATATAGCTGTAGATCGTATTTGTCTAGGGGTACGTCTTTCAAATCTGGCCTGCTACTGAACACTTCTTCCATAACTTGGAGGCATTCATAATTTGGATCCTCTTCACAGTCAGGCAGTAAAGTAGCAGGGTTTAAAGTAGCGGTGAGGTCCAAATGAACCCGTGGATTTTCACACATCATGGCTTGGTACTTCGTCATCCGGCTGTTGCTAAACCAGTAACCTCCTTTGACATCCAGCAGAGCCTTGACAGCATGGGGCACCTTGACATAAAGAACTTGTCCAAGGGTCAGCTTGTCTGCTTCTGCTATCAGCATTGCAGTGGCGGCCACTGCTTCCAGGCATGGGGGTAGGCCGCAGACCACAGGGTCGAGTTGCTTGGAGAGGTAGGCCACAGGCCTCAGCCACGAGCCAAAGGTCTGGACCAATACTCCTGTTGCTGTTTGGTTATATTCATGTACGAACAGCTGGAAAGGCTTGCTATGATCTGGCAGACCCAGCGCAGGAGCTTCCATCAGCAGAGTCTTTAATTTCAGAAACGCTGCGGTTTGCTCTTCTTCCCAATGAAAGGGGTCTAATTCTCTTTCCTTGGTTGCTTGATGAAGCGGCTTGGCAATTTCTGCGAAGTTGGGATCCACAGGCGGCAGAAGCCTGCAGCTCCCAGGAATTCACGGACTTGTCTCCTGGTCTTTAGTTGGGGTATGCGGCACATTGCTTCTTTTCTTTCTGCCCCCAGTGCACGTTTGGTACCTGTTAACTGGAATCCCAGGTATTTTACACTCTGTTTACATATTTGTGCTTTCTTTTTTTAGACACTCTGTAACCTGCTTGGCTTAGCAGATGTAGCAAAACTTTTGTGACAGATAAACAGTCTTTTTCTGTGGGGGAAACCAGTGTAATTAATCAACATACTGTAGCGTGGAAGGACAAAAGGTCCTGGCTGAGCGCGCATCCATTGTAGATACCTCCCACTGAGAAATAAAAAAAAATTAAAAAAAATAAAAAAGTTGTCTTGCTGGAACAATGGTGTGTTCCACGGTGACACGCAGAATTTCAATATACCGTAGTCTTTAAATCTCTGCAAATATATTTGTATATTCTGCTTGGCTTTCTTTGGGATATAATATTGTCTTAGAGCCACCGGTATTGCGCCGGACTTTAATTCAACTAATCTGGGCGGGTTGTCCTCCGCCCCCCACCTCAGGAATTCCAAGGAGTAGTGCGTGCGGATCCAGCGTGGCAGACAGAGTAGGTGCCGTGCGCCATTCTTCTTCCCTCGACATAACTACTGCGATTTTCACAGATTGGGGGTTGTGCGGGCTGGCTGGATTATACAACCGAACAAAACTGCCACCCTCCGGCAGGTTTAATTGAACGTGACCCCCGGGAAAAAAAAAAAAAAAAACATAATTTGGGCTTGCAATTTGCAAAAAATATCCCGCCCCAGGAGCTGGATGGGACATTCGGGCATATACATATACACATTGTGTAAATAATATTCTCAGAAATATTTTCCCATAGCCCAAAACAGACTCTTAATACTACATTGAAAAAAACAATAAAAAAAATCATTCATCAAAAATCAAACAAAAACATACCTTGTAAAAACAGTAAAGAAAAATTACTTTAATTATTTCTCGAATTAATTTTTCTAACCGTTTCATATATTTCAATTTAGTTTGTTAATAAATTTTTATATTTTAGTAGGCAATATTGTATACCATTACATACCTATTATTATTTATATGCAATAATATAAAAAAACCAGGACTCCTTTTTAATAATATCAACACAAAATATAAACATATATCTTGCACTCAACCGACTTCAGACAAATATTCTATTGTAACACACACTAAAATTAGCTAAACATAGTACTCTGCACAAGTACACAAAGGGTTATTTTTTTCCACCTTTCAGAGAGCAAAGAAAAACAAACTGCTCCCTCCTCCTTCTCCCCCTCTCTCTTGCAAACAGTCTGTCAGAAAAAGGAGGGGGCCTATTACACCAGGGACGACGCTCAATCTCAACTTTTAATTGAACAGTTTAATGATCAATTAAAAACACAATCGGACAAAATCAGTCTGAACCACACATAAACTATACAGCACCGCAACTATCTCACTCCGTGAAATATTAATTAATTTATATATGCTCCCATCGGGCATCTCAATCTTTTCTGGTGGAGCCTCTCTATCTCCCTTATTTTGGGGGTCCTGTTTCTTATTCCTCCCCGCTATCATTATAAAATGACTCTGGTTTTTAATGCAATATCTCTATATATCTATATACGGGTATTGTTCAGGATGTCCATACTGCTCTGTAACTTGGGAATGTACCTTCTGTACTAACTCCGGGTCCATTGACCCCTGCTCTGGCCATCCTGGGACTAATAACGGCCACACAACTGTACACATTACTTTTAATTTCTCTTTTGTCAATTCTACACCATAATCATACGTTTTTATATAATGCTTCGAAATTCCGCACCATATATTCTAGGGGCATCTCACCCTCCTTTACCTTCTTGGGCTTAGATGACCCGTTACCCATTGTCACTCCTGAAAACAATACTTTTTGCGATACAATTATCTTATTTCAATAACAGTTAAAATCTACAGTCTGATACTTCAGTCAACAATTTATCCGCATCCACATACGCTTCCCCCTTCAGTAGCCGACTGCAGTCGCCTGAGCCGAAACCGTACGTTCCAGGGTCCACTCTCGAATTTGCTTCCTCGCGGAGCGAGTAGGCGCACGTTCACTCACAGCACTCAAGTCAATTCATTCACAACACATTCCATATCAGATACTTTCAGCATAATATAGAATATATATCACTTCAACTCTTTCCATTAGCCGAGGACGTATTCCCTCCTTAGTGGCTCCTTATACCCCGTAATTTGAACTCTAACTCTTGACTGCGTGTGACTATGTGCACCCCGTTCCTTGTCTACACTTCCGTCTGCAATTCCAATCTGCTTTATGGATAATCTACCCACTCAGCACCACTATCTCTGCAGCTATCGTTGGCTTCACTATAAGCCCTTGTCACTATACGACGTACACACTAGGCACTGACTCAGGCTCTCAGCCCAGTCACAGAAAAATCCTCCTCCTTTCCCGTTTACCCACGTGGTGAAGCTCTATTTACAAACACTGACTACTGAAATGACTCATGCAACTCCACGTAGCTACCTTCTCCCTCTCATACAGAACTACCCTTTGATTGGCATTCAATTCCCCCGAATCCAGACGCCCGCTAGCCACTCTGGCTCCTTAGCAATGTCAGCGCTACCAGCGGCGGGAAAGATATGCCAATAGGATGGTGGCCATCGCATCCTCTTATCCGTCTATCGCAGTCGGACGTTTCCCTTAGATACCGGTATTTCCTTTAGACATACAAAACATAGAAGACACGTTACCTATCGCCGGCGCTGCTTGCTGTTTCCTCAGACTCGTTGGTGTCCCAGTTTTCCCGGGTCAGGGGGGTCTGTTTGGGACGAGATGAGGTCCACTGTACAGGAAATCCTGCTTGGCGCCTGCAGATGTCAGCTCACCTTCAATGGACGCCCCCAACCATCGGGATTCTGGCACTGCTGCAGTCAAGCGCCGCACTGTGTTCAGCAGCCGTTGCCTGTGTCTTGGCAAAAGGCCCGTTATCCCGGCTATCGAGACCCCAGAAAATGTAGCCGGAGTCAGACAGGTTCACTTCATTAACGGCGCCGGACCAGACACAAGCAAAGATTGTCCAAACACGAGTCTCTTCAGGAAAGGCAAGATTTTATTGTGTCGTCACACAAGTGCTCACACAGGATTGAATCGCTTAGAGTGAGCCCTGATTACACAGAGACATGAGGTTTTATGCCCCAAATACATAATTAGGTACATCCCCATTAGCCCACCTCCCTATGACACTCTATTCTACCCCACGTGGGTTAATACCTCCCATCATTAATTCGAACACAAAGAACATTCCACATATAACTATAAATTGATACACTTCTCGTTAGTTTGACAGTCTGTGATTTGTTTGTGCTGTCTTTCTCCGGGCAGTGCCTCCCTCCTATCGGCTATGTTTATTCAGGTGGCCTGGGGCCTGGTCTTCTATGTTTTCTTTATTCCTTGGCACATCGCACTGACCTTGCTTCATTCATAAATCTTTCTGTCTCTCTATGCCAAGAGCTGGCCGGATCCTGCCTGGATTTCTTGTTAGCTTTTCTAATCTACCACGCATTCCTTAAATTCTACGTGAGCTCAGCTCTTCTCTTCTAAATGAAATCTATTCTATTTACTTGGTGAACCAATATTCTGAACAAGATGGCTGCCTGGCTTATGGTGGCAACCATCTTCCAGCCTGGTTCTCCTTCAATAGCATTGTGCAGCTCCTGTGGGAACCTTTGTGCCATGTCCCTCAGAAGGAGAATTAAAGAATTCTCTGTGTCTGGCTGTATTTCCTTTGTGCCCAAGACCTGACTGAAGATTCTAACAATGTCCACTAATTGGGTAGTAACCTGTGAAGCGAAGTTCTCATACAGGTATGCAATGCACTTGAATACTGTGGAATTCTCCTCAAAATCCTCTTTCAGGGGAAGAGAACGAAGCATCACAGGAAATACCTGTTCTAAAGGAACACCATTTGCATGACTGAGCACCATCCGACTCACAGCCCCGCACACATTGTCCAGAACACGAGCATCTTTCTCAGAACTGATAATGGAAGACAATATGGAGAGAAGCTTGGGGGTATAGTTGGTGCATTGAGTCACCTCCATGTTCAACTAGGACACCAAGTCCGAACACAGAATTACTCCGCACTTCCTTATCTTCATCGCGGACTCCGGAAATAAAAGCTGGAAGGATTTGTGGTACAAACTGCACTACAGCTGGACCCAGGGCCATCACTGACTCGGCCAGAGTGCCTGCTGCAAAAGACTTCTCCGCAGGTGTGCAACTGGGTTTCACTTTGTTGAGCAGCAATGGAAGAAATTCAGCAAAGTAAGGACTAAATGTGACACCACCAACTGCCGCTGCGACAAGAGGAAATCCCCTCTCCAGCATATTCTATTAGCATTGCGTCCAGCTCTGCCTTTTGCTCATCCTCATCAGCATCAGGATCTTGGCACAATGTCTTACTCTGCAGCACAGCTTTGATGACAGTACACAGCTTCTCCAGTTGTGCCGGCTCTCTTATGCAGTGCCCCTTCACTTCTCACAGCAACTGATTCAAGGTGTCCAGGATGGCCATAACCACAGAGCGCTCCTTATCGTGCAGTGCCCCATGTAGGCATGGAGGGATCAGGAACGAGAGAAGACTCAAAAGGGCTGCTATGTTTTCTTCACTGGCATTCTTCATGCATATATTGTTCATGGAACATACAAGCTGTCCTAAGGCTTGGTACGCTGCTTTCCTGACACTGGAATGCGGAGCCTCAATATGCTTAGAAATCTCCTTGAAGCATGAATCAAGATAAGGAAAAAACGAAGAGCTTGCATTGTAGGCAAGCTCCCCGAGACATAGGCATGCATCTTCTTTCTCATCTACGTAAGAGTTCTCCACAGTGAACCCTTTAATATCAGGATCCTCTTCCTCATCTTCATCCTGAATAAATGCGTCCTCCTCGGCTTCATCATCAAAGATCAAGAAAGAACGGTTTTCATTGTAATGAACCACTATTCCTTCCGTCGACTTCAGGGACAGAAGCATAAGAGTGGTAATTTTTTCCAAATGTACAGAAATCGAGTCTTCCATAATACCCGAGAGCGCAGCAAATAAGCTGTAAGCGCAGCGTCTTAAATCGGGGTCATCAATTTTGTCACAGAGACCAAGTCCCAAAAGACAACAATCCTCTGTTAATGGCAAGAACGCATCTTTTCCTAGATTCCGGACCAAAATACTAAGTGTTTCGAGACATTGTATCTGTATGGGTTTTCCTTCCTCTCCTCCAGTCTGAACCAGATGGACTTTCAAGGCCTCCATCACAGAAGAGAAATATGGCAACAGAAGTTTTTCTGCCCCATTGGCTATAGCACCGAGAGCACTCACTGACAGTTCTCTAACTCTGTTATTAGCGTTGTTTAGAGACATCAGTATCCGCTCCATAAGCGCGGGCAGGTATGGTTCAATCTTGCTGCCGAGACTCTCCACGAAGTTCTCCAGAACATAGTAAGCCTTGGTGAGGTGAGCATTCTGACATGGATCAACTCCTGAAATATATCCCAGGAGAAGGGGAAGTACCGAATCAGAGTATTCACTGATTTCCGGCTGCAGATTTTCTGAAAACTGTCCGATAGCAAACAGTGCTGCATTTCGAACAACCTGACTTTCATCTGACAGGGCGTCACACACTATTTTAATCATCGTCTTTAGATGCTTGTTACGAATGAAGTCAGCACAACCCTCACTGAGTACAGCTATACACATAAGACCGGCCTTGCGTTGGTACGGGTTTGCACTCAGAAGACAAGGCTCCATGAGAGGTGTCAGCTGGGCAAAGAGCTTCTCAGGAGGCAGATGGAGAGCCAGCATGTCAATAACCTGGACAGCATAATGTTTAGGAGTCTGCACTTCAGTTTCCTCGTCTAGTATTTCATCCTCATCTTCCTGGTCTTCAGGGTCCATCTGGCCAGGAGGTGGCTCCACACACATGATGGGAAATAAAGCACTGAGGATCGGACTCAACATCTTCTGCTTTATGATGGACTTACTCTTGAGTTTGATAAGGAAGCTGAGACAAGTCAGGGCCTTCACACGAAGATTATCAGAAAGTGACGTGTTCACTGCCAACTCGATACAGAAGGGAATGATCTCAGCTAAATGATGAACAACAACTGACACCTCTCCCTCCATTAGTTCATCGAAAACTTCCATTGCTTCACAAGCCTGAACCTCATTGCTTTGTATTAGTTGTCGGATGGCAGTGATGATCTTCGATATAAGAGACCGTAACAGGTTCATCTCATTACCTGACATTTCAGGTACAATGCTAGTGAGAGACTGCAGTGTGTAGAAGAGCACTGGGGCATTCTGAAGATCAGTCAGTGCTTGTTGAAATAGCTTGATCAAGTCACTAAAGTGGGAGTGGAACAAACCAGCACTGAGGTCCAAAGCGCACTTGAGGACAAGGAGACCAACCTGACGCTGCTCTGGGACTTGGCTGCGAGATGTCAGAAGCACAAACTGGATGAACTGTGGCCAGTTCGCCAATGTTTCATTCCTCAGGATCACTGCAAGCAGCTGAGCGAGAGCGTAGCGCACTTTGTGCTCTGGCTCTCTTTGGATTGCTTCCAACAGAAGAGATTTCAGCGTTTCCCGCTGTTCACTAGGAATTGATTTATAGTGTTTAGTGAGGCGCCTGCGTAATAGAACAGCCGCCAACTGTCGGATCTGCATATCCGGAGAGCCTCGCAGGACGTCACATAAGGCTGGGATAATCATGGGATCCTTAACAGCTTCTTTCAGCTGCACCGTGGCCTGTTGTATGACAGCATTGTCGGGCTGCAGCAGGCTGCTCAGGATTTGCTCCAGTAACTCCGCCATGAGATCCGCCGGGAGCACTCACAGCCAGTCCCTGCACACTCCGGCAGACCACACTAACTGCCAGTGCCACTTCCACGTGGGTCCCTGACAGGCAGGCGGCACGGGAGCTGGGGAGCAGCGCCACCTGCCGGCCGGGAGGACTCACTGCATTAGCAGAGGGCGGGGAGGAGGGCTCGGTTACCTTTCTTGACCATTCGGCTATCCAGAGAGCAGGCAATTCGCCAAAACAGTGCCTGTTCGGTCCCTGTTCGAGGGCAGTGAAAACCCCATGAAAAAGCACTGCTTCGTCTATTCAGAGAACACAAACCAGCAGTGAAAGGTTCCCCTAATGCCCTGCCATTCGGTGGTTTAATTTGGCAGGTTTATTCAGGAGAATCCCATAGGCTTCAATGTTAAAAATATTCCCATTTTAATTCAATATCTAATAAACCGTTCATTATAAAATTCTGCAGTAAAGAGTCTCTTTATTTATAGATTTTTTAGGATATTTTAAGCATTTTTCTTAATTTTTTTTTTTAAAAGTCCGATTTTTTTAATTTATTTTTTAAGTTTACTTATTTTTTCTGTAACAGCCCTTTTTATTATCATTCATTGGATCTTATGTAAATTTCAGACATTTTCGCTCAGTAGTTTCTTTGCAAACAGCGTTTCATTTTCACATATTCACACAAACTATTTTGCTAATTTATTCACCTCCCTCGTCTGCGGTCTCAGCTGCTTCGGCTGTGTTCGGCTCCTGCTCGGGCTTGGTTTTTGGCAGGTTAATCCAGATGTTTTTGAGGGTTTTCGGCTTGCATTCGCTGGGTTTTGCAGTGAGTTTTTGTCGGGTTTGCAGTAGCCTTTCCCTGCAATTCGGGGACCCTGTGGTGTTTGCTGAATACACCGCAGGGTCACCGAAATGGGATCGGCAAAAGGAACCGAATTGAAGAGAACGAAAAGACACCGAACGTGCGGTGACTTTTCGAATCTCTTTGAATAACCCTGTATGTTACATGTTTACAGGTGCATTCTGTATAGTCACTATGTTACATGTTTACAGGCGCATTCTGTATATAGTCACTGTGTTACATGTTTACAGGTGCATTCTGTATATAGTCACTGTGTTACATGTTTACAGGTGCATTCTGTATATAGTCATTATGTTACATGTTTACAGGTGCATTCTGTATAGTCACTATGTTACATGTTTACAGGCGCATTCTGTATATAGTCACTGTGTTACATGTTTACAGGTGCATTCTGTATAGTCACTATGTTACATGTTTATAGGCGCATTCTGTATATAGTCACTATGTTACATGTTTACAGGTGCATTCTGTATATAGTCACTATGTTACATGTTTACAGGTGCATTCTGTATATAGTCATTATTATGTTACATGTTTACAGGTGCATTCTGTATAGTCACTATGTTACATGTTTACAGGCGCATTCTGTATATAGTCACTGTGTTACATGTTTACAGGTGCATTCTGTATATAGTCACTGTGTTACATGTTTACAGGTGCATTCTGTATATAGTCACTATGTTACATGTTTACAGGTGCATTCTGTATATAGTCACTGTGTTACATGTTTACAGGTGCATTCTGTATATAGTCACTGTGTTACATGTTTACAGGTGCATTCTGTATATAGTCACTGTGTTACATGTTTACAGGTGCATTCTGTATATAGTCACTGTGTTACATGTTTACAGGTACATTCTGTATATAGTCATTATGTTACATGTTTACAGGCGCATTCTGTATATAGTCACTATGTTACATGTTTACAGGCGCATTCTGTATATAGTCACTATGTTACATGTTTACAGGTGCATTCTGTATTGAGGTATGTTAATAGGGAGCTCATAAGTGACTTTAGACTGGGGAAAGATTTGAAGATGCCTGGGGGGTTAATCCATGTTTGCGGCGGTCTGAGGGAAAATGAGGATCGAGCCACTTTCTTTTTGTATTGTAAGTAAGGTGCTGGTCCTGGATCGGAGGTTATAGGATGAGGGAACTGCTGAGGGAAGCAGTCTATTCAGGTAGGGTGGCAGCTTCCCAGAAAAGCTCTTAAACACTAGGTTGGAAAGGTGAAGGGTGCGTCTAGAGTCCAACGACGGCCAGTTTAGCTCTTTTAACATGTCACAATGGTGGGTCATGTAGTTACATTGTAGCACAAAGTGGCAGAATGAGTTATACAATGTAGTAAGTTTCTGGAGGTGTGTTTGCGGAGCAGCTGCATACACTACATCTCCGTATTCAATAGCTGGCATAAGCATTTTCTGTACAATCTGCTTTCTTACCGCGGGGCTCAGGCAAAATTTGTTTCTGTACAGGGCACCTAGTTTGGGGTAGAGTTTAGATGAGATTTTTTCGATGTGGGGGCCAAAGGATAGGTTTGGGTCTAACCACATACCTAGCTAGTTGAGGAAACTGACTATGGTCAGCGTGCCATTTAATTTTGTCCTGACACAGATAGGGAAATAACCAGAACCTTTCCAAAGCGACATGAGTTTTACTTTTAACCTCCCTGATGGTGTTCCCAAGTGTGGCTCGGGGTTAACCTTTTGTGCCGAAAGCGGTAACCCCGAGCCACACTCGGGTTGGATACATTCCTGTCCCTGCGCTCCCTCGCTGTCCTCCGCATTCTTCTCCAGCCTATTGTGGCGTCACACTTCCTGGTTCCCTTCTTGCGAGAAGGGAACCAGGAGGTGTGATGTCGCGATCGTCCGGAGTGTGACTGCGGGGGACAGCGAGGGAGCACAGGGACAGGTAAGTATCAGCCCTAGTGTGGTGCTGTCATGCCTCAGCCCGAAAAGCCTGCTTATAGCCATGATATTGCTGTTGCTCCCTGTCTGCATCCACTCAGGGGTTAATCCCTGTGCCAGCTCCTGAGTGGGTGTGCATATAACCTGGACACACCCTTCCTTCCAGGCTCTGTCATTTTCCTGTTTTCCCTGTGTGAGGTCCTGCGAGCCCCCTCATCTTGTCTGTCAGTGTTACCCCTTGTTTTGTGATATTCCTGTGGATCCTGCTGCTGGACTTTATACTGCGTAGCCCACTATCCAGTGGACTGGAGACCTGCCTGAGTTCCAGTCTGTTACCTTACCTGAGAAGCACTATCGGCCGGTCCTTGGTGCTCTTCCTGTATATCTGCAGGCTCTTGACTACGTGGCCCACTATCCTCTGGGGCTTAGAGACTTTCTTGGCTGCCAGCCATCTATCTGGTGCCTGCTGCTAGGACCTTCTATCAAGGTATTGCTACGCAAGTGGAGTTCCCAGCTTCTGTTCTGACTGCACAGCCTACCATCCTCTGCTTATTTTGCACCTTGCCTGTGTATATTGATATTCCTATATTCAAGGACTGTGTCATTCTGCTGTGCATACAATATACCTTTTATTACCTGCATTCCAAGTCTCCAGTGTTTGCTTACCTGCTCACCCCAGCGCTTGGGATATAAACCTAAACAAAAGGCCCTGCCCTGGAGCCATCCTGGCTCGAGCTTGACAGGCACGGGATTACCGCTTTCAGCATTGAAAGTTAACCCCGAGCCACACTAATACCGCTAGGGGGCTAGATTAATTGTAACGATTCTGACATATAAAATATGTCAGAATCGTAATGCCAGGGAGGTTAATGTGCTGCTCGGTGATATAAAGTCAAACACAACATATAAAAATGTACACAGTGTAAAATGTTGCCGTTATGAAAGAATGCAGAAATAATGGTTGGAAACCAGCAGCTGTCCCTGGAGGCACCAAACATCCAGCAACCCAAGTCACTGAAGGCTGGCCACAGCTAGCCATGCCGGCTTCTTCGGCCATGTGTCCCAGGGCTGATGTTGTTAAGCCTCGCTTCACAAATGAAAAACATCCTTCTCCAAGTAAGCAAAGTCCTTCGGAAGGGACGATTAGCAAGAATGAGGCATATGTATCCAAAGAATCAGCGGTTAGTGCAGGCCGTCAAACATCTGCCTGCCCCGGTTGTCACCGATCAGATCCCGGCAGATCATCCACCAGCAGCAGTGATGAAGGAAGGCACATAACGAAACGTAGACATCAGACATTCCTGCTCGCATTTGGCGAGTGGAAATTAAATGTGGGCGAGTGGGGGAGACTGACCTGTCAGGTGCCGCTACGTTGATTCTCAGCTGCCACCATGTTGATCCTCAGCCGCCGCATGTGATACCAGCGGCGCAGCAGCGTGCCTCCCAGACTCGTCACATGACGCTGGGCAGGCACACTAATTTGGCACCGCCCCCTCTCCCCCGCGACCTGCGATATTCACGTTCGGTGGGTCACCTGACCCAGCCACGTGACGCATCACAGGCCGCTCACAGTGTTCTCCATGCAGAAGGGGAGGTGAGAGGCTCCTCGGGAGAAGAATGCCGGCGGACATGGAGCCTGGGGCCAGCAGAGGAGGTGAGAGAATGGGGGAAATATACCCATGTGAACTGGGGCAAATATACCCATGTGTGATCTGGGGCACTATGTATACCTATGTGTGAGCTGGGGCAATATATCCATGTGTGAGCCGGGGTAATATATACCCATGTGTGAGCTGGGGGCCATATATCCATGTGTGAGCTGGGGGCCATATATCCATGTGTGAGCTGGGGCAATATATCCATGTGTGAGCTGGGGCAATATACCCATGTGAGCTGGGGCAAATATATCCATGTGAGCTAGGGGCAAATATACCCATGTGAGCTGGGGCAATATATATATCCATGTGAGCTGGGGGCAATATATATATATATATATATATATGTAAGGGGATCTGTGCCTAAGGGGACCTGTGCCTATTTAAGAGAACCTGTGCCAAACTAAGGGGATCTGTGCCTATGTAAGGGGACCTGTGCCTATTTAAGGGCACCTGTGCCAATGTAAGGGGACCTGTGCTTATTTAAGGGGACCTGCGCCAATGTAATTTACATTAATTGTTAATGTTATTTATTTTTGTAACTTTATTCTGAATAAAACATTTAACTGTAATTTCGTAAGATATTTTAAGAGGGCGTGTTTAGGGGAGGAGTTAAGGGCGGGGTTAAGGACAGGGGATAGGTGGGGCAACTGGTGGCGAGTAACTCTTAATGTCTGGCTAGTAGCTTGGTACTTGAAATTTTGAGCCCTGGTGTAGAGTGTGTGTGATGTGCTATGCTGTTGTCAAAGTGTGTATCTGTATGTTACAGTTATAAGTTGTTATATTTTGCGCTCACTAAACAGTAGAAAAGGACCCTTGCTCAAGAGCTTGCACTCTAACCTCCTGTGTTTCCCTCTCTGTAAGAAGACTCCTTTGTTCCCCTAGGTCTGGCAGACTGTTTAGAGAAGACGCATGTGTAAACACTCCATTGTGTTGAATGTCTTTTCTATTGTCCAGTGGCTGGAGCCTGTTGTTATCTGTAATGTATTCTGGAAGGGAGGGGTTGTCTCAACTGTGTGTATTTGAAATAAAGAAGCATTCTCCATTTGGATTTTGAATGAGCAACATCTCTTCATACAGTTTACATGTCGTCTATACTGTATCTGGATATAAGCTCCGTCTTATACAACGGAAAGGGGCGCCTGGGATACTAGGATCTTTAACACTGGTTGGCAACGCTGTGGGATTGCCCTTTCCAGCTGGAGGAGCTGGAGACCAAAGGCTCGAGTGTGTGCAGACCAGAGCAAGATGGAGATTCTCGAGGAGGTACTCCTCAGTAAATATGGACCGAACCCCAGCATGGACCTGTTCCAGAGCGTGTGGACAGAGGTCTGCTTGCTGCAGCAAGAGAAAGCTGTGTGGGGTGAGGAAAAGGTTGGCACTCAGGATGTGGAGTGCAACGAGGACAAGTTCTCGGTCTGGATCGAGCCAGAGGACATTGGCAGCCAGTAGGATTGCCTGGTGATGGTGAGAGAGAGTGAAAGCCTCACCGGTGAGTTACTAGGAGGCTGGGCAGCCAGCCCTGATAGCCCACAGAGTGCTCCAAGCCAAGGATGGCTGAGGGAGCTGTAAGGCCTAGAATTGTTTGGGCCAGCAATGGACTCTATTGTTGTGGGCAAGACGGAGGTCCCCACTGGCAAATTGCTGGACTGTTTGGCAGTATGCCCAGAACCCCAGCAGAGCCCTCAGTGGAAGAAGCTGCGGTTATCCCCACTGCGTATGGAAGCTATGAGGCAGCTGGCCCAGGTCCCCAGCTGGAGATGGTAGGTGCTCCAGAGGTTGTGGATGAGAGTTTGTTGGTGGAGGAGCTTTCTGCCACCACAGCGGAAGAGTTGGCATTAGGGCACAGAGTTACAGATTTCTGTCCTCAATCTGCTGGCCCAGATTTCTGGGGAAAGGAGAACCACATGCTCACACAGGAGTCCAAAGAACCTGCAGCCATCTCCTTCTTAATTCAGCTAAAGAGCGAGCCTCAGGGAGGGGAGGCAGTTGGCCTCACTCCCCAGTTGCAGAGTTTACCCCAGGAAGAGAGTACAGATGGTACTTCTCCACAGCGGAAGATGGAGCTCTGCGAGCAGGAGTTGGCGCAGACACAGCTCTCCCGGGACACTATGCAGGCACGGGTCTGTCAGCAGGAGGAAGACATACAGGTGCTCCAGAACCAACTGGATGTATTGGTGCAGGAGCACCAGGGCACTCAGCCACCTGCAGGCTGAGCTTGAGGGGACACAAGCACAGTGCCAGCAGCTTCAAGATGAGCTGTCCCTGCTACGAGCTGACAGCACCAACATGCCCACCACGGAGGAGAGCAGAGCAACAGGGGGTCAAGTCATTGCCCCTGTTATATTTTGCACTGAAGAGCGATTCTACCCAGTGTTGCTGGAGGCTGTCCTGGCATCCACGTGTGACTGGTCCCCGAGGAAAATGGGGACCCCCAGTACGCCACCCTGCCGAGAAGATTGGTGAGTGATCACCCTGGGAGGCTGCTAGGTTCCTGGTCCCAGGAAGAATTGCACCCATTTGGGATTGTGGGGTGGGCCCCTTTTGAATGTCTGGGAGGGAGGTCATCAGCAGAAGAAGAGGCTGGGGACTGGGACGGCTGACTGTATTCGGGTCCTGGGTCCGCAGAGGTGCCCACTAATGAACATTTTATGCCTGTGGACTGTGGTGGCCTGTTGCCTGGCGCACTGGACAAGAGGGGTGGCTTGCCTCTTACCCCGGGACTATGGACTCAGAACCAACCAGGGGTACCCTGCAGCGACCGTCAGACTCTGCTGATGGTGTTTGTGTGCCAGCACCCTGGAACTTTGCAGCTGGTGCAAAAATGGACAGAGTGAAAAGTCTTGTCAGTGGCAAGTTATTGCCCGCTTGTCAGTGACACGCAGAGCATATGTCAGAATGCAGAGCATTGCTGTGCGGGGTCTGTCAGGTGTCACAAGGAGGACAGACCCTCTGTAGCAATGTTCAGGGAAGAGTGAGTGTGATAAGTGTAATCTGTGATCCGGCGCCCACTCTCGCTGCCACTGTGAACTGAACACCAGCTCTTTGGCATAACTGATAGAGCACCATTCCCGAATTATTTTTCTGTACCCACCCCTGGAGGGAACAAGCTGTCAAACTGTCACCTAATGAAAGACGAGGCATTCAGCACTTCTGGGAAGCTGCCACCCTATCTGAATAGACTGCTTCCCCCAGCAGCTCCCTCCTCCTATAACCTCCGATCCAGGACCAGCACCTTACTTGCAATACCACAATACAAAAAGACAGTGGCTCGGTCCTCATTTTCCTACAGAGCACCGCAAATATGGAATAACCTCCCAGACACCATCAAATCTTCCACCAGTCTTAAGTCACTCAAGAGCTCCTTACTAACATACCTCAATACAGAATGCACCTGTAAACATGTAACATAATGACTATTTCCTACATATTTATTTTCTGTTAATCTGTATATTTGTGTTGTTTTTTTTTTAATATCTTGCATTGTATTACTTTGTATTTCTGTAACTGTAACACTTCAATGTTCTTGAACCAAGGATATACTTGAAAACGAGAGAAATCTCAATGTATCCTTCCTGGTAAAATCCTTTATAAATAAATAAATAAAACGCGCGCGTGTTATTTTCATGACACTCAGGGGGAACAGCCTGTTTTGTCTTCCCGTGTCCCTGCATAGAAAGGCACACCGTGCTCACAAAGGGCTTACAATACTTTAATAATGCATTAGTGCCAGCCGCTGTTCTTGTAAAGAGTCCAATTTCTGGAAAAGGACTTAAAAATTCATTGTGTTCATGCTATCACTAGCACAGATCTCCACACCAACCAGCATGAATGACGCGGCCTTACAACCTGTCGTAAATAATAATAACACCAATTCTCACCGCGATACTGCGGATACAAATTATTACAGGAAAAACCCAGAAGATTTTAAAAATGTAAATGAATAAATGTCAGTTCAGACAGATACAGCTTAAATAACAGACAAATCTGTGAAATAATAAGTGAATAGAATATTATAATAAAAGTGAAATAATAATAAATACCTTTACTTAAGGGTTTATTCACTTACATCCGAATTGGTCCTGAAAGGTGAATTTCACCATTCGGTGCGATTTCGGGTCAATTCATCGGTTCACTAAACTGTCAATTCGACAAATACAGACGAATTAACAGCGAAATACGGTGCAGGTCGCCTCAATTCGGCGGCACTGAAATTGTCCCATAGAACAGAAGACTATTGTGTCTTCCGTTCACAGAACGCTAAACTGCACCAAATTTCCGTCGAAATGGCCTGATTTTCGGTGTTACAACTCGGCAGGTTTAAACAGACGAATCCCATAGATTTCAATGTAAAAAAGTTATATATATATATATATATATATATATGATATATTTTTTTTTTCTTCTTTCTTTTTTTTCCAAAGACCACTTATTATTTTTATTTTTTGCAAAAAAACTTTTTTAATTCGTACACATTTTTATTGATATGACCTCCTTTTAACCTCCCTGGCGGTCTAATTTTTTCAAAATTTCGTGTCTAAAAGCGTCTCAATTTTTTTTAAAGGAAACGTGTTTTTGTACATAGTGAGCCTGTAATAATTAGGAATCACGCACTGAAATCCGTGCAATCAAGAGTCCTTACTGGTAAAATCCTTTATAAATCAATAAATAAATAAAATAAAAAAATAGTAAATACACTGAGTCCGATAAAGTTTGAAACACGACATATAATAATTTATTATCCCAAAAATAATTATCCAAAATAATGCAAATAAATGATATTCAATAAAATACAACAAAAAAACTGAAATCTGTCTGAAAACAAGGGTGAGACGTTGTATGGTCTGTTTCTTATCCTGTAGTGCCACCTAGTGGCCGTTCATAAACATTGCACATTGGATTATACAGTGTATTATAATTTTTTTCTAAGTTTGCTGCCTGGTCCCGCCCCCTGCATCGTGTGACTCGCAGGGAGCCTTACCAGGAAGCAACTCGCCGCGATCACACAAGGGGGACAGCCAGGGAGCCAGGAGGAGGTGAGTATGCATCCAGCCCGAGGGTGGCTCGGGATTACCGTTCGCGGCAGTGAAATTTAACCCCCGAGTCACACTCGGGAATACCACCAGGGAGGTTAAGAGAATAGGAGACTTTTTTTTCTAGTTGGGTGGAATTCACTGATACCAATTTGGAGCAATTTGACGGTTAATGGGGCAACTCGGCAGCAACTAAAAAAAAAGAAAAAAAGAAGAAAAGACCAACTATTCCCCCCTTAATCAAGGCCCAGACGAAGCAGGAGGTTTAGTAATAGCGATTGCAACTTAATAGAAAATAAAACCTAAAATAACCACAGAACGTACTTGCATTCATAACAGCTTTTAAATCGAAGTAGATCACAGTAAAAAAGCTGAATACAAATTGATACAAAATATCATCCAGGAACAGTTTGCGCTAATTCATACTTAATCACATTTTTCCTTCTTTGCACATAAACACACACGCGGGATCTGCACCGATGATGCCCTGTACCCATCAGTTTATGGGTGGCATTACCTAATCCAGATTCAGACCTTTGCCGTATATGTCATATTCTTTATACAATAAATAGGATATTAGAATTGGAGGCAGAGGAATTCTGCCCATTGATGATTTTCTTCGCAATCTCTCAAGTCCAATGAGTTTGCGTATTTTTAGACGACACAGGTGCTTCAATGGACGCGGGTTTCCTAAAATGTCGAGGACACAAAATAGGTGGTTAGAAACCAAATTCTTTGCATGGCTCTCTATCAAATCTACACTAATATAAAAACACAAAATAGCAAGATGGCGACCAATCATAAAGTTCTTTGTAGACTCAATTTACTTTGACCCTACACCAGTCTTTCCCAAACGTGTCCTCAGCACCCAGAGCTGTCTCAAGACACACTTCTGCCTGGGTCCAAGGATGAAATGCTGCCCGTCCCAAAAAGAAACCAAAAACATGTGCCATGTATCACAGAGCTCCACAGCCATAAAACTCACAGTAATGTGCAGTGTGTATGACCGTATCACAGAGCTCCACAGCCATAAAACTTACACTCATACACACCGTACATTACTGTAAGTTTTATGGCTGTGGAGCTCTGTGATACGGTCATACACACTGCACATTACTGTGAGTTTTATGCCTGTAGAGCTCTGTTACAATAATGTACGGTGTGTATGAGTGTAACACAGAGCTACACAGCAATAAAACTCACAATAATGTACGGTGTGTATGAGTGTAACACAGAGCTACACAGCAATAAAACTCACAGTAATGTACGGTGTGCCTAGCTGAGGTCCAAAATGCTGCCCCTGGCAAAGAGCTGCCAGGAGCCATAGCTCCATCTGGCCCCATGGATGAGCTGGCCCTGTCAGCACCCACTAACAGGCCTGGTTTTAAGGATCACCTTGGAAGAAAAACAGACTGAATCCTGCAATCACTGAGCAGCAAACCATATCACCTTTGCTGTGCTTCACATATCCTACAAACCTGGCCTGGTAGAGGGCCACGGGGACAGGTTTGGGAAACCCTGCCCCTACACAATATTCCATAACACAATAAGTGTCAAAGTGAATAGTATCCATGGGTCAAGTCAACCAGGAATGCTTGGGAACACATTTCCTCCACTATTTTTTCAGCAGGAACATAGTTCCCTTTTGGTCCACATGCTGAGAAGCTCTTATTAGGTTCCAGTCATGTGTTTCCTTACAAAACCACCGGAAATATAAAATTATACCAGGAGGGCAGCTTTTTCTAACAGTAGCTCACACATTTAAAAAGATTTTAACCCTTTAAAGATTCTAACAACTCTTAACCCTTTCAAGCTTTTAACAATTTTTAACCTATTAAAGATTTTATACAAGATTTTAAACCCTAAGCTTTGTTAAAAAAAATGATGGGAATTTAGCCCACAAAATATTGTCACAATGCCAATGTATCCCATCTTGACAGGTCCTACTGTAAACCACCCAATGATCACCTTGATGGGTTTATCTCACTCTCCTCAGTAGGACCTGTCACCAGTGGGGTATTTTGGCCTAGGCCAACAAGGCCTAGGCCTAGGGCGGCACTTTCCAGGGGGCGGCGGCCCGCACTGGTGGCCCCACCCCTAAAAAACTTTTTTTTTTTTTTTTTTTACTTTTGCAAAGTATTTTGCCAGGAAGGATACATTGAGATTTCACAAATTTTCAAGTATGTCCTGGGTAGGCAAGGCCTAGGCTTTCACTTTCCAGGGGGCAGCAAAAAACCTCACCACTAAGTGGGTTACTCACAGAGCACCGAAATGACGCCAACATTTTGGTGTTTTGTAGTTCCCTGCACTTCGGGGAATAAAGTTTCCCCACCCTGCAGTGAATTCACCATTCACCGCAGGGTCCCCAAAGTGCATGGAGTCGGCCGCTGAATGCTGCCACCGCAAACCCGCGGCCTGCTGTTTTCAAAAGAACTACTGAACGAAAATGTCTGGAATTTACATCTCAGATCCTATGATTGATAATAAAAAGTTCTGTTACAGAAAAAAGAAAAACTGCTATTAAAAAAAAAGGGGGGGATTTTGCTGAAAAATTACTAAAAGGCCGCCCCAGGTACCAGTGATTATTTGGGTGTCATTAGGGGGTACTAGGAGGTGCCACTGTCACTGTGTGTCAGCTTTGAGCTGTGTTCTCAAACAACAAGCAGCGGAGCAGGGCGTTTGCATACGGAATAAAATCAAATAGAATAAAAATCCCTCTCCTCCCTCCATAGCTCCTCCCCTGCCCCACAGCAGCTCTAGGAGAGGGGAGGGGGATGTGATTTGTGTGCAGAGAGAGAAGATGACAGTAAATGGCAGGTAAAGGGGGGGTATCAGCAGAATATGAAGCCCTGTCTGCTTTCTGCTCTTTAAAGTGGACCTTTCCTTAACCAGCACTGCAGTGATAGAAATTTGTCATTGAGCTGCCTGGCTCCTGGTGAGGCTGCGTGCGTGCAGGTCACGCGGTCCGGCCAGTCAGACACGCACGCAGCTGCCCGCCCTTTCGTTAACACAGACTCTCACTCTATTCTGGACTGAACACCCACCGGGAAGGGAATCAAAGCCACGGTGCACCCTCTGGCAGTGGCACCCCACTGCTGACAAGATTGCTCCACGCACAGGCACAGCTGCGATCCTAACGTGGCCTGGAGGGACCTCCTGCTGAGTCCGTACACAGTCCCTGCTGACTCTGCACACAGCCCTACCGCGGACGGAGGCCGGTAAATATAGAATAAATAATTGCTGTGTGCTCATATTCACTCGGTTTGCTGGGAGTCTTATTGCAGTGGATTCTGATGCGCTCATACACACCGCACATTGCATTGCTGGGAGTTTTATTGCTGTGGATTCTGATACGCTGACACACACCACACATTGCATTGCTGTGAGTTTTATTGCTGTGAATTCTGATACGCTGACACACACACTGCACATTGCATTGCTGGGAGTTTCAGTGCTGTGGATTCTGTGATACACACTGCATATTACTGTGAGTTTTATTGCCCTGGAGCTCTGGGATACGCTCATACACACTGCACATTACTGTGAGTTTTATTGCTGTGCAGTTCTGATATGCTCATACACAGTGCCCATTTCTGTGGGTTTTATTGCTGTGCAGCTCTGTGATACACTCATATACAGTGCACGTTTCTGTGGATTTTATTGTTCAACCAATTAGAGTGACTGTGATCCAGTATACTTGACATGCGTGGCTGTTCTTTGTAAAAATGCTTGAATTTAAACATTTCATAATTTTCTTTATCTCAATAGATACATTTGAAATAGTATACAAAATATACAAGTAGGCACTTGGTATCCACTTTAAATATAAAGAGAGGAAAAGGCGGAGCTCTAAGAGGAAAAGGTGGAGCTTAAAGAGGGGGATTAACCAGGAAGAGGTGTGCCCTTGGCAGGAAGGGGTGCCTCAAATTTAAATTAGGGGGTGCACGAGTTTAGTCAGGCCTAGGGCAGCACAAAACCTAAATACACCACTGCCTGTCGCGATGGGTTACATTAGTGCTGTGACAGGCTTAAGCAGTTTATGGCCATATATAGTGAACTAAATTCCCATAATCTTTTAACAGAGATTAGGGTTAAAAAACCTTGTAAAATAAACCTTTGGGCATTATTCCTTGCTGCGCGCTAAAATGGGGATGCTAATGGGGAAGACCTGTGCCTGGAGGTTTCCCGGTAGCATCCCCATATCAGCGTGATATCCGGGGCAGGCATTGTCTCAGCACCTTGCCCCGGAATGCAGCACTAACCGCAGTGATACTCGCGGACTCCATGAAGGGTTGTGCTTCTGGGATCAGCGATGCGCTAACGGATTTTTTTAGGGGTTTATCGTTAGGAGGAAGGTAATATGGGGGGGGGCATGCATTAAAGTCACTTGTCCTAGCATTAACGCTTACTCACCCGATCACTAACGTTAGTGTTCACTAGGGAATAGTGCCCTTCGATGGGTAAAAAAACTGTTAAGAGTCTTTAAAGGGTTAAGAGTTGTTAAAATCTTTAAATGTATGAGCTACTGTTAAATAAATATAAGGTATGTATTACAATTATTGTAAGGATTCCCTTAAACCCAGCCTATCTTTATGTTTAAACATGGATATGGAATTTGCATGGGGAGCAACGGGTTAAGTGTGACATGTCAGGGGTTAAATGAGGAGCAGAAATCTCGGAGAGTTCCCACGCTTATTTTTTAGGTCCAGACCCCTGATAGTATCTATCACTCACACATTTCTGAGAGACGTAAAGTCAGTTCAGACTACAATAGCATTGGGAAAAAAACATAAAAAATATACATATGGCTTCCCACAGGTCCTCCACGTGCACTCTCTTGGTACACATTAGCATCAATGGAGGCCCAGTATCTGTTCTTCAAATAATTTATTTTGAAATAAACTGGATTAAAAAAAAAGTAAACTATCAGGGTTATTCAAAGAGATCCGAATTGCTGGAGAAAGGTAACCGAACGCTGAAAATCAGCGTTCGGTTACCTTTCCTGGCCATTCGGCTATCCAGAGAGCAGGCAATTCGCCAAATCCTGGCAAATTGCCTGAACATACGGTGTCTGTTCGGTGCCTGTTCGAGGGCAGTGAAATCCCCATAAAAAAGCACTGCTTCGGCTATTCAGAGAACACAAACCAGCAGTGAAAGGTTCCCCTAATGCCCTGCCATTCGGTGGTTTAATTTGACAAGTTTATTCAGGAGAATCCCATAGGCTTCAATGTTAAAAATATTCCGGTTTTAATTCAATATCTAATAAACCATTCATTATAAAATTCTGCTGTAAAGAGTCTCTTTATTTATAGATTTTTAGGATACTTTAAGCATTTTTCTGAATTTTTTTTTTTTAAAAGTCCGATTTTTTTTTTTAGTTTACTTATTTTTTCTGTAACAGCCCTCTTTATTATCATTCATTGGATCTTATATGTAAATTTCAGACATTTTCGCTCAGTAGTTTCTTTGCAAACAGTGTTTCACTTTTCAAAAATTCATACAAACGGTTTTCCTAATTTATTCACTGCCTTCTTCTGCGGTGTCGGCTTTTTCCGGCAGCTGCGCTGCGCGTGATCGGCTCCTGCTCGGGTTTTTCCGGCGTCTTCGACGGGTTAATCCAGATGTTTTTTACGGGTTTTCGGCGTGCATTCGCCGGGTTTTCGCCAGGTTTTCGGCGGGTTTTCGGCAGCTTTTCCTTGTACTTCGACAGCCCTGTGGTGCTTGCTGAATACACTGCAGGGTCGCCGAAATGGGAAAGCCGGTTTGCACCGAATTGAAGAGAACGAAAAGTCACCGAACGTGCGGTGACTTTTCGATTCTCTTTGAATAACCCTGTATGTGAAATAAAGCAAAAAATAGACAAAGGAGACGTATTATCCCCAAAATTCTTCAAAACTGCAGGACACGATTTGACTTTAACGGTCTTCTTCCTGGTGCGACGTGCGTGTTTGAGAAATGGTGTCTTCTCTTCTCGTGTTAAATATAGGCAAACCGGAACGCTTTCTTTGTGCCTTGGAGTCAACCAGTGCCTCAGAAAAAAAAGCACATTCACTGTCATCCATTTCCAGCGTGTCCCTCACTGTTTTGAGTGGGCTGAGGCCTGTTCAATACCTCAGCCGCTGCAAGTGCTAAGTTAGCAACATGCCATTGAACGCCGTTCAACCGCTCAGCGCTCAGCAGTGCTAACCTAGCACTTGCAGCGAACCGAGGAGATGCTGAGTGTGACGTTTTAAAGATGGCCGCCGCCATGAAGCAAGTAACAATGCCGTACAGCAAGATGGCCGCCGCCTCGAAGCAAGTAATAATTCCGTACAGCAATGTTAATTTTGAGGTTTTTGTTCACCAAAGCACAAAATATTTATTTATTATTTCCCCCTGCACATAGACATATATTACAGTTCAATTTATATATTCAGGGTTATCCAAAGAGATCCGAATTGCTTGAGAAAGGTAACCGAACGCTGAAAATCAGCGTTCGGTTACCTTTCCTGGCCATTCGGCTATCCAGAGAGCAGGCAATTCGCCAAATCCTGGCGAATTGCCTGAACATACGGTGCCTGTTCGGTGCCTGTTCGAGGGCAGTGAAATCCCCATAGAGAAGCACTGCTTCGGCTATTCAGAGAACACAAACCAGCAGTGAAAGGTTCCCCTAATGCCCTGCCATTCGGTGGTTTAATTCGGCAAGTTTATTCAGGAGAATCCCATAGGCTTCAATGTTAAAAATATTCCCGTTTTAATTCAATATCTAATAAACCGTTCATTATAAAATTCTGCAGCAAAGAGTCTCTTTATTTATAGATTTTTTAGGATACTTTAAGCATTTTTCAGATTTTTTTTTTTTTTTTTTAAAAGTCCGATTTTTTTTTTAAATTTTTTTTCAGTTTACTTATTTTTTCTGTAACAGCCCTCTTTATTATCATTCCCTGGACCTCCTGTGAAAATTTCAGTCATTTTCGCTTAGTAGTTTCTTTGCAAACAGCGTTTCTTTTTCCCAGATTCATACAAATGGTTTTTCTAATTTATTCACTGCCTCCTCTACGTCACAGCTGCTTCGACTCTGTGTGATTCGGCTCATGTTCGGCTCCTGTTCGGCTCCTGTTCCTCTTTTTCAAAGGTTAATCCAGATGTTTTTGCTTGTTTTCAGCGTGCATTCGGTTAGTTTTCGGTGGGTTTACGGCAGCTTTTCCCTGCAATTCGGGGACCCTGTGCTCTTTGCTGAATACACCGCAGGGTCACCGAAATGCAATCGGCAAAAGGAACCGAATTGAAGAGAACGAAAAGTCACCGAACGTGCAGTGACTTTTCGAATCTCTTTGGATAACCCTGATTGTTTCAGAAGTAAACATAACGTTTATTCATTAAAAACTATCATTTTGTGGTGTGTGCATACCAAACGGAATTGTGCTGACTGCTTCTCTTTATTATATTTTGTCCGAGTGATCCGAAAAACAATCTGAATTTTTCATTAAGAAATCGTCGGCCATTTTGGATTCAAAATTTGCATCCAAAGGGTTCAACGACACTGCTGCAGCAAACTGAATTGCTGCGCTGCAGCAATTCAGCAGCTGCTGAGGTATTGAACAGGCCTCAGCTTGTCGTCATGATGTACTTCCTGTTCCTGGGACGCCATCTTTAAAGAGGCCAAACGTCACAGAGACGCCAGGTTAATAGAGAGCAGACGGCTAAACGGCCTAAAACATCTTTTCTATGTTGAATGACTTAAGAATATGAAGGAAAGATAGCTCATAAGTGCTTTCTGCTGCCTTTTGTGGCTCAGAATATATGGAATTAACACCTTCACTGCCTGTGAAGTACTTGATTAATAGATCCAGACACAAGTGACTAAAACACAAACCATGCAATAACAAACCATAAAGAATAATCGCCCAGAAGCGGCATATTTGTCACGGTACCTATTATCTCCTGAATTTCAGGCCACTCTCGCTGTTCTTCTAACGCAGATTTTAATTTTTCGCACAACGGAACGTAATCCATGTAATCCACAAATACTCGAACCACTTTGCCGACCAAATGCTTCATCCAGGACACGGTGACGAAGTCACAGAACTGAAAAAAAGACACAAAACTATCAAAGAATATCTCCTGCATCAAAAAAAACAAGTGAGAGACGGGAGCATTTACACCCCATGGCAGTAGTTTCCCAAAAAAAAAATTTAAAGGCATTTTTTATTCTGTAACAGACCTTTTTATCATTTTTTAAAGGGCCTTTTTTATTATTTAAAAACACATTTTTAATATATTTTTATTGGTTTAAACACCTAGGGCCACATTACATTCTTGACGGTAACTTGCGTGAGCATTAACGTTACCTGCGGTTAATTAACGCGTTTGGTATCTTTCGCTTTTCAGCGCGAGGTCACTGCACTTTGTGCTCCCTATACTTAACATGGGGAGCGCAAAGAGTTAATCAGCGCTGGTATTACAATGTCCCAGCGCTGATTACCATCCGGCTCTGGTTAGCAGAAAGTTAACCAAAGCCAGGACTTGGTGTTAACACCAACCTAAAAAAGCAAAAAAACGAATCGTATACTCCCCTCCTGTCCCGCGGCAAGGAACGCGGCTCCGACCGCCTCCTCCGTCCGGCGAGAGCAGGGAAAGACTGGGGGAAAAAGTCCCCCCAGGCTCTCCCTGTGTATCAATACACCAACCGGCCGGATCTCGTGAGGCGAGATCCGGCTGGTCACGTGACCGGCAGGGGAAATTCAATGGAGTCCTATGGACTCCATCGAGTGGATGCTCGCGGCTGCGCTCAGCGCTGCCGCGAGCATCCCGGGGGTTACCGCGCGGTAACAATGCAGGCAGCATTTTTTGCGCCTGCATCTTAATCCAGTGTTAAAACGCGGGCGCAAGGGGGAAAACTGTGGGCGCAGTTTTTCCTCCCTAGCGCCCACGTTTTAACGCTAGGATTGTAATATAGCCCCTATTAGGGGAATAGGAGAGTTTGTTTTATATTTGCAGTTCAGAGGATTTCGCCAAGGCCAGTTCACCGCTCTTTGGTGCTCCTCCAACTTTTTCATGAGGATTAGGCGACTCCATCTTCACCGCACTATGGTGACCCTACGGTGAATAGTGAATTCACCATAGTGTCGGCGAAATGGAATCGCCAAAGTGCACTGAAGTGAAAAGCACTGAAATTTCGACGCTTAAGGGGTTATTCAGAGAGAGAGACGATCTGACCCCGAAATGTCACCAAACAGGGAATTTCCCCATATGGTGACATTTCGGGGCCATTCAGCTATTCAGAGAGCAGGCAGAGAAGCAATGGTTAATCTATTCAGAGACACCGAACAGCAGTGAAACATTGCCGAAGTGCCCGGCGGCTGTTTGGTGTTTTCATTCGTCAGGTTTATTCAGGTGAATCCCATAGGCTTCAATGTTAAAATATTCCTGTTTTTATTCAATATCTAATAAACCGGTTATTATTTTAATCTGCAGCAAAAAGTCTCTTTAGTTATTGATTTCTTAGGATCTTTTAGTCATTTTTCAGCAAAAAAAATTCAGTTTTTTTTTTAAAAAGCGTATTTTCTTTTTTCTGTAACAGCCCTTTTTATTATCATTCATTGAATCTTATATGTAAATCCCAGACATTTTCGTTCAGTAGTTTTTCTTGCAAACAGCGTTTCAATTTTGACACTTTGAAGCGTATTGTTGTTTTGCTTTTTTACCCTGTTCATCAGCATGTCGGCTTTTTCCGGCGGCTGGTCTGCGCTGTGATCAGTGGCTCGTTGGCTTTTTTGTCCGGCGTGGTTTTTGAGGTGGTTCCTGTGGGTTTTTGGTGGGATTGCGGCGGGTTTTCCCTGCTCTCCAGGGACCCTGTCGTAAATGCTGAATTCACCGCAGGGTGGGGAACTTTGATTCCCCGAAGTGCAGGGAAGCACTGGGAACAAGAGAACACCGAAATGTCGGTGACATTAAGGTGCTCTCTGAATAACCCCTTCAGTGAATATCCCCTTATAGAAAAATTCGGGTGGTATTGGGGAAGATCCACCGATGAAGGATAGTCTTTTTTTTTGGCGACTGAGGTTAAGATACAAATTAAACATCTATTCCTCCTGCTCAATGAGCAAGTAGCCATGAGATCCAAAATATTAAGGAGGGTCCATTGGGGGGGGGGGGGGTGAGTATGCGGGGAAGCTTGAATACCACAGTATAAAAGCCTAACACTTTAGACCAAAAAGTCTACCAGGGTAATTCAAAGAGATTTGAAAAGTCACCGCACGTTCGGTGACTTTTCGTTCTCTTCAATTCGGTTCCTTTTGCCGATCCCATTTCGGTGACCCTGCGGTGTATTCAGCAAGCACCACAGGGTCCCCGAATTGCAGGGAAAAGCTGCCGCAAACCTGACGAAAACTAACCGCAAAACCCGGCGAATGCACGCCGAAAACCGCAAAAACATCTGGATTAACCTGCCGAAAACCACGGAAAAACCCGAACAGGAGCCGATCACCCGCAGCGAAGCCGCCGGAAAAAGCCGAGAAAGCCGAGACCGCAGACAGAGTGAAGTGAATAAATTAGGAAAACAGTTTGTGTGAATGTTTGAAAATGAAACACTGTTTGCAAAGAAACTACTGAGCGAAAATGTCTGAAATTTACATATGAGGTCCAGGGAATAATAAAAAGGGCCGTGACAGAAAAAATAAGTAAACTTAAAAAAAAACAAATCGGACTTTTTTAAAAAAAAAAAATCCAGAAAAATGCTTAAAATATCCTAAAAAATCTATAAATAAAGAGACTCTTTACTGCAGAATAATATAATAAACGGTTTATTAGATATTGAATTAAAAAACGGGAATATTTTTAACATTGAAGCCTATGGGATTCTCCTGAATAAACCTGTCGAATGAAACCACCGAATGGCAGGGCATTAGGGGAACCTTTCACTGCTGGTTTGTGTTCTCTGAATAGCCGAAGCAGTGCTTTTTCATGGGGATTTCACTGCCCTCGAACAGGCACCGAACAGGCACCGTATGTGCAGGCAATTCGCCAGGATTTGGCGTATTGACTGCTCTCTGAATAGCCGAGTGGCCAAGAAAGGTAACCGAACGCTGATTTTCAGCGTTCAGTTACCTTTCTCCAGCCATTCGGATCTCTTTGAATAACCCTGTAAATGATGTGGCATGTCCAAAGGCAGAGGTCAAGGTTTGCATTAAAAGCTCTGAACTTTGGACATGTCAAGAATGACATAATGAGCTAAAGTGGTCGGGTGTATAGAGTGTCCCTTTAACCATGGGCGCCGTTGCTAGGCCACACCTGAGACCCCCCAAAACCGGACGAGGGGTTTTACATCTGTACTTATAATGGAGAGAACCCCTTTGCCCTCACTCAGTGCAATCATTTGTGGTGAAACTCTCATTTTGAGCTGAAAAGTCCTTGAAGCCAAGAGCTTTATTGAATCTGGCCTATTGAGTTCTAAACACTTTGGGCTCTATTAAATTCTTCGCGCAAACATTAACGCGTGTGCAAAAGCGCATTAACGCGAGGGGAAAAACCCTTTGCGCAGAACGTCGTATTACAATGTCCGTGCAAAAAATGCACGTTAACGTCTACCGCGGGTGAACCAGCGCGAACCCTGCGTGAGCGTAATGTACGTTGTGCGTCCTATACTTAACATTGTGAGCGTAAATGCGTTTGTGCGCTGGTATGCGGATGGTATTACAATCTATGCGCAAATTTTAACAGACAACGTTTGCGCTCATAATTTTAACGTCTTTGAAAAGCTGGTGGTAACGGCAAATCTGAATGTTCTGACCGAAACCAAATACACCAGCACAAAAAAACAATACAGCACAGTATAGTTACACGTTCTACACATACCCAAACCAATAAAATTGAGAAGTTGTGCGTGTTTTTACTATTGCTGCAGCATATATGCGCAAATTGACTTTGACAGGTGCAAAAACTGAACGGGAGACAATTGTGGTTCTTAATTCTGATTGGCTGAATCGTGTGAATAAACAGTCCGCACACCGTTTTCTGCGCGCAGTGTTAATGCGCATGTGGTTTTGCGCGGCTTTTTACACTTGTTATTTTTTGACGGATGACGAAACGCGCTCGGATTTTAATACCAGCGTTAATTTACGCGCGTTAACGTTTAACGCTTCGCGCACGAATTAACGCGCTGCGCGAGCGTTTTTGCGCAAAGAACATAACAGAGCCCTTTATACATTATTTACGACGAATAAATGGAGAAAAAGGATATTTTAGCACGATACTTACAGGACTATCGATAATGACGCATGAAGTCCATCCTGGCAAGTCTTCCAAAGACGGCCATGTGTAGGAGGCACCAAAAATGTCCCCATGCATGCAGTCGAAACACATCTGAACGTTGTATCCATTGTTTAGCAGCATCCTCAGCATCATTTCGTCGTTCAGAGCATATTGTATTGCGCTGGGAAAATGTGTGTCGTTCACGAGCGTAAAGAAGCAGTTGACGTCCGCCCTGTGGACTAAGAGCAACCTCACGATCTCATGATTTCCAGACCGTACAGCCACCAGGAGGCAGTTCAGGGGATCTCGATTGGGACGAGCGCCGAAGTTCAAGAGCATCTCGGTGCACAGGACGTCCTGGTTGGATACCGCAAAGAACAACGCAGATTTCCTTTTATCGTCATAATTTTCGGACATGTGCTCGGCTAAGGGCTGATTGACATCAAAGTCGCTTTCGATCAGCAGTTGCAGACACTGAACGTTTTGCCCATCTGTTGCCGAGTGGACGGGGCTTATTCCACTTTTTTTAATTGCATGAGTTGATGTGACAGGAATGAGATATTTCAGAGCCCTGGAGTGTTAAAAAACAATAATAAATGGGTTAAAACGTAACCGTTACACTGCTTATGTGCCTCATACAGAATGTAATACAAAGTAGGTCCTTCTTATTGGTTTAACCCCTTCACTGCTGAGCCATTTCACCGCTGTGTGCTGTGCTCATTTTTACCGCTTTCGCTCACCATGTTTAAATGCGATTTGAAGCCACGTTTTATTATATAACCCAGACATATTACATATCGCTCCTTCCGGCAGCCTCGGCAGATTCATAATATATCATTATTATATGTATACGTCATGTCCTGCCTGTATATTATGACAAAAAATGCAATAAAATTTGAATTTTTAATTATCTACAGCTTGTAAAGTGTTTTTTTTTCACATTTTTATCACAAAAGCCTTTGCGATTATATTGTCTATGGGTGCGCTTGTTAAAAAAAATTGAAATGGGGACTCGTTACATTGTTTTGGGAGGAATTACGTGATTTTTAGCAAATGCACCCCATAGAAAGAAACCCGAGCAGCCGGGTTACTGATATCAGTGTGCGGACTGTCTTTTTCACGCGATTCAGCCAATCAGAATTAAGAACCACAATTATCTCACGTTAAGTTTTTGCGCCTGTCAATCTGAGCATACAGTGGCAAGAAAAAGTATGTGAACCTTTTGGGATTACGTGGAGTTTTGCATGAATTGGTCATAAAATGTGCTCTGATCTTCATCTAAGTCACAACAATTTGAAAAACACAGTCTGCTTAAAATAATACAACACAAACATTATGTTTTCATGTGTTTATTGAACAGAACATGTGAACATTTACAGTGCAGGGTAGAAAAAGTATGTGAACCCATAGCCTAATGACTTCTCCAAGAGCTATTTGGAGCCAGGAGTGAGCCAACCTTGAGTCCAATGAGTGTGATATTATTGGATGTGTTGCTGAAAGCTGTCCTGCCCTTTAAAAACACACACCAGTTTTGGGTTTACTGGTTTCAAGAAGCACTGCCTGATGTGAACCATGCCTCGCAGAAAAGAGCTCTCAGAAGACCTACGATCAAGAATTGTTGACTTGCATGAAGCTGGAAAGGGTTACAAAAGTATCTCCAAAAGCCTTGATGTTCATGTGTCCACGGTAAGACAGACTGTCCACAAATGGAGAAAGTTCAGCACTGTTGTTACCCTCCCTAGGCGTGGTCGTCCTGTAAAGATGACTGCAAGAGCACAGCGTAGAATGCTTAATGAGGTAAAGAAGAATCCTAGAGTGTCAGCTAAAGACTTACAGAAATCTCTGGCACGTGCTAACATTTTTCTTGACACATCTACAATAAGGAAAACATTAAACAAGAATGGAGTACATGGGAGGACACCACGGAGGAAGCCATTACTGTCCAAAAAGAATATTGCAGCACGTTTGAAGTTTGCAAAAGAGCACCTGGATGTTCCACAGCACTACTGGCAAAATATTCTGTGGCATGACCTTAAGAGAGCGATTCACACCAGACATCCCAAGAATATTGCTACACTGAAACAGTTTTGTGAAGAGGAGTGGTCCAAAATTACTCCAGATCATTGTGCAGGTCTGATCTGCAACTACAGGAAACATTTGGTTGAGGTTATTGCTGCCAAAGGAGGGTCAACCAGTTATTAAGTCCAAAGGTTCACATACTTTTTCCACCCTGCACTGTAAATGTTTACATGTTCTGTTCAATAAAAATATGAAAACATAAAATGTTTGTGTTGTATTATTTTAAGCAGACTGTGTTTTTCAAATTGTTGTGACTTAGATGAAGGTCAGAGCACATTTTATGACCAATTCATGCAAAACTCCACGTAATCCCAAAGGGTTCACATACTTTTTCTTGCCACTGTATATGCTGCAGCAATAATAAATGCACACAAATTCTCCATTTTATTGGTTTGGGTATGTGTAGAATGTGTAACTATACTTTGCTGCGTATTTTTTTATGGGCTGGTGTATTTGGGTTCGGCCAGGTTGATAGAATTTGCCATTATCACCAGCTTTCAGGAGTTGCTAAAACTATGCGCGCAAAGGCTGTGCGTTACAAACTGCGCATAAAATGTAATACCATCCAGTAAGCTCGCGCAGCGTTCGCGCAGGTTCACCCGTGGTAAACGTATACACGCGTTTGTTGCACTGACATTGTAATACGACGTTCAGCGCAAAGGGTTTTGCCCCTCGAGTTAATGCGTTTTTGCGCAAAGATTGTAATAGGGCCCCAGGTTGGAAAGGTGAAGGGTTCGTCTGGATTCCTGTGACGGACAGTTTAGCTCTTTTAACATGTCACAATGGTGGGTCCTTGGATTACATTAATGCTCGACTCATTATAGGGATCCATTGGGGGGGGGGTATTCCAGCAATATTAAAAACAAATCAAGTTACCTTGGCCTTAAATATCTTTTTTTTCCTTTGACATATTTGTGTGTTCTGGTGAAATATCTTGGGGCTATATTACAATCTTTGTGCAAAAACGCTTGCGCAACACGTGAATTTGTGCGCCAAGCGTTAATCTTTTGCGCGCACAAACAACCGCTGGAATTACAATCCTCGTGTGTTTTTTCATCCGTAAACCGGACGCGCACAAATGCGCGCGCAGTACCGTCGCGCACAGAAATCAGTGTGCGGACTGTCTTTTTCACGCGATTCAGCCAATCAGAATTAAGAACCACAATTATCTCACGTTAAGTTTTTGCGCCTGTCAAAGTCAGAGTATATATGCTGCAGCAATAATAAATGCACGCACAACTTCTCCATTTTATTGGTTTGGGTATGTGTAGGATGTGTAACTATACGTTGCTGCATTTTTTTTTATGGGCTGGTGTATTTGGGTTCGGCCAGAACGTTCAGATTTGCCATTAACACCAGCTTTTAGGAGTTGCTAAAGTAAGGCTAGGATCAGACGAGCGCTTTTTGTACGGACTGCGCGTCCGTGCAGTATGGACGCACTTTTTGACGGAAGACGCAGTAGTGGCCACGCAGTCCGTTTTTGTGACTGACGTTATTTTTGACGGATGTAGGAGGGAAAATAAATTACAATGAAAAAACATTTTGTCCGTCAAAAATGCTGGACGCATAAATGCAGTCCGTCTGACCACGTTCCATCACTCACACACAAAGCTATGCGGACGTTGAGGACGTGGCGCACTCCGCACGTCCGTCCTAGCGGTTCGATGTTCTTGCTAACCTGCGTCCGTTTGCCACGTCCGTAGTGCGTCCGCACTTCCGTGTGGATATACTTCGTGTGTGGGCCTTCATTGGTCATGATTATCTGCTACCACGGACGTACTAAAGTGCGGCAACACGGACGTTAACACTGCGTTCGTCTGACCCCAGCCTTATGCGCGCAAAGGCTGTGCGTTAATTCCTGCGCATAGATTGTAATACCATCCGCGTACCAGGGCACAAACGCATTTGCGCTCACAATGTTAGTATAGGACATGCAACGTACAGTAAGCTCGCGCAGCGTTGCGCAGGTTCACCCGCGGTAGACGACTACGCGCGTTTGTTTCACTGACTATGTAATACGGCGTTCGGCGCAAATGATTTTACCCCTCGCGTTACTGTTTTTTTGCGCCGGCGCAAACGTTTGCGCGAAGATTGTAATTTAGCCCTTGATGTATTAAAAAATTTTAATATCAAGATATCAAATTTCTCCTCACACACATCAATACAAACAACTCATCGCAACATGTCGACATCTGTGAAGCAGAATGAGCACTCTACAGAAAATCCCAGAATTCGTCCCCAGTAATCCCGGAGCTTTTTAATTCCCGTTTTATTCAACATTACTCACAGGTAGTGCCCTCCGTAGGCTGCCTTGTGTATAGGCAGATACCCTTCTTTGTCAGGTACATTTCCACTGGCGCCATATCCCAAAAGCAGAGCCACACAGTCTGGGTTTCCTCCGCTAGCTGCGTCAGAGAGCACCGAGGAGCCATCGTGAGCCTCGATATCGATATCGCCACCTAAAAGAAGTAGGTTCACTTTAGAAGCCTTAATGCACAAAATATACAAGATTCAGAGCACTCCACTATAATATACAGGGTTATTCAAAGAGATCCGAATTGCTTGAGAAAGGTAACCGAACGCTGAAAATCAGCGTTTGGTTACCTTTCTTGGCCATTCGGCTATCCAGAGAGCAGGCAATTCGCCAGATCCTGGCGAACTGCCTGAACATACGGTACCTGTTCGAGGGCAGTGAAATCCCCATGAAAAAGCACTGCTTCGTCTATTCAGAGAACACAAACCAGCAGTGAAAGGTTCCCGAAATGCCCTGCCATTCGGTGGTTTAATTCGGCAGATTTAGGAGATTCAGGAAAATCCCATAGGCTTCAATGTTAATCCATTTTAATCCAATATCTAATAAACCGTTCATTATAAAATTCTGCAGTAAAGAGTCTCTTATTTTATAAATTTTTTAGGATATTTTAAGCATTTTTCTTTTTTTTTTTAAAAAAGTCAGATTTTTTTTAACTTTACTTATTTTTTCTGTAACATCCATTTTTATTATCAGTCATTGGATCATATGTCAATTTCAGACATTTTCGCTCAGTAGTTTCTTTGCAAACAGTGTTTCACTTTTCAATCATTAATGCAAACTGTTTTGCTAATTTATTCACTTCACTTGTCTGCAGTGTCGGCTTTTTCCGGCGGCTGCGCTGCGTGTGATCGGCTCCTGCTCGGGTTTTTCCGGCATTTTCGGGTTAATCCAGATGTTTTTGCGGGTTTTCGGCGTGCATTGCCAGGTTTTCGGCGGGTTTTCGGCAGCTTTTCTGTGCACTTCGACAGCCCTGTGGTGCTTGCTGAATACACCGCAGGGTGGCCGAAATGGGAAAGCCGATTTGCACCGAATTGAAGAGAACGAAAAGTCACCGAACGTGCGGTGACTTTTCGAATCTCTTTGAATAACCCTGATAGTCTTAAAGATTTAGAAAAAGATCTGATTTGGTAATAAATGAGATTTGGCGAGAAGATATGATCATTTGTTGCATAAGCCAGTCACAATGCCAATGTAGCCCACCAACGCAGGTCCTACACTATCAGGGTTATTCAAAGAGCATTGGAATTCCAACAGAGTTCCAGTGCTCTTTCATTCTCTGCACTTCGGGGAATCAAATTCCCTGACCCTGCGGTGAATTCAGCATTGTGCAGGGAAAATCTGCCAAACACATCCGAAAAACCACCGCATCGAACGGAAATACAGCTGAAAAACATCGGGTCCGATCCGATGAGCCACCACATACCCTCCGAACGCATCCAAAAAAAAGCCGACGATCTGCCGAACAGCCGCCAGAAAAAAGTCGACAAACGGGGTAAAAAGAACAAAAACAAACACAAAACGCAACTTTTAAAAACTGCTTGCAAAAAAAACCTACTGCCTGTAATTAATATATAAGCTCCTATGAATAATAATAAAAAGGTCTCTTACATAAAAAAACTATATTTAACCACTTGAATGCATTCCCGCTGGTATGCGGAGGACGCGCTGAGCGCGTCCTCGCATTGGGGTCAGCGTTCGGCCGGGTTCCGGCCGATCGCTGGCCCCTCCGGTGCGGGCTGACATCCTGGATGTCAGCCCGGCATCCGGAGCAGTGGCCGCCATTATTATGTGTCATCGCGCCCCCGCGATGACACATAATTCAGGCGCCCCCCCCGCATGTGCGGAGGAGGCGCCTGAAAGGGAGGGGGGGGAGGTCCTTCGGACCTCTCTCCCTCCCGATCGGCGGCTCACAGGGGCTTAACCCAGGCATCATTTGGAAGGGCACAGCCTGCCCTTCCAAATGATGCCTGGCATTAACCCCTGGGGAGCTGGATCGCAAATCGGCGCTGAAAAGCGCCGATTTGCGATCCTTCCCGGGAGCTGGCCGACATCTTGGATGTCGGCCAAGCTTCCGGGAACTCCCCCAGAGGACTGGCGTCATCGTGCGCAGCACGATGACGCCAGTCCTAGCATTAACCCCTAACTGCCACGAAGTGTGGAGATAGGGAGTTCCAATGAACTCCCTATCTCCCGATCCGTGGCAGTTAGGGGTTAAATTTTGATATCGTTGGATCGGCCAGAGTATGGCCGTTCCAACGATACCAAACATGAAAGTAAAAAAAATTGTAAAAAAAAAAAAAAAAAGAAAAAGAAAAAGAAAAAAAAATTAAAAAAAAAAATAATAAAAAAAAATAAACACTTTTTTTTTTTTTTTTTTTTTGTTTTGTTAATGCAGCAATATTGTTCCCATTTCAATTATAATGTGAACAATGATGCTGCATTAACGATTTTTGTATGCGGTGCGTTTGTTAAAAATGGTGTCATTTTCCCCAAAAAAAATGTAACGAGACCCCATCTCTAATTTTTTTAACAAGCGCACCCCATACAAAATATAACCGCAATTGCTCGCATGTTAAAATGTGGAAAAAAACACTTTACACGCTGTAAATTATTGAAAATACATATTTTATTGCATTTTTTGTTATAATATACAAACATGACATAACGTATACATATAATAATGACATATTATGAATCTACCGAGTCTGACGGAAAGAACGATATATAATATGTCGATGTCATATACTAAAATAAGCCTTCAAAACACGTTTAAACATGATGCGCAAAACAGGTAAAAAATGACCTCAGCACAGGGGCGGGAAAAGCCTCAGCAGCGAAAGGGTTAAAAACAAAACGGAAAAACAAAATTTGCCCAAAAAAATCCAAAAAGTGCCTAAAAAAATCCTAAAAAATAAATAAATAAAGAGACTTTTTGCTGCAGATTTAAAAAATAACTGGTTTAATAAATATTTAATAAAAACAGGAATATTTTTTACAGTAAAACCCTGGTATTCGCCTGATTAAACCTGCCGAATGACAGCAGGGCATTTCATTGACAATTCTCTGCTGTTCGGTGTCTGTGAATAGATTAACCATTACTTCTCTATGGTTAACTATTACTTCTCTACTGCCGCTGAACAGCACCATATTTCACTGGCAGTTCGCCAATATTCACACAGAGTGGACCTTTCCATTCTAGAAGTTGGCACAACGTGATGTATATGAAGCCAACGTTTAATAGGCTCTAGAAGATGTGAGTATCCACCTACAATATATCTCTTTGGAACATTATTTTATATCTCTATTGTGTTGCATTATTAGTGTATTTTCTGTTTTTCCTTTTTGCAAATGTTCTGAGGAGCTCAAGTACCCAGTCTGGTAGAATATAAAGATGTTATTCACAAAGCTTGTGTAGCGCTCACTCCCGGAGGAGCCGCTGAATTTAACCTCGGGTTAGTCTCTCCGCACTAGGGAATAAATATACACCAGCACTGTTGTGGATTTTATAAATTATATACTTTACTGGTCTCAATAAAGCGGCATATATAATGTAAGCACGGTATATGGAAAACAGGATTTCGTAATGCGGGAAAGGCGCAGCGGTAAAAGAAAAGTTTAACCCCTTTGTTTCTGGAGTGTAAGTCCCATGCAGGTTATGTCCCAAAAAGTGTGTGTGTGTGAGCTCAGGTACCCGGGTACTATATTTCAACTGGCCAGTGAATGGATTTAATAAATCTTCGACTAGTCACATTGGGGCCCTGTAGATTTTAGCAGTACTGCAGCGTGCTTCGTTAAACTTTAACTGTGGCCTGGGAGGCCTCTCACCCATCCGCCAGACAATCTGTTCCGCTGCCCGATCAAGGACGTCTCTCCGCTGAATTATGCTGGGACTCTGTGCCACCGGATCCGCTTCTCTTGCTTGTCCGTCTTCTACAACAGGATCTACGGCCTACCGCCTGCACTCCCAGTGGATCATCGTGGTCTCCTAACTCGGGGTTCAATCTGGAACTCTGTGTCTATGTAAAACCTCTCAGCGGTGGATTACTGGGTCTCTGGCAAGTCACTGTATCGATCCCCAGCGTCGGCAAGGCAGCGCCTGCTCTCCGGCCTGGTTGCAATCACTCAGTCTCACGTGCGTCTCACTCGGTTCACCCCTCGGCTCCCACTGGCTCTCCTTCCACGAGGCGGCGGATGTCCTCTCCCCTTTCCCCACCCACTTCCTGTCTCTGCCCCAAAGCATGCTGGAAAACATAGTCCCATTGTGTCCAGTATAGTTTACATTGCGCTTGTCTCCCTCTGGTGGCCAAACTGAGCAATACAGCAACCGAGTTTTAAACAGCGCTACACTCTCCCCCTCCTAGAACTCTTGGGTCTCTCCAAGGAGGTATAACAATTACATAACATTAGGCAATGTATACAGGTTCAGCAGCAAACAAACAATGGGTCAGATATACGTCCTCAAGTTGACTCATGCTCCTGACTACCTCAGCTAACATAGCAGACACTTCGGGTAACCTTCGCACTGTGGTGACAGCCTCTTCAGTGCTATGTCCTGGTGAGTCGTAGGTAAGTCTCTGGGGGGGTCAGATAGAACGCTTTGATTCGGGCTCAATCAGCTCCTCTTCAGGTGAAAGTACTACAGGTATAGGTTTGATTCTTTCTTCCACAACTGGAACAGACATCTCTTCAGAGTATGATCCTTCCAGTGAAGGCATAGAACTGTAATCATAGGACACGTTTTCAGGAACTACAGGTATTTCTAAATTTTCGGGAACTTCCAATTGAAACTCAGGAGCCTCAGGCCTCAGGTTACTTTCCCACCCCTCAGGAACTGGAATGACCTCTTCAGGCTCTGGCGAGCGCACCCAGTCCAGACAAAAACTTCCTTCTTCACTATCCCCTTCACTCTCCTCAACAACCCGTGTCTGTTGAGACCGAGTAACGGGAATCAAACGTGGAGCAGGCGGGTTCGGCAGAGAAAGTTCGTCTCCAACTGGTATCCTTACAGCCTCCCTCAAAGCTAACAGATGATTTCGGTGCCAGTTCTTAAGAGGCCCAGCCTTCCCATCCGGTCGGATTTGGTAAACTGGCAAACCCAGCAGTTGCTTGCAGACAATGTAAACTTGAGAACTCCATCTATCCGCCAACTTATGTCTTGCAGAAGCACCCAAGTTCTTCAACAAAACCCTATCACCGGGTTGTAGATCCTGTACCTGAACTCTCAAGTCGTAGTTTCGCTTATTTCTCTGTTCCCTGTTTCCTGAGGTCACACGGGCCTGTTCAAACACAGAGGCCAAATTCTTCCAAAGTCTATCCACGTAATTTCTATGAGAGGCTACAGACGTCTGGTCCAGAGATAGCCCAAACGCCAAATCAACCGGCAGTCGAGCTTCTCTTCCGAACATAAGACGGTACGGTGAGTATCCAGTAGCGTCACTCTCCGTACTGTTGTACGCATGCACCAGCAAGGCTATGTGATGACTCCAGCTCTGCTTCTCTTTGTTCGACAATGTCCCCAACATATTGAGCAGCGTGCGATTAAACCTTTCTGGTTGAGCATCACCTTTTATTATTATTATTATTCTTTATTTATAAAGCGCCAGCATATTCCGCAGCGCTGTACAATAAGCACAGTATAGACAGGGTTACAATGCATTGAACAACATTTGACAAACAGTACAGGAGGAGATGAGGGCCCTATTCCCGTAGGAACTCACAATCTGGGAGGGTTGGGGTTGGAAACAGGAGGAGAGGACTGTAAGGTGAGAGTGATTGATGGTTGCGTCAGTGAGTTGGGTGGTAGGCCTCCCTAAATAGGAATGTTTTCAGGGAGCGTTTGAAGGAAGAGAAGTTAGGGGAAAGTCTGACAGCACGAGGGAGAGCGTTCCAGAGAGTGGGGGCTGCGCGTGAGAAATCCTGCAGTCTATCATGGGAAGAGGTGATGCGGGGAGAAGCTAGGCGCAGGTCACTGTTTGACCTTAGGGAGCGGGCTGGGGTGTATTTGGTGATTAGTGAGGACAGGTAGTGGGGAGCTGAGTTAGTGAGGCTTTTGTAGGTAAGGATAAGGATTTTGAACTTAATTCTGCAGTGGATGGGGAGCCAGTGAAGGGACTCGCAGAGGGGAGCGGCAGAGACAGAGCGGCGGGTGAGGTGAATTAGCCTGGCGGAGGCGTTCAGGATGGATTGTAGGGGGAGAGGTGGGACAGAGGGAGGCCAGATAAGAGATTATTGCAATAGTCGAGTCGGGAGATTACCAGGGCGTGTATGAGTTGTTTTGTGGCGACAGCGGAGAAATGGCCGAATTCTGTAAATATTACGCAGTTGGTATCGGCAGGAGGAGGAAAGAGACTTGATGTGGGGGATGAAGGAAAGAGCAGAGTCAAGTGTAACTCCAAGACAGCGAACTTGGTTTGATGGGGAGATGGTGATACCCTCCACCGTGATCGAGAAGTCAGGAGGTGGGGCAGCATTAGAGGGAGGAATAAGTAGGAGCTCAGTCTTTGACATGTTGATCTTTAGGTGGTGGGAGGCCATCCAGGAGGAGATGCCAGATAAACAGTCACTGACTTTGGAAAGGACAGGGGGAGAGAGATCAGGGGTAGAGAGGTAGATCTGAGTGTCATCAGCGTAGAGGTGGTAATTAAAGCCAAAGCTGTTGATGATTTTGCCCAGGGAGGAGGTGTAGATGGAAAAGAGCAGAGGACCAAGGACAGAGCCTTGAGGTACACCAACAGATAGAGGCAATGAGGAGGAGGAGTTACCAGCAAAGGACACACAGAAGGACCTGTTGGATAAATAGGAGTCAATCCAAGCAAGTGCAGTGTCACCGAGACCCAGAGAGTTGAGGGTCTGTAGAAGGAGGGGGTGGTCAACAGTGTCAAAAGCAGCCGAGAGGTCAAGCAGGATGAGAATAGAATAGTGGCCGTGTTTTTTAGCAGTTAGGAGGTCGTTGGTGACTTTGGTGAGGGCAGTTTCAGTTGAGTGTAGGGGACGGAAGCCAGATTGCAGGGGGTCAAGTAGGGAATTGGAGGACAGGAAGAGGGAGAGGCGGTTGAAGACTAGTTTTTCTAAGAGCTTAGAGGTAAAGGGAAGCAGGGATACAGGACGGTAGTTGGATGGAGAGTTGGGATCTAGGGATGGTTTCTTTAGTAAAGGGGTAACTAGCGCGTGTTTGAAGGCGGATGGAAAGGAGCCAGTGGAGAGAGATAGGTTGAAGATGTGTGTGAGAGCAGGGGTGAGGGAGGAGGAGAGGGGAGGAATTAGATGTGAGGGAATGGGGTCGAGCGGGCACGTGTGAGATGTGAGGAGGACAATAAGGAATTGACTTCCTCCTCAGTGGTTGGGAGGAAGCGGCAGAGGGTGGCAGATGGGACCTGTGGGAGTGGAGGTGGCAGATAACTATCTTGTGTTGGGATGTTGCTTCTGATAGTTAAAGTTTTACTGAGGAAGTAGTCTGCCAGCTCTTGAGCGCTGAAGGCAGCTGAGGGGGGAGGTGCAGGTGGGTAGAGGAGGGTGTTGAAGGTGGACCAGAGCCGTTTAGGGTTGGAGGACAGCGTAGATATAAGAGATGAGAAGAAGGATTGTTTGGCCAAGTGGAGGGCAGAGGTGTATGACCGGAGAATAAACTTGAAGTGAACAAAATCAGCTTCAGAGCGGGATTTCCTCCAGGCACGCTCTGCGGTGCGGGAGCATCTTTGCAGGTAGCGAGTCTGGAGGGTGTGCCAGGGCTGAAGCTGGCGGCGTGGGGCCTTACAGAGTCGAAGAGGAGCAAGAGTGTCTAGAGCAGAGATAAGCGTAGTGTTGTAGTGATTAGTGGCAGCATCAGGGCAGGTGAAGGATGAGGTATGAGGGAGGTGGTGAAGTAGGTTGGAGAATTGATGGGGGTCCACAGCCTGTAGATTCTGCGAGTGTGTGTGCGGGGTGGGGGAGCAGGGTGTTTAGGAAGTCCAGATAGGTTGAAAGAGAGAAGGTGGTGGTCAGAGATGGGGAAAGGGCGACAGTTGAACTCAGAAATGGAGCAGAGGTTGGAAAAGACAAGGTCAATAGCGTGACCATCGCGGTGGGTAGGGAGGAGGGAGGATTGTGTGAGTCCAAGGGAGGACGTGAGTGAAAGAAGTTTGGAGGCAGCAGGGGCGGAAGGATCGTCAATGGGAATGTTGAAGTCCCGAGAACTAGGCATGGAAGATTAGAAGACAGAAAGTGAGAGAGAGCCAGGTAGCAAAGTGGTCAAAGAACTGGGAGGTTGGTCCCGGTGGGCGGTAGATGACTGCCACCCTGAGGGCCAGAGGAGAGAACAGGCGGATGCAGTGTGTCTCGAAGGAGGAGAAGGAGAGGGATGGGGGTGGAGGGAGATGCTGGTAGGTGCAGGTGGGAGAGAGCAGGATTCCGACCCCGCCACCATTTCTCTCACCCGGTCTGGGGGTATGACTGAAGTGTAGACCGCCATGTGAGAGAGCAGCAACGGAGGCCGTGTCAGAGGGAGTTATCCAGGTTTCAGTTAAAGCTAGGAGGTTGAAGGAGTTTGAAAGGAAGAGGTCATGGATTGCTGTGAGTTTGTTGCACACAGAGCGAGCGTTCCAGAGGGCGCAGGAGAAAGAGGACAGGCGCTGAGGGATTATGGGGATGAGGTTGCTGGGCTTGCAGGGAGGTGATTTATGTGCGATGGAGATAGGATGAGAGGGAAGTATTGGATGTGTTGTGGGGCCAGGGTTAGGGGATATGTCACCTGAAGAGAGTAGCAGCAGGAGTGAGAAAGAGAAGGTGGGAATGGGATTTGTGGGAGTGGGAGTGATTGGCAGCGCGAGAGTTAGAGGGAGACCATGTTCTGAGGAAACAAAGGAGCTCATGCGAGGCCATCATGTGGGACGAGAGGAGGGAGGGAGAGATGCAGATAGTGTAGGGGTCGGTGGTAGAGGGGCAGGAGTTCCATTTAAGAAGAAAGGTAGAAGTAAAGAGTAGAAGCGTGAGAGAAAGCATGATATAGACGTGTGTTTACCCAGAGTAAAAGTGGGCCTTGCAGTTCCTTCCTCCAGTCCCGCAACTCCAGGAAACAACTCAGGATGTCCACTTAAAAATGCCACTTGAAAATGACACCTTGAAAATGACACCTTGAGGGTGATATGGTGTAGTTTGGGTCTTCTGAATCCCTAGTAGTTCCAGAAATTGCCCAACAAGCCTGCTCTCAAAGTCTCTGCCCTGATCCGAGTGTATTCTCCTTGGTAGGCCATAGTGAACAAAAAACTTTTCCATTAAAACCTTCGCCACCGTAGGAGCACGTTGGTCTTTCGTAGAAAAAACTTGGGCATAACGCGTGAAATGATCAGTCACTACCAGAATATTTCCCTGCCCACTAGCATCCGGCTCTAAGCACAGGAAATCAATGCACACCAAGTCCATGGGTCCTTGACTTTGCAGGTGGCTCATTGGAGCGGTTCGGGTTGGTAGGGTTTTCCTCTGGATACACCTCAAACACGAATGACAGTAACTTTCAACTTCAGATCTCATACAGGGCCAATAAAATCTGTCTCTCACTAGCTTAAAAGTTCTCTCCGCCCCCAAATGTCCATGGTCATCGTGTAATGACCGCAGCACACCCTCTCTGTGTTTGGTGGGAAGGAACAATTGTTGGGTCTCTTCAGCATTGTTTGAGGGGACCGTTCGGTAGACCACCCCATCCAACATCTTCAACCGTTCCCACTCTTTGTATACCAATCGGGCTCCTTCTGGGGAATTTGTCAGTAGAATTTCCCGTTGGTTCGCGGTTAGGGCCTTCACGGTTAGTGCAATCAAAGGGTCTCTAGCCTGATCGGCTCTCAGGTCCTGTTTCGAGAAAGTAGGCAAACTCAGCTGCGTAGGATTACAATAGAACTCGGGAACAGCCGCAGCCATAACTCCTATGGCTTCTGCTTCAATCCCTCCCCTGACCCGGCGCTCCGCTCCTTGACACAAAGCTTGCACCCCATCTGGAGTTAACTGAGTCCATTCTGTAGTGTAGGGTCTTCTTGACAAAGCATCGGCATCTCGATTATTCACTCCAGGGTGATACTTCAGGCTGAACCGAAACCCTGACAGAGTGGCCAACCACCGATGTCCCGTTGCATCCAGCTTCGCCGTAGTAAGGACGTAAATCAGAGGATTGTTATCAGTCTTTATCACAAATTCGGCTCCGTACAGATAATCTTTCAGCTTGCCCACTACCGCCCATTTCAAGGCTAGGAACTCCAACTTGTGGGTAGGATAGTTCTTCTCTGAAGGAGTAAGACTTCGGCTCACATACGCTACAGACCTCAGCAAACCCCCATATTCCTGGTATAGAACTCCCCCTAGACCTTCTCTGCTGGCATCCACCTGCAATTCGTACGGCTTATGAGGATCCGCGTAAGCCAAGACAGGAGCTCGAGTTAGACTCTCTTTCAGCTTCAGGAAAGCACCTTCGCATTGATTAGTCCATTCTTCTTGGATGGATTCTCGAGCCTTCCTTGGCCCTGGAGCCGATGAATTTCGATCAGAGGCCTTGTGGCCTTCTTCTGCGTCTTCCTTCTGTAGGAGCTTGTTCAGTGGTTGAGCTATCTTGGCAAACCCTCCTACGAATCTTCGGTAATAGGAGCAGAACCCCAAGAAAGATCTAAGTTCGGTAACATTTCAGGGTCTAGGCCAGGAAGCTACGGCTTCCAACTTCCGAGGATCCGTCGAAACGCCTTCTGCCGAAACAACATGTCCCAGATACATAACAGAAGGTAAACAGAATTGACACTTCTCTAGAGACAGTTTCAACCCCTCCTCATGGAGCCGCTTCAAGACCTTCTCCAACCGTTGCTCGAGTTCTTCCAAAGTCTTCCCGTACACAATAATGTCATCCAGATACACTAACACCTCGAACAGGTTCATGTAGGGAAATTGTCTGATCTTGTTTAGAACACCTCTGCTAAAAGGTTTAATTGCAGTTTGTGTCTTAATTGTCCACACCGGTTGGTAATGATTAACTTGCTGGTGTCTTTGGATGCTGAGAGTATATTAATGTGTTTAAAGCATGCAAGTCCATTTGTCTTTTCTATTGCCACTGAGGAAGCGCCAGCGAGGCGTGAAACGCGTTTGGCTTGTTCATTTTTTTGTTTTTTTTATTTTTATCTGGAGCATCATATTGATGTAAGGTGTTATTTATAGAATTTCAATAAATTCGTTTTTCAAGCTATCCCATTCAAGTATTTTTTTCCCCCATCTGCGGTGGAGCTCAAAGGAGGCAGACGTAAGGAGCACATCTTGGAAGTATTGCGTGCCCCGTGAGAGCGGACTCCAGGTCTAAGACTCTCGTGTCTGGTCTATTTATTTGAAGTTTCCTGCGGACATCCTAAGGAGGATAAAGCGCATTTCGGAGACCAACCCTGATGATCTTGTGACATCTTGAGGGACGGAACTACTGTGGGGTGAACCTTCTGACTGGGTAAGATCCAGGCTTGGAAAAAAACAAAAAACAGAAAAAAAAAACATTTCTTTGCTTTATTTCACCCACGTTGGCTCAGCACCACGGGACTTGTGTCAAGTTATTACTACTTATTAACCATCTGGTTTGCTACGGAGCTTGCAGAGACCTGCCCAACGGCCAAGACTGTTTATTTGAGCCATCTGATAAAGACTATCTAGAGATCAGTTACACAGACTTTTCTCTTATTTATTACTCCATTTGAAGTTTGGGCGCGCCCTCCTCCAACTCCATTTATTTTCTATATTTGTTCTTTTTTGGGCAGTTGGACAGACTACCTGGAGGACTTTATTGGCAGCACCCGTCCAAAAATTTATTTATTTTTTTTCTTCTCTCTTTAGCGCCAACCATCACACACACGTTACTGTTTAGGATAGAACCTTTCAGCTGGACTCTCTTTATTCACTCCCCCTCCTAAATCAGTAGGGGAGAGAGGCGTAGCGGACGCTACTTGCCCGATAGGCATTCGTGCTTTCAGGATCACTGGAGAATCAGACACATTACATACACTAACTGAGACTCTTCCTCGTGTCCGTTTCAAAGCTCTTGTGGAGATTATCTCAGGGATTACTTCTACTCCGGCTTCACTCCCATGATTGAAATCAGTTTCCAGTACCACATAGGGACCCGGTTGTGATCCGTTCAACTTGACTGAAGCCCGGAAACTCGCCACTTCTCCCGATTGCAGAACCTTCTCTGTTCCTCCCAATCTCCACAGATGCCCCACGTCAGCAGGTGCCTTCTGCTCTTCGACCATTCGCTGATAGACTGGACGTAACATCGGGTGTACTCCCCTGGTAGAACCTTCTTCCATTACTATAGGAGTCAGGAGACGTCGCACCAGATCAGTATTCGTCCCCACTATCATCGAACTTCTGTTGGCCCCTGAAGGCCAAGGACACACAATGGCCAATGCATTACAACCCCCAGACTGTCCGATGACTTCGGATCCGATCTCTAACTTCACCTGTAGATATCCGTCATAGGGAAGTTTCTCAGTTCCGATACCCCAGATCTCAAGGTCCTTTAATTTCTGTAGAGGCTTGTGCTTCAAGTGCTACTCATAGAAGTCTTGGTAGATCAATGTCACTTGAGCCCCTGAGTCCAGCAGAGCTTTGGTGTAGACTCCCTCTACTTGGATTGGAACGATGGGAGAAGGCAGGAAATTTAGACCCCGTTTGCTGTACCCTGGCCTTCTTCTTGGCCCATGTAGGTTTTGGATGTGCATTGCTTCCCCATGACGTAGGACCGGATGCTAAGGGAGTAACTCTTTCAGTCCTGGTAGGCTAAGCAGTTGGCAAAACTCTGGGCCCTTTCGACCTTTCAGTTCTGGCTTGATTTTTGGAGCAGTTTTCAACCATTGGGCACCTAGTTTGCTCCTTCACTTGGGCCCTCTGGCGTTTCCCGCCTGTGAGGTAGATAGCAGCCCTTCCAAGGCTTTTAGGAACTCTTCTACCCTATTTCCTTCGGACTTTTGGCTTTTGCATTGTGCTCGGAAATGACCCATTTCCCCACAACTAAAACATCTCTTCTTTGAAAATGGAGACGCACTTGCTTGTGGTGATTCGGTTGAAGGACCCTGGCCAGACTCCACAGCAACTCCAGTTGTCCGCATATCAGTAAGGAACTTCTGCATATCAGTCTTTGTCTCTGCCACCTTCACAAGTACTCCGCACAGATCAGTGTGTGCTTGTTTCAGCTCAGCTTGAGCTTCTTGTACCTTCTTAACGGTTTTGTCAGGATCGCCACCCTCTGGCCCCTGTCACCCACGCCAACCCTGCATCATGAACAATGCACGTTCCTAAACCTGCATGTTCCCAGCATCCTAGCCCTAGAATCTCACCTGACAACACCTCCCCCTAATTACCCCTGCATATCAGGAAGCTACGCCCTCCAGACTTCACTTCCACATTGAAGTTACTGACTGCGTTACCTGTGTACTAAAGCTCCCTGAAACTGCCTGACCTTCTCCTGAACTCTCTGCTAAGACCCCAAGGACCTTCTGCTACAATCTGGACTCTCATTCCTTCACTCACCGGTAACCCTCCCATCCTGCTCCCCCTCTGCCCCCCATCGAAGCCTTGCTGTGTACCGAACCCCTGCTATACCACCGACTATTCTCTGCCAGCCTTGCCGTGTACCGAACCCCTGCTATACCACCGACTATTCTCTGCCAGCCTTGCCGTGTACCGAACCCCTTGTTGAATCCTGACGACTCTATTGCCTATACCCTGTCTGATTTCATGCCACTGTGTTTATGTGCAAATAAACACTCTTTTGTTATTCTGAACCTGCCTTCATCACTGCATCCTGGGCTCACAACCCCAACCTGCTACACCACCCGCAGTCTAAACGTGACAGGTTTTGTGTAACTCACTATATACAGGGAGGGTTGGTTCTTTGGCAGTACTCTCTGTGGATATAGGAACTAGCAGATGCTCTTGTCCGTCAACTTCAGATCCATAGGTGTCCAATGAATCATCTTCAGTTTGCAAATATTCGTTATGCCTTACTGGTTGTGCGTAAGCTCTTTCTCCTCTCCTTAAGGACTTTTCTTCTACCAGAGCCTCTTCCTCTCTCTCTAACAGCTCGAATCAGTTCCAGGTATTTCAACTCTCGGTTACATTCTCTGGTTCTCAGCTGTAGCATCACAGGATCTAGAGGTTGAGCGCCCCTCAATATCTGCTGCAGTCGGATTTTATCTATTGTGGCTGGTTCGGCCCCTTTCTTAAGAAGTATCTGGTGCAGAAGCTTATCTAGGCGCCTTATGTATTCAGTCATTTTCTCACCTTTTCGTTGGTAGGTATGTTCATACTGGTACATGAGTTCAGCAGCCTTTTCTGTTCGCCCAAAGACGTCCTATTATACGTTTAGGTAGTCTAAAGCAGTGCAGTCTTGTTTACTCAATTTTAGATTTCTGACAGCCTCTGACGCAGGTCCCTTTAAGCTCTCAGTAATTCTTTGCTTCTTCTACGCTTCAGGGACGTCCCACTCATCCAGAGCCTGCATCGCCTGTTCTACCCATTCTTCGAAGGTTTCTTCTCCCGCCGGATTTGGTACGTTTCCTGTAAAATTTCTCAACAGTCGATAACCAAAGTTAGTGTGTGGAGGGCTTGTTCTTTGACATTTAGCCAGTAAATCTCCAATAGCCACTATCAATTCAGGCCCGACCATGGCCAGCGGACTGGGCGCGGGAACACTCGCGGGGTTGTCACGTGGCGCACTTGGCTGAATCAGTTGAACTTCCACCTCATCGGTCAGCATCACGCTCGCACCCTGAAAACACACTGGAACACCCTTTCTCCACTCAAAAAGAACATACGTGTGAGAGGTATCTTGGTTCGCTTTAATGTCCAGAATTAGCCCCCGATGATCTGGTGTCAGTGCGGCCACGGCCCGGCTAATCTGATCTTCGGCCCAAGTGTCTGCAGGAATATCCATGACTATGCATAACTCTATCTGACTACTTTGCTCCTCACACCATTTGGCAGCAGTGTCTGGATCCATATTTAACCCTTTAAATGCGGTTTTTCTAGAGACTGTATCCCGGAAACGAGCCCCCACATATAGCGCTCACTCCTGGAGGAGCCGCTGAATTTTACCTCGGGTTAGTCTCTCCGCTCTAGGGAATAAATATACACCAGCACTGTTGTGTATTTTATAAATGATATACTTTACTGGTCTCAATAAAGCGACATATATAATGTAAGCACGGTATATGGAAAACAGGATTTCGTAATGCGGGAAAGGCGCAGCGGTAAAAGAAAAGTTTAACCCCTTCGTTTCTGGAGTGTAAGTCCCGTGCAGGTTATGTCCCAAAAAGTGTGTGTGTGTGAGCTCAGGTACCCGGGTACTATATTTCAACTGGCCAGTGAATGGATTTAATAAATCTTCGATTAGTCACATTGGGGCCCTGTAGATTTTAGCAGTACTGCAGCGTGCTTCGTTAAACTTTAACTGTGGCCTGGGAGGCCTCTCACCCATCCGCCAGACAATCTGTTCCGCTGCCCGATCAAGGACGTCTCTCCGCTGAATTATGCTGGGACTCTGTTGCACCGGATCCGCTTCTCTTGCTTGTTCGTCTTCTACAACAAGATTTACGGCCTACCGCCTGCACTCCCAGTGGATCATCGCGGTCTCCTAACTCGGGGTCCAATCTGGAACTCTGTGTCGGTGTAAAACCTCTCAGCGGTGGATTACTAGGTCTCTGGCAAGTCCCTGTATCGATCCCCAGCGTCGGCAAGGCAGCGCCTGCTCTCCGGCCTGGTTGCAATCGCTCACAGTCTCACGTGCGTCTCACTCGGTTCACCCCTCGGCTCACACTGGCTCTCCTTCCACGAGGCGGCGGATGTCCTCTCCGCTTTCCCCACCCAATTCCTGTCTCTGCCCCAAAGCATGCTGGAAAATGTAGTCCCATTGTGTCCAGTATAGCTTACATTGCGCTTGTCTCCCTCTGGTGACCAAACTGAGCAATACAGCAACCGAGTTTTAAACAGCGCTACACTTGCTTTTCACTTCGCCGCAGTTGGAGATTCCATTTCACCGAAACTACGGTGAATTCACTATTCACCGTAGGGTCACCGTTGAGCGCCGTAGATGGAGTCGTCGAAGCCTTGTGAAACATGTGGCATACGTCGCCAAAGAGCACTGAAGAGTGGTGAACTGGCCTTGGCGAATCCACCAAACGGCAACCCCCCCAAAAAAAAACAGAACTCTCCTATTTTCCCAGTAGGTGTTTATTAAACCAATAAAAATGCATTAAAATGTGTCTAAGTAATAAAAAAAGTTCCTTTAAAAAAAAAAAAAGACTTTTAAAAAAATTGAGAAACAAAAATTTCATCAAAAAAAATACAAAAAAAATATAAAGAGTTGTTCTAAAAAATAAAACAATAAAAAGGCTTTTTGCTGAAAATTAAAAGAATAAACTTTTCTCTTTTGAATTAAAAATTATATTACCTTTTTACATTGAATCCAATGGGATTCGTCTGTTTGAACCTGTCAAACAGAATAACCGAAAATCAGGGCATTTCACTGACACATCGGTGCAGTTTGTCGTTCTGTGAATAGATTAACCACTCAATGTTCTTGAACCCAGGACATACTTGAAAACGAGAGAAATCTCAATGTATCCTTCCTGGAAAAATCCTTTTATAAATAAAATAAATAAATAAATAAATAAATTAACCATTACTTCTCTATGGGACAGTTTCGCTGCCGCCGAAGATGGCCAACGTGCTCTGTATTTCGCCAGTATTTGGAGAATTGACAGCTTTGTGAATAGACGAACTGCCACGAAATAGGCATGTGCACCGATTTTTTTTTCGGTTCGGTTCGATTCGATTTTTCGGATTTTTAAACTTTTCGATTCAGCTCGTTTCGACCGATTTCTGTTTCGGTTCGGTTCGGCTCGACTCGTTTTTCGTGTACATTTTTTTTCAGAATATCGACCATTTTTCGTATTTTTGTGTCACTTAGCTCGTTTTTTTGTATCGACTTTTCGTATTTTCGGAAATTTTCGTTTTTTCGGAATTGTAAATGGTTTCGGAATATCGACCATTTTTCGTATTTTCGTGTCACTTAGCTCGTTTTTGTATCGACTTTTCGTATTTTCGGAAATTTTCTTTTTTTCCGAACGTCTGTTCTCCTCGTTTCAAAGCAATAAATTTCGATTTGACACATTTCAAGCACATTCGAAAATTCCGAAAATATTTCCTTTCGGCTCGGAAAACGTTTTGGATCTGCCATTTTCAGATCTAAAAATTTTCGGAAAATCGGCCGCATCCGAAAACACGAATCGGGAAATTTCGTGAAAATTCCGAAATTCCGAAACCAGAAACGCACATCCCTACCACGAAATTGCACCATCACGGTGTGCTTCGGTGGCAAATTCGGGGCTTTGGTCTTTACTCGGCTCCTGGACTTTATCCACCTGGACTAGGGTCGATATCACCTTATCCAAACACAAAAAGGCAAATTTGTTCTTCCAAATCTAATCCCCATTTGTTCCATTCCTCCAGTGACCTATAAAGCAAGCTCCATGCACATGATCCTTTCACTGGTAGTCCCTTCAACGCTTCCTATTTTGCCGTCAATTTGCCTGTATTTGGCAAACTGACAGCTTAGATAATAGACGAATTGGCCCGAAATTGCACCGAATGTTGAAATTCCCCAATTTGATGACCAATTCGGAGGTTAGTGAATTACCCTTTAAGTATCAAGTGCTGAAAGGGGTTGATAAATGGCTCGTAGGGTTTGAAAACATGGAAAATCATTCTAAATCATACTGTATACCTCGATTTTAAAATTAGTTTTGATTTGGCAATAAAAATCTAACCCTAAAAAGTAACCTTAACCCTATAATAACCCTAACCCTAAAAGTCCCGGACTGTTTTAACGTTAGGGTTCCTTTTGGGGTTAGGATTATTTTTAAGGTTAGAAACATAGAAACATACAGGGTAATTCAAAGAGATACGAATTGATTGAGAAAGGTAACCGAACGCTGAAATACAGCGTTTGGTTACCTTTATTGGCCATTCGGCTATCCAGAGAGCAGGCAATTCGCCAAATCCTGGCGCATTGCCTGCACATACGGTGCCTGTTCGGTGCCTGTTCGAGGGCAGTGAAAACCCCATGAAAAAGCACTGCTTTGTCTATTCAGAGAACACAAACCAGCAGTGAAAGGTTCCCCTAATGCCCGGCCATTCAGTGGTTTAATTCGGCAGGTTTATTCCGGCGAATCCCATAGGCTTCAATGTTAAAAATATTCTTGTTTTAATCCAATATCTAATAAACCGTTTATTATTTTATTCTGCAGTAAAGAGCCTCTTTATTTATAGATTTTTTAGGAAATTTTAAGAGTTTTTTTAAAAAAGTCTGATTTTTTTTTATTAAGTTTACTTATTTTTTCTGTAACAGCCCTTTTTATTATCATTCCCTGGACCTCCTGTGTAAATTTCAGACATTTTCGCTCAGTAGTTTCTTTGCAAACAGCGTTTCACTTTTCAATCATTCATGCAAACTGTTTTCCTAATTTATTCACTGCCTTGTCTGCGGTCTCTGCTTTTTCCAGAGGCTGTGATCGGCTCCTGCTCGGATTTTTCCGTGGTTTTTGGCAGGTTACTCCAGATGTTTTTGAGGGTTTTCGGTGTGCATTCGCTGGGTTTTGCGGTTCGTTTTCGTCGGGGTTTGCGGTAGCTTTCCCCTGCAATTCGGGGACCCTGTGGTGCTTGCTGAATACACCGCAGGGTCACCGAAATGGGATCGGCAAAAGGAACCGAATTGAAGAGAACGAAAAGTCACCGAACGTGCGGTGACTTTTCGAATCTCTTTGAATTACCCTGATAGAAAATGTCGTCAGATAAGAACCTTTCGGCCCATCTAGTCTGCCCAATTACATGGATACTTTACCTGGATTTATCTTTTGTTTAGGATAGCCTTATGCCTATCCCATGCCTGCTTAAATTCAATTACTGTTTTGGCCTCTACCACTTCTACTGGAAGTCTGTTCCATGTATCCACCACCCTCTCAGTAAAATAATGCTTCCTGATGTTACTTTTAAACCTTTGCCCCTCTAATCTAAGACTATGTCCTCTTGTTTTGCTACTTTGTTTCCTTTTAAATATACTCCCTTCCTCTACCTTGTGGATTCCCTTTACGTATTTAAATGTTTCTATCATATCTCCTCTGTCTCATCTTTTTTCCAAGCTGTACATGTTAAGATCATTAAGCCTTTCCTGTTAGGGTTACCAGTCCAGCAGGTGTTAATTAGGTAGAAAATCTGTTTTTTTTCTAAGTATTATTACAGCCGGGGATCTATCATTGAGTGTTCATTTATAGACAGTTGGCTGTAGCTGAATCCGTTGATATTTGAGGGGAAAAAGGCATTTTTACTTATTACGATATTTACTTTTAAAAAATCTACAGATGGAATTAAGTCGAGCCCATAGATAAGAAATGTCTCTACTAATACTAGTACTAGTCTAATGAGTGGCTGAGCCCCATGGGAGATGTAGTTCTAAAACATCTGGAGGGCAAAGATTGCTGACCCATGACTTAAGCCTTGGGAGAACATATTTGGTTTTTAGCAGGGCCACATTTGGGCGAACCCTGAATTTCAAACTCTTACATAAGGTTATAGATATACATGGATGTGCGTGCCACCACGTACCTTTATGAATTAGTTGTTCCAGCACATCACAGTGTCCGTATTCGGCAGCGACCCCCAGAGGCGTCACTCCAAAGCCATCCCTCTGGCCAACGTTTGCGCCGTGTTTCAGGAGCAAGGACACAAGGTCACGGCGTCCTCTTTTAGCTGCTTCGTGAATAGCCGACCATCTTTTTACGCAGGGTTGGTTGATGGTAGAGTTGTAACTGATGAGAGTAGCAGCCATGTCATAACTCCCGATCTGAATTGCTTATGGTTAAATAATAAATAAAAAATAAGAAAAAAAGAAAAAAAAAATTATATATATATATATATATATATAGGTTAAACCAGCAGCAAGGATGAATGAAAAACTAGTGATTCAACGGGACGCTGTCAAATGAAATGTCCTTATCGTGTTTATTTGACGTTGCTGATATCTTACATGTGCTTTTGTTTTTCTCTTGTATGTTTAGTTAAGAAAATATTTTCCTCTATATGTGTCACTGGGTGCATCCATTGTGTGATATTTTCCTCTATATGTGTCACTGGGTGCATCCATTGTGTGATATTTTCCTCTATATGTGTCACTGGGTGCATCCATTGTGTGATATTTTCCTCTATATGTGTCACTGGGTGCATTCATTGTGTGATATTTTACTCTATATGTGTCACTGGGTGCATCCATTGTGTGATATTTTCCTCTATATGTGTCACTGGGTGCATCCATTGTGTGATATTTTCCTCTATATGTGTCACTGGGTGCATCCATTGTGTGATATTTTCCTCTATATGTGTCACTGGGTGCATCCATTGTGTGATATTTTCCTCTATATGTGTCACTGGGTGCATTCATTGTGTGATATTTTACTCTATATGTGTCACTGGGCGCATCCATTGTGTGATATTTTCCTCTATATGTGTCACTGGGCACATCCATTGTGTGATATTTTCCTCTATATGTGTCACTGGGCGCATCCATTGTGTGATATTTTCCTCTATATGTGTCACTGGGTGCATCCATTGTGAGAAATTTCACTCTATATGTGTCACTGGGTGCATCCATTGTATGATATTTTCCTCTATATGTGTCACTGGGTGCATCCATTGTGTGATATTTTCCTCTATATGTGTCACTGGGCGCATCCATTGTGTGATATTTTCCTCTATATGTGTCATTGGATGCATCCATTGTGTGTGATATTTTCCTCTATATGTGTCATCGGGTGCATCCATTGTGAGATATTTCACTCTATATGTGTCACTGGGTGCATCCATTGTGTGATATTTTCCTCTATATATGTGTCACTGGGTGCATCCATTGTGTGATATTTTCCTCTATATGTGTCACTGGGTGCATCCATTGTGTGATATTTTCCTCTATATATGTGTCACTGGGCACATCCATTGTGTGATATTTTCCTCTATATGTGTCACTGGGTGCATCCATTGTGTGATATTTTCCTCTATATGTGTCACTGGGCGCATCCATTGTGTGATATTTTCCTCTATATGTGTCACTGGGCACATCCATTGTGTGATATTTTCCTCTATATGTGTCACTGGGTGCATCCATTGTGTGTGATATTTTCTCTATATGTGTCACTGGGTGCATCCATTGTGTGATATTTTCCTCTATATGTGTCACTGGGCGCATCCATTGTGTGATATTTTCCTCTATATGTGTCACTGGGTGCATCCATTGTGAGAAATTTCACTCTATATGTGTCATCGGGTGCATCCATTGTATGATATTTTCCTCTATATGTGTCACTGGGTGCATCCATTGTGTGATATTTTCCTCTATATGTGTCACTGGGCACATCCATTGTGTGATATTTTCTCTATATGTGTCACTGGGTGCATCCATTGTGTGATATTTTCCTCTATATGTGTCACTGGGCGCATCTATTGTGTGATATTTTCCTCTATATGTGTCACTGGGCACATCCATTGTGTGATATTTTCCTCTATATGTGTCACTGGGTGCATCCATTGTGTGATATTTTCCTCTATATGTGTCACTGGGCGCATCCATTGTGTGATATTTTGCTCTATACGTGTCACTGGGTGCATCCATTGTGAGATATTTCACTCTATATGTGTCACTGGGTGCGTCCATTGTATGATATTTTCCTCTATATGTGTCACTGGGTGCATCCATTGTGTGATATTTTCCTCTATATGTGTCACTGGGTGCATCCATTGTGTGATATTTTCCTCTATATGTGTCACTGGGTGCATCCATTGTGTGATATTTTCCTCTATATGTGTCACTGGGCGCATCCATTGTGTGATATTTTCCTCTATATATGTGTCACTGGGCACATCCATTGTGTTGATTTTCCTCTATATGTGTCACTGGGTGCATCCATTGTGTGATATTTTCCTCTATATGTGTCACTGGGCGCATCCATTGTGGTGATATTTTGCTCTATACGTGTCACTGGGTGCATCCATTGTGAGATATTTCACTCTATATGTGCACTGGGTGCATCCATTGTATTGATATTTTTTCCTCTATATGTGTCACTGGGTGCATCCATTGTGTGATATTTTCCTCTATATGTGTCACTGGGTGCATCCATTGTGTGATATTTTCCTCTATATGTGTCACTGGGTGCATCCATTGTGTGATATTTTCCTCTATATGTGTCACTGGGGCATCCATTGTGTTTGATTTTTGCTCTATACGTGTCACTGGGTGCATCCATGTGAGATATTTCACTCTATATGTGTCACTGGGTGCATCCATTGTATGATATTTTCCTCTATATGTGTCACTGGGTGCATCCATTGTGTGATATTTTCCTCTATATGTGTCACTGGGTGCATCCATTGTGTGATATTTTCCTCTATATGTGTCACTGGGTGCATCCATTGTGTGATATTTTCCTCTATATGTGTCACTGGGTGCATCCATAGAAACATAGAAAAATGTCAGCAGATAAGAACCTTCGGCCCATCTAGTCTGCCCAAATACATGAATACTTTACCTGGATTTATCTTTTGTTTAGGATAGCCTTATGCCTATCCCATGCCTGCTTAAATTCAATTACTGTTTTGGCCTCTACCACTTCAACTGGAAGACTGTTCCATGTATCCACCACCCTCTCAGTAAAATAATGCTTCCTGATGTTACTTTTAAACCTTTGCCCCTCTAATCTAAGACTATGTCCTCTTGTTTTGCTACTTAGTTTCCGTTTAAATATACCCCCTTCCTCTACCTTGTGGACTCCCTTTACGTATTTAAATGTTATCCTCTGAAATAATAACCCCTAAATCCCTTTATAGAAACATAGAAAAATGTGTGATTTTTTTGTGCTTTACCACCCCCCCCCCCCCAGTATCTTTCCATCAGTTGCTCCTCACTGTGTGGCTTTGGCCATAGAATGGAGTGAATGGGTCAGTCACCGAGTGTTGGCCCACTATTGGATCTCATCCAGCTGCATCTTTGATGTTTCATTAGCATAGACAACATACACAATAGGAGTCTTGTCTGGAATTCCCTTCGCCGCTCATTACCTCTTTACTACTGTTTAATCCTATACCACAGCTGTAAAGCGAGACTCGCTTTAAGATTTTGGCAAATGCTGCATGGTGAAAAAATCCGAAAAATGGAGACAGGAGATAAAAACCTATCTTTATTTTTCCTTTTTATATGCACTTATTTAATGCAAACAAAGAAAAAGAACAGCAGCGTATGTTTTATAAGGTGGTTCATAATGGGTTTTATAATGCGTTATATAATGTGTTTTTTGTATTGTACAAGTAATCTAGTTACAGTGTATGTAAGTGGTTGTGTCCCTTTAACGCAGCGTTACCAATAAGAAGAGGAGATTCTCCCTTCCTGTTCTTGGTGTTCGGCCAGATTCCCTTCTCGAGCAGCGCACTCACATTCTGGACAAGTCCAGCTTTAGCGGCGAGAGAGAGCGGCGTTTCGCCATGATTGGTCTTCTGTTCCCATGAGGTCCTGCAGACTGCTATAGAACGGATAAAAACACAAGTAAGAGTCTATTTATTTATAAAGGATTTTACCAGGAAGGATACATTGAGATTTCTCTCGTTTTCATGTATGTCCTGGGTTGAAAACAATGGTAAAAAAAATCACTGTCGTTGTAGCTATGGTCGACTTCGGCTATCCACGAAAGAAAGATTCAGCAATGGCTGCCGAAAATTGATGTAAACAATGGTAAACAAAGGCAAAACCCAGTGATGTCCTTATTCTGCGTAAAAGGAAAGAACTGTGGGTATTCTCCCTTTATCGTTGTTCTACCATTGGTTGCAACACCGGGGAATGTACATCAGTGATTTTGAATTGGTGACCCCCATTGAACTTTTTTCACACGATTCACCCAATCTGAATTAAGAACCATAATTGTCTCCCGTTAAGTTTTTGCGCCTGCCAAAATCAATCTGAGCATATATGCTGCAGCAATAATAAAAACACTTTTGGGGGGAGCCTTATGATACTTTAATGTATTGGTGAAACGCGTTCTGGTTTATTTGCCTATTTGTTTTTAATTTATTTTATTACATTTTTTATTCTGTTTTTTGGAGCCTCCTTTTATTTAAGAATCTCCTACTATTAGCTACCTATACGAAGCTTTATTTGATTACCACCACCTGTCATCAGCTACTTACACGGAACTTCATTTGATTCTCATCGTGTACTGCTGAAGTGAGTTTAACTTCCATCCTTGGAAATCTGATGGGGACCCTATGATTCGTCTTTGAAAAGGTTTTTGGGAAGCCAACAATATCCCTAAAGTGAACATACCTAGAACCAGGAGGGTTCTAATTCATGTGAGTGCTACCACCTCGATTACATATATATGATATTTTATACAGGTTGCACTATGATCTATTTTCTGTGTTTTCTCTGAGGGACACCACAAGAAAAGAACTTGGAGAAAAAGATTACAAACGAGACATTGTTTTCTGTGAAGGACAATGATATCGCTACACCATTTTTTATTTTTTGTCTATTTCTGTGATGGTTGAGTAACAAGGACCATTAGGTGTATAAGCGATTTTCCTGATATTGTTCAACTTATCAGCGCTACACTATCTTCTTTGTTTAGTGAAAGAACTATGGTGGTGGAGGATTCCCAAGTACTGAACTGACTGCAGTTGATCCACCGTATTTAATAGAGGTTCATTTTGTAGTCAAGAATCAGGTTTAGTCCCATTATTAGAGTGCTCCCCATGGCCTGCTGTCCGTTCGACGGTTTAGCCTGCTATGTTGTTTTCAATCAGTTTTAGGCTCCACCATTGGAAAACCGGAGGACCCTATATCACCACTGGAGAGGAGGTAGGACACCACCCAAATGTGTAGATTTAGGGCTCTATTAACTTCTTCGCACAAACAGTAACGCGTGCGCAAAAATGCATTAACGCGAGGGGGAAAACCCTTTGCGCAGAAAGTCGTATTACAATGTCTGTGCAAAAAATGCGCATTAACATCTACCGCGGGTGAACCTGCACGAACCCTTTGTGAGCTTAATGTACGTTGCGCGTCCTATACTTAACATTGTGAGCGCAAATGCGTTTGTGCGCTGGTACGCGGATGGTATCCGCACAAATTTATGCACAAATTTTAACGGACAACATTTGCGCGCATAATTTTAACGTCTTAAAACCTGGTGGTACAGCAAAGTATAGTTACATATTCTACACATACCCAAACAATAAAATGGAGAAGTTGTAAGTGTTTTTATTATTGCTGCAGCATATATGCTCAGATTGATTTTGACAGGCGCAAAAACTTAACGGGAGACAATTATGGTTCTTAATTCAGATTGGGTGAATCGCGTGAAAAAACAGTCCGTCCACCCATTTCTGTGCACAGTGTTAATGCGCGCCTGTTTTTGCGTGTCTTTTTTACGTGCATTATTTTTTGATGGATGAAAAAATGCACTCGTTTTGTAATACCAGCGTTAATTTACGCGAATTAATGATGTGCACAAAAAATAGCGCTGAGTGTGCACTTTTGCGTGAAGAAGTTAATAGAACCCTTAGACTCCACCATCAGTAAGTTTGTATAATCATCTTTTATTAATTATTCTGTTCATGATAATTTTTTCCCCTATGGCTTCCAATTTTTCCGAGGAACATATTTGGAAAGAATACAGACTAGGGCTGTGCCACCCTTCAAGTTGGCAATGGCAACCTGGTAGTTGAACAGAGCCAGTTATAATAGGCTCCACTTCTCATGAGTGAGGACATTATTGACCACTGTTATTTGCCAAATCTAAGTCAGACAATATCACACAATACTCGTAGATTTTTTGTTATGTTCTTTATTTGGGATTTCCATTACATACCATCAAATGGAGCACGTCCTACTATAAGTAATTTTTCTGTTATTAATCACATATTACTGAGTGACAGGCAACAGAGGGTTGTGGTAAATGGAGTTTATTCGGCACAAGGTCTTGTTACCAGTGGGGTACCTCAGGGGTCAGTACTTGGACCCATTCTCTTTAATATTTTTATTAGTGATATTGCAGAAGGTATTAATGGAAAAGTATGTCTTTTTGCTGATGACACAAAGATTTGCAACAGGGTTGACGTTCCTGGAGGGATCAGCCAAATGACAAATGATTTAGGTAAACTAAAAAAATGGTCGGAGTTGTGGCAATTGAGTTTTAATGTGGATAAGTGCAAGATAATGCACCTGGGACGTAAAAACCCAAGGGCTGAATATAGAATATTTGATACATCTGAGGGTTGGGATTTAGGGGTTATTATTTCAGAGGATCTAAGGGTAAGTAGTCAATGTAACAGAGCAGCAGGAAATGCTGGCAGAATGCTTGGTTGTGTAGTGAAAGGTATTAGCAGTAGGAAAAGGGAAGTGCTCATGCCACTGTACAGAGCACTGGTGAGACCTCACTTGGAGTACTGTGTGCAGTACTGGAGACCGTATCTCCAGAAGGATATAGACATCTTAGAGAGAGTTCAGAGAAGGGCTACTAAAATGGTGTACGGCTTGAAGGAGAAACGTTACCAGGAAAGGCTTAATGATCTTAACATGTACAGCTTGGAAAAAAGACGAGACAGAGGAGATAAAATAGAAACATTTAAATACGTAAAGGGAATCCACAAGGTAGAGGAAGGGAGTATATTTAAACGGAAACAAAATAGCAAAACAAGAGGACATAGTCTTAGATTAGAGGGGCAAAGGTTTAAAAGTAACATCAGGAAGCATTATTTTACTGAGAGGGTGGTGGATACATGGAACAGCCTTCCAGTTGAAGTGGTAGAGGCTAAAGCAGTGATTGAGTTTAAGCAGGCATGGGATAGGCATAAGACTATCCTAAACTAAAGATAAATCCAGGTACAGTATCCATGTAATTGGGCAGACTAGATGGGCCGAAAGGTTCTTATCTGCCAACATTTTCTATGTTTCTATTACACTTTTCTATTACTGTGATATACATTTATTTTTGTTCAAGATTAATACCTTTGTACCTAGCCTTCTGTACCTTCTGGTTTTACGGTGAAATCTACTTTTAACAGATCTCTGTACCCCAACTGGGTCACTTCCGCTAATGCTGCTACCTTAACAGACCCCAGTTCTAACACCAACCATCTTTCGTGCCTTCTCTACACTGAAAGATCTGCATGCTGACTCATTTCTGGGGAATGCTATCCCCGCTCTTTCAGTGTATTCGTCCTTAAACTTTGGCTCAGAGCTGGAGAAAGGCACGAAAGACGGCTGGTGGGAGAACGGGAGTCCGACAAATAAGCGGCATTAACCGCAGTTCGGCTGCTGCGATCTGTTGTTACACTACTCTAAATTACTAGGAATCTATGGTGAAAACCCCATTTAAACCTACAATGACAAATTTGGCAGGAACTACGGTGCAAAGAAAGGCGAAATGTACGATGAACTACAATGGGAGTCCCCTAAATAGTGAATTTTCACTAGTTTTGCCATACTTGCTCAGCTGTAGTTTTATGAGGTTAAACAGCAATTTTTTTCAATGATAGAACATTTGTTAGTGAAAAACCTCATTAGCGTAGATTTTTAACGTAGTTTCCACTGGCGTTCCATTCGACGTTGACTAGCATTGTGTTTTCTGTTGTTTTTAGTATTGATCCTATTGGAGTTCATTGAAGATCACCACTATAATATCACGGAAAGTGTAGACAAGGGTGGAACAACCTTAAATGGAGACTGGCTGCAGTTTAATCATGTCAAGGAAGAATAACAGTCATACCGTTGTCCGCCTGTCATGGTGGCGGTACCAGGCCAGCGCCGTGGTAAGGCCCTGGTACAGGTGAAAGCCTCTAAATGCAGAGATAGCAGTCTTGATAGCAATAACAGAACAGATAAACATGGGGTTAACAAGAGACCTCTGCACAGCTATACCGCAGCAGTCCTGAACTGAAAGGCCGGTCTTTAAAGATAGCCGGATCTATTCTAAATGAGGACAGGTTACTTTATAAGCTGTGCAGAGGTTATTGACAAACACAGGTTACAGGGTATACTGGAAACGGTACAGATAAGGATAATCCAAAAAGGTAGTCAAAGAGGGAAGCCAGAATGTCAGAACCAGAACGAGAACGTAATACAAATATACAGGAATCAGAAAAGGGAGGGAAGTCAGCCAAGCCAGAAGATCAAAACCAGGGAATCAATATATATAAAAACAGAAAACCAAAAGAGCAAATAAATCAAGAACATGAATAACAGAGGGAGCAACTAGAAAGACAGAGTAGACAAAACCAAAAAAATAAACTCAAGAATATACAAACTAGACTGGAACAATAAAGCAGGGAGCTCTCTGAATGCAGCAGAACTGGAAACCAGTAAAGCAAAATGACCCAGCAATGAACCATTGGCACATTGCTCTAATATAGGCAGGTCAATCAGGACAAGAAACAACAGGTGATCAGGGAGCACAGAACACATTAACCCCTAGGCTGCAACCCAGGAATTAACAGCAGCATACAAAAAACAAGGCCTGAGCAGGAATACATCTATACAGAGGACAGGGGGACAGGGCTGGAGATGCAAAACGTGACACCGCCATTGTTTGCATCAACTTTGCCGTCCTTGTTGATTGTTTCGTGTCTCATTGTCAAAGCTACCATCGTTGCAACAGCTGTGAACATTGGCGTTCAATGAACAACATCTTTAGTTTTCGTATATGATCAGTAGTGACACCATTAGTTTGCAAACTTTGAGAGAACCTACCATCAAGAATGATTTCGGTGATTTGCTTCACTGGTTGAACCACCGCCTCGTGCAAAGGAAACCAGCCCCTTTCATCAGCCTCATCCAGGGCATATTTACAGCTCATATATTGTTGTAGCTCAGTAATTTCACCTAAACAAACCATATATTGGTTATGAACATATTGGGAGCAGTCAACGACAATCATTTATAGTTCAAACAGCACGTGTTTCATAGATTACCTTGTCTTATAGCTGCTACAATTTTCCGATTTACTTCACTGGGTGGAACAAACCTGGGCAAAACGATACAACGGTAGACACATGACATTTCACTCTTCTGAACAATCTGTGCATGCTAACTGTGCAGTGGACTGAAGGTAAGACACCAGGGGCTCTATTAACTGGTGCGCGCAAAAGTGCACTCGCAGCGCTAAACGTTAACGCGCGTAAATTAACGCTGGTATCACAATCCGATCGGATTTTTTCATCCGTCAAAAAATAACGCACGTAAAGAAGCTGCGCAAAAACGCGTGCGCGCAGAAATCGGTGGGCGGACAGTTTTTTCACCCGATTCAGCCAATCAGAATTAAGAACCACAATTGTCCCCCGTTAAGTTTTTGCGCCTGTCAAAATCAATCTGAGCATATATGCTGCAGCAATAATAAAACACGCAAAACTTCTCCATTTTATTGCTTGGGTATGTGTAGAATGTGTAACTATACTTTGCTGTATTTTTTTTTCGGGCTGGTGTATTTGGTTTTGGCCAGAACCATTTGCCGTTACCACCAGCTTTTAAAAGACGTTATAATTATGCGCGCAAACGTTGTCCTTTAAAATTTGCGCATAGATTGGAATACCATCCGCGTACCAGCGCACAAACACATTTGCGCTCACAATGTTAAGTATAGGACGCACAACGTACAGTACGCTTGCAAAGGGTTCGCGCAGGTTCACCAGCGGTAGATGTTAACGTGCATTTTTTGCACGGACATTGTAATACAGCGTTAGCAAGTTATGGTTGGCTACACAGCAGCCTGTGGCTTCATTTTTTGGATAGGACTCACCCTCACTAGAGGTGCCTTGACGTTCGGCGGGTGAGCTTAATCTTTTAATGGCCATTAACAGTAACCAAAGCTTCTAATTGCGTTTTGTTTCACACGGTATAATGGGAATAAGCGCAGATGACATTTTTTCTCATTGTAATACGACGTTCTGCGCAAATGGTTTTTCCCCTCGCGTTAATGCGTTTTTGCGCACGCGTTAACATTTGCGCAAAGAAGATAATAGAGCCCCAGATCTACCAGAAAAAAGCCAACCCCCAGAAAGTAGACAACAAAAGAGAAGACACCCAAGAAACCCTTTTACCCAAGCTCCACCTCAGGCTGGCTGACTCCATTCCACATTCAACCTCTGGTTTACCCCTGCTGCTCATTTGTAACCCATTCCACTCTGTATCCATGTCGTGTTTGCCTGTGCCTCCCTGACCACCGCAGGTGTACGTAGCAGCTCTGATGGACCTTCCTCAACGGAGTGCTCCACTCACTCATCAATGCTTCTGCATTGAGTTGCATTTGGTGTGTCCACCTAGAAGCTTCTACTGGAAGTCTGTCATTCCTGGGCTTTCAACACTGCTGCCCCGTGGTGTTTTCCTGCCCTGCTGCCCCTGTGGTGTGTTCCTGCCCTGCTGCCTAAATTCTTCCTGTCCTGCTGCCTAACATATTCCGGGTCCTGCTGCTTACAGTGATCCTGCTCTGCTACCTACAGTGTCCTGGGTCAGTTGACAACCGTTTTCCTTTCCAGCTGCCTACCATGGACTTCCCTTGCAACCTAATGATGATTACTCCTTGCTACACATTGAGGAATATCCCTTGATGATTATCTCTTGCAACCCATTGAATATTGCCCCTTGCTACCCATCAAGTATTGCCCCTTGCTCCTAGACCCGTTGCTTTACATGTTCCTGTCCTGTTCTTGTGGTCAGCTCTCTTTTTGTGTATGCCCTACCTGTATTCTTGATAACCAGTATTGTCTTGGTGTTCCTCCTGTACTCCTCTATAGACTGTGTTCTCACTTGTTCCTGGTACCGTCTGTGCTTCGTCCTGTGCCCTGCATATTGCGTGTATATCCTTCGTGTTACCCCTGTGCTCATTATTTCCTATTACTTTGGTGTAGCCTCTGTGATTCCCATCCAGGGCCCTGCAATCATTGCCCTCTTTATGCAACAAACCCCATGCACCGTATGACCGGTCCCGGGCACTATCACCTGCCCTACATTAAAACGGGTACGCCAAGGGGAGAGGTCCCCTGAGCTTCCCTGTTTTAACAGCAGATTAGGAGGCAGGAGCTGAATTCAGCAGCCTGCCCCGAAACGAGCACTACCCTCCTGGATACTCGTGGCAGTACTAACACGCCGCCGACGAGTATCACCTCCTGGAGTCTATAGGACTTCATGGAGGGTTGGGATACCGGACCATGTGACCTCCACGATTTTTCGCTCGCCAGACTGTGCATGGTCGCAGAGTGATTGGTGGAGGGAGACTGCTGACATTTTGTCCCCAGTCTCACTCTGCTCCTGGTGGCCAGAAGAGGCGAATTGTGCTGCCATGCGTGCCGCAAGATGAGAGGTGAGTATCTGATTTTTGGGGAGTTTTCATCTGGTGATAATGGATTCTGCAGAAGCAGAAGCCCAAGTTTAGAGCCATGGCTAACATTTTTGTTGCCGAAACGCTGCGGTAATTAGCGTTAGGACTTAGTAATAACTTATAGGGAGCGCAAAGGGAGCGCAAAGTACAGTAAGCTCACGGTATAAACCGCTATTAGCGTTGCGCTAACATGTTTTTTAACCTGTTAGTGTTTGCGATGTGATCTGGGCAGCATGTGGTAACCTCATTTAACCAAGCGCTATCGCTCACGTATGGGAACACTAGCGTTAGGGAGGTAATAGAGTCCCAGTGTGTGTTTTGATTTGTGGCACCTTGGGATCAGATCCCGGACACCCATGGACAATAACTCTACTAACAAATAAATACACTTTAAAAGAGTTACAGATGTTGCCGTTACCCAATGAGTATCTGTTTTATGGACCTCAGGTGGCTGGAGGCTTAGTCCAGGTGTCAGTCCCTCATCAGGAATCACGTCCCTGATGTACCAACCAAAGACGACAACACACCAGATGCACAGCTGCAACGAAAGGTCTGTAATCTCAAATCCCGGATGTTCTTGTTCTAATTTTAATAACGCAAAACAATTCCAACCATCTGGCATACAGTGCGCGGATCAACACAGGAGCAGTCTCGATAAACCGCTGCCTAGAGATCTCCGCAGAGATAGTCATTGTTTTTTTATTGGTCGGCTGGATTAAATGCCGACCAGGGCTTTGTCTTTAGCCGGGTTTTAACAGATTAAGGGCTCGATTACTCTTTATATGTTGGTATGACTGGTCTTAAAAAGGTGTTTAATCTTCTAGAACTGGAGGAAAACATGGCTAACCAGAGACTATACATAGAAATGAAATGCGCCACAGACAGCAATCACTACACAAAGACCAATAACACGCAATATGTACGAGGGACACAATGTTACCGAGTCACAAAACACAATCTGGAAAGATTCAATTCAATTAAATGGACGATCAGAGAAAATATTGAAGGGATGTTGTACTCATCCTGACCATGTTACAGTTTTAAAGCGGCCAGGATGTAACTTCCAATTGCAGGGTGAAGTGGAGGAGTTTCCTCCACCCCACCCAGTATCACTAGCTGCCGGGATTTTTGAATTTCTGCTGGTCACCAGATTGGTCACCAGTGATGTCAGCACACAGAGCATGCCGGCCTGAACCGGTCTGAGACCAATCGCAGTAGCAAGCATTCTCAGAGAGGCAGCCATTGGATCGGATATTTGCATGCATGTAGCTACAGTATGATCCATCATTCTGCTCAGGCACTACACACGCTCACTTGCGCTCTTTCATGGTTTACATACTCACTGTCTCACTCAAACTCCTTCACACAGTCACTCACTCTCACACTCTTTCTTGTGCTGTCTGTCTCTTGTATGCGCTCTCTCTCGCTGCACCTTTTCTTATGCTTTCTCTGCTTTATCTTGCTGTCTCTCTCTGTTTATTTTTGCTGTCCCTCTCTCTGCTGTCTCTTTTTCTCCCTGTGTGTCTTCATTTATTTCCTTCCCTGTCTCTGCAGTAGCTGGGAGTGAAAGAGTTAGAGATTAGAATGGCACTCAGCCCCGCCCTCCCCTCAGTTCACAGTGCAGGAGGGAGGAGGAGCAACTCAGTTGCACATGCTCAGTGCGTTTTTTTATGCATTCCACAGAATACACACTGATTGGATAGCTCAAAGTGACTCTTGCGGTGGGCGTGGAAAATGCCAAAAAAGAAAAGCAGGTAATTATGAAAAAATATCATATCTTGCTTGCTTTTTATGCAGGCTGAATGATACTATCGACTCATGCAAAAGGCATCGCACATTTTTAAAATATTTTCAATTATAAGTAAATTTTATTCAAAATTAAATACATGATAAACAAAAAATCGTTTAAAGACCAGTGAAATGAAAAATTTTATTTTCTGACAACGGATAGATATTTAAATCTTTTAGAGAAAACTCTGTTGTTAAATCATTTAAAGGTCCACATTGAGGTATAAAGACTCGGCATATAATTGCCTCAATAAATTTCTCAGGTGTCCAATTCGAGATTTAAATTCAATACATACATTAATTAAATTGACACCATATGAGATTATAGAGGTTCTCGAATTAGTCAATTCCAAACAGATTCGCCCCCTCTCCTTCCCAAGGTTATTCTATAACATAAAGGGAGACCAAATAGTCACAATAAATTGGTACAAATAGCCTTTGGGTTGAGCAAACACAATCACTCAATAAGAGATTATTATTAGGCAAATTCAAAGAGGAGTCATAGGGCACCAAATCAGCCCATCTAAACCAGATTCAGACCAAATGTGTATGGCCAAATACAAAACCCATCACTTAATTGTCAGAAGCCAAGACATATGGACAAAGCAGTTTAAAAAGTAAAGAAACACCCAACGCGTTTCGTCGTCACTCAGAACGACTTCATCAGGAGTGGTCCTACTGAGTGTGTGGTCCCCGTTTAGTCTCACCAAAGAAGAGCTCACAAGTGCGTTCCATTAGCGCACATATTGCCGGATATCCGGCATGACATTAGAGCCGTCACTTCCGGCTATACGGCTACTTCCGGTCAATCAGAAAAGTGCCCAGATTAACAAAAGAGGCAAACCATCCTCGGATCAGACACTAAATACGAAAGGTTCATTCCCTAAACTCAAGGGACACAGTATCTCCCCATTGATGTCAGTTAATTCGCGCCAGTGCCTGTTCTCGTAGGGCATCTAGAGGAGCGATGACCGGATGTTTTCTTTGTTGAACTTCCGGCATAGCGAATCGACATAATTTCCGGTCACCGGAGTTTCCGATCACCCTTTGATGGTCTCACAAATTTTAAAGTAATATAGGAGGCTCGATTGTATAGCACTCCAAATTCCTTCAAAAATAAAGGTTAACAATGAGGATAGGGCGAATTCAAGTCCCAATCGTTCAAAATTTAATAATTAAACGTTTAATTGAGCAAAGGACTTCATTATAAACAATAAACCCTCAGTCATTTCAAACGAACATTGACCATCACCATAAGTATATATAAGGGATGGCATAATCAAAGGGAAATATGAAGGAATTATTCACCTCTTTCCTTAAGAATACCGTAGATTTCATAGAGACATAGCAAATAAACTATCTTTATCATAAATACTCCAATATTAGAAAAAATACAGGCACCTAAAGAGGAAAACCCTATAGATCCTTTATGGTGAGCTGGTTATTATATTGAGGGGAAGGGAACCCAAGATAGAATAAAAGATGCCAAGTTATTGGGTGGTTGACCACATTTAAGGAATTTTCAAAGGGGACCTACACACAAGGTACAAAAAGGAACGAAAATAATAATATAATGAAATGTGTATTAAAAGGAACATCAATAAAAATAGTACAGCAAGAGTCATATAAAGGGAGAGAAGGTGAAGCCCTCATTCAGACCTCCCGGGTACCTCGTTCCCAATTGGTATATCCAATAGGCCTCTCTTTGACGTAATTTCCTATCCAAATCGCCCCCTCGTTGTCCCATACGGACATGTTCAATTGCCATAAACCTCAAACCTTCAGCGCTATTTTGATGTAAGTGCCGAAGGTGTCTAGTAATCGGAGTGTCTCGTGGGTACCTAACAGAACGTACATGTTCCAGAATTCGCATTTTTAGAGGGCGTATTGTCTTGCCAATGTATTTGCTTCCGCAGCTACATACAAGCATATAAACCACTCCTGATGTATTACAGTTAGCGAATTCTTTTACTGTATAGGTTATAGTGTTAGTTACGTTTGAGAATTCTTTCGATTCTTTGAGTATATACTTACAACCCTTGCATTTGCCACATTTGTAGGTGCCAAAAATTGGTTTAGGCAGCCAGTTATAGTTTGGAGATTTTAAGGTGGAAAAATGGCTATGTGTAACATGATCGCCAATATTAGGGCAACGTCGTGTAGTTATAGAGGCATGTTTGGGTAGTACTTTACATAGATGAGGATCTTGGGTGAGTAATGGCCAGAAACGTTCACAGATCTGATGAATTTCCTGCCATCCAGTATCAAAATTACCAATCATTCTGATACATTTCTCAACATTAGTACTTTATCTTGAAGTGCAAGGTTCCGATCAATCAGCAGTGCATTTTGATATGCCTTTTTCAAACATCGATTGGGATAACCTTTTTGTTTAAACATTTCTCTCAGGTCAGTGGCTTTTAATTTGAACTCCTCAAGGGAAGAACATGTTCTACGTAATTGAATATATTGTCCCCTCGGTATCCCACGTTTCAGTGGGAGGGGATGGAAGTTTCTCCAATCTAGGAGGCTATTGGTGGCCGTCTCTTTTCTGAACAATGTAGTGGCTACACAGCCATCTGGTAGTTTTGAGACCGAAAAATCAAGGAAATTAAGTGTATATTCTTGGATTTCATAGGTAAATTTAAGGTTTAACTGGTTATTGTTAAGTCTCTCAACGAAGTTGACAAAACTGTCTGGACTACCCCTCCATAATATAAAGACATCATCTATATAGCGTTTCCATTCTATTATAGATGGTTGAAAATCAATCAGATCGGGACCATTGACGACAAATTGTTCCCACCATCCCAAATGCAAATTTGCATAGGATGGTGCCATGGCTGTCCCCATGGAAGTCCCGGTCACCTGTCTGTAAAAGGTACGGTCAAAAATGAAGAAATTGTGTGTCAATACGAATTGAAGAAGTTGCAAGACAAATTTAGTATGTTGACTGTGTGCCTCACCTCTTATGTCTAGATAATGTTTGACATGTTTCAGACCCAGCTCATGGGGAATACAACTATACAGGGACTCCACGTCCAAACTACAGAGTAAAGTATCATTGGAGATAGTACAATTAGACAGAAAATTTAACATTTGTTTGGATCTCTGATATATGAGGGAAGTTGACGCACAAGTTTTTGTAAGATTTTGTCAATATAGATACTCGAATTTTGGGTAAGGTTCATGCATCCAGACACTATAGGGCGTCCCGGTGGTGGTTGAATTTTTTTCTGAATTTTAGGGAGTGCATAGAAAGTAGCAAGCGTGGGGGAGGTCGGTTTCATGAAATCATATTCTTTTTCAGTGATTACACCAGAGCCACGAGCATCCGTCAGTATCAAACTAAGTTCGGCTGAGAAGCGCATAGTCGGGTTACACGTCAAGACACTATAAGTAGTTGAATCTTCTAAAATAGTCAATACCATTTTCCTATATTGTTCTATACTAAGAACCACAATATTTCCCCCCTTGTCTGCCTTTTTGATGACTATCTCCTTGTTATCTCGAAGGTTTTTAAGGGCTTGAAATTCATTCCTAGTAATATTGTGTGGAACAGACGCATTCACAGAATGTTCATCTAATTTTTCAATTTCTTGACAAACCAACGTGCAAAACGTCTCGATATTACTAAATTCAAAATTGAATTTTTCATTTCACTGGTTTTTAAACGATTTTTTGTTTATCATGTGTTTAATTTTGAATAAAATGTACTTATAATTGAAAATATTTTGTATCATTAGGGTTACCCCCTCTGTGTAAACACTCCACTTTTCTGTTTTTTCAATTAAATTTATTTTGATGGTCAACCATCCAATAACTTGGCATCTTTTATTCTATCTTGGGTTCCCTCCCCTCAATATAATAACCAGCTCACCATAAAGGATCTATAGGGTTTTCCTCTTTAGGTGCCTGTATTTTTTCTAATATTGGAGTATTTATGATAAAGATAGTTTATTTGCTATGTCTCTATGAAATCTACGGTATTCTTAAGAGAAGAGGTGAATATTTATATATCATATTTCCCTTTGATTATGCCATCCCTTATATATACTTATGGTGATGGTCAATGTTCGTTTGAAATGACTAAGGGTTTATTGTTTATAATGAAGTCCTTTGCTCAATTAAACGTTTAATTATTAAATTTTGAACGATTGGGACTTGAATTCGCCCTATCCTCATTGTTAACCTTTATTTTTGAAGGAATTTGGAGTGCTATACAATCGAGCCTCCTATATTACTTTAAAATTTGTGAGACCATCAAGGGGTGATCGGAAACTCCGGTGACCGGAAATGATGTCGATTCGCTATGCCGGAAGTTCAACAAAGAAAACATCCGGTCATCGCTCCTCTAGATGCCCTACGAGAACGGGCACTGGCGCGAATTAACTGGCATCAATGGGGAGATACTGTGTCCCTTGAGCTTAGGGAATGAACCTTTCGTATTTAGTGTCTGATCCGAAGATGGTTTGCCTCTTTTGTTAATCTGGGCACTTTTCTGGTTGACCGGAAGTAGCCGTATAGCCGGAAGTGACGGCTCTAATGTCATGCCGGATATCCGGCAATATGTGCGCTAATGGAATGCACCTGTGAGCTCTTCTTTGGTGAGACTATTTAAACGGGACCACACACTCAGTAGGACCACTCCTGATGAAGTCGTTCTGAGTGACGACGAAACGCGTTGGGTGTTTCTTTACTTTTTAAACTGCTTTGTCCATATGTCTTGGCTTCTGACAATTAAGTGATGGGTTTTGTATTTGGCCATACACATTTGGTCTGACTCTGGTTTAGATGGGCCGATTTGGTGCCCTATGGCTCTTCTTTGAATTTGCCTAATAATAATCTCTTATTGAGTGATTGTGTTTGCTCAACCCAAAGGCTATTTGTACCAATTTTTTGTGACTATTTGGTCTCCCTTTATGTTATAGAATAACCTTGGGAAGGAGAGGGGGCGAATCTGTTTGGAATTGACTAATTCGAGAACCTCTATAATCTCATATGGTGTCAATTTAATTAATGTATGTATTGAATTTAAATCTTGAATTGGACACCTGAGAAATTTATTGAGGCAATTATATGCCGAGTCTTTATACCTCAATGTGGACCTTTAAATGATTTAACAACAGAGTTTTCTCTAAAAGATTTAAATATCTATCTGTTGTCAGAAAATTGCATTTTTCATTTCACTGGTCTTTAAACGATTTTTTGTTTATCATGTGTTTAATTTTGAATAAAATTTACTTATAATTGAAAATATTTTGTATCATTAGGGTTACCCCCTCTGTGTAAACACTCCACTTTTCTGTTTTTTCAATTCACATTTTTAAAAGCACACTAGCAAAGCATGCATGTCGCTTTTAAGGGCAAATTTTTTTTGGTGGTATTACTAACGCCTCATTGGAAGGTATATATGTAATGTTTGCGTTCGGTGGTATTACTAACGCCTCATTGGAAGGTATATATGTAATGTTTGCGCTCGATGGTATTACTAACGCCTCATTGGAAGGTATATATGTAATGTTTGCGCTCGGTGGTATTACTGACGCCTCAGCAGAAGGTATATATGTAATGTTTGCGCTCGGTTGTATTACTAATGCCTCATTGGAAGGTATGTATGTAATGTTTGCGGTATTACTAACGCCTCATTGGAAGGTATATATGTAATGTTTGCGCTCGGTTGTATTACTAACGCCTCATTGGAAGGTATATATGTAATGTTTGCGCTCGGTGGTATTACTGACGCCTCATCCACTGGTGTATTTTGGCCTAGGCCGACTAGGCCCAGGCCTAGGGCGGCACTTTCCAGGGGGCGGCGGCCCGCACTGGGTGGCCCCACCCCAAAAAAAAAAAAGGAATTTTTTTTTTTTTTTACTTTTGCAAAGTATTTTACCAGGAAGGATACATTGAAATTTCACTAATTTACACTTTCAATTTCACTTTCCAGGGGGCAGCAAAAAACCTCACCACTAAATGGGTTACTCACAGAGCACCGAAATGACGCCAACTTTTTGGTGTTCTGTAGTTCCCTGCACTTAGGAGAATAAAATTCACCATTCACCGCAGGGTCCCCAAAGTGCATGGAGTCGGCTGCTGAATGCTGCCACCGCAAACCCGTGGCCTGCTGTTTTCAAAAGAACTACTGAACGAAAATGTCTGGAATTTACATATAAGATCCTATGATTGATAATAAAAAGTTCTGTTACAGAAAAAAGAACAACTGCTATTAAAAAAAAGGGGGGGGGAATTCTGCCCAAAAAAATCTGAAAAATGACTAAAAAGGTACAAAAAAAAATCAATAAGTAAAGACTTATTACTGCAGATTAAAATAATAAATTATTTATTAGATATTGCATAAAAACGGGAATATTTTTAACATTGAAACCTATGGGGTTCGCCTGAATAAACCTGCTGATTGAAACCACCGAACATCAGGGCATTTCACTGCCATTTCTCTGAGTCTCAGTACCACATGACTGGCTGAACCACGTGAAACGCACGCGCGCAGCTGCCCGCCCTTTCGTTAACACAGACTCTATTCTGGACTGAACACCCACCGGGAAGGGAATCAAAGCTACAGTGCACCCTCTGGCAGTGGCACCCCACTGCTGAGAAGATGGCTCCACAGCATAATTGCTGTGTGCTCATATACACTCGGTTTGCTGGGAGTGTTACTGCAGTGGATTCTGATGCACTCATACACACCGCACGCGGCACATTGCATTGCTGGGAGTTTTATTGCTGTGGATTCTGATACGCTGACACACACCAAACATTGCATTGCTGGGAGTTTTATTGCTGTGGATTCTGTGATACACACTGCATATTACTGTGAGTTTTATTGCCCTGGAGCTCTGGGATACGCTCATACACAGTGCACATTTCTGTGGGTTTTATTGCTGTGCAGCTCTGATATGCTCATACACAGTGCCCATTTCTGTGGGTTTTATTGCTGTGCAGCTCTGTGATACGCTCATATGCAGTGCATGTTTCTGTGGATTTTATTGTTCAACCAATTAGAGCGGCTGTGATCCAGTATACTTGACATGCGTGGTTGTTTTTTGTAAAAATGCTTGAATTTAAACATTTCATAATTTTCTTATCTCAATAGATACATTTGAAATGGTATACAAAATATACAAGTAGGCACTTGGTATCCACTTTTAATATAAAGAGAGGAAAAGGTGGAGCTTAAAGAGGAAGGGTGGGGATTAACCAGGAAGAGGTGTGCCCTTGACAGGAAGGGGTGCGCAAATTTAAATTAGGGGGTGCACGAGTTTAGTCAGGCCTAGGGCAGCACAAATTCTAAATACAACACTGGCCTCATCAGTAGGTATATATGTAATGTTTGCGGTATTACTAACGCCTCATTGGAAGGTATATATGTAATGTTTGCGGTATTACTAACGCCTCATTGGAAGGTATATATGTAATGTTTGCGCTCGGTGGTATTACTAACGCCTCATTGGAAGGTATGTATGTAATGTTTGCGCTCGGTGGTATTACTAACGCCTCATTGGAAGGTATATATGTAATGTTTGCGCTCGGTGGTATTACTGACGCCTCATCAGAAGGTATATATGTAATGTTTGCGCTCGGTGGTATTACTGACGCCTCATCAGAAGGTATATATGTAATGTTTGCGCTCGGTGGTATTACTGACGCCTCATTGGAAGGTATATATGTAATGTTTGCACTCGGTGGTATTACTGACGCATCATGGGAAGGTATATATGTAATGTTTGCGCTCGGTGGTATTACTGACGCCTCATCAGAAGGTATATATGTAATAGACATGTGCATTCGTTTTAGTACTAAAATGATTTAGTCAGAATTTTGGGATAATTTAGTTTTAGTATGACTCAAGAGAAACGAAACTGCTCAGTACAAAAAACGAAAGAAACTAAAATAAAATGCACTACATTTTAGTTTCAGTCCTTTTTGTGATATTACATTGATGATGAAGGAGACCAGCAATGAAGAGCGCAACATCGCAACATCCGAAGTTCTGCACCCTCCACATGCCAATGCAGTAGGATGTTCTATACAGAGAGGGGCATTAATTAATGCAGGAGGATGTTCTATATATTATACAGAGAGGGGTATTAATGCAGGTGGATGTTGTATACATTATACAGAGAGGGGTATTAATTAATGCAGGAGGATGTTCTAAACATTATACAGAGAGGATCCTTTTTTTCAGCCCTTTAAATCCAGTGTCTGTGCGCGCTGAGATCGGCTGCTTGTTAGATTATCTCAGTACATTGTTTCAGGCTCAGTTGTTACAGTAACTGACTAACAGCGCTCAGAGATTCAGTAAAACAAGGAAATAATATTGTTCTAACCGCTTTTATATATATATAAAAATATTATTTACTAGTTTTACTGAAACTCTGAGCGCTGTGATGAGCAGCAGTCAGTTACTGTAACAGCTTTGCCTGACACGGGGCAGTATTACAATGTTGGTGCTAACTTAACCAGAGCTGTTGTAAACTGAAAACCTTCATAGGCTATAATGGCTCTGGAAGTTTACAACAGCTCTGGTTATGTTAGCACCAACTATGTAATATGGCCCATATTGTGCTGAGAGTGAGAGATACTGTAACAAGCAGCAATCTCAGCCCTCTGAGGAGCCGCTACAATAGTAATTGTATCCATTGGTTTTCGGATGAATGAAATTAGTTTTCATACTAAAGAACTGAAAACGAATTTATTTAGTAACTAAATAAATTGCATTTTAGGACTAATCCATTAGTTCAAAACGAAATTTTGTGCTGTGCACATGTCTAATATGTAATGTTTGCGCTCGGTGGTATTACTGACGCCTCATCGGAAGGTATATATGTAATTTTTGCGCTCGGTGGTATTACTGACGCCTCATCAGAAGGTATATATGTAATGTTTGCGCTCGGTGGTATTACTAACGCCTCATTGGAAGGTATATATGTAATGTTTGCGCTCGGTGGTATTACTAACGCCTCATCAGAAGGTATATATGTAATGTTTGCGCTCGGTGGTATTACTGACGCCTCATCAGAAGGTATATATGTAATGTTTGCGCTCGGTGGTATTACTAACGCCTCATTGGAAGGTATATATGTAATGTTTGCGCTCGGTTGTATTACTAACGCCTCATTGGAAGGTATATATGTAATGTTTGCGCTCGTTGTATTACTACGCCTCATTGGAAGGTATATATGTAATGTTTGCGCTCGGTTGTATTACTGACGCCTCATCAGAAGGTATATATGTAATGTTTGCGCTCGGTTGTATTACTAACGCCTCATTGGAAGGTATATGTAATGTTTGCGCTCGTGGTATTACTAACGCCTCATTGGAAGGTATATATGTAATGTTTGCGCTCGTGGTATTACTAACGCCTCATTGGAAGGTATATATGTAATGTTTGCGCTCGGTGGTATTACTAACGCCTCATCAGAAGGTATATATGTAATGTTTGCGCTCGGTTGTATTACTAACGCCTCATTGGAAGGTATATATGTAATGTTTGCGCTCGGTGGTATTACTAACGCCTCATTGGAAGGTATATATGTAATGTTTGCGCTCGGTGGTATTACTAACGCCTCATTGGAAGGTATATATGTAATGTTTGCGCTCGGTGGTATTACTAACGCCTCATTGGAAGGTATATATGTAATGTTTGCGCTCGGTTGTATTACTGACGCCTCATCAGAAGGTATATATGTAATGTTTGCGCTCGGTTGTATTACTAACGCCTCATTGGAAGGTATATATGTAATGTTTGCGCTCGGTTGTATTACTGACGCCTCATCAGAAGGTATATGTATTGTTTTGCTGCATCTGAGAAGAATTTCTAACCCGTCTGTATAACATGGGTGTCCGATGGCTTCCAGAGATTCTTGAATGCCAAACTCAATTTCACATCTGTTGAGCTGGTCCTCCTCTGATTCATCCATTCCTCACTGCTCGTGGAGGGTCATGTGGGTAAAGCGAGTTGCTGTGACGGCTCACATAATCCCTGAAAAATGACAACAATGATCACAGTGAAATATCCGTAAATCTAAAACACAGGCAGGTGTAAATAGCTATGCTATGTGCGTGACCCTCATATAAGCCTGTACTAAACACAAAAAAAAATATTATTTGTAGAACAAATATGCAGCTCAGGTGTCTGTACATTTGAATATGCACTTGTAGTATATATATATACACACAAAAACATATTAAAAATCACCAGAGTATAGAAGTGCGTAGGGATACTTTTTTATTGGACTAACGTTACATTTAAAAGATAAGCTTTGGCTTGAGGCGCGCCACCATGACTTTGTGTTATGATTGGCCCTTAGGATCCCGGGCCCCGTGACATTGTCCCTCCATGGCCTCCTTCGGGAGTGTGCCAGGAGCGTCACGGAGATGGCCTTTGACATTCTTCACATTCACAACCCCCTTTTTATTTATATTTTTTTTATTTATTTTTGTTACTGTTATTTGGGTCACCATGTTTTTGGCAACGTTGTGTATATAACCCCCTCTTCCCTATTCTTTTTCTTTTCTTCTCCCACGCCCACCCTTATTATCTGAGACACGTTTGATACCTGTTTACTGGCCCTGCGTGGCCGTATCTCGTTTGATTACATGAGACTCGTTTTAAAATTCTCTAAATAAAGAATAATTTTTTTTTTTAAAAAAGATAAGCTTTGGAGAGTGTTCCTCACTTCTTCAGTCTGGGAGCTATACTGAGCAAAATCATAGAATAATATAACAATAAAGAGCAGAGCAGAAGGGGGTGGGTGGGATGTGTGTCTTAAATACTAGTAGTGGAATAGTATGGTCCTCATTTTACTGCGATATTCTGCGGCAGGTGCTGTTTCTGCACCTCACCCAGGAACGCAGCACTATCTGCTTCCGTGCTGCCGCGAGTATCACCTCTTGAGCCCATAGGACTTCATGGAGCTGTGTGCTTCCGGGCCGCGAGCCCTGCAAGATATTGATCTCACGAGAACGATCAGCGCTGCGGAGTGATCGATTCGTGGAGGGAGACCGCCGTTCTCGCCACGTGGTGAGAGGTGAGTATGGGATTTATTGGGTGGGGGGGGTTAAAAGATTTTGCAAATGTGGAATCATTTAGCACCAGCTTTTAGGAGTAGCTGAAATTAGCGCTAACACTTTGTAACACCTTACTTATCCTAATGCCAGGGCCGCCATCAGGGCATTACGCCCCATGCTGCCGTAAGGGGCCCGGGGGGGGGGGGTCCCGGGCCGCCGGTGCCCCGTTGGCAGCGGCGTCGCCCTTTTACAGCTCCGGTATCGGACTTGATGAGTCCGAATCCGGAGCTGTGTCTCTGCTACAGGAGCCGGAGGAGACACTGTGTCTCCTGGCAGCTTCACTGGCTGGCTGGGCGGGGCTCCAAGCAGCGTGTGGTGGCCTCCCAAGCACGTTGCTTTGGCTCCGCCCCCTCCACTCAGTGACGCTGCGCGACTGAGATGGAGGGCCCGGCCTGAAGATCAGAAGAAAAGAAAATAGAAGAGAAAAGAAAAGAAGAGCTGAAGGAAGGAAGACAGCGGAGTGATGAGCCAGGGCCCAGCCTAGACCCAAGGCCCAGACCCCAAGGCCCAGACCCAAGGCCCAGACCCAATACCCAAGGCCCAGACCCCAAGGCCCAAGACCCAAGGCCCAGACCCCAAGGCCTAGACCCCAAGGCCTAGACCCCAAGGCCCAGACCCAGACCCCATGACCCAAGGCCCAGACCCCAAGGCCCAGACCCAAGACCCAAGGCCCAGACCCCAAGGCCCAAGACCCAATGCTCAGACCCCAAGGCCTAGACCCCAAGGCCCAGACCCAGACCCCATAACCCAAGGCCCAGATCCCAAGGCCCAGACCCCAAGGTCTAGACCCCAAGGCCCAGACCCAGGGCCCAGACCCCAAGGCCCAGACCCAGGGCCTAGACCGCAAGGCCCAGACCCAAGGGCCCAGACCCCAAGGCCCAGACCCCAAGGCCCAGACCCAGGGCCCAGACCCCAAGGCCTAGACCCCAAGGCCCAGACCCAGGGCCAAGGCCCAGATCCAGGGACCAGACCCCAAGGCCCAGACCCCAGACCCCAGATCCCAAAACCCAGGGCCCAGACCCCAAGGCCTGGACCCCAGGGACCAGACCCCAGGGCACAGACCTTAAGGCCCAGACCCTAGGGCCCAGACCCCAAGACCCAGACCCCAAGGCCCAGCCCCAGGGACCAGACCCCAAGGCCCAGACTCCAGGGACCAGAGTCCAGACCTAGGGCCCAGACCCCAGATCCCAGGACCAGACCTCAGAGGCCCAGACCCCAAGACCTAGGGCCCAGACCCCAAGGCCCAGCCCCAGGGACCAGACCCCAAGACCCAGACCCAGGACCCAGACTCCAAGGCCCAGACCCAGGGACCAGAGCCCAGACCCAGGGACCAGACCCAGACCCCAAGGCCCAGGATCAAAGCCCAGGGACCAGAGCCCAGGGACCAGGCCCCAGACCCCAAGGCCCAGAGCCAGGGTCCAGACCCCAGGGACCAGGCCCAACCGGGGCCCAGACCCCAGGCCCAGCCCCAGCCCCAGGAACCAGACCCCAAGGCCCAGACCCAGGGACCAGACCCCAGGCCAGACTCAGGGCCCAGACCCCAAGACTTAGACCCCAAGGCCCAGACCCAGGGCCAAGGCCCAGATCCAGGGACCAGACCCCAAGGCCCAGACCCCAGGGCCCAGATCCCAAAACCCAGGGCCCAGACCCCAAGGCCCGAACCCCAGGGACCAGACCCCAGGGACCAGACCCCAGGGCACAGACCCCAAGGCCCAGACCCTAGGGCCCAGACCCCAAGACCCAGACCCCAAGGCCCAGCCCCAGGGACCAGACCCCAAGGCCCAGACTCCAGGGACAAGAGTCCAGACCTAGGGCCCAGACCCCAGATCCCAGGACCAGACCTCAGAGGCCCAGACCCCAAGACCTAGGGCCCTAACCCCAAGGCCCAGCCCCAGGGACCAGACCCCAAGACCCAGACCCAGGACCCAGACTCCAAGGCCCAGACCCAGGGACCAGAGCCCAGACCCAGGGACCAGGCCCAGACCCAGACCCCAAGGCCCAGGATCAAAGCCCAGGGACCAGAGCCAAGGGACCAGGCCCCAGACCCCAAGGCCCAGAGCCAGGGTCCAGACCCCAGGGACCAGGCCCAACAGGGGCCCAGACCCCAGGGCCCAGACCCCAGGCCCAGCCCCAGGAACCAGACCCCAAGGCCCAGACCCAGGGACCAGACCCCAGGCCAGACTCAGGGCCCAGACTCAGGGCCCAGACCCCAAGGCCCAGTCCCAGGGACCAGAGCCCAGACCCAGGGCCCACACCAGACCCCAAGGCTCAGGGACCAGGCCCAGCCCATACCCAAGGCCCAGAGCCCAGACTCCAAGGCCCAGACTCCAAGGCCCAAACCAGACCCAGGGCCTAGCCCAGGGACCAGGCCCAGACCCAAAGGCCATCATATACAGCCCGTTACTGTGAGATTTATTGCTGTGGATTCTGTGATACATTCATACACACCACATTTTACTGTGAGCTTTGTTGCTGTGGATTCTGTGATACGCTCATACACACTGCACATTACTGGGAGTTTTATTGCTATGGTGCTAGGTTATGTCATTTTTTTTTCGAAGGGGGAGAAAAGCTGTTAGAGGTTGAGGGAGTGCCGGGGGGACCCGTAAGCTGACGAAAGCTAGTGCAGTCACAGATGCGCTAATGGATTTCGCGTCAGGAATGTAATATTAGGGGCATACGTTAAAGTCACTTATCCTAGCGGTAACACACATCCGAACGCTAACATTAGTGCTCACTATCTTTCCAACACTTGCTCCTCACTGTGTGGCTTTGATCATAGAATGGAGTGAATGGGTCAGTCACCGACTCACACCATTGTATTGTATGGGTTGTATTCAAATGACATCCCCAGGGGGTAGATTAGAAGGCTTTTAAACTCCCTGTATTATCTCATTCAGCTGCCAGCTCTTATCTCAGTTAGCTAAGTCAGGACAATAAACCCCCTGCCGCCTTATCTAAATATTCCCTCCTACATCTCATTAATGGTTAAATACTGATAAACCATGGAAGTAAAGTATTCTGGGGTCAAGAAGGAATTTTTTCCCAGTGTGTGTCATATTGCCAAGCGCTTCAGACTGGGTTTTTTGCCTTCTTTTCGATCAACAGCAGTAGGTGATGTGAGAGGCTGAACACGATGGACGCATGTCTTTTTTCAGCCTATGTAACTATGTAAAGTAAAACGTTTGCACAGATTTTGGTAAATGTTGCATCATGGAAACAAATCCACAAAATGTAAACAAGAGATAAAAAAGCCTGAATTTATTTTTCCTTTTTACATGCAATTACTTCAAAGAAATAAAAAGCATTGTGTGTGGAATAAGGTGGTTTATTTGTAATGCACAAGCAATCTAGTTACAGCTATATAAGTGGTCGTGGCCCTTTAATGACTTTCATGAACGTAGGACATCTGAGACAAAAATTATCACATATTTTGACACTATAAAAGGAGGGACTCAATGTAGATTCTGGCTTTTTATCTCCCATAACGTCGCGTAACATTCAGCATTGTACCTGGTTTATGTGGAGTGTTTTTGGAGTTGTCTCAATTAGTTCTTCCTCTTTGGACACGATCATCAGATGCAAAAATATTGAGAGGGATTTTGAATTTCTCAGCTGCCGGTCACCAGGGGCTACATTACAATCCATGTGCTAAAACGGGGATGCTAGGGAGAAAAAACTGCACCCCCGTTTTAGTACGGGATTACAATGCATGCGTTTAAAAAGCTGCCTGCAGGGACCCCTGGACTTATCTATTCGCCAACCCAGTGCCGGACCTCTCCCTGCACCGGAACCGACTCCTCTCTAAAATTCTACTGGCAGCAAGAAAGGCGGTGGCCGAGACATGGAGAGCCCCGAGGCTTCCCTCACAGAGACGCCTACTGCGGATAATGGAGCACATACAACTAATGGACGAACTGTCCACTAAAATTCATCATACACTACCGTCGTTTCGGAAGATATGGGATACCTGGGACTCCTTTGGTGCTTAATCACCCTGTAAGGGTCTTGAGCGTGGAACCTCGGGCGGGGGCGTTGCTAAATGCGGTGATTGATACATAGACGTGTAGTGAATTGTATCTTGGCTTGTTCTCATTCTGACCAGTGCCTTTGTTTGTCCTTGTGTGTGGTTTTGTCGTGTCTTCGTGTCTTCTGTTTCTCTGTCCCTTTCCTTTACCTCTCATTGGATCTATTCTGAAACGTTAAAAAATAGGTCATCGCAAGATCCTGATGCTATTATTACTATGCTTGAATATCTGATCTGCCATGACTTGAAAAGCTGCCTGCATTGTTAGCGGGCGCTACGCCCCGCTGTGCTTGCGGCAGCACGAAGCGCCGCCGCGAGCATCCACTCGAAGGAGTCCAAAGGACTCCATTGAGTTTCCCCTCTACATGACCTGCTGGATCTAGCGGTTTGATGTTCCTGCCTAAATTACGTCCGGTGCCACGTGCCTCAGCACTTCTGTGCGGACGTACTTCGTGTGCGGGTCTCTGTTGATCATAATTTTATGCTACAACGGATGTTAAAATGTGCAGCAACACGGACGTGATCACTGCGTTCGTCTGACACCGGCCTAAGGCCGGGTGCACACTAGCGTTTTCTTCTGCGCACTAGCGTGTGTTATGACGCTATTTATGACGTCCATTGTAGCATATAATTCCGCTGATAGAGAAGAACACACGTAGTACGCGCGCAATGCATAACGCACGCTGAAGACGTCCGTCATGGAAACGCCAAGGCTTTTGCTCTAGGATTGAAGCGACGTTGAACGTCAAAAGCCCAACTTTTTTCTTTTCAATCAACTCAAATTCAGTTTTTTTCAGTCAAAATTAACGCATCGTCTGGCGTCTACCAATCTCTTCAGTCATAAAGTGCGTCCTTTTTAATGCACGCTAGTGCGCAGAAGAAAACGCTAGTGTGCACCCGGCCTAATAGTGCAGATACGGCTATATCTAACCAGGCTGATACTGTGTGAGGAAATTTCCATTCAGATTTTAATTGTTTACATTTATTTTTTCACATTTTATCATCCAAACCTTTGTGGTTATATATTCTATAGGGAATTCTTGTTAGAAAAAAAAGAAATGGGATTCTGTTACTGCATTTTTTTGAGAAAATATACAATTTTAACAAAAAAAAAAGAAAGATTTCCCTTGTGTTTTGGAGGATGGTGTTTTATGAATACCGTAGATACTCAAGTATAGCGCGACCCAAATATAACACGATGGAAAGAGATTTATTATGGAAATGAGAGAATATTCAAGACTCGAATATAACGCGAAGAGCAAAATTATACTGTACCGGTAAACAATTAAAATCCTTCCAGGTTCTCTTAACACAGTCAGGCTCCCCCTCAGGCCAGGGTGCTCTGCTCTAGAATGATTGCAGTTGTTACTAAGTATGAAGCCGCCGGCCTCCCGTCTTCTTTGCTAGTGATTAGATGGCCGGCGGAGGCGAGCGAGGTGAATGATTGGCTTAAACCGAGTGTGCCCTCTGGTCGTGATGGATCCCACCTCTCTCGAATCCAGGCATTCCTGAAGTGTTTGCAAGTATCAGGGACTCCGCATTCACTTCAGCGAGACTACCGGAACTTCCGGGAGACTTGGGATCCAGAGCAAGGGAAGTTTTTTTTTCCACGCAATGCAGATGTCTCGAATATAATGCGACCCCTCCAATTTTAAGGTAAATTTTTGTCACCATAATCTAGCGGTATACTCGAGTATCTACAGAATATGACTATGTATAAACACTGGCTTTGCTCCCAGCGTGGGAAATGAGACGTTCGTCTGCGTGTCGGATTTTTCCGGCGCGTTCGGCTTGGTTTTTGCGGCGGTTTCTGCTGGTTTTCAGTGAGTGTTCGGTGAGTATTCGGTGTGTGTTCGGCGAGTGTTCTGTGGGTTTGCAGCGAGTATTCCCTGCACTACGGGGGCCCTGCGGTGCTTGTTCAATACACTGCAGGGTCGGCGAACTAGGAATCGCCGACTCGCCCCGAAGTGCAGGGAACGAAAAGTCACCGAACGTGCAGCGACATTTCGGATCTCTCTGAATAACCCTGTAAGTAAATAAAAAAAGTTTATTTATTTTCTTTTAGATTGATTACGTTTGGTATCAATGCAAAGACCAGACTCTGACCTGTCCAATGACACCTCCCTTGACCTTGTGAGGTGTAAAGATTAGTGACGCAGGGTTCCAAAGCCCCCCCCCAGTGCACTTTGATGCAGTGCGGCGGTTTAGGTTTTTGATGTAACAATTCGTGATAATGGATTGTGCTATCATCCTCCACACTTGAGATGGTGACATGAGAAATGAGATGGTGAGTTAGTGCAGCATCATTGTTCCTTTTATACTTGAAGTGAAAAATATTGCTGTGTTAGAAAGAAAAATAAAGAAATATTTGTTATTTTATTTTTATTGTTACATAAAACCTGGTTATGTTTGGTATCCTTGGAAAGGCCGTGCTCTGGCCTTTCCAGTGATACCTGACACTGTAGCTGCTATGGTGTTGGAGATATAGAAGTCCAAATGCTCATCAATGCAGATGTAGCGCTGTTTAAAAACTCTGTTGATGTATTGCTCGGGTTTGGCCACCAGAGGGAGACAAGCGCAATGTAAAGTATACTGGACACAACGGGACTACCTTTTCCATCATGCTTTGCGGCGGGGACAGGAAGTGGGTGGGAGAGAGCGAAGGACATCCGCAGCCTCTTGCGAAGGAGAGCCAGTGTGAGCCGAGCGACGAAAGGTGGAAGATGCACGTGAGACTGCCAGAGATTGAGACCAGGCCGGAGAGCAGGAGCTGCCTTGCGGGTGCTGAGAATCAGAGACAGTGCTGGTGGAGACCTATCCACACATCGCTGAGAGGTTTTTGCGCAGACACAACGTTCCGGTTTGGACCCCGAGTAAGGAGACCGCGATGATCCACTGGGAGTGCAGGCGGTAGGCCGTAATTCTCGTTACCGAAATCGGACAAGCAGGAGAAGCGAATCCGGTGGCACAGAGTTCCAGTATAATCAAGCGGAGAGAGATCCTTGATCGGACAGCATAACAGATTGTCCAGCGGATGGATGAGAGGCCTTCCAGGCCACAGTCCACGTTTAAACAAAGCACGCTGCAGTATTGTTTAAATCTACAGGGCCCCAACGTGACTAGTCGAAGAATTGCTCAATCCATTCACTGGCCAGTTGAATATAGTACCCGGGTACCTGAATCGCACACACACACCTTTTTGGGACATTACTTTTGCGGGACTTACACTCCAGAAACGAAGGGGTTAAACTTTTCTTTTGCCGCCGCGTGTTTTTTTCGCATTACGAAATCCTGTCGTTCATATACCGTATTCACATTATATATGTCGCTTTATTGGGATCAGTAAAGTATATAATCTATAAAATCCACAACAGTGCTGGTGTATATTTATTCTCTAGTGTGGTGAGACTAACCCGAGGTTAAATTCAGCGGCTCCTCCGGGAGTGAGCGCTACACAGACTAGCAGGGTTATTCAGAGAGAGGTGAAAACCAGGAGAATGACTGGAGAAGTGAAAATTCTAGGTCAAACTAGCCAAACCAGAAAAATTCTTCAATTTATCTCACTTTCCAAGTCAGCTATTTGGTCTAGATTGTTCTCTTCTCCTGCCAGTTCTCCTGAGTTTCACCTCTCTCTGAATAACCCTGATAGTTATTCTTTCTCTGGGCCTATTCTGGGGCATGGGCCTGGAGCTGCTGCTCCATCAGCCCCTATGTTTATCTGGCCCTGCTCCGATCCATTGTTCTGCGCAGGCGCTACGGAACTTGCTTACACAATTATGCAAGTTCAAAGCAATGCGCAATTTGTGTATATTATGCAACACAACTGCAATACTTGGGCATCAAAAGGGTGGCAGAGAAACGCAGAGGCTGCACACCGCCATACACTGCGGTACCATATTGTCCTAATATTTGGACTGTAAGTGACAAATCCTGCAAAGGGTGCACTGCCAGGGTGTCCCCAATTTTCTCAAAATACTTTGACTTGCGCTATAACTCATACTGAAGGAGAATCAGGCTGAAAGATGGTTGTTACTATGAGCCAGGCAGCCATCTTGTTCAGAATATTGGTTCACTTGTATATAACTAGACAGGTTTGTAACTGAAACTAGAATGAGGGATATGTAGAAATTTAGGAATGCGTTTAGATTAGCAGAAAAGCAATTAAAGCTTTATGAAGGATCTCTGCTGTTTCTGGCACGGAGAAGTAGATACTCCAACGTCGTTGGGGCCCGCGGAAAGACGAAGGAGTATAGAAGACCGGGCCCCAGGCCATCTGAATAAACATAGCCGATAGGGAGGGAGGCACTGCCCGGAGAAAGACAGCACAAACAAATCACAGACTGTCAAACTAACGAGAAGTGTATCAATTTATAGTTATATGTGGAATGTTCTTTGTGTTCGAATTAATGATGGGAGGTATTAACCCACGTGGGGTGGAATAAAGTGTCATAGGGAGGTGGGCTGATGGGGATGTACCTAATTATGTATTTGGGGCATAAAACCTCATGTCTGTGTGTAATCGGGGCTCACTCTAAGCGATTCAATCCTGTGTGAGCACTTGTGTGACGACACAATAAACTCTTGCCTTTCCTGAAGGGACTCGTGTTTGGACAATCCTTGCTTGTGTCTGGTCCGGCGCCGTTCTGAAAGTGAACCTGTCTGACTCCGGCTACATTTCTCGGGGACTCGATAGCCGGGATAACGGGCCTTTTGCCAAGACACAGGCAACGGCTGCTGAACACAGTGCGGCGCTTGACTGCAGCAGTGCCAGAATCCCGATGGTTGGGCGTCCGTTGAAGGTGAGCTGACATCTGCAGGCGCCAAGCAGGATTTCCTGTACAGTGGACCTCATCTCGTCCCAAACGGACCCCCCGACCCGGGAAGCTGGGACAGACACCCGAGTCCGAGGAAACAGCGAGCAGCGCCGGCGATAGGTAACGTGTCTTCTATGTTTTGTATGTCTAAAGGAAATACCGGTATCTAAGGGAAACGTCCGACTGAGATAGACGGATAAGAGGATGCGATGGCCACCATCCTATTGGCATATCTAGCCCGCCGCTGATAGCGCTGACATTGCTGAGGAGCCAGAGTGGCTAGCGGGTGTCTGGATTCGGGGGAATTGAATGCCAATCAAAGGGTAGTTCTGTAAGAGAGGGAGAAGGTAGCTGCGTGGAGTTGCATAGTTCAGTGTTTGTAAATAGAGCTTCGCCACGTGGGTAAAAGGGAAAGGAGGAGGGATTTTCTGTGACTGGGCTAAGAGCCTGAGTCAGTGCCTAGTGTGTACGCCGTGTAGTGAAAAGGGCTTATAGTGAAGCCAGCGGTAGCTGCAGAGATAGTGGTGCTGAGTGGGTAGATTATCCATAAGGCAGATTGGAATTGCAGGCGGAAGTATAGACAAGGAACGGGGTGCACATAGCCACAAGCAGTCAAGAGTTAGAGTTCAAAATTACGGGGTATAAGGAGCCACAAAGAAGGGGATAAGCACCCTTGGCTATTAGGAAGAGTTGAAGTGTTTTATTCTATGTTGAAAGTATCTGATACGGTATGAGTTGTGAATGAATTGACTCGAGTGCTGTGAGTGAACGTGCGCCTACTCGCTCCGCGAGGAAGCAAATACGAGTTTGGACCCCGAACGTACGTTTCTGGCGACTGTAGATACGAAGGAATTGTTGACTGAAGTATCAGACTGTAGATTTTAACTGTTGTTGAAATAATATATCTGTATTGCAAAGAGTACTGTTTTCAAGAGTAATAATGGCTAACGGGTCATCTAAGCCCAAGAAAGTAAAGGAGGGTGAGATGCCCCTAGAATATATGGTGCGAAATTTCGATGCATTATATAGAACTCATGATTATGGTGTAGAACTGACAAAAGAAAAGCTAAAAGTGATGTGTACAGTTGTGTGGCCGTTATTAGTCCCAAGATGGCCAGAGCAGGGGTCAATGGACCCGGAGTTGGTACAGAAGGTATATTCCCAAGTTATAGAGCAGTACAGATATCCTGAACAATACCTGTATATAGATATATGGAGATATTGTATTAAAAACAAGAGTCATTTTATAAATGATAGCGGGGAGAAATAAGAAACAGGACCCCCAAAATAATAGAGAGAGAGAGAGGGGGCGCGGGCAGCTGTTTTTGGTCAGCTCCCTCCGCTCCATCCCGTATGGCTGAGGAAGAAGAGCAGGGTGCATCGGGTAGAGGAGATAGAGAGGCTCCACCAGAAAAGATTGAGATGCCCGATGGGAGCATATATAAATTAATTAATATTTTACGGAGTGAGATAGTTGCAGTGCTGTATAGTTTGTGTGTGTGGTTCAGACTGATTTTGTCCGATTGTGTTTTTAATTGATTATTAAACTGTTCAATTAAAAGTTGAGATTGAGCGTCGTCCCTGGTGTATAGGCCCCCTCCTTTTCTGACAGACTGTTTGCAAGAGAGAGGGGGAGAAGGAGGGAGCAGTTTGTTTTTCTTTGCTCTCTGATAGCTGGAAAGAATAACCCTTTGTGTACTTGTGCAGCGTACTATGCTTAGCTAATTTTAGTGTGTGTTACAATAGAATATTTGTCTGAAGTCTGTTGAGTGCAAGATATATGTTTATATTTTGTGTTGATATTATTCCGAAAGTTTAAGTTTTGTTCAGAGCTAGAATTAAATAGAAAGAAAAGAAAAGGGAGTCCTGGTTTTTTATATTATTGCATATAAATAATAATAAATGTAATAGTATACAATATTGCCTACTAAAATATAAAATTTATTAACAAATTAAATTGAAATATATGAAACGGTTAGAAAATTAATTAGAGAAATAATTAAAGTAATTTTTCTTTACTGTTTTTACAAGGTATGTTTTTGTTTGATTTTTGATGGAATGATTTATTTTTATTGTTTTTTTTTTTTCGATGTAGTATTAAGAGTCTGTTTTGGGCTATGGGAAAATATTTCTGAGAATATTATTTACACAATGTGTATATGTATATGCCCGAATGTCCCATCCAGCTCCTGGGGCGGGATATCTTTTGCAAATTGCAAGCCCAAATTATGTTTTTTTTCCCGGAGGTCACGTTCAATTAACCTGCCGGAGGGTGGCAGTTTTGTTCGGTAGTATAATCCAGCCAGCCCGCACACCCAATCTGTAAAAAAAAAAAAAAAAAAAAATCGCAGTAGTTATGCCGAGGGAAGAAGAATGGCGCACGGCATCTACTCTGCCTGCTGTCCCCGCACGCACTACTCCTTGGAATTCCTGAGGTGGGGGCGGAGGACAACCCGCCCAGATTAGTTGAATTAAGCCCGCCGACAATACCGGTGGCTCTAAGACAATATTATATCCCAAAGAAAGCCAAGCAGAATATACAAATACATTTGCAGAGATTTAAAGACTACGGTATATTGAAATTCTGCGTGTCACCGTGGAACACACCATTGTTCCAGCAAGACAACTTTTTTTTTATTTTTTTTTTATTTTTCAGTGGGAGGTATCTACAATGGATGCGCGCTCAGCCAGGACCTCTTGTCCTTCCACGCTACAGTATGTTGATTAATTACACTGGTTTCCCCCACAGAAAAAGACTGTTTATCCGCCACAAAAGTTTTGCTACATCTGCTAAGCCAAGCAGGTTACAGAGTGTCTAAAAAGAAAGCACAAATATGTAAACAGAGTGTAAAATACCTGGGATTCCAGTTAACAGGTACCAAACGTGCACTAGGGGCAGAAAAGAAAGAAGCAATGTGCCGCATACCCCAACCAAAGACCAGGAGACAAGTCCGTGAGTTCTTGGGAGCTGCAGGCTTCTGCCGCCTGTGGATCCCCAACTTCACCGATATTGCTAAACCGCTTCATCAAGCCACCAAGGGGGGAGAACTAGACCCCTTTCATTGGGAAGAAGAGCAAACAGCAGCGTTCCTGAAATTAAAAACCTTGCTGATGGAAGCTCCTGCACTGGGCCTGCCCGATCACAGCAAGCCCTTCCAGCTGTTCGTGCATGAACATAATCAAACAGCAACAGGAGTAGCGGTCCAGACCTTTGGCTCATGGCTGAGGCCTGTGGCCTACCTCTCCAAGCAACTCGACCCTGTGGCCTGCGGCCTACCCCCATGCCTGAAAGCAGTGGCTGCCACCGCAATGCTGATAGCAGAAGCAGACAAATTGACCCTTGGACAAGTTCTTCATGTCAAGGTGCCCCACGCTGTCAAGGCTCTGCTGGATGTGAAAGAAGGTTACTGGTTCAGTAGCAGGCCGGATTTGAAAGACGTACCCCTAGACAAATACGATCTACAGCTATTCACTGATGGTAGCAGCTATATGGATGATGGGAAGGAAGTCTCCGGCTATGCAGTAGTCTCAACAGAAGAAGTCATCGAAGCAAAGCCACTGCCAGGCCATACATCTGCACAATTGGCCGAAATAACAGCTTTGACCAGAGCCCTTGAAATCTCTGAAGGCAAAAGAGTAAATATCTACACAGATTCCAAATACGCCTTCATGACAGTCCATGCACATGGTGCACTCTACAAAGAGAGAGGCCTACTTACGTCTTCAGACACAACAATAAAATTATCAGCCTCGCTGCCAGAACATTGCAGCTGAAATCGCGGCCACCTGGAGCAGTATGGCCAAGTGCTGTCAGCATCATGCACTGCCGTGGCAAATGATGTAATCCAAAGATAACAGACGCGCGGACCAGGCCGCAAAAGCAGCTGCTAAAACCGCCACCGCCAACAGAAGATCAAGCTAAAGTACTGATCTGTAAGCAAGAACCTCAATTTTCCATGCCAAATTACGAGTTCTATATGAATTTGAAAAAGTTTGAACCCCACGGCGAGTTCATTGAAATAATACTGCACAAGTGGCAAGATGACTATGAACTGATAGAACTCAACCATGATTATATCCAATGGTTTTTCCCAACTCGAACACAAGGCTGAAATTTCTACTCTACTCCCCTAAATCCGCAAGAGACACGCCTAATGGTTAACACCTCAGAAGTTCAGCACAGACTGCGCAGAGTCTACAAGCTGATGCTGAAATTCTTCGGCGTAAAAATAGTGGGGGAGGAGGAAGACAAAGAAACAACTGAAGTTGAATGGGCGGAAAATTTCGCGACACGTTTTGAAAATTTGACAATCAATCCTCACAACAATCTACGAATCACACGAATACTGCACAGTCTGGGAGAATTGGGAGCAGAAGAATATCAAGTCCCACTGGTGAGGTTCTTCCTCAAGGAGATCCTTATCAAGAACAGACTGCCAAGAATGAAGAGAAGTGCAATGGACTTTTTTTATACCAGCAGTAAGAGATTCACAAGACAGACAAGATTTGTTATTTTGAGAACAGGCCTATCGGGCTATCCCCAATGGTATTATTACAAATAGATTTAACAGTGCTGCCACCCTGCAAAGGATACAAATATTTACTAGTGATGGTGTGCACTTTGACAGGATGGGTGGAAGCCTTCCCAACAAGAACTGAAAAGACTACAGAAGTGGTAAAGAGTCTGATGAAAGAAATAATACCACGTTACGGGCTTCCACTCGAAAAAGGGTCAGACAATGGCCCCGTATTTATCCAGAACTGTTTACAACAACTTGCCCGGCTACTGGGCATCACCTGGAAGCTATAGACCGCCTACAGGCCCCAAGGTTCGGGAAAAGTTGAAAGAATGAACTGTACCCTAAAGATTTTGATGTCCAAACTGTGCCAAGAGACGTCACTAGGCTGGTTGGACTTGCTGCCGATAGTCCTTTTGCACATTAGGTGCAGACCAACCCCCCAATTGAAGCTAAGTCCGTACGAACTTATGTTTGGACGGCCAACCCCTCTGATTAATGGACTAAGGGGGGACCTTCGGGCATTGGGAGAAATTAAACTAAATGAACAAGTAGTAATGCTGGGTAAAACAATGCAGAAAATAAATATTTGTGTGGGGGATAATATACCGTATTCTCTGTATTTTTCACTGTATAAGTATTGTCCGGGTGACTCAGTATGGGTAAAAGAGTGGAAAAATGATCCACTAGGTCCAAAATGGAAAGGTTTTTATTTTGTCCTGTTATCAACCCCTATAGCAGTAAAGGTTGCCGAGGTGGTCCCGTGGATACATCACTCCAGGGTAAAAGCAGCCGCAGCCAGTCCTGAACCAACATGGAAGGTCGTTACCAACGAGACCAACCCACTGAGGCTGAAGCTGACAAAGACCACAGCCATGAGCACCTAAATGATCCTAACCCAGATAATACAGAGGATCAACAAGTGGGGTTTTTGATGGGCACAGGTCCTGACCACCCGCCAACGGGGGATACCCACAGGGTGCTTTTTAGGGGCCCGGCCCCCACCCTTGATCATCCAGAAATGTTCTTTATTTTTGAAATTCCGGTGGGGAGGGATTGTGACTGTGAAAAGAATTGCCCAAGGAATTCTGACATTCGGGGCATTTGTGGTGCTGATTTTATATCTTGCTAATTTGATTTATGGACTCTCGCGTGGAGCATGCCCCAATTGTACAAGCACCGCTGGGAAAGTGGATATTTCCCATATCTGGAATGGTACGCACCCGGTGATGGAGAACCGTACCATGTGGAGACAAAAACGAGAGGTGCTATCTGGAACCAACCCAAGAGGACACTTACTTGTGCAATTCAAATATGACTATGCTAAAAAGTCTGGGCAAACCGCATGCTGGGTGTGTAGTAGACTGCACCCAGAGACAATTCATATACCATTTGCCTCTGTTCCAATGAATTTGAGTATGTTTGTATCAGGGAATGTCACAATACATGCTGTCGATGCACCAAGGGAAAAGACAGAATCATTCAGTCCCGGGTACCCCATGATAGGACCAGTGTATCCACCAGAATGGTGTTTCCAACTAGGACCAGATAAAGAAACAAATAACGAGGGTAGATTATGTAACTCAAGTCAGTTCAACTGGATATTATATATATACGATGCAGGCAATTCACTAGAGACCAAGAGGCGGTGATTGGGAATGTGACCAATGGGAGGCAGGGTGCAGTGGATATGATGAGACGGCTGAGACACCTTGCGATAGAGATATCAAAGGGAACACTACATTCATCACTATTTATAGTGACAGGAGGGTACCAGGTGTGCTGTGAAAGGGTGTGTTACACATGGGTACCACCAACAATAACGGGAATGTGTTATTTGGCTAAGCTGGTCCCAATCCAGAAACTAAGGGGAGAAGACACAAACACAGACACAGAACTACACCCTAGGTACCCACTGGTGTTTGAAAGACCGAAGAGAGAATTGTTTGCGAAGATGGATCGAATATGGGCATGGTTGCCAGCATGGACTGGATGGGGAGGAGAGATGATGAGGAGATTGAATAGCTATGTCAATCTGATGGATGAGATTCTGAATAGGACCAGTATGGATATCCAGCTGTTGAATCTGGAAATGCGTGAGTTACGAAAGGTGCAGATGATACATGATATGGCGCTTGAGCAGATCAGTGCGGCCTTGAATGGATTGTGTGAAATGACAATGCACTATGAATGTTGCACCTTCATCAGAAACACTACACACGAAGTCCCAGACTATTACCAGGTAATTCAAGATCACCAGGAGAAGGTAGCACAGTTGCAGGGCACAGCCAGAAGGATTGCTGCCGAAGGCTGGAATCCGCTCCGTGGGTTTGGAGCAATGGGAGAATGGTTTGGTTCCATCTTGAGATTCATCTCAAAGATTGGATCCATGATACTCATGATAGTGGTGATCTTGATCATAGGGATACTGATATACCGCATAGGGCTATGTATATGGCCACTGTGCAAGACAGCACTGATATCTACACAAACACAGAAGATACCATTGATAATTCCACAGGGAATGTTCCCAGTGAAAGAACCCCCCTTTTAAAGGAGTTTCAGAATAGTGGAGTGTAATGGCTACAAGTGCCAGGAAAGGAATCCTGACACTTGAGCCAAGGGGGGAATGAAGGAGAATCAGGCTGAAAGATGTTGTTACTATGAGCCAGGCAGCCATCTTGTTCAGAATATTGGTTCACTTGTATATAACTAGACAGGTTTGTAACTGAAACTAGAATGAGGTATATGTAGAAATTTAGGAATGCGTTTAGATTAGCAGAAAAGCAATTAAAGCTTTATGAAGGATCTCTGCTGTTTCTGGCACGGAGAAGTAGATACTCCAAGGTCGTTGGGGCCGCGGAAAGACGAAGGAGTATAGAAGACCGGGCCCCAGGCCATCTGAATAAACATAGCCGATAGGGAGGGAGGCACTGCCCGGAGAAAGACAGCACAAACAAATCACAGACTGTCAAACTAACGAGAAGTGTATCAATTTATAGTTATATGTGGAATGTTCTTTGTGTTCGAATTAATGATGGGAGGTATTAACCCACGTGGGGTGGAATAAAGTGTCATAGGGAGGTGGGCTGATGGGGATGTACCTAATTATGTATTTGGGGCATAAAACCTCATGTCTGTGTGTAATCGGGGCTCACTCTAAGCGATTCAATCCTGTGTGAGCACTTGTGTGACGACACAATAAACTCTTGCCTTTCCTGAAGGGACTCGTGTTTGGACAATCCTTGCTTGTGTCTGGTCCGGCGCCGTTCTGAAAGTGAACCTGTCTGACTCCGGCTACAATACAATAAGCTGTATTAGTTATGGCACATGACACATCCCTTTAAAACAGTGGTCGGCAACCTCAGCGCCCCTAGAGCCGTTTGAACTACACTTCCCAGGATGCACAGGCAGCCCAGGAAACAGCTAAGCATCAAGGGAAACGTAGTTCTGAAAATCTGGTGTGTCGCTGTTTATAATAACCCCTGCTTCACACCAAAGGAACCCCACGCCAGCTGTAGAGATCTAGCACAAACCTCTGTTCCCTTACTAGTCCAATGCCAGGATATGGAGACACCGGGGGATATGTCACAATGTTGGCACTCCACCTTGAAGAATATCCTGTGGGTGTGCACGACTTAGCAGGGAAAAACATAGCGGGTGCAGGGGTTCATAACACCATCCTAGAATAACGATTTTGCAGAATAACCTGTACATGGTTTAGTAAAGCCATGTCTTTTTTGTAATAATAGCCCTTTTTGGTTAATCTGTAAATCAGACATTCTCTCACCTTTTGCAGCGGCCATCTGAACATGATAACATGAAGCCTTTTCCAGGGGGAGCGCAGCTTGCACAACACGGGTCACACACGCCTTCTAAAATTAGACGTGAAGTGGTGGCTTAAATATAGACGTGACCTTGTGAAGGAGCACTTGGAGCGCCCTGACGGGACCAAAAACCCATGAAGAATGGAGGGAATAGATCAGGAGCAGACAGCTCGAGCGTTACATTCTGATCCTTACTAACTGGCACCTGCCGGATGTAAAATAAATGTCCTAAACCATCAAATGTTCTTCTAAGGCAGCGCTGTCAAACTCCGGTCAAACTCCGGCCGCCCTCAAATGTTTCTGAGCTACAACTCGCATGATTCCCTGGCCATCTATTGCATTGAAGGAACTCTGGGAATTGTAGGCATCACCACCTGGGGGGCCGAGAGATTGACAGCCCTGTTCTACGGCTTAATGAGGACATTTCCTGCGGAAGGTTTCATTAAGTGGCACATGTCGTGCTTTACATACGTTTCAATGATAACTTGGTTAATGTCATTAATACATTGTTGATCACAAATGCTGTAATTTTCCATGGCCCTATTCCAGCCAATTCCTTAGTATTAACGACGAGTGAACTGACAATTATGACATTACATACAGCTGCACACTGTAAACTAAACACCTGCCTGCTGATGACGCGCTGAGTACATACTCTGCTGCTTTCCCACCAGGATGCTGAGGACGCGCCAAGTGCGTCGGCTAAGGCTGGGGTCAGATGAACGCAGTGCGAATGTGCGTTTACCCGCACTTTATGACGGCCGTGGTAGCAGCAAATGACGTCCAACGTATGCCCACACACGAAGTACGGCCGCACGGAAGTTCGGCCGTGCAATGTACCGCTAGTACTGACGCACAGAGTGCGCTGCGACGGCATAGCGGTGTGTGTGCGTGATTAGGAGACGTCAGACGCTGCACATGTTCGGCCTACATCACGTCCATTTGTTTTTTATAGCTCCATCAAGAAATACAGCTGACATTGCGCATCGTATGACAGCTATCGCGTCTTCGGTGAAAAAATGCGTTCGGACACATCAACGCACTTTTTGACGGTAGACGTAAAAAATGTGTTCGTCTGACCCCAGCCTAAGTCCCGCAGCTCTGCACCGATCACAAAGTTCTGTCATAGCAGGCTGGCATCCCTGATAGCCCTTACTGTGAGACTTTCCCCGTCCAGTGATGTCATTACGCACAGGCACAATGACATCAGAAACCGGACTTCCCCCTGTCTGGCAGGGAATACCCTTTACCCCTTTTGCTGCGGATGACGTTTGGGGGATGTCCTGAGGATTCCTCATTGTGTGCAGAGAATGTTCCCCAAACCCCATGGGGTCTCCGCCGCGAAGGGGGAGACCTCAACTGTCCAGGACATAGTCCTGGAGCGGACTGACTTCTTTGAAGTCAGACCGTCCCTTTAGACCCCTCCCGGTGCACTGACATCATTGTGGTGACAGGTTACAGTCAGAGGAGCTAGTATCTCTTTGTTAATACGGCTGGCAGTCTATTTAAAGTAGCCCAGTATGATAAAAGAAGCATTTTAGCAACCGAAACTAACAGGGTTATTCAAAGAGAATCGAAAAGTCACCGCACATTCGGTGACTTTTCGTTCTCTTCAATTCGGTGCGATTTGGCGATCCCATTTCTAATTCTCCACAGCGAGCATGTGGTGTATTCAGCAAGCACTACAGGGCCGCCGCAATGCAGGGAAAACCCGCCGCAAACCCGCCGAACACTCACCGCAACCCGCAAAAACATCTGGATTAACCCTGTCGAACACGCCGGAGAAACCCGAGCAGCCGCCGATCACAGCGCAGAGCAGCTGCTGGAAAAGCCGACACCACAGACGAATGGAGTGCGAAAAAAAAAAACAGTACGCTTGAATGTTTGAAAAGTGAAACGCTGTTTGCAAAGAAACTACAGAACGAGAATGTCTGAAATTTACATATAAGATCTAATGAATGATAATAAAAAGGGCTGTTACAGGAAAAAGAAAAAAACATTCAAAAAAATAAACCGGAAAAAAAAGTTTGCCATAAAAATTCAAAAAATGCATAAAAGATCCTAAAAAAATCTATAAATAAAGAGACTTTTTACTGCAGAATATTATAATTAACGGTTTATTAGATATTGAATTAAAACGGGAATATTTTTAACATTTAAGCCTATGGGTTTCGCCTGAATAAACCTGTCGAATGAAACCACCGAACAGCAGGGCAATTCGGCAACTTTTCACTGCTGGTTTCTGTTCTCTGAATAGACGAAGCATTGCCTCTCTATGGGGTTCACTGCCCTCAAACAGGCACCGAACAGGCACCGTATGTGCAGGCAATTCGCCAACATTTGGCGAATTGCCTGCTCTCTGAATAGCCGAATGGCCAGGAAAGGTAAATTTCACTGTTCGGTTCCCTTTCGGCCACAATTCGGATCTCTTTGAATAACCCTGAATCAGATTCATTCAGCAGCCTTTAGGATTCTACAGACTCAACCTCCTCTTCATCTTCCTTATTCACAGCTAAAGGACCATTCAAATAAATATATATAAAAAGATGCTCCTCCCCTTTTTTGCCTTAAATAATTGGGCAGATACTGCTGACAGCACCTTCCCAATTATGTTTCCCCCCTCTTCAGCTCAGGGGTTTCCAGGAAGTCCCTGTGGCTTTTCTACGCAATTTGCATACCTACACAACTTGCCAGGCATAGGCGTCACAATTTGCGCTTCGCTCAAGTCTTGCACACAGGTTCTGTAGCTAGGTTTGCCAGATCGGCCATGTTTTCCTGGACACATATTAATATTTCATGCAGAGGGGGGCACAGGTAGAAATGCTGCCCTGCAGCCTGTATAATTCACTTGCTGCGGGGAAGGAAATAAAGGCAGGTCATCTGGGATCCCTTTATGATTTCTTACCTGCGGTGTATGGATTCTACATGCCCCGGGGTGGCATTTTTCATGCACTGCCCATCAGCATAAATGTGTCCAAGTATAACATATATATATATCTCGCCTCCAAGACGTCTCAAGGGCAGCTCCGGTCCTGCCTCGCCCTATCAAACTGTCCCCTGACCTTCAGGCCTTCAAGAAATCCCTCAAAACCCATCTCTTCAGATTATTGTACCACATCACTGATGCAGCTCATCCCTCTGCTCACCTACTCACACGTGATTGAAGCTGCTTCTATGACCCCACCATTCCCAAACCACTGGCACTAATGATCTAGTAAAATTCCTCTTGTCTTCCTCAAACCCCAATCCCTCTAGACTGTAAACTCCTATGAGCAGGGTCCTCTACACCTCGTTTCCATCATATGTCCGTTTATCTGTATCTCGTTCCCTTTAGTTATTGTAAAGCGCTGCGGAAACTGTTGGCGCTATATAAATGATGATAATGATAATAATATGGACGATCTGGCGAACCTATCTGTAGCGCTGGCGCAGAATGATAGACCAGAGATTCGCACATGCCCAGATCTGATCCTTCAGCTGCCTTCTCTTAGGATGTCCGCTATTGCGGGCAATCTGAGGGTGACGCCAGCACGCAGAGATCGCACTCCCATCGCTAGTGACCGACAGCCGGGACATTCTAAATCCCGACTGCTGGTATGGGTGACGGATTCTCCAAATTGGCGCAGATGGAGGGGGATGAGGGGGGGGGACACTCCACACATCCTGACCACTTTAAAAAGCTACAGTTGTCAGATGCATAAGGTGTCCCTTCCTGAACTGTGCCAGGGGGTGAAGTACCGAGATCAGGTTACAGAGTTACGCCAGGAAGACGGATATCTCAGCCGCAAAACACAAAATATTAATTTAACTGCTCTTTTTTGCACATAAAAAAATAAATGTCTTTATTTGAGGATGTTTTCCTGGTTTTAAAGGGAATCATGATGCTGTTTGGCTGAGACAGCATCAAAATAATCCACACAAAACTGTACTTCCAGAAATTTGCCTTTAATACGGTTATATTCAGTCGTTCTCTGCTCTTGTCGCAGTAAATATCCGCTTTATGCAATTATTCGCTATAAAATCACATTCACATACTTGAAAACGAGAGAAATCTCAATGTATCCTTCCTGGTAAAATACTTTTATAAATAAAATAAAATAAATTTAAAAAAAAAAGCTTCTTAACCCCATTCGTTCGATGTCTCAGCGATGCATTGCTCTTGTCTGTCTGATGACGTCGCACTCAGGCTCTGCGTCTGTCGCGCTTTATTTTGATTGATTGCTAAGGCCTGCGGCTTTCGCTTTACCCGTCGTGCATCGCGGGACAAACATGGCCGGCCTGTTGAAGAAGGTGAGCCGGCGGAGGTCACTGCGTCTCGGCTGCATAGGGCGGTTCAGAGCCGCTATTCTGGCCTTTATCCGGTATTAATGCTCTCTGCTGGCTCCTGTGTTGGCTCCTAGCGGTGGGGAGGGATCGGCAGCCCGTGTTCCAGGATTGGGCTCTCCCTGATGGCGAGGCTGCCTTCCATTGCTGGTCCAGGGTGAGCTGTGCCCTCCCTGCGTCACCTTCATCCTGTCGATGGACAAATCGTGTAAAGAGCTGCCCAGCAGTGTGTAGCCTTCACCTGCCACCAGGAAAGCTGTGCAGCCTGTGGCCCCTCCATGCTGCCTGGCAGTGCTTGCTTTTCATGTGCTGCCCATGGGGATGTGACGCAGGGAGCTATAAAACAAACCGTATTGGTTTTCCAGCTTCCCAGAGCAGCACATTCACCCAGGAGTAGCGGTGCCAGATCCTCCATGATATCCTGCACATCCATTCATGCCGATGAGCAGCGCGTGAAAGGTGCCACCAGGCAGCATGTAGAATCCAGATGCTGCCAGCGTCCAAGAGGAATCCCAGATGTGCCGCTTCGATTAGATAATGGTTTTCCCGCTAGAATCATTTGGACTATGTGTGTTTGCAGGGCAGCACTTTTCCCTGTGCTCACCATCTGCATGAAATGGTAATAATGTGGCTGATGGCCGATCTGGCAACCTTTCAGAGGAGATGTATGAAGAGGAGCAGCCGGGATCTGTGGAATAGTCTCTGACACCATTTCTTTGTTTTTCTTTTTTGCTTGTGGCTCGTGGGAGTTGTATTGCGTATTTTGAAGTGTTTGCACTTTTTATGTTTCTGTAAAACACGAGTCCCTGTTCTAGCCGCTCCAGTAAACGTGAGCTAAAAATGCTGTCAACCGTCAATGGTACCGGCTGGGTGGAGTAGAGGTAACATCACTGCTGTGCGTGGAGAGAGTCTGTGGAGTCATGGGTTCGATCCCGACAAGCATCTCTCCAGTAAGTGTCCTTGGGCAAGACACCTAACTCGCCACACAGGACATACTTGAAAACAAGAGAAATCTCAATGTATCCTTCCTGGTAAAATACTTTCTCAAAAAAATTAATATAAAAAAAAAACAATGCCTCCCTATGACAGGTGTTCTGTCGAATAATACCTCCTGTCACATATTGCTGCCAACACTATCCGGGTTATTCAAAGAGATCCGAATGGAGAAAGGAAAATCAGCATTCGGTTACCTTTCTTGGCTCTCTGGCTATCCAGAGAGCAGGCAATACGCCAAATTCTGGCGAATTGCCTGCACATACGGTGGCTGTTCGGTGCCTGTTCGAGGGCAGTGAAATCCCCATTAAAAAAGCACTGCTTCGGCTATTCAGAGAACACAAACCAGCAGTGAAAGGTTCCCGAAATGCCCTGCCATTCGGTGGTTTCATTTGACAGGTTTATTCAGGAGAATCCCATAGGCTTCAATGTTAAAAATTAGGGTTGCACTGATACTAGTATCGGTACCGATACCTGGTACTGCAGGAGTACGTGGTACTCCTGCAGTACCCCTGATATTTTCCCCGATACCGGAAGCCGGCATTGAGCCGACTTGCCGGCATCCGAGGGGCTGGGGCGGCTGTCTGAATACTCTATCGGCATTCGGACAGGCCCTGCAGCTGCTCTCCGCGATCATACTTACCTTCCTGAGCGACGCCAGGAAAGTCTTCGCGGGTGCGCTCGTTGGAAGGCCCCCAGCCGCGACCACGTGGGACCATGTGATTGCGGCTGGGGCCTTCCAACGAGCGCACGCGCAGGAACTTTCCCGGCGTCGCTCAGGAAGGTTAAGTATGAACACAGTGAGCAGCTGCAGGGCCTGTCCGAATGCCGATAGAGCATTCGGACAGGCACCTGGAGCTCTCCGCGATGATACTTACCTTCCTGGGCGACGCCGGGAAAGTTTCCGCGCTTGCGCTCGTTGGAAGGCCCCAGCCGCAATCACATGGTCCCACGTGGTCGCGGCTGGGGCCTTCCAACGAGCGCACGCACAATGACTTTCCCGGCGTCGCCAAGGAAGGTAAGTATCATCATGGAGAGCTCCAGGTGGGGGGGGAGAAATCCAAGAGCGGGGGGGCCAATATCCAAGAGCTGGGGGGGGCAATATCCAAGAGCTGGGGGGGGCCAATATCCAAGAGCTGGGGGGGCCAATATCCAAGAGCTGGGGGGGCCAATATCCAAGAGCTGGGGGGGGCCAATATCCAAGAGCTGGGGGGGGCCAATATCCAAGAGCTGGGGGGGGCCAATATCCAAGAGCTGGGGGGGGCCAATATCCAAGAGCTGGGGGGGGCAATATCCATGAGCTTGGGGGGGCATTATCCATGAGCTTGGGGGGGCATTATCCATGAGCTTGGGGGGCATTATCCATGAGCTTGGGGGGGCATTATCCATGAGCTGGGGGAATTCCAAGTGCTGGGACAGTATCTATGAGTTTGGGGCATTTTTATATGAGGTCTGTTCTTATTGGAAAGCGGTCACCTGACATAAAAAAAGTATCGGTACTCGGTATCGGTGAGTACTTGAAAAAAAAGTATCGGTACTCGTACTCGTCTTAAAGTGGTATCGGTGCATCCCTATTAAAAATATTCCTGATTTAATTCAATATCTAATAAACTGTTCATTATAAAATTCTGCAGTAAAAAGTCTCTTTTATTTATAGATAATTTTTTTTCTGGATATTTTAATCATTTTTATTTTTTTTAAACTTATTTTTTCTGTAACAGCCCTCTTATCATTCATTGGATCATATGTAAATTTCAGACATTTTCGCTCAGTAGTTTCTGAGTTTCGCTCTGTCGCTTTTCAAACATTCAAGCAAACTGTTTTTCTAATTTATTCTCTCCATTCGTCTGCGGTGTCGGCTTTTTCCGGCGGCTGCGCTGCATGTGATCGGCTCCTGCTTGGGTTTTTCCGGCATTTTCGGCGGGTTAATCCAGATGTTTTTGCGGGTTTTCGGTGTGCTTTGCCTGGTTTTGCGGTTAGTTTTCGATTGGTTTGCGGCGGCCTTTCCCTGCAATTCAGGCCCTGTGGTGCTTGCTGAATACACTGCAGGGTCGCCGAAATGGGATCGGCAAAACGAACCGAATTGAAGAGAACGAAAAGTCACCGAACGTGCGGTGACCTTTCGATTTGTCTTTGAATTAATCTGTATGTGCAGGAGTGATGTAACGCCAGCTGGTCGTCACGCCCGCACATGCACTGATCATCTGAATAGACAGCTCCGATGCAGCAAGAGCGAAGGCAATATCTGATCGTCCGATAATGCCTCCCGCTCATGCACGAAACATGTCCTTCAGGTGGAAAGGGGGGAGGGGGTGGAAGTAGAAAATGACAGAGAGCAGTGAGGAGCATACTGTTCACTGCCTGGAGGGGGTAATATGTGCATAGATACAGGGAGCAGAATAAGTGTGTTTACTTCTCCCTGCTCTCTGTAAATGTCTATATCCCCGCCCTTTCTGCGTGGCGTCTCACGTGTGCTCACCGATGATCAGATTTGGTTGTAACATAGGTGGGTTAGGGCCATTTGGATCTATGCCATCGGCACCATCTAGTGGTTCTAAGAGCTTTTCGTTTATTGATCAGATATCACCTCTGCTCTTGCTGCATTGGAGATGGCTATTCCGATGATCCACGCATGCGTGGGTGTGATGTGACACCCAGGTGGTCACCAGGTGACTTCCGCGCATGTGCAGATCAGCGGCGGCAATATGTGATGGGAGGCATTATTAGAAGGCTTGATTTGGAAGCCGCTGAGTTGTAACGCAGATGATAATAATCATCCATCTCGTTTCCTGGTCTCTAACATCTTCCTACCAGTCTTCCAGGCATTCCATGGGCTCCAGGAGTGAATGCCAACTATATATATATATAGTGTGTGTGTGTGTGTTATTGTTTTAAAGTGGTCATGATAGATATGTAGACTCTCCCTTTGAAATTGAGGGGTGAACCCCACCGAGCGTCACCAGCAGCCGGGATTTTTGAATTTCTTTGCCGCCGGTCACCAGATTAGTCACTAGTGACGTTGGCACACGGAGGGCGTGTTGTCCTTGCCCACTGTAGCGATTGGTCTCAGAGAGGCAGCGATGGATCAGATCTGTGTGTGCGCAGCTTCGATCCATCGCTCTGAGCAGGCGCTATGGAACTTGAGTACGTAAAGTGTGCAGGTCCAGTAGTGGTGCGCAATATGCGGTTACTTCGTTACACAAGTTGCGTATAATCACAAACTGCTGAAAAGCTCCAGGAACTCGTGGTTTGGGAGTCCCTGAGCCGTAGAGGAGCAGCCTCGACGAGAGACAAGATGAGTAAAATCACCTAAAATTGGGCAGAGGCGTCAGCAGCATTTGTCCAATTTTTATGGGCAAAGAGAACTTTTTTATTTTTTTATTTGATGGTGTCCCTTTAATCCACGTGTGATGCGCATTCCTTCCTGCTATTTATTGTTTTTGCTGGCGGCATTCTAATCGTCATGGTCGTGTTCTCAGCACTTTGCCGTACACGTCTTTCAGGTGCAGTGATCCCACATTTGGATTTCTGGTTTATCCCGGTTGGTCTGACTCTAGAAAGATGACGTTACATCAAGAAATTTGCTTTAACTAGTGTTTTTTTTTTTTTTGTCTTCTCCGCAGACCACTGGCCTGGTCGGCCTCGCCGTATCTCAGAATCCACACGAGGTATGTCGCCACATCCATTTTTTTGCTCTCCAGATCATGCAGCATTCATATCCACCAAAAGAAGAGGGGGGCGGCGCATCTTCGCTTTGAGGAATTCACATGGATTGGATTCTGCTCTGACGCCTCATTGTATGTGACTATACAGGAGTGACGTGGATTTCACTTTTTGTGTTTCGTGTTGTGGCCCTAGTGATTTTCTATTCAGCCGAACCTCTCGTCAAACTATTACACATGTTACTGTAATAAGTAGAAAACCTTTTGTCCTACTTTATGTTTATTTTAACTATCCGCACATAATGTTTCATTCTTCACTCCCATGGAAGGAACGGACAATATCTTCAAATTTCACAGAGCCCTGTGTCCACTTCTTTATAATAATGGAAAATCCCCTTTTAACTGCACTTCCATTGTACACTGGCTAAAATCTAGTCACACTAATATCCCTTTGATTGCGGCACATGTTTGCCGTGGCATCCTTTCAGGTCATTCCCGTCCATGGTGGCATTAATTTGTGGCCAGGATCTTGTATTGATGATGGGAGAGTCGCAGCGCTGCGTAAAGTCTTCTCCAGCACATTATCCCAAAGATTAACCTCAATGGGGTTAAGGTCTGGACTGTGCGGTGGCCAATCCATGTGTGAAAATGATGTCTCATGCTCCCTCAACCACTCTTGCACAATTTGAGCCGATGAATCCTGGCATTGCCATCCAATAAAGGACCAATTAAATAAGATGTGTTGTAGAATTGTCTTGTCTTTTACCATTGTAGCTTTGTACAGCGCTGTGGAATGTGTTAGTGCTTTTAATAAATACGTTTTTAGTTTGCATGTAGCTTATTTCTATATCACTTCTCAAATTTTTTCCTTTCCACCAGCGGCTCAGAATATTGTACACAAAGATCCTCACCACGCTGCAGAACATTCCTAAAGATGCCGCGTACAGACAATACACAGAGCAGATCGTCAACGAGAGAATGAGCGCGGTACAAATGGTGAGTTCTGCTACAAGACTGTTAGGTTGGTTTATATGTTGCTGTGCAGCTGTAATAGCATATTGTGGCATTATCTATTCCTTCCTCGAGTCGTGTATCCCACACTTCCATACCTAACCTCAAGGTAAGGACAGGATCGCCCCATACATTATTGACTGCACATAATCTTTTTCATAGGCTCCACTGGGGCAGAGCGGCAAAAAAAAAAACTGACCGCTTTCAGCAAAGAATTTTCACAATAAATAGACCGCCAGGGAGGTTAAATACACAAATGAGGATGGGAACAAGGTTGTATAGCCACATGGCTCAAACGAGTGTCATGTGACCAGAGCTGGTGATATGAAAGCACAAAATATCAAGTATACAATGAATAAACTGAAATACATCTGCAAACATAAACACCCATAACAGATAAAAAATATCCGCTAGTTATAAAACAGTTAAAAAAAAAAAAACCCTACAAACAGATCAGCAGTATGGCACATATACCGTGGTGTAGAGAACTGAAAAGGAAAAAGATGGTAAAGCTATACAACCCCCCCCCCCCCAAAAAAAACCCCCAAACTAAATCAGGGGTTAATATTAACTGGTCAGAATAAATAAGTCGCTGAAGATACTCAATACTGAGATGCAGATCCCAAGCGCAATATACCGTAATAAAAGGGCACCCAGAGTGTATAGAAACCACACGGAGAGCAGCGTAGTAGAGCCTCAGAGAGAGAGAGGGCGATTTTTACTTATAGATTTATAAAACCTAGTCCTGTCCAGACTCCAGCTTTTGCAATGACCCCCTCATATGACCCTTTAGGTAAGGGGGTCGGCAACCTTGGTCCACCAGATGGTTTGGAACTACAAACTACAAATCCTCCTGCCGCTACCAATTGCGTAATATTTTCAGAATTCGGCCATTTCTTACCGCTGTCACCACAAAACAACTCATACACGCCCTGGTAATCTCCCGACTTGACTATTGCAATAATCTCTTATCTGGCCTCCCTCTGTCCCGCCTCTCCCCCCCTACAATCCATCCTGAACGCCTCCGCCAGGCTAATTCACCTCACCCGCCGCTCTGTCTCTGCCGCTCCCCTCTGCGAGTCCCTTCACTGGCTCCCCATCCACTGCAGAATTAAGTTCAAAATCCTTATCCTTACCTACAAAACCCTCACTTACTCAGCTCCCCACTACCTGTCCTCACTAATCCCCAAATACACCCCAGCCCGCTCCCTAAGGTCAAACAGTGACCTGCGCCTAGCTTCTCCCCGCATCACCTCTTCCCATGATAGACTGCAGGACTTCACACGCGCAGCCCCCATTCTCTGGAACGCTATCCCTCGTACGGTCAGACTTTCCCCTAATTTCTCTTCCTTCAAACGCTCCCTTAAAACATTCCTATTTAGGGAAGCCTACCACCCGACTCACTGACGCAACCATCAATCACTCTCACCTTACAGTCGTCTCCTCCTGTTCCCAACCCCAACCCTCCCAGATTGTGAGTTCCTACGGGAATAGGGCCTCATCCCCTCTTGTACTATTTGTCAAATGTTGTTCAATGTATTGTAACCCGTCTATACTGTGCCTATTGTACAGCGCTGCGGAATATGCTGGCGCTTTATAAATAAAGAATAATAATAATACATCTGCCATGATGCTCAGCTACTCGTTAGGTTCTTAGAGACTCATGGGAAATGTAGTTTCAAAAGATCTGGAGGGCCAAGGTTGCTGACTCCTGCTGTTGGGTATAGATACCAGACATACAGGGGACCAATGGACCCCTGCCTCTCCTGTATAGGGAATTCCCTGCCTGATGGGAGGGAAGCCTCTTTACTGTTGTCATCACGCTTATGTGTAATACAGTCACTGGGCAGGGAACGTCCTACAGCAACAGTTGCCAGCCTGATATGGGAGAAGCCCCGGATCGGCAGAGATCTGCAGGACTTTGCATGTTCCGTCTTCAGTGAGCCAACTTGTCCAATTATCGGCAAATAAATGGCCGATTATAGCTATAATTTGCTGAATATTGGCCACCAATAATCTAGTTTTTGGAGTTTGACAGCCCTGGCTTATGAGTTGGTAAGGTTAACATCATGTAGGGTGCGTTTACACCTGAGGGCACGTTCATCTATTAAGCGTCTGTAAGTGCTAACTTAGAAAATGGCACCTTGACGCTGTGCTGCAACTCAGCTGCCTTAGCATTTGCAACGGAAGTGATTGTGGTTGCTGAGCTGGAAGCTGATTTGACATCTGGACTCTGATGGTCAGGAGCCATACAGCTTTAGTCCAAGTTGCTGCAGGTCTTTCCGTGACGCTGCTGAAGCAACCAGCTTTGCTTTAAAGCCTCAGTTCGATGTCGTCCAATGTGTTTTAGAACTAGAAGCACCGCGGCGATTTCACACCCGGAGCATCTTGGTCTTTGTAGTGGTGTAGCAGGTTGGAGGGGAGGGAAAAGCTTTAATCTTCCCATCAGTCTTGGAGAAAAATGTGAAGTGTTGACTAGGCCGTCGCGTCCATCAAGGGGTCACCCCACCGTTCCATTAAATTGAAATCTTCATGGTGAGCGGAGTGTGAGGGCCTTCCAAAGTGGAGGACTTTCCTACTACCGGGAGGCCATTCATCATCTCGCCCTGCACAGTAATCGTAATGAGCCAGTTCAATGCGGATAGGCTAAAGCCTCTCAATAAAGAGGCATTAGATTGGGCATGCACGGAGGAGTTTAACCAGACAGTTGAGTGTAGGCTAAGACAGCTATTGTCATTATGATTTAATCGATCTTTGCGAAGCAGCAATGTTTAGAATCCGACTGAATTAAATGTTCATAACCTCAGACGCTGATTCAGGAAGAGCTGCTGCATTACGCTGTGTGATTTAGGGTTAGGTCAGATATACGCCGTTTGTTTTTATTCACTTTACAACATCAGCAGAATGATGGCACAGACCCTGGGGTTCTGCCTCTGGGTGGAGGAGCCGTACCACTGGTGTTTTATCCTTACTTGGAGCTGGAGTCCTGTGCCACCACACCACCCTCCCTGCCTCCCTCTCCCTGACTCAGAGCTGCGATATGATTTCATAAAAGCTTCATACGTGGACTGACGCTTCCTGAAGCTGCAACTAACCATTATTTTCATAAAATCATTTTTAGATTAATCGATTCCATTGGATTAAAATTGTTTATTTATAAAGGATTTTACCAGGGAGGATACATTGAGATTTCTCTCGTTTTCAAGTATGTCCTGGGTTCAAGAACATTGAATTTCTGTAACAATTCAAAGTAATATAATGCAAGATATGAAAAAAACCTCAAACCCCAATCTCCCTTTTTTTTTTTTTTTTTTAATTCTTTATAAAGAGTTTAACAGATCACAAATAGAACATCCATATGAATATGTGCGAAGCGACCCCGTGACTACCCTGAAAAGCATGGGACAACAAGCCCTTGAAAAAAATCGAAGCATCAAAAATCAAGGTTAAAACTCAGGGAACATTTTGCTGCCAGGGTCACCTCGGTTAAGGAAAGTGCAAAAGAGGGGGAGGGGGGGGTGGGCACGGGAAAACGGGTCAAAAAAGGATCAAAAACCCAAATAACCTCATAATCCCTCTGCATCCCCATGGACCTGAGATCCAACGTGGAACCCAACAAACCTCAAGTCCCAAAAACTAGGGGCTGAACAGCAGACCGAAAACTAGGTATGTCTTCAGCAAGAGGAGGCGAGGAAGGACGTGCGGACAAATACAATGTTCAACCTGGGCAGTCCTCCGCTTTCAGTGAGAGGCCCGCTCCGGATAGGACAGACCACGCTTCAGCGGGGTTCGCTATAGTATAGGACACATTTCTGTGGTTCACCTCCATGGATCCTGCCGGACCCCAGCGGTACCGTACTCCCTTTGCTCGAAGAAACATCGCCACCTCCCGAAATCTCCATCTCGCCACGAGGGTCACAAAAGGTAAGTCGCGGTACAACTGTAGGGTCGAATTCTCGAAAGTCACATCCGACCGGGCTCCCGGGGATGACATAAGCTGCACTTGCGTAGACACATTGACTGTCGTGGCGATGACGTCTCGTGGGGCTGCCGAAGGTGCCGTTGCTGCCTTCCGTACTCTAAATACCGAGGCGAACAGGCCAGGAGCTTCGGAGGAGAGATCCATAACTTGGCGACCTAAACGGTCCACGTATCGTAAAAGGTCAGCCGCAGGAACCGTCTCAGGAATCCCCCGGATGCGTACATTACGTCGGCGATGTCTCCAAGGTTTCTACGGAGCGAGACAGAAGGGCGACTTGTGAACGGAGCTCCACCACCTGGGCAGAGAGAAGAGTCTGTGCAGAGGTCGTTTCAGCTGACGGAGTCCGCACTGCTGTCACTTCTTTTCTCATCACTGCAATCTCAGTCCGCAGGCCAGAAAATTCAGCACGCCACGACCTCATCTCCGCCATAAAAAACCGGAAGTCACCTTTCGTGGAAGGAAGCGAATCATCGCCGTCGATATCACGGATGTTGGTGGGAGAGATCTGTAGGAAACACGGACCAGGTAGCGATGCAGGTGGAAGTCCATCACACCGTGGTGGTACCGAAGCACCGCGGGTCCCCGCAGAGCCTGCACCACCAGAGGCCGACAGTAAGGAGTCAGAGGGCGGCCGATCCTCCACTGAGCTTCCCTGCAGCGCAGGGCTCCACCGGACCCACACAGTCCCCCTGCAAGGTCCTGGCCAGCGAGCTTCGCCTGCGCCTGTTTTTTAGCCGCCGTGCCGGCTGCCTCCAGCTCCTTCCCCGGGGTCAATAAGGTAAGTAGCTGCTGGTCTCCCATAGCGTCTCGAGGCCAGTAACCTTCCCCTTCATCCGATGAGCCATACTCCATTGCAAGGGTGGGGGGAGGGGCCGAAACCCGGGATTTACCTCCACCGATCAAAGACACCCAAATATTCCGCTGGCGGGGTCCCTCCGTCCCAGCCCGGCGCGTCGCTGTCTTTTTCCCCATCTTCAGCCTGGGCGAGCGGCTCCGCAGCAGGCAGCCAGAGTACGTGGAACCAAGATGGCCAACGCCACTAGGCCTCACTCCCGATCTCCAGTCAGTCTGCCCCAGGTACGCGCCACCTGGATCCAAATGACCTCACAAAGCTAGTCCACCCGGTCAGATGTCCACTCGGGACCGCTTAGAACTTAAATGCCGGGCAAAAGAAAGCACTAAAAATCTCCTCAATCTTTGTTGCAGCAGTGGAGCCCGGCAAGATGCGTCCTCTCTCCTCGACAGTTAGCTCCGCCCCCATCTCACTTTTTTAAGATCTACTTGAAAACGAGAAATCCTATTGCGCTGTCGCCGTCACGAGGTTACTTTCACAACCAGGTTTGAACTTTTTCTCTCGGAATCAAACAGAAGGAATAGAGAGAAAGCCGTCACCCCGGGGCGGTTACTCACTGCGCGACATCACTAGGGAACTCTGTGCGTTATTTGTGGAAAGTTAATCATGTGATCAATCCTTTTTTTGTGTTTCTAGGTGTCGGATGTCCAGAAACTGGAGGATAAAATAAACTGTGGCCAGATCGAGGAAGTCATCGCTCAGGTATAAAAAACATTTCTTAAACACTTACAATGAAAATGAAAACACAAAATGTATTGCAAGGTGTTTATGAGACTAGCCCTTTATGGGGGGGGGGGGCGCTTGCCTCTCTTCCAATCACACAACCGGATCTTTGGGAATACTAGCTTCCTTATTTAATCGGATTTATGGCTCCTGCACATACTGGCTGGGCTGGGAGTGTCTCGGGGGGAGGGGGGCTCTCACACAGAGGGTCCTGGGAATCCATCACACATTGTATATAAAGGCGCTTATTACACAGACTGGCCGGGCTGGGAGTGTCTCGGGGGGAGGGGGGCTCTCACACAGAGGGTCCTGGGAATCCATCACACATTGTATATAAAGGTGCTTATTACACAGACTGGCTGGGCTGGGAGTGTCTCGGGGGGAGGGGGGCTCTCACACAGAGGGTCCTGGGAATCCATCACACATTGTATATAAAGGTGCTTATTACACAGACTGGCTGGGCTGGGAGTGTCTCGGGGGGAGGGGGGCTCTCACACAGAGGGTCCTGGGAATCCATCACACATTGTATATAAAGGTGCTTATTACACAGACTGGCTGGGCTGGGAGTGTCTCGGGGGGGGGGGGCTCTCACACAGAGGGTCCTGGGAATCCATCACACGTTGTATATAAAGGCGCTTATTACACAGACTGGCCGGGCTGGGAGTGTCTCGGGGGGGCTCTCACACAGAGGGTCCTGGGAATCCATCACACGTTGTATATAAAGGCGCTTATTAACACTGGCCGGGCTGGGAGTGTCTCGGGGGGGGGGCTCTCACACAGAGGGTCCTGGGAATCCATCACACATTGTATATAAAGGCGCTTATTACACAGACTGGCTGGGCTGGGAGTGTCTCGGGGGGGGGGGACTCTCACACAGAGGGTCCTGGGAATCCATCACACGTTGTATATAAAGGCGCTTATTACACAGACTGGAAGTGGATTGGGTGAGATTTCTGAATTGTTGGTTCATTAATTTTTCATGCCTTTTAATAATGCTTTATAATCAGCTCTTGTCGTCATGACTGAGCTGTGCAGGAACGCAAACCTTGTCTGCCCTGGGTACACGTGCTAGTGGTCTCATGGTGTATTATGATAATATCTCTTCTTAAAGGGACCCTCTACACTCCCTGACCACTGTTATAGCTTTAAAGTGTCCCCCCCCCCCCTCCGTTTCTGCTAAAAATCTGGGTGAAGTGGAAGAGTTTCCTCCACCCCGCCGGGAGCGTGCCAAAGTCACTATTTTTGAGACCAATGGCATTAGCGATGGATCGGACCCGTGCAGGCGCTATAGGACTTGCGTATGTAAAGTTCGCAAGTCCCGTTGCGGTGTTCAATTTGCGTTCGCTACGCAAGGAGCACAAATTGCGCAGAAAAGGTTCAGGGACTAACAGGTTCGAGCCAAAGAGGAGGAGCTGCGCTCGGCGAGGGACAAAAGGAGAGTAAAATCACCTCAAAGAAAGATAAACAAAAAAAATAATCGAGACTGTCGGTATCCTCTGCCCGATTTTTTTTTTTTTTTTTATTTAAGGGCAAAAAAAGGGGGCAGTGTATCTTTCAGTGGGCGCACTGTTAAGTATATTGTGGTGAATAGTATCTCTGCTGAAAGTGTTAACAGTGGACTCTGGGATTTCTGTATTACACCTCGAGAGACCTGAGCAGGGACGCACCGTACCGCAGGCCAGCCCCCCCCCCCACATCCTTTCCTCACTCTTTGTATTGGATCTCGCGTAGTCGTTCCATTATCTGAGTATAAACACGCGACACTGTTTACATTTTAATGTTTTCTTGGCTAAAGGTTCAGGGATTATAATTTGCTGTGATTTTTTATATATATAATTTTTCCCCCCTCAGGCAGAAAGTGAGTTGTCTCTGGCAAGAAAGATGATGGAATGGAAACCCTGGGAGCCTTTAGTTGAAGAGCCTCCCGCTAACCAGTGGAAGTGGCCAATTTAGCATTTCAGTTTTCTGTATGTGTGTGTTTGTGTATAAAGCTGTGGATAAAATGTATCCCTCTACGAAAGGAATAAAAAAAGAAAAAACCTCCTTTTATTGTTTCCTTTTATATTGTGTTTGTTCGCAGCTTTGTTTGATCACCTGTTTATATTTCAGCACATATTTTAAGTGTTTATAAAGCACCAACAAATTCCTTAGCGCTGTACAATGGGAGAGACAGAATAACAAATCTACCTGCTCGTATCGGGGAAATGACCAATCAGAACTGTTCTCTCCTTAACCTCCCGGACGGTTTTCCCGAGTGTGGCTCGGGGTTAACTTTTTGTATGGAAAGCTGTATCCCCGAGCCACACTCGGGCTGATACCTACATGTCCTGCGCTCCCTCGCTGATCCCCGCAGTCTCCTCCAGCCGCTCGCATAGTCTCACTGCCTGGATCTCTTCTCGCGAGGAGTTAAACCAGGAAGTGTGACATCGTGATCGGCTGCAGTGTGACTGCGGGGACAGCGAGGGAGCGCAGGACATGTAAGGATCGGTACGAGTGTGGCTCAGGGGATACTGCTCTCAGTATTGAAAGTTAACCCCCGAGCCACACTCGTACCGCTAGGGGGCCAGAATAAATAGGACCGATTCTGACCTAATAAAATGTGTCAGAATCATACCGCCAGGGAGGTTAAGCGATGACTATATCACAATGATCCGCTGATAGTTATCCCTGGTTAAAGCTATATTCCACGTGGAGTCACTGCCGCTCCGGTGATGTCCGCTTCCTGCTCTCCCCTTCCTGATGCACTGGGCACGTTTGAGAAAACCTATCCTTTAAAGCTGGGATCTCAAAGTAGCCCCCGGGTGTTGATCGCCCACAATTCTGTGTATGTGATAGATGGCCAGAGAATCGTGGGAGTTCTAGTTCAGAACCATATGACTTCTAAAAGTCTGTAATGATATCCAGGCTGGGATGGAACAAGGAAACCTAACTGGAGCCATCTTCCTTGATTTTGCCAAGGCCTTTGACACGGTAGACCATGACATCTTGTTAGAAAAACTTAAAAACTCTGGCATTGGTGATCGCACGTTAACCTGGTTTCAATCATATGTATCCGACCGATCGCAATATGTGTCCATTTCTGGCAGCTCCTATCCTCCACCTCCTAGTCATGTGCGGTGTACCCCAAGGCTCAATACTAGGCCCCCTGCTATTCACAATATTCATAAATGATCTGCCCAACGTCTGCAAAGCCTCAACTGTACACATGTACGCAGACGACACTGTGATCTATACCAGCAAACCAAATCTCCCGCAGCTGGAGGCCGTGCCGCAAGAACAATTCAGAGGTAGAAAAGTGGATCAAAAACAACAAACTTTTTTTAAATACTGACAAAACTGTAACGATGCTCTTTGGAACCGCACCTAAACTACACAAATTGCAAAATCCCCATCTATGTGTTGGGACAAAATCAAATGGCACGCTGACCACAGTCACTACTCTCAAATATCTAGGTATGTGGTTGGACCCTAATCTATCCTTTGGCCCCACATCGAAAAACTCTCATCTAAACTTTACCCCAAACTAGGTGCCCTGTACAGAAACAAATCCTGCCTGAGCCCCGCGGTAAGAAAGCAGATTGTACAACAAATGCTTATGCCAGCTATTGATTACAGAGATGTAGTGTATGCAGCCGCCCCGCAAACACACCTTCATAAACTTACTACATTGTATAACTCATTCTGCCGCTTTGCGCTACAATGTAACTACATGACCCACCATTGTGACATGTTAAAAGAGCTAAACTGGCCATTGCTGGAATCCAGACGCACCCTTCACCTTTCCAGCCTGGTGTTTAAGAGCATCTCTGGGAAGCTGCCACCCTACCTGAATAGACTGCTTCCCCAGCAGCTCCCTCATCCTATAACCTCCGATCCAGGACCAGCACCTTACTTGCTATACCACAATACAAAAAGACAGTGGCTCGGTCCTCATTTTCCTACAGAGCACCACAATTATGGAATAACCTCCCAGACACCATCAAATCTTCCCCCAGTCTTAAATCACTCAAAAGCTCCTTACTAACATACCTCAATACAGAATGCACCTGTAAACATGTAACTAGTGACTATACAGAATGCACCTGTAAACATGTAACTAGTGACTATACAGAATGCACCTGTAAACATGTAACATAGTGACTATATACAGAATGCACCTGTAAACCTGTAACATAGTGACTATATACAGAATGCACCTGTAAACATGTAACATAGTGACTATATACAGAATGCACCTGTAAACCTGTAACATAGTGACTATATACAGAATGCACCTGTAAACATGTAACATAGTGACTATATACAGAATGCACCTGTAAACCTGTAACATAGTGACTATATACAGAATGCACCTGTAAACATGTAACACAGTGACTATATACAGAATGCACCTGTAAACATGGAACCTAATGACTATATTTCCTACATATTTTTTCTGTTAATCTGTATAATTGTGTTGTTTTTTTAATATCTTGCATTGTATTACTTTGTATTTCTGTAACTGTAACATTTCAATGTTCTTGAACCCAGGACATGCTTGAAAACGAGAGAAATCTCAATGTATCCTTCCTGGTAAAATCCTTTATAAATAAATAAATAAATATGGGGAGACCGAGATATTATTGTAGGGTTCAACAGTGCGTGAAATCTAGACGTCCCAACTGCAACATGATTCCGTTACTGACACTCTAGCCACCACGATCATTTACATTGCCGTTGGTGGCCATGGTGACCAGAGTGTCCCTCCCTCTCCTTGGTCACAGTGACAGGCCTTTAGAGAAGGATGTCATTTCAGTACCCACTGGACAGCTGGTTGGAGGGGGCTGCACAGGGACTCTATCGGTGCACAGTGATCCGACCAACTTGGTGATGCTTCTCAATGCTCCTGCGTCGAGCGGCATCTGACCGGCTGTGCGCGCTCTGATTGTCATTGAGCCGGTGTTTAAACTGCTTCCTGCAGGGAGAGACTGACCAGCCAGAAGACTGCCGACTGCGGCAAAAAACCCAAATGGGCATGGATGGGGTCAGGAGGGGATACTTTATAAATAATTAACCCCTCCTGTTCTATCCTGCTTATGCTTTATTTTTTTATATATATATATGTTAGTCTTGGAAAATGTTCAAATAAAGTAACAGCTTTTATCTGAAATACAGAAGATCTACAGCAGGGCTGTCAAACTCTCACCCCCCCCCCACACACATGTCTGCCTACAATTCCCAGAATTCTTTCAATGCAATAGATTGGTGTTTCCCAATCACGGTCCTCAGGTCACTCGAACAGGACAGGTTTTAAGGATTACCTTGGGGAAATGTAGACTGAATCCTGCAATCACTGAGCAGCAAATCCTATCACCTGTGCTGTGCTTCACATATCCTGCAAACCTGTCCTGTTAGGGAGACTTGAGGAGCAGAGTTTGGAACCACTGGAATAGAAGGGTCAGGGAATCATGGGAGTTGTAGGTCGGGAACATCTGATGGCCGGAGTTTGGCAGCCCTGCTCTGTTGCTTTTTCTGTATTCCAGGCCGGAGCCTTTTATTACAACCAGAGACCAGAAATAAGAGCAGTAGATGTTTCCGGTCGTCTTGGTGGCGCTGCGTTACCAAACAAGGGACAAAACGAAGGTAGTCAGATCCTCCGTGTTTTCCTGGAGGCATAGAATTTATTCCTGCTGATGGGCAGCGCATGAAATATAGAATCCCGCAGCACGTAGAATCCATACGCTGCAGGTAAGGAGCCCCAGAAACCCTGACCCGGATTCCTGCAGCAAATGAATGATACATGCTGAAATAGTAATATGTGTCCAGGAAAACATGGCTGATCTGGCATCTCTATAGCGAGCCCCAGCCTGAGGGGTGATACAGGTGATACAGTGTGTTTACACAGTGATACAATGAGAGAAATCTCAATGTATCCTTCCTGGTAAAATCCTGTAAAAAAAAAACATTGTCAGGGATTTATACAGGGCACGTTTGGTGACTTTTCGTTCTCTTCAATTCGGTGCGATTTGGCGATCCCATTTTGGCCACCCTGCGGTGTATTCAGCAAGCACCACAGGGCCGTTGTAATGCAGGGAAAAGCTGCCGCAAACCTGGCGAATGCACGCCGAAAACCCGCAAAAACCTCTGGATTAACCCATCGAAGATGCCGGAAAAACCCGAGCAGGAGCCGATCACAGGCAGCGAAGTCGACACCACAGACGAATGGAGTGAATAAATTAGCAAAACAGTTTGCTTGAATGTTTGAAAAGTGAAACGCTGTTTGCAAAGAAACTACTGAGCGAAAATGTCTGAAATTTACATATAAGATCCAATGAATGATAATAAAAAGGTCTGTTACAGAAAAAAGAAAAGTTTTAAAAAAAATAAATAATAAAATCAGACTTTTTTTAAAAAAAAAAAATCCATAAAAATGCTTAATCTCCTAAAAAATCTATAAATAAAGAGACTCTTTACTGTAGAATTTTATAATGAACGGTTTATTAGATATTGAATTAAAACGGGAATATTTTTAACATTGAAGTCTATGGGATTCTCCTGAATTAACTTGCCGAATTAAACCACCGAATGGCAGGGCATTTCGGGAACCTTTCACTGCTGGTTTGTGTTCCCTGAATAGACAAAGCAGTGCTTTTTCATGGGGATTTCACTGCCCTCGAACAGGCACCGAACAGGCACCGTATGTTCAGGCAATTCGCCAGGATTTGGCGAATTGCCTGCTCTCTGGATAGCCGAATGGCCAAGAAAGGTAACAGAACACTGATTTTCAGCGTTTGGTTACCTTTCTCCAGCCATTCGGATCTCTTTGAATAACCCTGATAGTTTGCGTGTGTGTCTATCATGCAAGATTTCATTACTGATCAGACGACACTGTGGAACCAGGAAAAATCAGTATATGCAGTGGAGACTGCGTTAGAATCACCCGGTCATGGCTCGAGGTCATGGGATGGGTTTTATAGTTTTATTAAAGTTTATCTGCCAGCAACATCTTGAGTTGCTCACTATCCAGTTATGAGGGTAAGGAGCGCTAGCACCACCTGCTGACCCCACACACACCTTGCTGCTCACTATCCAGTTATGAGGGTAAGGAGCGCTAGCACCACCTGCTGACCACACACACACCTTGCTGCTCTCTATCCAGTTATGAGGGTAAGGAGCGCTAGCACCACCTGCTGACCTCACACACACCTTGCTGCTCTCTATCCAGTTATGATGGTAAGGAGTGCTAGCACCACCTGCTGACCTCACACACACCTTGCTGCTCACTATCCAGTTATGATGGTAAGGAGCGCTAGCACCACCTGCTGACCACACACACACCTTGCTGCTCTCTATCCAGTTATGATGGTAAGGAGCGCTAGCACCACCTGCTGACCACACACACACCTTGCTGCTCACTATCCAGTTATGATGGTAAGGAGCGCTAGCACCACCTGCTGACCACACACACACCTTGCTGCTCTCTATCCAGTTATGAGGGTAAGGAGCGCTAGCACCACCTGCTGACCTCACACACACCTTGCTGCTCACTATCCAGTTATGATGGTAAGGAGCGCTAGCGCCACCTGCTGACCTCACACACCTTGCTGCTCTCTATCCAGTTATGATGGTAAGGAGCGCTAGCACCACCTGCTGACCACACACACACCTTGCTGCTCACTATCCAGTTATGATGGTAAGGAGCGCTAGCACCACCTGCTGACCACACACACACCTTGCTGCTCACTATCCAGTTATGATGGTAAGGAGCGCTAGCGCCACCTGCTGACCTCACACACCTTGCTGCTCACTATCCAGTTATGATGGTAAGGAGCGCTAGCGCCAACCTGCTGACCTCACACACCTTGCTGCTCACTATCCAGTTATGATGGTAAGGAGCGCTAGCACCACCTGCTGACCACACACACACCTTGCTGCTCTCTATCCAGTTATGATGGTAAGGAAGCGCTAGCACCACCTGCTGACCACACACACACCTTGCTGCTCACTATCCAGTTATGATGGTAAGGAGCGCTGCAACCACCTGCTGACCACACACACACACCTTGCTGCTCTCTATCTGCCAGTTATGATGGTAAGGAGCGCTAGCACACCCCTGCTGACCAACACACACACCTTGCTGCTCTCTATATCCAGTTATGAGGGTAAGGAGCGCTAGCACCACCTGCTGACCTCACACACACCTTGCTGCTCACTATCCAGTTATGATGGTAAGAGCGCTAGCACCACCTGCTGACCACACACACACCTTGCTGCTCTCTAATCCAGTTATGATGGTAAGGAGCGCTAGCACCACCTGCTGACCACACACACACCTTGCTGCTCTCTATCCAGTTATGATGGTAAGGAGCGCTAGCACCACCTGCTGACCACACACACACCTTGCTGCTCTCTATCCAGTTATGATGGTAAGGAGCGCTAGCACCACCTGCTGACCACACACACACCTTGCTGCTCACTATCCAGTTATGATGGTAAGGAGCGCTAGCACCACCTGCTGACCACACACACACCTTGCTGCTCTCTATCCAGTTATGATGGTAAGGAGCGCTAGCACCACCTGCTGACCTCACACACACCTTGCTGCTCTCTATCCAGTTATGATGGTAAGGAGCGCTAGCACCACCTGCTGACCTCACACACACCTTGCTGCTCTCTATCCAGTTATGATGGTAAGGAGCGCTAGCACCACCTGCTGACCACACACACACCTTGCTGCTCTCTATCCAGTTATGATGGTAAGGAGTGCTAGCACCACCTGCTGACCTCACACACCACCTTGCTGCTCTCTATCCAGTTATGATGGTAAGGAGCGCTAGCACCACCTGCTGACCACACACACACACCTTGCTGCTCTCTATCCAGTTATGATGGTAAGGAGCGCTAGCGCACCTGCTGACCTCACACACCTTGCTGCTCACTATCCAGTTATGATGGTAAGGAGCGCTAGCACCACCTGCTGACCCCACACACACCTTGCTGCTCTCTATCCAGTTATGATGGTAAGGAGCGCTAGCGCCACCTGCTGACCACACACACACCTTGCTGCTCTCTATCCAGTTATGATGGTAAGGAGCGCTAGCGCCACCTGCTGACCACACACACCTTGCTGCTCACTATCCAGTTATGATGGTAAGGAGCGCTAGCGCCACCTGCTGACCACACACACCTTGCTGCTCACTATCCAGTTATGATGGTAAGGAGCGCTAGCGCCACCTGCTGACCACACACACCTTGCTGCTCTCTATCCAGTTATGAGGGTAAGGAGCGCTAGCGCCACCTGCTGACCACACACACCTTGCTGCTCTCTATCCAGTTATGATGGTAAGGAGCGCTAGCGCCACCTGCTGACCACACACACACCTTGCTGCTCACTATCCAGTTATGATGGTAAGGAGCGCTAGCACCACCTGCTGACCTCACACACACCTTGCTGCTCTCTATCCAGTTATGATGGTAAGGAGCGCTAGCACCACCTGCTGACCTCACACACACCTTGCTGCTCTCTATCCAGTTATGATGGTAAGGAGCGCTAGCGCCACCTGCTGACCACACACACCTTGCTGCTCTCTATCCAGTTATGATGGTAAGGAGCGCTAGCGCCACCTGCTGACCTCACACACACCTTGCTGCTCTCTATCCAGTTATGATGGTAAGGAGCGCTAGCACCACCTGCTGACCACACACACACCTTGCTGCTCTCTATCCAGTTATGAGGGTAAGGAGCGCTAGCGCCACCTGCTGACCACACACACACCTTGCTGCTCTCTATCCAGTTATGATGGTAAGGAGCGCTAGCACCACCTGCTGACCTCACACACACCTTGCTGCTCTCTATCCAGTTATGATGGTAAGGAGCGCTAGCACCACCTGCTGACCTCACACACACCTTGCTGCTCACTATCCAGTTATGAGGGTAAGGAGCGCTAGCACCACCTGCTGACCTCACACACACCTTGCTGCTCTCTATCCAGTTATATAGTAGTTGTATGGTGCACTAGCGCCACCTGCTGGCCGCACTGCTAGTTGCTCCCTATACAGCTGTAATTTCACAGAGCACGGGCGCCACCTGCTCGCCGCGCGGTGAGTTGCTCCCCATTCATTTATAGTGGGACGCAACATTATCGCCACCTGGTGGCCGCAGGCTGCGTTGCCGGACATTGCTGTCTCCAAGGCGTCCTGACGACGCCCCGCCCCGCAGCGTGAGACTGCTACCCGGAAGAGTCGCCGCCCCCGCCTCCTGCGTTACCCGGGAGACCGAGGATACAACACATTCCCCTGCACCGGGTACAGCGCTCCCTGCCCCCTCCCCCCCTGTAACTCCCTCCCGTGCAGGACAGCGAGAGCAGCAGCCACAGGTGGGTGAACTTACCCGGAGGGCCCCCAAGGGCCACAACACCCCCAGTCACCGGCCAAGGGCCCCTCAAACCGGGACAGCAACAACACAGCCTGGAAAGCACTGCCTGACCGGGTCACCATCACATCATCACTCGTCACCACCTCATCACATCATCACCTCATCACCCCATCACCCCATCACCTCATCACCCCATCACCTCATCACCTCATCACATCATCACCTCATCACCTCATCACCCCATCACATCATCACATCATCACCCCATCACACCATCACACCATCACCTCATCACCCCATCACATCATCACATCATCACCTCATCACCCCATCACACCATCACCTCATCACCTCATCACCCCATCACCTCATCACCTCATCACATCATCACCTCATCACCTCATCACCCCATCACATCATCACATCATCACCTCATCACCCCATCACACCATCACCTCATCACCTCATCACCCATCATCACCTCATCACCCCATCACACCATCACCCCATCACATCATCACCTCATCACACCATCACCCCATCACATCATCACCCCATCACCTCATCACCTCATCACACCATCACCCCATCACCTCATCACCTCATCACACCATCACCTCATCACCTCATCACACCATCACCCCATCACATCATCACATCATCACCTCATCACCTCATCACACCATCACATCATCACCCCATCACCTCATCACCTCATCACACCATCACCTCATCACCTCATCACACCATCACCCCATCACATCATCACATCATCACCTCATCACCCCATCACACCATCACCCCATCACATCATTATTATTATTAATCACTATTAGATTTTTTGGTAGTAAATAATAATCATTATTTATATTATGTATTATATTAATTGGATTAATATCTATTTTTAGGTAGTGAGCGATAATCATTATTATTTGTATTAATATATTTTCATTTTTAGGCAGCGCGTAATAGTCTTTATTATTTGTATTACCCTTAATATTTTTCAAATATTATTATTAATCATTATTATTTGTATTATTATTATTTTTTTTGGAGAAAGTATTTTACCAGGAAGGATACATTGAGATTTCTCTCGTTTTCAAGTATGTCCTGGGTGGCGAGTATGTACCGTTAGGTGTCTTGCCCAAGGACACTTACTGGAGAGGTGCTCTTGCCGGGATTTGAACCTGTGTCTCCACAGCGTCCACGGTTATTATAAAATTATTTTATTTATTTTTATCACCTGTTACCATTCATAATAATAATAATATGTTTTGTGTAATGGCTGTAACTGCATCTCACGAGCTTATTATCACGAGTTAACAACGATAATGACACGACTAATTGTATCTCACATTGTTATTGCAGAGGGAGATAATAATAAGGATTAGTTATTAATTATTAATCATTTATTGCAAATGTTTCCTTTCTTAGTTTATCTGCTTCAGTATTGAGTTGTTAATAATTTTATCATTTATAGTTGTAAGATTAGTAGCAGATCCAGTAGTATCCATTTCCTCCCTTCCTTCCCCTCCTTTGTCTTACCTTCCCATTCCTTTTCTTCCTTCCTTTCCAACCTATCTCCCTTACCCTCCTTTCTCTTTCCTTCCTTCCTTCTCTTCCTTCCCTTTCCTCTCTTCCCTCCTGTCACGGGCAGCGTCGAACACGGTGTGCAGGAATATGAGTGTGAGCCCAGGATGCAGTGATACAGCAGCAGACAATAGGGATAGGCAGGTTATAGGGTTTATTCGTTATGACAAATAAACAAACAGAACTAAATGAACAACTAATATAGGGAACAATGAATAGCAGGGGGGACAATACAGGTACTAGTATGGGTGATGGTTCCAGAGCAGCGAGAAGTCAGGAATATCTTTGGTTAGACTAGAGTCTCAGGAACTTCAAAGAAGCAGGTCTGCACTAGACAGGGTAGTGAACTTCAATGAGGAAGCGTGGGATCAGGGGTGTAGCTTCCTCATAAGCAAGATCAATTAGGGAAAATGAAAGGTGTGGTTCCATGTCCATATGCAAAATATAGTCCGAGAAAGTATATGGAGGAAAAAGTCCTGGAACCTGCACAAAGCAATGTAGGACAGTGCAAAAAAGGGGAACAAAGGGGGCGCCAGAGGGTCTGGAGGTTCGGACCATGACACCTCCCGCCATTTCATACCTATCTTCCTTCCCCTCCTTTCTCTTTCCTTCCTTCCTTCTCTTCCTTCCCTTTCCTCTTTTCCTTCCCTCCTTCCATTCCTACCTACCTTCCTTCTCCTCCATTCTCCTTCTTTCCTTCCTTCCTTCTCTTCCTCTCTTCCTTCTCTTCCTTCTCTTCCTCTCTTCCTTCTCTTCCTCTCTTCCTTTTCCTCTCTTCGCTCCCTCCTTCCATTTCCTACCTACACCTCCCCTCTGTTCTCCTTCCCTTCCTTCCCCTCCTTTCTCCTTCCTTCGCTCCCTCCTTCCATTTCCTTCTCTTTCCCCTCTTCCCTCCCTCCTTCCATTTCCTACCTACACCTCCCCTCTGTTCTCCTTCCCTTCCTTCCCCTCCTTTCTCCTTCCTTCGCTCCCTCCTTCCATTTCCTTCTCTTTCCCCTCTTCCCTCCCTCCTTCCATTTTCTGCCAACCTTCCTTCCCCTCCTTTCTCTTTCCTCCCTTCCTTCCATTTCCTGCCTACCTTCCTTCCCCTCCTTTGTCCTTCCTTCTCTTTCCTCTCTTCCCTCCCACCTTCCATTTCCTTCCTTTCTTCCCCTATCTTCGCTCCCTCCTTCCATTTCCTACTTTCCTTCCCTTTCCTCTTTTCCTTCCCTCCTTCCATATCCTACCTACCTTCCTTCTCCTCCATTCTCCTTCTTTCCTTCCTTCCATTTCCTGCCTACCTTCCTTCCCCTCCTTTGTCCTTCCTTCTCTTTCCTCTCTTCCCTCCCACCTTCCATTTCCTTCATTCCCCTATCTTCGTTCCCTCCTTCCATTTCCTACCTTCCTTCCCTTTCCTCTTTTCCTTCCCTCCTTCCATTCCTACCTTCCTTCCCCTCCGTTTTCCTTAATATTTAGTCTTTGTATCTCCTAGCTCCTGGTTGAGCCAGATTCATGGCCTCAATCTAGAAACCTTTGTAAGGTGAATGTAAATATTGTGTGTTTTATATAATCCGGGGTCAGTTAAATGAAGTCACTTTCCCCCTCAAGGTCGTAACGCTACAGTTGTCCAAAGATGGAAGATAAAACACAGACCTCTTCCCAAAGTGCCGATGTAGCTCAACAAACAGATGCCATCGATCCGGTAGAGGATCATGACGCAGTGCAAGAGTCCACTGGAGAAGATGTTCAAGGTGACTTGGCCATGGAAGACCACGAGGTGGTTCTTCAAGCAGAAGAACATGAAAAACCTATCCATCATTCTAATTTTGAGGTGGAGGAGCAACTGTCTGTGCCAGAAATACAACGTGCGACTGATCATGGAATGGAGCAAAGTGTAAGAGAACCGAGTGAAATGGGTGAAGGATCTGCAGAGGAACCACCAAGTGATAACCATGACCAGGAACTTCCAGGATCGGTGCTTGATCAGGAAAAATCTCCACGTGACCAACATGTTGCAGAAGACATCTCCACGCAAACAGTGAATCACGGTAATCAAGAATCAACTACAGAACTATCCAAAGAGGAGCCAGGCCTAGTTCCTCAAGAAATGCCTTCTGACGTGCCACCGGGGTACTTTCTAGAGAAAGTGCCAGAGGTGAAGCTAAACCAAGTTGGCGTCTCTCAAGCAGAACTCGAAAGCAGTGGAACCTCAGAATCACCCAGCTCCACAGCAACAGGTATTTCACACCCCAAACCTTTGCAGTCCTTCCAGTTTACTGATTTATGATTGGTCTAAATAAACGGTCCCATACAGTGTTATCCAAAGAGATCCGAATGGCTCCCGAAAGGGAACCGAACGCTGGCAATCAGTGTTCGGTTACCTTTCCTGGTCATTCGGCTATCCAGAGAGCAGGCAATTCACCAAATCCTGGCGAATTGCCTGCACATATGGTGCCTGTTCGGTGCCTGTCCGAGGGCAGTGAAAACCCCATACAGAAACACTGCTTCTAGGATATTTTAAGCATTTTTCGGGATTTTTTTTAAAAAACAAATTCCTATTTTTTTTTTAACTTTACTTTTTTTTTCTGTAACAGCCCTTTTTATTATCATTCATTGGATCTTATATGTAAATTTCAGACATTTTCGCTCAGTAGTTTCTTTGCAAACAGCGTTTCACTTTTCAAACATTCAAGCAAACTGTTTTTCTAATTTATTCACTGCATTCGCCTGCGGTGTCGGCTTTTTCCGGCGGCTGCGCTGCGTGTGCTCGGGTTTTTCCGGTGTCTTCGGCGGGTTAATCCAGATGTTTTTGCGGGTTTCGGTGTGCGTTCGCCCTCGTTTTCGGTGAGTGTTCGTCGGGTTTGCGGCGGCTTTTCCCTGCACCACGACGGCCCTGTGGTGCTTGCTGAATACACCGCAGGGTTGCCGAAATGGGATCGCCAAATTGCACTGAATTGAAGAGAACGAAAAGTCACCGAAGGTGCGGTGACTTTTTGATTCTCTTTGAATTACCCTGTGTGTCTAGGATCTGTTTTAGACAAATGTGTCAGTTTGTGTCAAGATTCACCAAGTCATAGATAAGAGGACTTTCCACAAGTATTTCCTCACCACCAAGAATGTTGGCCTTTAACCCCTTCACTACCAAGCACTTTATGTTGAAAAAAAAGGTTATCAGAACATTTCTTCCTTTCTTCACACTAGAGAAAAACACAATAAGAGAGCCGAACTAGCTCCAAAATTGCATTGTATTTCTCGGTATGGTGCAATTTCGTGGCCATTCGGCTATTCCAAAAGCTGGAGATTTGCCAAATATTGGCGAATTGCCAGTGAAATACGGTGACCTTCAGCAGCAGTGAACCTCCCATAGAGAAGCAATGGATAATCTATTCAGAGACACCGATCAGCAGTGAAATGTCAGTGAAATGCCCTGATGTTCGGTGGTTTCATTTGGCAGCTTTAATCAGGCGAATCCCAATGTAAAAAAAAAATCCAGTTTTTATTAAATATTTATTCAACCGTTTATTCTTTTCACTTGCATCAAAATTATATTTTTTATGATTTTTTTAGCATATTTTTGGGCAAAATTTTTGATTCCGATTTTTTTTTTTAACGGCATATTTTTTTTATTCTGTAACAGACCTTTTTTTTGTTATTCATAGGACCTTATATATTATTCCCAGGCATTTTCATGCACTCATTTTTTTTTTTATAAAACACCTTTTAAAAGTTGCATTTTTAAAAAAATTTTTTTTACCACTTCTCGCCAGCTTGTCAGGTTTTTCTGGCGGCGTTTTGCGGGTCGTCGGCTGATTGAGGATCGCTTCGGCGGTCTGTGCGGCAGATCGTTGGCTTTTTTCAGCGGGTTTGCGGCTACGTTCGGCGTTTTTTTGCGCCGGTTTTTCCGATCGATTTAATTTATTTTGCGGCAGTTTATTGGATGTGTTCGATGGGTCGATTCGGTGCACTTCGGGGACCCTGTGGTGAATGCTGAATTCACCGCAGGGTTGGCGAATTTAACTCGCCCAGGTGCGGCCAACATTTCGGTGCTCTCTGAAAAACTCCTATAGTATCTGTACTGTACAGGGATTTTCAATCATTATAACCCCCTGAATCCCTGTACAGCAACGACTGACCCCACAGCTCTCCCTGTATTCTGGCAAATCCCTGGCTGCTGGAATGCAGCAGTAAAGTTTGTTGAGCATTTTTTTACAATGAGAGCTGCTTCTTGTAGCTTCTTTACAGTAAAGCAAGGAGAGAGATAAGACAGTGGATTTCGTTTAGTAGGGTGTGCATGGCTGAAAAATTCATTTTGTTTAGTTTAGTTTCGTTACGTTTTTAAATCATTTCTTTTTCGGAATTTCGTATCTAATTTCGTTTCATTTTGTTTCGTATCGATTTGAAACTTCGAATCGATTCGAATTTTGGATCATTAAATAAAACCCCAATTAATCAAATTTTGCTGGTAAAGGAAAAGTTAGGGTTAAATTTTAAGCTGTGTCACAGATTTACAGGGTTATCCAAACAGGGTTATCCAAAGAGATCCGAATTGCTTGAGAAAGGTAACCGAACGCTGAAAATCAGCGTTCGGTTACCTTTCTCTGCCATTCGGCTATCCAGAGAGCAGGCAATTCGCCAAATCCTGGCGAATTGCCTGCACATACGGTGCCTGTTCGGTCCCTGTTCGAGGGCAGTGAAATCCCCATAGAGAAGCACTGCTTCGGCTATTCAGAGAACACAAACCAGCAGTAAAAGGTTCCCCTAATGCCCTGCCATTCGGTGGTTTCATGCGGCAAATTTATTCAGGAGAATCCCATAGGCTTCAATGTTAAAAATATTCCCGTTTTAATTCAATATCTAATAAACCGTTCATTATAAAATTCTGCAGCAAAAAGTCTCTTTATTCATTGATTTTTTATGATACTTTAAGCATTTTTCCTTTTTTTTTTTTTTTTTTAAAAAAAGTCCGATTTTTTTTTTTTTTTTTTTTTTCAGTTTACTTATTTTTTCTGTAACAGCCCTCTTTATTATCATTCCCTGGACCTCCTGTGAAAATTTCAGACATTTTCGCTCAGTAGTTTCTTTGCAAACAGCGTTTCTTTTTCCCAGATTCATACAAATGGTTTTTCTAATTTATTCACTGCCTCCTCTACGTCACAGCTGCTTCGGCTCTGTGTGATTCGGCTCCTGTTCGGCTCCTGTTCGGCTTTTTCGAAGGTTAATACAGATGTTTTTGCTTGTTTTCAGCATGCATTCGGTTTTGTTTTCGTCAGGTGTTCGGTTGCTTTTCCCTGCAATTCGGGGACCCTGTGGTGCTTGCTGAATACACCGCAGGGTCACCGAAATGCAATCGGCAAAAGGAACCGAATTGAAGAGAACGAAAAGTCACCGAACGTGCGGTGACTTTTCGAATCTCTTTGGATAACCCTGAAAGAGATTCGAATTGCTTGAGAAAGGTAACCGAACGCTGAAAATCAGCGTTCGGTTACCTTTCCTGACCATTCGGCTATCCAGAGAGCAGGCAATTCGCCAAATCCTGTCGAATTGCCTGCACATACGGTGCCTGTTCGGTCCCTGTTCGAGGGCAGTGAAATCCCCATGAAAAAGCACTGCTTCGGCTATTCAGAGAACACAAACCAGCAGTGAAAGGTTCCCCTAATGTCCTGCCATTCGGTGGTTTAATTCGGCAAGTTAATTCAGGAGAATCCCATAGACTTCAATGTTAAAAATATTCCTGTTTTAATTCAATATCTAAAAAACTGTTCATTATAAAATTCTGCAGCAAAAAGTCTCTTTATTTATAGATTTTTTAGGATACTTTAAGCATTTTTCTGAATTTTTAAAAAAAAAATAAAAGTCCGATTTTTTTTTTTTTTTTTTCAGTTTACTTATTTTTTTTGTAACAGCCCTCTTTATTATCATTCCCTGGACCTCCTGTGAAAATTTCAGACATTTTCGCTCAGTAGTTTCTTTGCAAACAGCGTTTCATTTTCCCAGATTCATACAAATGGTTTTTCTAATTTATTCACCTCCCTAGTCTACGTCACAGCTGCTTCGGCTCTGTGTGATTCGGCTCCTGTTCGGCTCCTGTTCGGCTTCTTCGAAGGTTAATCCAGATGTTTTTGCTTGTTTTCAGCGTGCATTCGGTTAGTTTTCGTCAGGTTTGCGGCAGCTTTTCCCTGCAATTCGGGGACCCTGTGGGACTTGCTGAATACACCGCAGGGTCACCGAAATGGGATCGGCAAAAGGAACCGAATTGAAGAGAACGAAAAGTCACCGAACGTGCGGTGACTTTTCGAATCTCTTTGGATAACCCTGCTAGTATTTGAGTCAAATTAAACAGTGAAACAAAATCAATTGTTTCATAAAGTCCTTTACTAACTATTACTTGTAGTTAAGATCAATTCGATAGTTGATATCAATTTGATAGTTCATTTCAAATTCAGTAGTTGATATCAGTTATTAAAATTTTTCTTTTATGATGATAAGACAGTGTAAAATGAAATAAATTCGTTATATACTGTTTCGTTTCGAATTCGTATCGATTCGTTATTCGGAAGTACTTCTGAAATACGAATTATCAAATTTCGTTCCAAATTCCGAATTATTCCGAAACACATGCGCATCTCTATCGTTTAGGTGATTTCAAAATTAGAAATGGAAAGCGTGTGATTTTCCCGATTCGTGTCTGTCAGTGAATGATCCTTTCCATGCGCGCAGTGTGTGTGAATGTACGGAATATCTTATCATCCTTATTATTGGCTTTCAGTTAAGGTCATGCTGGTCCCCGATGGTCAAGTCATTACTATGGCATTTCCCATTGGCTATTCTATAGCGAATCTTAAACATTACTTCGCGTCTGAGATGAAAATACCCGAAACGGTCATCCGAGCCATCTTTGAAGGTAAGTGGACCGGCCAACGATCACGACATTCCGCGATAAAGCCTCAGACAGGTTTATTGAGCTGAAAGTCAAACCCTTCCCTTCTCCTCGCTTGTCTCTCGATGTTTGCAATAGTGAATAATATTTATTTTTGGTGAATACATTTGAACGCGGCACAGGATGCCATACACACCTACGCAGCGTCTTTTAAGATCCCAGCCGGCTGTCGTTGTTGCCCCTTGTGTACGTTGTGGTGTGCAAGAACTAGTGATGGGCCGAACACCACCGTGTTCAGTTCGCATTCGAACTCGAACATCCGAAAAAGTTTGACTGTGAAATCGAACGCGATTCTAACGCAATGCAAGTCAATGGGGGCTTGAAAGTTAGAAAAATTAAGATCCCCTCCAGACGGAATACATGCAACAAATTGGCCATAAAAGGTGTATAGTGGTCTGGGTACTGCCCTGGGGGACAGGAAACAATGAATACAATGAATGAACAAATATTTTTTTTAAAAAAAACTTTTTTAACCCTTTCACTGCTAAGTGCTGAGCCATTTCACTGCTGTGCGCTGAGCTAATTTTTACCACTTTTGCTCATGTTTAAACGCGATTTGAAGCCATAGGAAATGTTTGAGCAACAAGGTGTGGGAAATGTTTGAGCAACAAGGTGTGGGAAATGTTTGAGCAACAAGGTGTGGGAAATGTTTGAGCAATGAGGTGTGGGAAATGTTTCAGCAACGAGGTCTGGGAAATGTTTGAGCAACGAGGTCTGGGAAATGTTTGAGCAACAAGGTGTGGGAAATGTTTCAGCAACAAGGTGTGGGAAATGTTTGAGCAACAAGGTGTGGGAAATGTTTGAGCAACAAGGTGTGGGAAATGTTTGAGCAATGAGGTGTGGGAAATGTTTGAGCAACGAGGTCTGGGAAATGTTTGAGCAACGAGGTCTGGGAAATGTTTCAGCAACAAGGTGTGGGAAATGTTTCAGCAACAAGGTGTGGGAAATGTTTCAGCAACAAGGTGTGGGAAATGTTTATGTCCTATAGGCTTCAATGTTAAAAATATTCCCGTTTTAATTCAATATCAAATAAACCGTTTATTATTATACTAGGTGTAAAGCCTGCCCAGAGGGCAGTCTATTGATAAGTGTGGTGCATTGTGCTTGGTTCTGTGCTCTGTGCCGTTTATTCTGTTGTGCTCGGCTCTGTGCCGTCTATGGTACTGTGCTCGGCTCTGTGCCGTCTATGGTACTGTGCTCGGCTCTGTGGCGTTTTTATTGTGCTCGGCTCTGTGGCGTTTTTATTGTGCTCGGCTCTGTGGCGTTTTTATTGTGCTCGGCTCTGTGGCGTTTATTCTGTTTTGCGTTTATACTGCCCCTGCTCATGGATATATGCCCCAACACGTGGATACTGCCCCAGCTCGTGGATACTGCCCCAGCACGTGGATACTGCCCCAGCTCGTGGATACTGCCCCAGCACGTGGATACTGCCCCAGCACGTGGATATTGCCCCAGCACGTGGATGGATACTGCCCCAGCACGTGGATACTGCCCCAGCACGTGGATACTGCCCCAGCACGTGGATATTGCCCCAGCTCGTGGATATTGCCCCAGCACGTGGATATTGCCCCAGCACGTGGATACTGCCCCAGCACGTGGATACTGCCCCAGCACGTGGATATTGCCCCAGCTCGTGGATATTGCCCCAGCACGTGGATATTGCCCCAGCTCGTGGATACTGCCCCAGCACGTGGATACTGCCGCAGCTCGTGGATATTGCCACAGCACGTGGATGGATACTGCCCCAGCACGTGGATACTGCCCCAGCACGTGGATACTGCCCCAGCACGTGGATACTGCCCCAGCTCGTGGATACTGCCCCAGCATGTGGATATTGCCCCAGCACGTGGATACTGCCCCAGCACGTGGATACTGCCCCAGCTTGTGGATATTGCCCCAGCACGTGGATACTGCCCCAGCTCGTGGATACTGCCCCAGCACGTGGATATTGCCCCAGCTCGTGGATACTGCCCCAGCACGTGGATATTGCCCCAGCACGTGGATACTGCCCCAGCACGTGGATACTGCCCCAGCACGTGGATATTGCCCCAGCTCGTGGATACTGCCCCAGCATGTGGATATTGCCCCAGCACGTGGATACTGCCCCAGCTTGTGGATATTGCCCCAGCACGTGGATACTGCCCCAGCACGTGGATACTGCCCCAGCACGTGGATATTGCCCCAGCTCGTGGATATTGCCCCAGCACGTGGATATTGCCCCAGCTCGTGGATACTGCCCCAGCACGTGGATACTGCCGCAGCTCGTGGATATTGCCACAGCACGTGGATACTGCCCCAGCACGTGGATGGATACTGCCCCAGCACGTGGATACTGCCCCAGCACGTGGATACTGCCCCAGCACGTGGATACTGCCCCAGCATGTGGATATTGCCCCAGCACGTGGATACTGCCCCAGCACGTGGATACTGCCCCAGCTTGTGGATATTGCCCCAGCACGTGGATACTGCCCCAGCACGTGGATATTGCCCCAGCTCGTGGATACTGCCCCAGCATGTGGATATTGCCCCAGCACGTGGATACTGCCCCAGCTTGTGGATATTGCCCCAGCACGTGGATACTGCCCCAGCACGTGGATACTGCCCCAGCACGTGGATATTGCCCCAGCACGTGGATACTGCCCCAGCACGTGGATGGATACTGCCCCAGCACGTGGATATTGCCCCAGCTCGTGGATATTGCCCCAGCACGTGGATATTGCCCCAGCTCGTGGATACTGCCCAGCACGTGGATACTGCCGCAGCTCGTGGATATTGCCACAGCACGTGGATACTGCCCCAGCACGTGGATGGATACTGCCCCAGCACGTGGATACTGCCCCAGCACGTGGATACTGCCCCAGCTCGTGGATATTGCCCCAGCACGTGGATATTGCCCCAGCTCGTGGATACTGCCCTAGCACGTGGATACTGCCGCAGCTCGTGGATATTGCCACAGCACGTGGATACTGCCCCAGCACGTGGATGGATACTGCCCCAGCACGTGGATACTGCCCCAGCACGTGGATACTGCCCCAGCACGTGGATACTGCCCCAGCATGTGGATATTGCCCCAGCACGTGGATACTGCCCCAGCACGTGGATACTGCCCCAGCTTGTGGATATTGCCCCAGCACGTGGATACTGCCCCAGCACGTGGATATTGCCCCAGCTCGTGGATACTGCCCCAGCATGTGGATATTGCCCCAGCACGTGGATACTGCCCCAGCTTGTGGATATTGCCCCAGCACGTGGATACTGCCCCAGCACGTGGATACTGCCCCAGCACGTGGATATTGCCCCAGCACGTGGATACTGCCCCAGCACGTGGATGGATACTGCCCCAGCACGTGGATATTGCCCCAGCTCGTGGATATTGCCCCAGCACGTGGATATTGCCCCAGCTCGTGGATACTGCCCCAGCACGTGGATACTGCCGCAGCTCGTGGATATTGCCACAGCACGTGGATACTGCCCCAGCACGTGGATGGATACTGCCCCAGCACGTGGATACTGCCCCAGCACGTGGATACTGCCCCAGCACGTGGATATTGCCCCAGCACGTGGATACTGCCCCAGCACGTGGATACTGCCCCAGCACGTGGATATTGCCCCAGCACGTGGATACTGCCCCAGCACGTGGATACTGCCCCAGCTTGTGGATATTGCCCCAGCACGTGGATACTGCCCCAGCACGTGGATATTGCCCCAGCACGTGGATATTGCCCCAGCTCGTGGATACTGCCCCAGCTTGTGGATATTGCCCCAGCACGTGGATACTGCCCCAGCACGTGGATATTGCCCCAGCACGTGGATATTGCCCCAGCACATGGATACTGCCCCAGCACGTGGATGGATACTGCCCCAGCACGTGGATGGATACTGCCCCAGCACGTGGATACTGCCCCAGCACGTGGATATTGCCCCAGCACGTGGATACTGCCCCAGCACGTGGATATTGCCCCAGCTCGTGGATACTGCCCCAGCTTGTGGATATTGCCCCAGCACGTGGATATTGGCCCCCCCGCTCGTGGATATTGGCCCCCCAGCTCGTGGATATACTCACCTACATCGGCCCTCCAGCGATGGCGGTCCCGCTTCCAGCGTTCTCTCTCTCTCTCTCCGTTGGTCGCCGGGATGACGTCACGAAAGCCTTTGACCCCCGGGGTCAAAGGCTTTCGTGACGTCATTCCGGCGAACAACGGAGAGAGAGAGGATGCTGCAAGCGGGACCGCCATCGCTGGAGGAGCTAAGGGCCGATGTAGGTGAGTATGTGTAGGCAACATCCCCCTACATTGGCCCGGAGCCTCAGCGGTGGCTGTCGCAGGCTGCTCGGCCGGCCTCCAGGCTTAGGCGAGCCCCTGGCTCGGCTGGGCCTGTAGGCCCAAGCCAAGCCGGGGGCTCGCCTGAGCCTGGAGGCCGGCCGAGCAGCCTGCGACAGCCGGAGGACAGTCACCGCTGGAGCTCAGGGCTAATGTAGGTGAGTATGTGCTCTCCACACCCACCCTGCTTACTCGGCTGGTATCCAAGCTTAGGCGAGCCCCCGGCTTGGCGTGGGCCTAGAGGCCCAGCCGAGCCGGGGACTCGCCTGAGCCTGGAGGACGCCCGAGCATGCAACTCGACCGGCCTCCATGCTCAGGCGAGTCCCCGGCTCGGCAGGGCCTCTAGGCCCAAGCCAAGCCGGGGGCTCGCCTAAGCTTGGATACCGGCCGAGCAAGCAGGGTGTGTGTGTGTAGAGCACATACTCACCTACATCAGCCTCGAGTCCTCCACCGGTTCCACACATACTCACCTACATCGGCCCTTAGCTCCTCCAGCGATGGCGGCCGCTTCCAGCGTCCTCTCTCTCTCCGTTGCTCGCCAGGATGACGTCACGAAAGCCTTTGACCCCCGGGGTCAAAGGCTTTCGTGACGTCATTCCGGCGAACAACGGAGAGAGAGAGGATGCTGCAAGCGGGACCGCCATCGCTGGAGGAGCTAAGGGCCGATGTCGGTGAGTATGTGTTAGGCAACATCGGCCCTGAGCTCCAGCGGTGACCTCCTCCGGCCGAGCAGGCTGCTCGGCCGGCCTCTACGCTTAGGCGAGTCCCCGGCTCGGCTGGGCCTGTAGGCCCAAGCCAAGCCGGGGGCTCGCCTGAACCTGGAGGCCCGCCTAGCAGCCTGCTCGGCCGGAGGAGGTCACCGCTGGAGCTCAGGGCCGATTTGGTGGAGTATGTTTTGGGAATTTAGGCCTGAGCTCCAGCGGTGACCTCCTCCGGCTGTCGCTGGCTGCTCGGCCGGCCTCTAGGCTTAGGCGAGTCCCCGGCTCGGCTGGGCCTGTAGGCCCAAACCAAGCCGGGGGCTCGCCTGAGCCTGGAGGCCCGCCTAGCAGCCTGCTCGGCCGGAGGAGGTCACCGCTGGAGCTCAGGGCCGATTATGGGGACTATGTTTTGGGAACTTTGGCCCCGATCCTCCAGCGGTGACCGTCCTCCGGCTGTCGCTGGCTGCTCGGCGGGCCTCTAGGCTTAGGCGAGTCCCCGGCTCGGCTGGGCCTGTAGGCCCAAACCAAGCCGGGGGCTCGCCTAAGCCTAGAGGCCCGCCGAGCACCCAGCGGCAGCCGGAGGAGGTCTCCGCTGGAGCTCAGGGCCGATTTAGGGGACAATGTTTTGGGAACTTTGGCCCCGATCCTCCAGCGGTGACCGTCCTCCGGCTGTCGCTGGCTGCTCGGCGGGCCTCTAGGCTTAGGCGAGTCCCCGGCTCGGCTGGGCCTGTAGGCCCACACCGAGCCGGGGACTCGCCTAAGCCTAGAGGCCCGCCGAGCAGCCAGCGGCAGCCGGAGGAGGTCTCCGCTGGAGCTCAGGGCCGATTTAGGGGACAATGTTTTGGGAACTTTGGCCCCGATCCTCCAGCGGTGACCTTCTCCGGCTGCCGCTGGCTGCTCGGCGGGCCTCTAGGCTTAGGCGAGTCCCCGGCTCGGCTGGGCCTGTAGGCCCACACCGAGCCGGGGGCTCGCCTGAGCCTGGGGCCCGCCGAGCAGCCAGCGGCAGCCGGAGGAGGTCTCCGCTGGAGCTCAGGGCCGATTTTGGGATGTATTTTTTTGGGAACTTCGCCCCGATCCTCCAGCGGTGACCTTCTCCGGCTGCCGCTGGCTGCTCGGCGGGCCTCTAGGCTTAGGCGAGTCCCCGGCTCGGCTGGGCCTGTAGGCCCAAACCGAGCCGGGGGCTCGCCTAAGCCTAGAGGCCCGCCGAGCACCCAGCGGCAGCCGGAGGAGGTGTCCGCTGGAGCTCAGGGCCGACTTATGGGGTTATGTGTGTTTTGGGAACTTCGGCCCCGATCCTCCAGCGGTGACCGGCTGCCGACGGCCTGCTCGGCGGACCTCTAGGCTTAGGCGAGTCCCCGGCTCGGCTGGGCCTGTAGGCCCAAACCGAGCCGGGGGCTCGCCTAAGCCTAGAGGCCCGCCGAGCACCCAGCGGCAGCCGGAGGAGGTGTCCGCTGGAGCTCAGGGCCGACTTATGGGGTTATGTGTGTTTTGGAACTTCGGCCCCGATCCTCCAGCGGTGACCGGCTGCCGGCGGCCTGCTCGGCGGACCTCTAGGCTTAGGCGAGTCCCCGGCTCGGCTGGGCCTGTAGGCCCAAACCGAGCCGGGGGCTCGCCTGAGCCTGGAGGCCCGCCGAGCAGCCAGCGGCAGCCGGAGGACGGTCACCGCTGGAGGATCGGGGCATCTGGCCGTGTAAACACACGGGTAGCTGCGCGCGGCTCGTGCCGTTTTTTTTTTTTTTTTTTCACGCGGCCGGCACGCGCAGCTACCTGTGTGTTCTAACGGCCGCTTTCAAATGTCCGTCGCGCATGCGCAGTAGGGTTTTGGCGACGGACAGTTTTTAGCTTATCCTTTTATAGTATAGATTCTGCAGTAAAGAGTCTCTTTATTTTTAGATTTTTTTTGAAAACTTTCTTTTTGCAAACATCCCGAAAAGTTCAAAATTCGCAAATTTTCAAACAGCCAATGTTCGAATCGAACTTTGAACTGATTCGAACCGGCATCCCATCCCTAGCAGGAACCAGACAAAGCAAGGCAGCGCTCCACTAGTAGGGAAATGATAACTGCGCATGGTTATTCTCCGCATTTACATCAGGTGTGGTCGGGAATAATGGTAGGAACGTTGGTTGGTTATGTGCCCAGACCCGACGCAGAGCTTTGCCTGAAAAGAAGGACATACCCGTGAGCTGAAGTGGTACGCTGGACACAGAGGCAGAGTTGATGGGGGCATTCGACGCTGCTGATACAGCTCAGCGCCGATAGGTAGGTATTTAGGTGGGCAACCAACCCCTTCCACAACTTCAGTCCTACAACCTTTGCGTTGGCATAACAAGCCCCGGTCACTTTTAGATCTTCTAAAGTGAGAATTTGAAGAAGAAATATTGCCAAGTATTGGCAAACTGCCCGCGAAATACGTTGACCTTCAGCGGCAGTGAAATTCCCCATAGAGAGGTAATGGTTAATCTATTCAGAGACACCAAACAGCAAAGAAAAGTTGTCGAAATGCCCAGATTTTTGATGCTTTCGTTCGACAGGTTTGTTTTAATGTTAAAAAAATTCCCGTTTTTTATAAAACTTTTATTCAACCATTTATTCTTTTTCATTTGCAGCAAAAAGTTTTTTATTTTTTAAGGCATTTTTCGGGATTTTTTCAGTGAAAATGTTTGATTCAGATTTTTTTTTTATGCTCTTTTTTTGTTTGTTCTGTAACAGACCTTTTATTGTTATTCATAGGATTATATACATTATTTCCAGGCATTTTCATGCATTAGTTTCTTTTTAAAACGCCTTTTAATAGTTGAGGGGTTTATTTCTTTCTTTTTTTTTTACCCTTGTTCGGCAGCTGGTCGGCTTTTTTTCGGAGGCACTCAGCGGTCTGTTCGGCGGTTTATCGGATCGATTTGGTGGTTTTTCGGTTGCGTTCAACGGTTTTTCGGTGGTTTATCCGGTCGATTCGGCAGTTTATTGGTTGTGTTCAACAGATCGATTCGGTGGGGACCCTGCGGTGAATGCTGATTTCACCACCGGGTCGGCAAATTGAACTCGCCGAAGTGCGCCGAACGAGAGAGAATTACCCCTTTTATATATATTTGTATCTGCGTAGAGTTCTCAGTCATGTCTTGGATTTTTAGGACGCGTAGTAGAAGACCCAGAGACCTTAGTGGATCTGGGAGTCACACCTCATGGAACCATCCAGCTGGAAATGATGTCACTGGACCCTGAAAACTATCCGATGAAAGCAATAAAGCCACAGCATGAATACAGCATGCCGGACGTCATCACTGTCCGAGTGCCAACAGGTACGACCAGTGATTAATGATAACATGTGTCTTATATGTTACGATATACTGATAATTCTCCACCCGGGTGGCTATTCAGCTGCATGCAGACTTTCTCCTCTCTCTGAGATGGACCGTGCCCTCAGGCACCTGGGAAGAGCAGGGTCACACACTGAGGAGCTCGGTCAAACAAAGGACACTGAGTCAACTTGCGGTTTGCTCGCAGCTCTTAAGAGAGCGCAGTGTCTTCATCCTTAACTGTGTGCTTTTCAGAGACTAACAGGGTTATTCCGAGAGAGGGGAAAACCAGGAGAATGACTGGAGAAGTGAATATTCTAGATCAAAATGGCCAAACCAGAAAAATTCTCCTATTTATCTCACTTTCCAAATCGGCTATTTGGACTAGATTGTTCATTCTCCTGCCAATTCTCTTGGTTTTCACCTCTCTCTGAAAAACCCTGTAAGAGGTAAAATCAGTGGATCAATCAAAATCATCCTACATGACATATTTCCTTAAAAATGCTACACGCACACTTTCAAGAAATAATGAGCAATTAGCAAAAGAACACTCGACATAAGACAAGCTATATACTGTATCTTGTAATTTCTAAACATTCTCACACTTGCAGATAATATGTTTTATTGCTGGTCGTAAAATGATGGCATAAAGCTGCATCATCGCAAGGTTCTTGAAACAATCGAATACTCTCTTCTGTCTTATGATAGATAAGAGAAAGAAAAAAGTAAGCAGATGTTTTCTCTACAGAAGATGTCTTTTAAACAAAGCAATTTTTAACTCTTTCACTTCATTATACCCTGCCTGGCCAAACAAATGTCAAACTTTCTAATATTCTGTTGGACGCCTTTCGCTGTGATCGTGGCACACATTCGCCGCGGCATCGTGTCGATAAGCTCATGCAATGTCACACCATTTATTTGCGTCCAGAGTGGCATTAATTTGTGGCCAAGATCTTGTATTGATGATGGGAGAGTCGCAGCACTGCGTAAAGTCTTCTCCAGCACATTATCCCAAAGATTAACCTCAATGGGGTTAAGGTCTGGACTGTACGGTGACCAATCCATGTGTGAAAATGATGTCTCATGCTCCCTGAACCACTCTTGCACAATTTGAGCCCGATGAATCCTGGCATTGCCATCTTGGAATATGCCCGCTGTGCCATCAGGGGAGAAAAAACCCATTGATGGGAAAACCTGCTCATTCAGTATATTCAGGGAGTCACATGGCCTCATTTTATGCTGGAACATATTAATCACTGCAGTAATTATCCAGTGGAAGACACACACCTATTGGCTGAGTTACATCCAGGTGGGGACTTTTTTTGGCCAGGCAGTGCCTTATTTAATCATTATAATGATTAATCACACGCGTCTTTGCAGCAAAAACACTGCACTGCGCTCTGTGCTGCCGACAGTAATGGTGTAATATTAACTCTACGCGCTATCCTGACGTTTTTCCAGTGAATCTGGTTTCATCGAATTGGGAAAAATAAATATTTAATGGACCATCCGGCTCATAACTGAAACGACGATAAGTGTGTGAGATGCAGGACGCGTCTGTCAGTATCTGAGCTGTGATGGTTGACCCTAATACCTAAGCACATTGCGTTTCTTTAGGCGAGGAGACATACCACGACTTGGTGGTTGAAATTGAAAGACTGAAGTACCGTAAGCCCTACCTCGGGGGATATCGCCACAAAGTGACAGGAGTGGCCTATCACCATGCGGGAACTCAAACCGTACCGAAAAAGCGTCCGACAGAGGCATCACAGTGTTCTGTAGAGACACACAGGTACGTAGTGAGCTTATTTCTTCATTTTATTAATTAAGCAGCAGCAAAAATATTCATTTGATAAACTGCATTGAGCTTTCAGATACAATAGGGATGAACCCGGTCTGCATGTGTAAAAAGTGAAATGGATATGTGTAGAACTAGAGTGCGTTTCATAACAGACAGATACGAACACACTGGAGTCCATAAAATATGGAATGTAGTCTCTGCTCATAATACCAGCGCACTACCATATTTTTTGGAATGAAAAAAAGTCATTAAAACTATATAATTTTTTTTCTGTTGTTTCATTTAACATGTGCATGATTGATAAAATGTGTTATGTCCCTTTAAGCAGCGTCATTCTTCTCAACTGTTGCTAGGCAGAGAGAGAGAGAAAAAGGAAACATTACATGGTTATTTGTTTTTGATCACTGTTCACAAATCTGATAAGGGCTCTACGGGAGATCTTAGAATCACAAACCACAGCTGTACCTCATCCCCCCTGCTGCTGGCTAATTGAGCTCTGCCAAACAGCAAACAAACTGCCCAAACCACGCTCTGGTTGAGGCTTGAATACTGATTTTTATCTGCTACACACACCATACACCTGCCTTAACCCCATAATGACAGAAAATGCACCCAACATTTGCCTTAATGGGCTAAATACAAATAATAAAATAAATTAAAAAATAAAAGTCAGTAAACAGGATTTTTTTCTTTCATATACTGAAGCTTTGTATGCTCAGTTATTTAATACAAAATGGGTGGAATCAGTGTTCAGTTTTTATTTTAAGCAATTAATAATAAAATCACTTTTTCACTTTTAGATTTTTTTATACTGAATAATGTTTTATGTACACATCTTGTGGCTAATTTCTGGATTACACTTGTAATCATTGAATTTATGGCCATTTAATTTGCCTCATTAAAAGGAATATGTCTGTATCGTTTATTCCCTATATATGGGATCGTCCACATATTTTGGAGGTAGTAGCGCCATATAGACATATTCCTATTCATGATTAAAAGCATTAATGTTTTCAGTCTGGCGCTCCACCAACTAGAAATGTCACGAGCTGCCACTGCTTTAGCCCCTTGAAGAGTTACGTTTTGTGTCGAAGATGTTCTCCATCATATGAAGAGCAAATTGTATTTTCTATCTTTCGATGATGATGTTGATTTGGACTCATGAAGTAGAAATTTATTGATAATGTTGGGATTGTATCCTTTCCCCGGGATAAATTCCAACAGAAGGCCTTTCTAAGTCCTTGTGGGCTCGCTGGCAGACAGTAGAGTGATCTTTTTCCCTTTGTGGTCCGCTGGTGGGATGAGGTGGGTACCTTTTCCTGAAGGTTTATGCCTCGTCCTATTCATCTGTCCATGCTGCACCTTTGGTAGTGCCGATCAGACGTCAATGGAAAAAACAAAGCGACGCAAGCCGCCTGCTCCTTAAAGCCAGACCTGTTTCATTGAATCCAGTTACAGTTTCCAAGGAGTAATTCTATGAGAATTCCTATTATGTAATTTTTTAGCATCAAAATTTAACCCCTTCATTACCATGATTGTGTATACATGATCCGCAGCAGACACAGCAGCCTGAGATAGTGCTGAGCTATGCTGTATCACTGCAGGTGAAATTCATTTGTTGCAAACGAATTTCATTCGCTTTTTGGGCTCCAGAAGGTGCCCTCAAACTTTTAGCCCTGTGGACGTGATGCCTGAGGTGCTGCCACTTTATAAAACCAGCTGGGAACTGCAGTAGCTCCATCTGGCCAGTAGATGGTGACATCTGCCTGCCAAATAGGCTAATGCTGTAAGCAATACATTGGGAATATTCTCAAATATTTCTTACTGTATAATTAAAAATGATTTTAAAAAAAATAATTCTTCCAGACAGTGTTTTTTGTTTATCACTTGGTAGTGAAGGTGTTAATATTGACTAGTTGTAATAAGATAAAAACTAAGACCTTCTGGCTTCTGCCGTAAACCTAAAATACCTCTGCTTCTAAATCCGTTTTTTTAGACTGTATTTGAAAAGAACAAGACGCAGCAGTCAAGGAACTCGATGTCCACCCAGATGAGGAAAATCGGGTGCTATGTTTCCAATTTAACCGACACACTGATAGAGCCGAAAATATATTTGACTGCTGAGGAATTTCACGCAAGAAGACTCCAGGCGGTAAGTAAAGTGCTCGCGTTCTTGTTTCTGTGTTAATTAGTGAACTTTTGGAAACGTGTCCCTATTCATGTTAGGTTAGGAACGTCAGTATGTATCCCACCCCCTGGGCTAAATTACAATCTTTGCGCAAAAACGCTTGCGCAAAGTACAAATCACCGCTGGAATTACAATCCTCGCACGATTTTTCATCTGTCGAGCAATAACACGCGTAAACCGGATGCGCACAAATTTATTTATAAAGGATTTTACCAGGAAGGATACATTGATATTTCTCTCGTTTTCAAGTATGTCCTGCTTTGCGCGCAGAAATCCGTGTGCGCACTGTTTTTTTCACGCGATTCAGACAATCAGAATTAAGAACCACGATTGTCTCACGTTAAGTTTTTGTGCCTGTCAAAGTCAATCTGCGCAAATATGCTGAAGCAATAATAAATGCACACACAACTTCTCAAATGTACTGTTTGGGTATGTGTAGAATGTGTAACTATACTTTGCTGCGTGTTTTTTTGGGCTGGTGTACTTGGTTTTGGCCAGATTGATAGAATTTGCCATTAACACCAGCTTTTAGGAGTTGCTAAAATTATGCGCGCAAAGGTTGTGTGTTACAAACTGCGCATAGATTGTAATACCATCCGCGTACCAGCGCACAAACGCATTTGCGCTCACAATGTTAAGTATAGGACGCGCAAAGTACAGTAAGCTCGCCCAGGGTTCGCGCAGGTTCACCCGCGGTAGACGATTACGCTCGTTTGTTGTGCTGACAATGTAATACGGCGCAAAGGGATTTACCCCTCGCGTTAATGTTTTTTTGCGCTGGCGCAAATGTTTGCGCGAAGATTGTAATTTAGCCCGCTGTGTTTCAGTTTCGTTTTCTGTGGATGGCTGGGGTTTATGTATGTTGGTGGTGTGCAGTTTCTCTCATTTCAGTGGTTATTCCAGACCCGATTTAGTTTTCTTCCTAACAGACCCTCAGCCGTTACTGGACAGCTTGACCTTTAACCCATACACTACCAAGATCGACTATACCAACCCCTGGTGCCCCAATATCAAGTATAGTCGATATATTCTTCCACAGGAGAAATGCAAAGGATTTTTGTTTATTACAAAAGAAATTAATTTACATTTGAACTCCAGAACATGCCCCTCAACTTTTAGTACCATGGGCATGATGTACGCGTTGCTAACACTTTTTAAAACCAGCTGGGAATGTGTCTGAATGACATTTCCCCAGCTGACCCTGCATGGAGACCAGAACTGCAGTAACTCCTTTTGGCCAGCAGATGGCAACATCTCCCTGTGAAATAGGTTATTACAGTAAGGAATGCATTGTGAATATTCCTAAATATTTCTACTGTGTAACTCATTAAAAATTATTTAAAAACAACCACTGGTTCCTCAGTGTTTTTTTTTTTAATCACTTGGTAGTGAAGGGGTTAATCGAAAAGGCCATGTAAACCTTTTTTTTTTGTAAATATAATTTTCATTATCAAGAAGAAATACGACAAAAGAAAGCAGTAAAAGAACGAATCATATCAGCATACCATTAAAGGGGGACAGAATAGGGGGGGGGGGTTGCCCAAACCCGGCTAAGGGCCCTATTACATTCTTCGCGCAAACGTTTGCGAGCGCGCAAAAACGCAATAACGCGAGGGGCAAAACCCTGTGTGCAGAACGTCGTATTACAATGTCAGCTCAGCAAACGCGCGTATACGTCTACCGCGGGCGAACCTGCGCGAACGCTGCGCGAGCTTACTGTATGTCGCGCGTCCTATACTTAACATTGTGAGCGCAAATGCGTTTGTGCGCTGGTACGCGGATGGTATTACAATCTATGCGCAGCTTGTAACGCACAGCCTTTGCGCGCATAATTTTAGCAACTCCTAAAAGCCGGTGTTAATGGCAAATTCTATCAACCTGGCCGAAACCAAATACACCAGCCCAAAAAAAAAATACGCAGCAAAGTATAGTTACACATTCTACACATACCCAAACAATAAAATGGAGAAGTTGTACGTGCTTTTTTTATCGATGCAGCATATATGCGCAGATTGACTTTGACAGGTGCAAAAACTTAACGTGAGACAATTGTGGTTCTTAATTCTGATTGGCTAAATTGCGTGAAAAAAACAGTCCGCACACCGATTTCTGTGCGCAACATTAATGCGCGCGCGTTTTTGTGTGTCCGTATTACGCACGTTATTTTTTGACGGATGAAAAAATATGCGTCGATTGTAATACCAGCGTTGTTTTACGCGCGTTAACGTTTAACGCTTCGCACAAAAATTCACGCGTTCTGCAGGGAGAGAAAAACCAGGGTGGGGGGGAGAATGAAAGGATGAGGGAGGAAGGAAGAACTAAAGGGAGAAGGAGAAAGAGCTCAGGAGGGAAAGGCGATCGGCAGCGAAGACCATATCATAACATATCACAGTATTGGCAAAGCATAATGAAAAATCAGCACGTCCCGCCCCATCAATAACAAGTCCCCCCACTTGTAGGTCAGTCCGACCCCATCTGGTCTAACCAGGGGGTCCAAGTTATGGTAAACCATTTTAATCATAGATTAAGTACACTGTGTATCTGGTATTTGTTTCTAGGCACGCATTAGTAGCATTTTGATATGTTTATTTATAGCTCAGAAAAACATGACTGACACATTACGGCAATCCAAAGCGATCTTGCTAATCATTTGACTCAGTGGGAGTTATTCGGAAAGTTCCGGTGTTTGCCGATGTTGCAAACGCTGGCAAAAGTTACAATTGATGCAATGGTGACCAATGTTGGCGTTTCAAAAAAAGAAAAATCCAGACAGCTGCAGGGGAAGCTTCACTGTGAAACCTCTCCTGTGGCTCTTTGGATTCTTATTCTGCGAAACGCTGGCGTTTGTTGCCGTCAGAACAACAGTGATTTTCACTGGCGTTTCAAACATCGACAAACGTGTTGCCTTCGGAATAACCTCCCCCAGTATTCCTGCTCATTGTATAATCTAGAAAAGAATGAAGGATTCTAGCCTCGACCTTACTTTTCCCCCCAATTTAACGGCACACATCGAGCCAGGGTGGACGAAAGCAAAAATGCAATCAAGACGATTACATTGACGTTCCGATCGTTCCTAAACCAGATGGCTGACCAAGCCTGCCATGTGTTTGAGCCGTGAGAGCTCTGATGTGAAAATGGGTGGAAAATTTGCAAAACCCTCACTTACATATAAATTGAAGTTACGTTAACCCATAAATCACGTTGAATCAGGTGCGATTTCACGGCAAAGCTCTGCCTTCCCGTCTGGCCCTCGATGGACCGAATGCAATTGTGGCTGATTTATTGTGGAGCACGGTCTCGGTTCTTTTGACAAATTGCCCTGATGTAATCGCTTTTTCACAGAGGAAGAAATCAAGGCGAAACAAAACTCTGACGAACAGGCCTCCCCTGCTGATCAGATGTGTGTGTGTTCGACACGCGTAATGATGGACCCGGTTGCGTAGTTATTCGTGCCTGTCGATCTTTCTATTTAGGCAATAGTGTTACAGACGTACATCCGCCGCTTTCACGCCCAGAGAGTGGTCCAGCAACTGCGAGAGGAGAAAAGGCTGAGGTTAGAATGGGAAGAGACGGAAGAACAAAGGAAAAAACGAGAGAAGGAGGAGAGGCTGAGGAAGGACTATGAACGCAGGATGAACCCCAAAACCAAGGAAGATTTTGAACTTCTGTACCACGCACTGGAATGTAGGTATCAGAACCTGCCAGGAAATGAACAAGCATTTGTTGTTCACCACGAATGGAAACCCTCAAATGTAACGAGTTAAAGATCTCACATTGTAATTTCTGTTTATCTATAACTTGTAACCATTTCACTGCCAAGTGATTTAAAGAAAAAAACACTATCAGAAAGCAGAGGTTTTTTTTCTAAATCACTTTTAATTAATCACACATAGAGAAATATTTGGGCATATTCCCAGTGTATTCCTAATAACCTATTTGACAGGGAGATGTCGCCACCTGCTGGTCAAAAGGAGTTACTGCAGTTCTGAGCTCAGTGCAGGGTCAGCTGGGGAAATGTCATTCAGACACATTCCCAGCAGGTTTTAAAAAGTGTTAACACCTCTGACGTCATGCACCACGTACCTGCTGCGGCTGATCATGTAAGCATGATCACAGTTGTGAAGGGGTTAATACCATTTTTCCAGAGCATCAAGAATTGTTGATGTTCTTTCAGATTTTGAAGTTTTATTTACCTTGCACAAGAGAAAACACACAAAGAACAGAAAAAAATGAATTTGGAAACCAAAGAAGTGCTACATTTGCAGAAAATACATTCATTTGTGTAAATGTAGGAGTGTGCTAGTGTGGAAATGTAGGATGCACATGAATGGAGAGGTGTATATGTACAGAACTTTCAGTGCAAATATGTATCTCTATCATCTGCACCTCTTTCATCTCCACCTCTATCATCTCCACCTCTATCATCTCCACCACTTTCATCTCTATGTCACGTTTTCTCTGTTTTCAGCCATGCCCCCTGCTGGTGAGAGGCATTCATATCAGTTCTTCCCTTCTCTGTGTTTGGCTATGCTGTCTTGGGCTGCTCCAGGGTTCTGCTGTGCTGATCTGTTCTGGAGTCACATGGTCCAGTCACCCACTCCATATACAACTCCCAGCAGCACAGAGCTTCATCGACCTGTTCTGTATTCAGATGGTGGCTACGTTCCTGTGTTTATGTTCTGGTCCTGGTTCCTGTTCCCCGTATTGCTGCATTGCATTCATGTCTTGTGTATTCTGGTTTTGCCCTCGGCTGTATTCCTGACTGTCCATTTCTGCCTGCTCCTGGTATTACTGTATCCTGATCTGTTGCCAACCTCTGCTAGTCCTGACCATTCTTCTATGTTTCATGTTTTATGTGTTTGGTTTGTCTGAGTTTAGTTACTTAGAGGCCAGCATTCAAGGACCTCTCCAGTCTAGGATTTCTGTCTGTCTCTTTAACCCTTGCCCTTCTTGCTCCCCTGGCTCTGTCATTCTTTGTGGTTTTCTTAGATAGAAATCATCCCCAGCATAGGGATCCCTTTAGTTTTCTTCCTTGCCCTCCTGTCCCTTGTGTTTCAATCTGGTTCCTTTCTTGCCCTGGAATCTGTATTGTGTATCTATCCTGTATCAAGTCAGCAGCTCATCTGCCTAAAGGGCTACATATTTCCATGTTCCAAGCCACCACGATGGCCCAAGTTGGCCCCCACCGTGACACTCTATCTCTATCATCTCCACCTCTTTCATCTCCATCTCTATCATCTCAATCATATCTGTCTCTATCATCTCTGTCTCTATCCTCTCCGTCTCAATCGCTATCATCCCTCATCTCTGTCATCTCTATCTCCATCCTTTCATCTCTATTATCCCTCATATCTATCATCCCTCATCTCTATCATCCCTAATCTCTATCATCTCCATCTCTATCATTCCTCATCTCTATCATCCCTCATCACTATCATTCCTCATCTCTATCATCCCTCATCTCTATCATCCCTCATTATTATTATTATTATTATTATTATTTATTTATAAAGCGCCAGCATATTCCGCAGCGCTGTACAATAAGCACAGTACAGACAGGGTTACAATACATTGAACAACATTTGACAAACAGTACAGGAGGAGATGAGGGCCCTATTCCCGTAGGAACTCACAATCTAGGAGGGTTGGGGTTGGAAACAGGAGGAGAGGACTGTAAGGTGAGAGTGATTGATGGTTGCGTCAGTGAGTTGGGTGGTAGGCTTCCCTAAATAGGAATGTTTTCAGGGAGCGTTTGAAGGAAGAGAAGTTAGGGGAAAGTCTGACAGCACGAGGAGAGCATTCCAGAGAGTGGGGGATGCGCGTGAGAAATCCTGCAGTCTATCATGGGAAGAGGTGATGCGGGGAGAAGCTAGGCGCAGGTCACTGTTTGACCTTAGGGAGCGGGCTGGGGTGTATTTGGTGATTAGTGAGGACAGGTAGTGGGGAGCTGAGTTAGTGAGGGTTTTGTAGGTAAGGATAAGGATTTTGAACTTAATTCTGCAGTGGATGGGGAGCCAGTGAAGGGACTCGCAGAGGGGAGCGGCAGAGACAGAGCGGCGGGTGAGGTGAATTAGCCTGGCGGAGGCGTTCAGGATGGATTGTAGGGGGGAGAGGCGGGACAGAGGGAGGCCAGATAAGAGATTATTGCAATAGTCGAGTCGGGAGATTACCAGGGCGTGTATGAGTTGTTTTGTGGTGACATCTCAATCTCGATCAATCTCGATCATCCCTCATCTCTATCACCCCTCATCTCCATCTCAATCTCTATCATCCCTCATCTCCATCTCTATCATCCCTCATCTCGATCATCCCTCATCTCTATCATCCCTCATCTCCATCTCTATCATCCCTCATCCCCCATCTCTATCATCCCTCATCTCTATCATCCCTCATCTCTATCATCCCTCATCTCTATCATCCCTCATCTCTATCATACCTCATCTCTATCATCCCTCATCTCCATCTCAATCTCGATCATCCCTCATCTCTATCATCCATCATCTCTATCATCCCTAATCTCTATCATCCCTCATCACTATCATCCCTCATCACTATCATCCCTCATCACTATCATTCCTCATCTCTATCATCCTTCATCTCCATCTCAATCTCGATCATCCCTCATCTCTATCATCCCTCATCTCTATCATCCCTCATCTCTATCATCCCTCATCTCAATCTCGATCATCCCTCATCTCTATCACCCCTCATCTCCATCTCAATCTCTATCATCCCTCATCTCCATCTCTATCATCCCTCATCTCTATCATCCCTCATCTCTATCATCCCTCATCTCTATCATCCCTCATCTCCATCTCAATCTCGATCATCCCTCATCTCTATCATCCCTCATCTCCATCTCAATCTCGATCATCCCTGTCTTTATCATCTCTGTCATCTCTATCTCCATCACTTTCATCTCTATCATCCCTCATCTCTATTATTAACATTGTGTTTTTCTCTAGTGTGGAGAAAGGAAGAGGTTGAGCGAATAAATCAACACTATAGCGGCCCTGATAGGAAAGAGGCCCTCTGCACTCTTCTGGACCAGGAGGCGCAGCTCATCGCTTCCATCGGACGGCATAAAATTGATGCAGGAGAAGAAAATCTGAAAAAAGCAATACAGCAACTTCTGAGCAAGGTCAGTGAATGTCACCCTTTAATGTAACAGGGAGATGCGAACCCCAGGAATTTTATAAAAGACTAGAGGGGAATGTTGTATTTTAAGTGGGAGATGGGAGGTTTGACCGGGAACTTATCAGTTGCTGAGGGTCTTACTAGGAATTTTACATGTAATTTAGAACCAAATCAAACTACTTCATTTAAACAATGACAAAGTGAGTGATGGGGTAAAGTGAGAGGAGGGGTAACAGTGTAAGTCCTTATCACAGAATACACAGCAATAAAACTTACACTCACATACACACAGCCCATTACTGTATCACAGAGCTCCAAAGCAATAAAACTCACAGTAATGTGCAGTGTGTATTAGTGTATCACAGAGCTCTACAACAATAAACTCACACTCATACACACCTCGCATTACTGTATCACAGAGATCCACAACGATAGAACTCACAGTAATGTGCGGTGTGTATGAGCGTATCACCGAGCTCCACAGAAATAAAGCTCACAGTAATGCGTGCTGTGTATGAGCGTATCACAGAACTCCATATCAATAAAACTCACAGTAATGTGCGGTGTGTGTATGAGCCTATCACAGAGCCACACAGCAATAAAACTCACAGTAAAGTGCAGTGTGTATGAGTGTGTGACGGATCGGCCCCCACAATATATATTTAGTTTAATTTTGTTTATATTTATTTATGTAAACTAATTCCCCCGTTACATTTTCTACAAAAGCTCCCAGTTTCTGATCTAAATGTGTTTTTCCCTCGCAATTCCCTGCACCAACCATGCCTGTAACCCCTCACAAACCAATTTTCGTTCGTCCAAAGTTATATTTAGTTTGTACAAATTGTGCCCATTTGTCCCCGAGGTTTGTTGAGCTCCTTTGTTGCCCCGTTTTTTACCCAGCTCACCTAGAAACCCTGTTTCCTCTGCCCTGCGCCTCCCACACTGCCGTAACTCCTGGCAAGCTGTCAAAAGCCGACACTGGTTCACCTGCCTGCCTGGAGCCTCCTTTGCCCCCACCATGGCGCTTTTTGGACAGCAGGTCCCCAGGGATGGTAGCCTAGTATGGGGTGAAGTACAAGAGGAAGCGCCACCGGAATCACCCCTTAATTAGCCACCAAAACTAGGTCGGGCTTCAAAGCAGCAGAGGGGACCCGCGCCGGAGGCAGAGCTCTTGCTCCGGGGGGTGGAATTTCCCAGAAGAGGAACGGCCCAGGACGGGCCAGACAGTGTGGCACCAAGAATTGGACTCGGGCTAGAGGCAGTGGCAGCCCGTGTTAAGTATATAAAAAGGGTTATGGCTACAGGCAGTGGCAAAACGGGCGCCGGGATGCCTGAGGGCGGACTGGGGAGAGAACAATGGGACTGTCCCCTATAAAAGTACCCTGTATGTGTTGCCATAATAAACTAATTCTTGCTGTTTAACCCAATACTGAGTCTCGACTAGTATGTGCGGGGAATAGGCTGCATTTTTCTGAGTGTTTTCCCACCAACTCGGCAGCGCTGACAGTTCACCGAGCCAGTGTCCCAGCGAGCTCCAGGATCGGAACGGCAGATCTACTCTGCGCAAGTAGCGGCAATCTGTCACAGAGTGTATCACAGAGCCCCACAGTAATAAAACTCACAGTAATGTGCGGTGTGTATGAGCGTATCACAGAGCTCCACAGCACTAAAACTCACAGTAATGTTCAGTGTGTATGAGCGTATCACAGAGCTCCACAGCACTAAAACTCACACTCATACACAGCATGCATTACTGTGAGTTTTAGTGCTGTGGAGCTCTGGGATACAGTAATGCATGCTGTGTATGAGTGTATCACAGACCTCCATATCAATAAAACTCACAGTATTGTGCAGTGTGTAGGACTGTATCACAGAGCTTCACATCAATAAAATTCACAGTAATGTGTGCGGTGTATGAGCGTATCACAGAGCTCCATATCAATAAAACTCACAGTAATGTGTGCTGTGTATGAGCGTATCACAGAGCTCCATATCAAAACTCACAGTAATGTGTGCTGTGTATGAGCGTATCACAGAGCTCCATATCAATAAAACTCACAGTAATGTGCGCTGTATGTATGAGCGTATCACAGAGCTACACAGCAGCAAAATTCACAGCAATGTGCAGTGTGTATTCTATTTACTCTGCCCACGGGTTGATGGTGCAGCTGGTGTGACGGCAGACTAGACGCATTAAAATTATAAAATTTAGCTAAGTATGACGGTAAGTTAGAATTTTAATAAAGGACTCAAAGGCTCCTATTGCATTCTCTTTTCTTGCTTTTAATATAGCAGCAAACATAAATGTCGAAAATAACACAGACATTTAAACAAAATATTTGGTAACAATGGAGTATTCTAACCCCCCTTTCCCAGTGAGACAGTCCAGTGCTCTGCTAGCCTATATATACATCCAGCCTTTTCTCCCTCTTTTCTTTGCTTGTTAACAACGGATCCACAGGCACAGAGAAACATGAGGAAAAACGATCCATCCGGACCTTGAAGACAGGAACCGCCATCAGATGATGCTTAACATCTCACTGAGCTGAAATCAAAAGAAGAAGTGAGAAACCAACGCGTGATATTGAACGCGAGCAAAACCTAGAGTCTGCCCTGGGAGGGCAGGGTGGGCAATACTCGCCTCTGAGTCCTTTATTAAAATTCTAACTTACCGTCATACTTAGCTAAATTTTATAATTTTAATACAAGGTCTCAGATGCTCCTATTGCAAGTTCAAAGCTGATCCATAAGAGCGGACGACCAATGAACTATAGGCTTAAAATACAAGGTCCGAAAAGTGGTCTCGCGAGACCAATCCGCCGACCTGAGCAGATCCTCCAAACGACAACCCGCCACCATAGCCGATGACGCCGTGGCGCTGCGAACAGAGTGTGCCCCAAACCTATTCACGTCCACCCTCGCCAAGGCCAACAACCACTTCAACCAACGCGCCAGCGTAGTGGAACCGACCGCGGCATGAGGAGAGCGATACGAAATAAATAGCGGCGACACCCCTGGAGAGCGCAGCGCGATCGTACGGTCCTCAAAAACTTGTAAGCACGCCACAGGACATAAAGCAGGTTGAGTCGGAAACGCCGGATAAAACACTGATGTTAAAGACGTTTTAGTACGACGAGAGATATCGAAACGAACCCCTTCTGGAACAAAAGATCTGACCTGAAAATCCAAAGCCCTTACATCCCCTACTCTTTTACACGAAACAAGGCAGAGGAGGGCCAATAGCTTGGCCGAGATCTGTCTCAAGGAGAGATTCTCATTAGACGGCCATGCCATTAAGAACGTGAGCAACATAGCGACATCCCATGTCTCCGAATATCGAGGGAGCGGAGGTCTCGAACACCTAATGCCTCTCAGTAAACGACAGACCAAGGGATGTTTGCCCACAGGGATTCCTAAGAAACCCTTGTGATAAACCGAGAGGTATGACCTATAAACATTAAGAGTCCTATACGCTCTACCCTCGTCAAAACATTCTGAAAGGAAGTTCAGGATGTAGTGCAGAGGGGCTCGAAAGGGATCCTGATCCCTCGAAACACACCAAACAGACCACTGGGCCCAGGCCAAGTCATAGCAGGACAAGGTGCCCGGGGCCCATGCTGCCCGTAGTAGAGCTCTAGCTCGGACCGAAACCCCTCCAGGTGTCCCGAGACCAAAGAGATTAGGACCGGGCACGTGCCCTGTGACAACAGCGGGTGGGGCTGTCCCAACCCGTCCACCAGTAGATCCGGAAGATCCGGCAGTAAGCGCGGGACGTCCACCAGGAGTTCCAGTAGCAGAGGAAACCAAGGTTGGTTGGGCCAGAAAGGAGCCACTAGAACCAACTCCGCCTCCTGCATCCGGATCTGGTGTAACGTCCGAGAAATGGGGGAAATGCATAATGCCGAGGACCCCCCCAGTTCTGCAGAAAGGCGTCCGTAGCTAGGGCCATGGGGTCCGGACGCCAACTGTAAAACCGGGGTATCCGATTGTTGAGCCGGGAGGCGAATAGATCTATTTGAAATGGACCCCATAACTCCGACACACTTGTAAAAGTTGACGAGTGTAAACGCCAATCCCCGGAGTCTTCCGTGTGTCTCGAACTCCAGTCTGCTAAGAGGTTCGACACACCCGGAATGAATTGGGCCTGAACCACTATTCCTCTCTGGAAACACCAGTCCCAGAGTCGTGTCGCCATACCGGTGAGGAGAGAGGAACGAGGCCCCCCCAGAGCATTTATGTATCTGACCGCTGGAAAGTTGTCCATCCGCAGAAGGACGGACAGCCGATCCGGCGGTTTCAGAAAACTCTGTAAGGCGAATAGACCTGCCAACAATTCTAGTCCGTTGATATGGAAACTCGCTTCTTGGGGGGACCACGGGCCCCCCGTCAACAAATTCCCGCACCTTGCTCCCCAACCTGAAAGGCATGCATCCGAATCTATCGTCACCGAAGGTGGGGGAACTGTAATAGGTCTGCCGTTGCAGGATCGGAGGTTCTCGATCCACCAATGGAGATCCTCTCTCGCTCCCTCCGTGAGTTGCACCTGATCTGAGTAATCGAATCCCTTCCTTAGGAAAAGGGCCGTCAGGCGTTGGAGGGCCCGATAGTGGAGAGGTGCAGGATGCACCGCCAATTTCGTAGCCGCCAATAGTCCTATGACCCGTGAGAGCTCTCGCAGTGTCGGAGAGACACTGGCGAGAAGCGCACGGATCTCTTTTAAAATGGCCTTGCCTTTGTGATCCGGCAGTGTGAGTGACATCTGAATGGGATGTACCATGAGACCCAAAAATTCCAGGTACCTGACTGGATGAAGAATAGATTTCTCTTCGTTCACCAGAAATCCCAAATCTTGCAACAGAGTGATAGTCTGATGAATTTGGATTATAAGGAGTTGTGTAGACTCCGCCATCAGAAGTATGTCGTCCAGGTAAATGATGAGACGTACCCCTTGAGATCTGAGATGGCTCACCACTGGTTTCAGCAGCTTGGTGAAGCACCAGGGTGCTGAAGACAGCCCGAATGGGAGGCACCGAAAACGCCATGTGACGTTGTTCCAATGGAAACAGAGGAACTTCCTGGATTCCTCTGCCATAGGAACCGTCAGATAGGCGTCCTTCAAATCTATCTTTGCTAACCAGTCTCCTTGATGAGGGACATCTTTCAATAAGTGTAAGCCCTCCATCTGGAAATGGTTGTAAACCACCGACAGTTTCAGATCTCTGAGGTTGAGCACGGGTTGACTTCCCCCACCCTTCTTGGGTACCAGGAATAGATTGCCCAGAAATTTTCCCTCTTGTGTAGACCGTTCTATAGCCCCCTTTCGTAAAAGGTCTGAGACTTCCTCCTCTATCAATACCCTTTCTGCTTCCGAGAAAGTCATCGGAGGGGGAAAGGATCGTTGAACGGGAGCAGAAATGAAATCTATGTGAAAACCCTTTACCGTGTCTAACACCCAAACATCTGATGTGATCTTTCGCCAGTGTGTTAGACATGAACATAAACGACCTCCCACTTAAACCTCCGAAGGATGAATCAACAAACGGTGTACCTTGATATCTGTATCTGGAACTGCGTCCACCCCGTAACCTCGGAAGTTTCGAAAACCTCTGGCAAGCCAGGGTCTTGAACGTGATGGGAAAAAATTGGCAACTCTGGTCTCAGATTGTGAGGCGTCATATGCCACTGACCCTCTTGACGCGTCGTACGCCACGGAGCCTGTAAATTGGCGGGAGATGCCCGCTGATCCTCGGCCGGCAGCGTGACCCCTGACCCTGCTGGCCCTAGCGAAAACACCCGCTGTAAAGACTTTTTTAATAGATGTCGTGACTTTCTCCATCGTGGTGAACGCTCCTGTATATTCGGACATGTCTCGTAGGAAACCCGGGCCAAATAACCATCCTTGGGCTTTTGCACCCAATTCATTGTCCGCCACTGCCGCCAGTTGCGGATCCATCTTTAATAAAATGCATTTGCGGCGTTCTGTCGCCAGGGCCGAGTTAGTGTTGCCCACAAAACTCAGAGCCCTTTGCACCCAGATGTCACGTCATAAGGGTCTAGTGTAGCATCCGCCAACTTTGCTTGTTCCGCAACATCTAGGAGTTTGGCTAGTGGGCCAACTACATCTAAAAGCTTGTCTTGGCAGTTTTTCAATGCTAAATCAATTCCTCTATTTTGGGACCAGCCTTTATTCTCTACAAATTTTATGAATTTTTTTATCAACGTCAGGGTTCAAGCACGTTTTCCCTACGGTAGTAGGTCAGGGACACTCTGCTCTCATTCTGTTTCTGGTGGTTTTATCCAACGGTTTACGCACTCTTGCATCAACCCAAGCTTCCACATGTGGGGTGAGGGTCCATTCAGTGGAGCGAGGGTGGGACAGATCTTCCGGGATAAACATGGGATTACCCATAGGGTCATAAATAGGTCCAGATTTATCAGACCTTTGATGGGGTGTAATTGGAATATCAGAAAATTCCTCATCTGAGGCATACACTTCTAAAGTGTCTTCTCTGTTTTCCTCCCCTGAGAAAGGAGGATTATCTTGTCCACCGGATGTGGAAGGGCGTTCGTGTGAGTGGGAAGATTCATAGCGCTTAACTCGCTTAGCAGAATCAGACTCCACATGGTGGGTTTTTTGATTGCGCTTTTTAGGCAAGAGTGTCCCCAGCATAGACTCCCTGGGCAGTGTCACGGGGATGCCAGCCCCTCCAGCTCTGCGCATTTCGTTTTTATTGGGCTGTTTCCCCGTGGTTAGGGGAGAATCAGGGAGCCCCACCTCGGTGAGTACAAAGCCCACATCGTTATCTGGATGAACCAGGGCAGCATCAGATTTAACCTCCGAAATAGCATCCCTAAGGGATTGGGAGAAAGAAGTAGAAAGGGCTGACACTGCTTTAAAGACAGCGTTTTCAATTGATGTCTGAACATGGGGTTCTAAATTGAGTTTAGGAGGATTGGGGTCAGTAGGGTCAGCGGCTCTAGAGCTCGACGGGGTACCAGCCTTGTCATGGTGATTATCCAGCTGTGAGGAGCAGTCCTCCGAATCAGTGTCCCTTTCGGGGGAAGAATCCTTAGCCACCAACCGAGGAGCTGACTTAGAACGCGGCATTCTCTTAGGCAACGTGATGCGACACTAAAATGCCGGCGGAACTAAGCGAAGTACCGCGCATGCGCCCCGCCCCTAGCAACGGCCTCCGCCGCGAGGAAATAAGCTCACCAGTAAATATGGAAATAACTCTGAAAAAACAGTTTTAACTGTTCCCACAGCGAAGGGAACGCTACCAAAACCTAACTAAACCACTCCGGTCGCCTCAGTTAACGCTGGACGACCGGAATAAACCATGTAAATATATAATAAATATAGGAGAAATAAATCTATACTTATCTTCTCCAGCAGCAAAAAAAGAGGGAGAAAAGGCGGGAAGCTGGATGTATATATAGCCTAGCAGAGCACTGGACTGTCTCACTGGGAAAGGGGGGTTAGAATACTCCATTGTTACCAAATATTTTGTTTAAATGTCTGTGTTATTTTCGACATTTATGTTTGCTGCTATATTAAAAGCAAGAAAAGAGAATGCAATAGGAGCCTCTGAGACCTTGTATTAAAATTAGGGGTGTTGAAACTTTAATTTGACTTTCCTGATGGCCGCACTGAGATCTCTAATGAGGGGGGTAACGGATTATTAGACTGACCAATATTACTTTATTTTAACATGTGTATACAAGGACTAAATAGGATTAGGATAGTATCGGGGGGATTACAAACATTAATCCCTTAAACACGCACACCAGTTTCGTTGTGTGGATGCTGGGCACGACGCACCATTTACTACAATATAACATTCTGGATGTTTAATAAATCCACATCCGATATGCTGCTATGGGAACACCTTGTTAACAAGTTTCCACCATACAAAGCATTTTCTTTTCAGGATCCAGCCGTGATTCCAGTATTTCTCCCAATTCAAGTCGTCTCTCTCCCAAACACATGCTATTCTGGTTTGCTGCACGTCCTGTCTTCTTCCTGTCCTGCTTCTCGTTAAAACCCACCACCTTAGGAAAAGCAGCTCAGAGAACATATACTGTATATCTATGGAAAAAAAAGTACTTGCTTTCATCAGGTCCAATTTTACTACCTTTTTTATTGCTGTTTATACAGAAGGAAAATGTTAAAACAATAAAGAATAAAATCAAATCTTTATCGACTCTATTCCCGGTCATTTGTTACCGATCCCAGGAGGTGCAGTATATAGAGCGCTCCGCCTCACGCAGGCGATACGGCTTTATTGTCCATTGCTCAGCTTTTGCATGTTCTGTCGCGCATGTTATACTTTGTACACAATGAACTAGAGGTAGAATCTACCAAGCTGGTGCAAACGTCCCTGAAAACACGTGGCTTGTCCCTCTGTCATACATGTTCCTCTCCGGTTCTGCCAGCCTGAGGAAGGTTTGTGCTTCACTGAGCTGACAGCAAGGGTAATAAATATCATATTTCTGGTGCCTTAATAAGGAAACATGTGAAAATTCCTTGGGAAGTATCTGAAAAAGTTCACATCACCTGTATCTACCCAATAAGAATCCTTTTAACTCCTTCACTCCCAAAGTTGAGTTAACTCAATTTTGCAGTGTACCACAATTAAAAGCAATCAAAAGCAAGCACATCAAAACCCATTTCATACCTTTTAAAGCAAGATTAGTATGTCCCCTCTGGGGGAAATAATATCCACTGGCTTATCGTTTTGCCATAACTTACTATAAACAAGCTACAAGAAGCAGCTCTGACATGCACTGTAACAAAAAGCTCAGAAACTTTATTGCTGCATTACAACAGACAGGGATTTGTCAGAATACAGGGAGTGCACTGGGGTCAGTCGCTGCTGTACAGGGATAAGATTCAGGGGGTTATAATGAGTGTAAATCCCTGTACAGTACAGATACAAGGTGTTGCTGTAATTGCCATACACAGGCATTATGCAGCACATACAGATACAAGGTGTTGCTGTAATTGCCATACACAGGCATTATGTAGCACATACAGATACAAGGTGTTACTGTAATTGCCATACACAGGCATTATGTAGCACATACAGATACAAGGTGTTGCTGTAATTGCCATACACAGGCATTATGCCGCACATACAGATACAAGGTGTTGCTGTAATTGCCATACACAGGCATTATGCAGCACATACAGATACAAGGTGTTGCTGTAATTGCCATACACATGCATTATGCAGCACATACAGATACATGGTGTTGCTGTAATTGCCATACACAGGCATTATGCAGCACATACAGATACAAGGTGTTGCTGTAATTGCCATACACAGGCATTATGCAGCACATACAGATAAAATGTGTTGCTGTAATTGCCATACACAGGCATTATGCAGCACATACAGATACAAGGTGTTGCTGTAATTGCCATACACATGCATTATGCAGCACATACAGATACATGGTGTTGCTGTAATTGGCAAACACAGGCATTATGCAGCACATACAGATACAAGGTGTTGCTGTAATTGCCATACACAGGCATTATGCAGCACGTACAGATATTGCATTGCTAATAATCTCATTATGATCACTACAAACCCCCATAATCAGGAGATCTCACCATTTTATTATCTGTCTGCAGCACATTTACTGCATCTGACACAAACGCCATTTCTGCCTGTATGGTGATAATGCAGACCCCTTGTGACATTGTGTGAGATAAGGGACGCCATCTTAACTTTAGAACCTTTCATCCCAGCAATATTTCTGTAAAGTATAAACGAATACATGAAAAAGTAAAAATGAGCAAATTTACTTTATTTAAATGTTTTAACTATCTCGGAAAAAGTTATTTCTGTGTAAAATTTCTATTTTACCCTAAATTTAACTGTTAACTTCACATCCCAGGTTTCAGATAACTCTTATGATAAATATTTTTTTTAGCAAAAAGTGCTTGGTAGTGAAGGGGTTAAGTAGAATACATCAGCCTAGAATTCCTACGTAAAGACCAACTTTCAAGTGTCACCGTTAATACTTTTGTGTTTTTTTTCCCCATCTAGTGCGCTGAACCAAAGAGGTGGACGTCACTGGGTGGGAAAACGATTGAGATGGACACGCGCTATACCATCCGAGCCAGAGAGCTCCACGATATCTACAACAGCATCAACAGCACAAACGCCAGCCGTGACGAGAGGCTTGATGCGCTCCTGACTCTTAAACACACGGTGAAGGTAACATTCTGTTCATTTCACTGTGTTTTAACGACTGGTTGAGGGTCGCGTCAGATGAGCGCACTGATCACGTCCGTGTTGCCGCACATTTGTACGTACGTTATAGCATATAATTATGATTAATAGAGACCCACACACGAAGTACGTCCGCAGCGAACTGCGGACGCGTAACGGACACGGCAAAAGGACGCAGGTTTGGCAAAAACATGAATCCGCTAGAACGGACGCACAAAGTGCGCTGCGTCCGCAACGTCCGCATAGCTTTGTGTGTGAGTGATGGAACGAAGTCAGACGGACTGCATTTATACGTCCAGCATTTTTGACGGACAGAATGTTTTTCATATTAATTTATTTTCCCTCCTACATCAGTCAAAAAAAACGTCAGTCACAAAAACAGACAGTGTGGCCACTACCTCGTCAAGCAGAAAGTACGTCCTTTGTGCACGGACGCACAGTCCTCACAGAATGCGCTCGTCTGACCCGAGCCTTACACGTCGTGTCCCCTATTAATATTTCAAAGCAACAATCTGTTTAAAATCATTAATACTTAAAGACTCTTCTGACCTGCCCCATGTTGTTTTTAAAATGCTGCCCCGCAGGTCACCATCTTTATTATATTGTTTGTACTGTCTGTAATTATGAGCGTATGAATATGTGTATACACGGTAAGCGTGGATTTTGGAATGCAATCTTGATATTTCTTTATTTACAAAGAATTTGTGCGCATCCTTTCATTTCTGTTTTGCATTTCTGCAGCATTTGATGTGCCGCGTAGTTTTCGGTACATAATTTAATGTATCTCACAAAGGAAAAATAGAAAAAAAAACACATTCACCTAGACCAGGGATGGCAAACCTTTTTGAACCCAAGTGCCGAAACTGGATCGCTGAACCAACTTATGTGTCTCAAAGTGCCAACCCTGCAATTAAACCTGAATACCGATGATTTATTTAAAAAACAACAAAAAACACTTCATACAACTGCCTGAACTAATTATGTGCTTAAGTCTTAGAAGAAAAATATAATACAAGGCGTTTTACAACTCAGTGTGTCATCAACGTTCTTATAGTGACAAAAAAGACACTCAGACTTGGCCATATGATGACTGCTATATGGCCATATGGGACTGCTAAAAACAAACATCAGACCACAGATACATGTATAACCAGACCCCAGATACATGTATACCCAGACATCAGACCCCAGATACATGCATACCCAGACAACATACCCCAGATACATGTATGCTCAGACACAGACTCCAGATACATGTAAACCCAGACACAGACTCCAGATACATGTATATCCAGACATCAGACCCCAGATATATGTATACCCAGTCATCAGACTCCAAATACATGTATACCAAGATCCCGATACATGTATATTTAGACATCAGACCCCAAATACATGTATACCAGACATAGACCCCAGATACATGAATATCCAGACAAAGACCCTAGATACATGTATATCCAGACATCATACCCCAGATACATGTATATCCAGACATCAGAACCAAGATACATGTATATCCAGACATAGACCCTATATATATTTATACCCAGACATCAGAACCCAGATACATGTATATCCAGACATAGACCCCCGGTACATGAATATCCAGACAAAGACCCTAGATACATGTATACCCAGACATCATACCCCAGATATATGTATACCCACCCAGACATCAGACCTTGGTTGTAGAGTTGAGCAGAGTTGGAGGTGGATACAGGGTACGGCCTCGACTCCACGTGTGATCCGACAGGATAGGGCATGGGTGGCAGATCTCTGGCATGCCCTCTCTGACATCATCAGAGGGGGCTGGCTGACATCTTAGGTTCTCCGCCTGCTTGTGGCTGGTGGGCCTAGGTAGGCTGCAGTGCATGGCAGTGAGGCAAGCTCATGGCTCACATGCCATGACAGAGGGCCCCACTCGTGCCCTAGGTTCGCCATCGCTGACCCAGGCTATGAAGCTGCTATATTTAGCAAAGTAGATAGGTAGGTAGACATATAGATTAAAAGACAGATATGTATCTTGGGGATTGGTAGACAGACATGTAGATATGGATGGATAGATAGATAGATAGATAGATAGTTAGATAGATAGATAGATAGATAACAAATAATAGAGATATACATATAGTTAGAAAGACAGACCAGTAGCTGGGTAGGGGTAGGGAGAAAGATAGAAATGTCGAAAAACAGACATGTTTCTTAGTAGGACGAGAGATAGAGAGGTAGATAGAAAGATATATAGAGAGAAATCCATAGATAACGACAGCCATCTGTATATATTGATAGATAGATAAAGAGAGAGCGATATTGTTACAAAGACAGACATGTATGCCGATAGGGAGAAAGACAGACGAATAGAAAGATCTATGGATAGCAATCAGTGAATAAATAAAGGGATAGACAAGTAGATCAATAAATAGATATAGACGGGTAGTTAGTTAGATAGACAGACAGACATATGGACGTTTTTCTTTTTGGAGGTAATTGTCATTAATTCTCTGTTTTTAGGAACATGACTGTAAATTAACTCAAGAGATTGTTGAGCTTATTGACAGAGAAGCCGATCTCCTGATGCGCGGGGTGCAAGACCGCAACTTAGACGGACTACGGAAACGCATATCAACGCTTTTCCTTCAATACATAAAAGTACCCACGTTTAACCCCGAGGTGGCCAGACTGCTGAAGGTATCACTGCTTAATTCTCTTTATAGTTTGATTTCTGATACCATGACAATTTATGGTCGCTGGATCGACACTCACAAACACACCTCAATACAATATTATTTTGTTTTCCCAGGTCCCGCAGGACTCCTCTGTTCTCCGTAAAAACATCTACTTCTGCCCCAGTTGCAAGAACTACCTACCGTCTACCGAGTTTGCACTGTCGGCCACCGCACGCACCGTAGGGAGATGCCGCCAATGTTCTAAGTTAGATAATGAAGCACGGCAGCGAGAAGACTTCGCCAAGTACAGCGTCCTACTCAAGCAGCTCCGGAAGGCAGAAGCAGAATACGGGGACGAGGCCAGGATAGCATTTTTGCTGCAGGTAACAAATTCCCGAAGAACCCAGGGGTCAAGTTGAGGGGGACCCTATTCCACTATTTTTGCAGAGGGAGCTGAGTTCCCATTGGTCCCACACACTATAAAGCTTGTATGCAGGTGTTCAAAGAGAGGTTTTCCTGTGAAGTGACAACTGTGACGTGTGTCACTTTGAACTTGGGGTACATGGGCCTAGAAATGTATTTGGAAGATGCAGGTAGAAGGTGTTCTGTATTGTTTCCCTGCCGTCTCTTGTGCTGAAGTCGCCCTGTGCCATTAGGGTGCAGGTGTTTTTGTTGACCTGTCTTGTCGAGCAAACCCCGCCCCATTATCTGATTACTGTTACCATGGTTTATATAACTACTTTGTGGTCTCTGTAGCCAAACTCTACTTCCCCTATCTAATAAGTGTTTACTCTTGACAGATTGTGATATCAGGCTATTCCCTACTTATGTAACTTCTCCTTCTGTCATCTGATGCTCAGGCTGTAATTACATGACACCATATTATTTAATGTCTGGACATGTCTGGTTCACTTGAGGGTGGGGGGGGCACCAGGGCGTAATTTCCCATTGGTCTCTGGCCCCTTTCTTGGACTGTATATATTCAATAAAGGTGTTCAGTGTGTCCGTTCCAACAAACACCTCCCGATATACAGCGTCGTCTTTTCTGGCGGATGCTAACACAGCTCTTTAAGAGTCCTGGTTCTTAAGCTTTGTCTGAGGACTGGAGGCAGGCACGATAGCCTTCTGGTGAGAACATGGGGGTCTGGCAGGCAAGCGGCATTGACAGATATGACCCGGTCAGGGTACTGAGATCTGTTACAACAACAAATATAGGATTTATCATATGATTTTGCTAAAATTCACATATATACCTAAAATATATCAGAACTGAAGGTGTGTTTGTGTTAACCCCTTCACTCCCAAAGCCAAGTTATCTTGATTTTGCATTATCCATTTAGAAACCGTCATTAGCATATCAAAACACAATGCTCACACCTTTTTAAAGACAGATTAGTGTGCCCCCTGTGGAGAAACAAAAAACCACTGTCATATCTCTCTCCATGCACCCCGCAGAGAGATACAACAAGCTGCGTTTAGCAGCCCCAAACCTCACTGTAATAAAAAGTTCATACACATTACTGTTGTATTCCAGCAGCCACGAGAGGGCAGAATACAGGGAGAACTGTGGGGTCAATCACTGCTGTTCAGGGATAGGATTCATGGGGTTATAATGAGTGAAAGTCCCTGTACAGTACAGATACAAGGTTTCTTTTTTAAGAACTTGGCCCCTGAAAGAACTCAAAGCAAAGGTAACTGTGAAGCTGTATGTGTCATCAGTGTATCCACCCCCAAAAATCTGGGTAGGGGGGGTTTGGCTTCTTACCATATATCAGTGTGATAACATAATATGATTATACGGCTACAGACTGGCACACTCAGGTTTAGTTACTATTCTTACCCTCCATGAAGTAAGAGTTTGGGAATTCAATAACTTTAGGTGGAAAACTAAAACATAGACTCCATTTATACAACAAATACTCAATGCCAGGCACAGATGATGGACATATCTGAGGATAACGGGGGGGATGCGTTCCTCTCACCCTCCCCGGTTCCTATGTACGTGGTAGTTGTGCTAAACTGAAGCTTTTGGGAGAAGATGTAGGGTGGAGATCTGTGACTGCAGGGGCACGGCTCTCCTCATGCTCTCCCAGATTACCAGAGTCACAGGCTCGCAAAGCTCCGGGCCCTGTAGTAATCTATAAACCATATCATTACACCTCCAGGTAGTTGTAAATGCTTGTGTTTGGATCAGGATTGAGAAGTCCGCAGACTCTCCTTTAAACCTCATCACTAATAATGTGGCTTTCCCAAAAAAAATCATGTAATGTAAAATCATCATCATTAATGACACAGTAAGAAATATTTGTGAGTATTCCCAGTGTATTCCTTACTGTAATAACCTATTTGGCAGGGAGATGTCACCATCTACTGGCCAAAAGGAGTTACTGCAGTTCTGGGCTCCGTGCAGGATCTGTTGATGTCATTCAGACACATTTCCCAGCTGGATTTAACCAGGGTTAGCATCGTGGGCATCATGACCACGGTGCTAAACCTTTGGTGGCACGTTCTGGAACCCAAAATGAAATTCGATTGCAACAATTTTAATTTGCATTCAAACAGCACGTCCCCTGACCATGTTAACAGAATCTCAGGCTGCTGTGTCCGCTACCGCTGATCGTATTAACATGGTCCCGGTAGTGAAGGGGTTAAACAGATATAACTCGCTAGAGATTGGAAAGGAATAATGGATGTGAATTTGGAAAATGCTTGTTGTAAACATTCAGAATTGATACGTTCAATTGTCATCGTTCTGCAGTCGAGACATATTCAACATCAACATGGCTGTAAATATTTGCTGACACATTAGCGGAACATACACGTGCGATACAGCTCCACGCGCAGCTCCAATCCATCGCTCTGCGCAGTCACCATGGAACTTGTGTACGTATAGTGTTATGCAAGTTAAGTAGGACTCAAGCTCCAATTACGTAGCAAAGCATCAGGGACGTCCGTGTTCAGAAGTCCCTGAGCGAAGAGGAGGAGCTGTAAAATCACCCATAATACAAATGGAGCTGAGGCTGTCAGCAGCATTGCCTAATTATTTAAGGGCAAAAAAAGTGAACTCTATTTTTAACAGACTGTCTCTTTAAATGACTCTATGCGCATATTATTTCTAGACACATTGTTTGACTGAGCGAATATTCTGTTGCAGCAACAAGACCTCCAGTACCTCATTGAGAATATCTGGGCCTGTCACTCCGCACTGAGCGCCTGCGATGACCTCTACGAGCTGTCCATGGTGAGGTGGGACAAATACTACGAATGGTCACCTTGGAACTGTGTACTCCTGACCAAGGATGAAGCAGCCGCTCATCTGAAGCTTTCCAACGCGGAGCAGGTAAATGCGATCTGGAACGGTCTGACAGAACCTGTTAAAATAATAATTCTCCACCCGAGTGTCTATCTGGCTGTATGCTGATTTTCTTCTTCTCTCTCTGAGCTTGATCGCGTCCTCAGGCACTTGAGAAGAGCAGGAGTCGCACACTGAGGAGCTGCATGAAGGACCCACAGACTCACCTCGTGACTTGCTCACGGTTCTTCTGAAAAAGCCTTGTCTTTATGCTTGATTATGTCTTTCGGAGACATAAAGGGTTATTCAAAGAGCTCCGAATTGTGGCCGAAAGGTAACAAACAGTGAAAATCAGCGTTCGGTTACCTTTCCTGGCCATTCGGCTATTCAGAGAGCAGACAGTTCGCCAAATCTTGGCGAATTGCCTGCACATACGGTGCCTGTTCGGTGCCTGTTCGAGGGCAGTGAATCCCCATAGAGAAGCAATGCTTCATCTATTCACAGAACAAAAAACAGCAGTGAAAAGTTGCCGAAATGCCCTGCCATTCAGTGGTTTCATTCGGCAGGTTTATTCAGGCGAATCCCATAGGCTTCAATGTTAAAAATATTCCCGTTTTAATTCAATATCTAATAAACAGTTTATTATAATATTCTGCAGTAAAAGTCTCTTTATTTATAGATTTTTTAGGATCTTTTAAGCATTTTTCGTGATTTTTTTGGAAATGTTTTTTACGTTTTTTTATTTAGTTTTTTTAAACGTTTTTTCTTTTTTCTGTAACGCCCTTTTTATTATCATTCATTGGATTATATGTAAATTTCAGACATTTTCATTCTGTAGTATCTTTGCAAACAGCGTTTCACTTTTCAAACATTCAAGCGTACTGTTTTTTTTTTTTTTTTTTTTTACTCCATTCTTCTGTGGTGTCGGCTTTTTCCAGCGGCTGCTGTGCGCTGTGATTGGCTCCTGCTCGGGTTTCTCCGGCGTGTTCGCGGGGTTAATCCAGATGTTTTTGCCGGTTTCGGTGTGCATTCGCCTGGGTCTTATAGTGAGTGTTCGGCAGGTTTGCAGCGGCTTTTCCCTGCATTTCAGCGGCCCTGTGGTGCTTGCTGAATACACCGCAGGGTGGCCGATATGGGATCGCCAAATCGCACCGAATTGAAGAGAACGAAAAGTCACCGAACGTGCGGTGGCTTTTCGATTCTCTTTGAATAACCCTGTAAGGTGTAGAAAACAGTGAACCAATCAGAAACGGTCTACATTACACATTTCCTTACTATTGAATACACCATTTCAAGAAATAATGAGCAATTAGCAAAAGAACACTTGACACATGGCAATAAAATATATCTTGTTAGTCTAAACATCTGACACTTTTAGATAATGAGCACTACTCCCTACTGTGCTAAAGTGTGATTGCTAACAGGTAAAATCTGCGCCTGCAGGTTTCCCCGTAGCGTCCCCATTTTAGCACGCGTTTTCAGGACAGGCGGTACCTCGGCACCTTGCCCCGGAACACAGCTTCCACACTGCTGCGAGTATCACCTCCTGGAGTCCATAGGACTCTATAGGGGCTTGTGGGCCACGAGATCGCGCAGGGCCGCGGAGTGATAGCAGAAGGAGACTGGGAACTTCTGCCAGAAAAATTCTCCCTTTGATCTCACTTTCCAAATCGGCTATTTTGACCTAGAATTTTTCATTCTCCAGTCATTCTCCTGCTTTTCACCTCTCTCTAAATAACCCTGATAGTGGTTTTTTTAGTAATTAACGTATGAAAAGTTTGCGATTAGGTGTGGTTGTGATATAAAGTAGCTATGTTGAGGAAAAGTGAATGCTACTGAGAAATTACAAGGGAAAGGACTATCCATAATAAAAAAGACAACAACATTAAGTTGACTGAGAATGTTTTGTAAAGGAAAATACAGGGTGATTCGGAGAGACCCGAACCCAAAGTTTTGGTTATAGATTGTAAACGAATGAATGGATATTAATGAGAGTTTTGGGAAATGTACCTCCTCTTATGTTGAGAAGATACTGTTGCTTCGCATGCTGGAAGTGGCCACTAGGCTACAGCACAGCCACGAGAATAGCACTCCCGCAGAATAAAATGGCTTACTCATTGGAATAGCACAATGTTACTTGCAGCAAGATGGTGCGACATGTCACATATCACGTGAGTAAATGGCCACAATCCAGATTTTTTCTTTTTTTTGAGGAGGGGGCCATTTTCAAGAATTTGTGGCCGCCCAAATCTGCCGATCTTGCAAACCAAGACTTCTTTCTGAGGGGCTATCTGAAGGAGCGAGTGTACTGTAACAAGCCCCCACATGACTGACGCCTTAACGCAGGGATCTCAAACTCTGGTCCCCAAGATGTTTATTGCCTACAATTCCCAGAATTCTATGAATGCATTAGATGGCCAGAGAATCATGGGACGTGTAGTTCAGAAACATCTGGGGGGGGACAGGGGGACGACAGAGTTTAAGATCCGAGCCCTAGCGAATAAAATTAGGAATGAGATCCAAAACATTGGTGGTGCAATACTGATATGCGTTAGGCACATGTCGAGGCAGCTCTGCATATTGTTGCTAACAGAAAACAGCTGCTCCTTACAGCACTTGCTGTGTTGGGATGTGCTCAACATAAGAGGAGGTACTTTTCCTGAAACTCTTATCTATTTCCACTTATTTGTTTCAGATCTATAACAAAATGTTTGGGTATGGGTCTAAATGAATCTCCCTGTATCATGGGTGACATTGTATCATGTGTATGCATGTCATGTACACATCTTCGCCAATAGAGGGCGATACAAAGTTACGTATCGACCGGCTTTATCACTGAATCAAGAGGAAATGCTGCCTGTGTTTGACGCTACTTTAACACTGCTGTCTGTGTTTTCCGTATCAATTTAATGCACAAATAATGCCCATAAACCATTATCACATTTTACTATGCTATAGTGATAAAATAGACACGGTCTGAACACGTGAATAACGGCAGACGTGCAGATGCGCAGACGAGGACAGTGGGCAAATACCAAATATGTGGTTTCTGGTGATGGGCTGGATGAAAGGTAAAAGGTAATTAAAGGTAACAGTGAAAGCTGGGCTACGAAATGCGTCATGTTTTGGGATTCCTATCTTCAGACTCTAAATCAGGGGATGAGTATCCCCGGCCCAGCAGTTATTTTGCTACTACAATTCCCATGATTCTGCACCAGTCTAACGAGTGGCTGAGCATCATGGGAGATGTAGTTTCAAATCTTCTGGCGGTTGAGGATCCCTGCTCTAAATCCACAACAAAGAGATAGAGTACAAACGGCATCAATCTCACTGTCCACTGTTCCTCTGTGTCACGGACCTCCGCTTGTCTGCCTGTCCTGTTCCCCCGGCACCCCCTTACCAAGATCAGCCCAGCCACTGAGTTGCTCGGAACTCAGTGCCTCGAGCAGCCTGATCTCCTGCCTCTGACCCGTTGCCTCTTTGGTGAATTCCCAGATGGCTGCTCCGTGCCTTCTGAGTAGGGGAAGTAAGAGTACCCCAAAAGAGACACCAGACAGGCTGTATGTTCAATCAGGGATAACTGCTTTATTGAGAAAAGCATACCAGTATCTATGTGGTCCAAACCCCCGTAGATACCCCGCAACATAATTCCACTGGAAGGTGAACTCTAATTTTAATACAAGAACTCAGAGGCTCCTATTGCATTCTCTTTTCTTGCTTTAATAACAGCAGCAAGTAGTAATGTCAAAATGTAACAGACATTAAGAAAAAAACATACTCTAACAATAGTATCTTCTAACCCCCCTGTCCCATCAGTATAGTCCATTGTTCCATGCCAGTCTATAAATAGGACCGATCTCCCGCCATTTCTTCCTTTTTTTCTTGCTGCTCGGACAGATAAGTATTGTTTTATTATTGTTAGTCCGAATTTTAACTGTTATTTATGTTTTTATTGTGTGTTCCGGTTGCCTGGCTTTAACCAAGGCTTCCGGAGTTGTGTTGAGAGGCTTGGCGGCTTTCTCGCGGCTGCGTGAGGTCTGCCAACCCTTCTCCCATAAATGGTTTCTATCAGGCCGCTTTGTTGACTCTGGCGGCTCGCGGCCATTACCAGGAGGCGGGGCGCATCCGCAGAGACTTCGCGCGTCCCTCAGAGTCGCGGCGGTTGCTAGGAGGCGGGGCGCATGCGCGGTTACTTTGCGCACGCCCCTCAGTGTTGCGGCGGTTACCAGGAGGCGGAGCGCAGGCGCACTGTCTTCGCGCGCTTTATCCTCTCCCCTCACGCTGCCTCACACTGACTTCAACATGCCGCTGCATAGGAACAAGCCGCAAGTATCCCTAAGAGGCCCTTCCCCTGACAGGGATTCAGAGTCCGAGGACAGCTCATTGCATATGGTTGAACTGTATGAAAAAGCAGGTATCAACCCTCCCACCCTTACCACCGCAGACCCTGCCATGTCTGACCCTAATAGATCCCTGGGGCCACAGATTCAGGCGTCTATTGAGACAGCTATGTTTAAGGCAGTTTCCTCTTTATCAGACTCGTTCACTCAATCACTAAAAAACACCTTAACCGAAGCCAGAAATGAGATTAATCCGGGTAATCCGTTTACGGATATGGGCACATCTCTCACTGCTGTGAAGCCCACTGATGCTCCCTTGGTCACCACCATGGGGAAACAGCCCGTTCAAGATAAAAAGTGCAGGGCTGGAGGGTCTGGCATACCCGCAACAATGCCCGGGGAAGTCATGTCCGGGGCACAAGTATCCAAAAAGCGCTCATATAAATCGCACCATGCAATTGTTGCCACACCTAAAAGGGTTAAAGCTTCTGATTCCTCCAGGGCTGTAGCTCGCCCGAGCACATCTCGTGAGCAGGAAAAATTTTCTGATGAAGAATATCAGAAGCAAGATGAGTTAGAGGTTTACGCCTCGGATGAGGATTTTAATGAACAAGCAGTTCCACCTAATCCAAATTCAGACCCATTTGGTCCGATTTACGACCCATTTGGTAACCCCATGTTCACACCAGAAGAACTATCTCACCCTAGATCAGCGGAGTGGACTCCCATTCCTCACGTAGAGGCTTGGGTGGACGCCCGGGTGCGTAGATCTTTGGATAAGGTCACTAGGAATCGCATGAAATCTGAGTGCCCTCGACCCTCTACTGGGGGAAAAACATGCATGTCCCCCGAAGTGGACCAAAAATTTATAAAGTTTGTTGAGCCTAAGGGCTGGTCGCAAAAGCGCGGCATCGACCTGGCATTTAGAACCTGCCAAGATAAATTGCTGGATGTCACTGGTCCACTAGTGAAATTACTCGATGTTGCCGAACAAACAAAACTGAACGATTCCACTCTAGATCCCTATGATGTGTCCAACTGGGCACAAAGGGCAATTAGTTTTATTGGAAACACTAACGCGGTTCTCGCCGCAGAACAGAGAAAATGTATATTATTAAAAATGGACTCCCAGCTCGCTGGAGTAGCCGATAACGAGTTAGGTGCCAAAACCCAAGGTAATCTATTCGGCCCTGGTTTCCTAAAAGATATGTCGGAGTACACTGGAGCTTTCACAACCATGGAAAAGGTCACAACCTCTATCAAGAAGGTCTTCACTGCGGGGGTTTATGCACGGGCCGGTAGGGGCAGGGGCCGCGCTACCGGCCGGGCAAGGGCAGGTATATCCCGCCCATTCACAGGCTCCTTCAACTATGGCAATCCCCAGGCAGACACAAGAGTGTCCCAGTTTTACCCCTCTCGTTCCCGTCCCTGGCGCAGCAGGGGATTTAGAAGCTTCAGAGGAGGTCGAGGATACCGACACTTTCGATCCCCAGGTAAGGAACATGTTGATTCACCATTCTATGGTTCCGGTAGGGGGTCGTTTGTCTCTACATTTAAAGCAGTGGCGCTCGCTAACGACAGATCTGTGGATATTGCGCACTGTTCAGGGGTTTACGATAGATTTCACCTCGAATCCCACGCACCAATCCTATCCTCCGCCACTAGTGTTCTCAGTGGAAGATGCGGCACTAGTGGAGGACGAGATTACCGATCTGATACGGAAAAGAGCCATAGAGCGATCCCCGAGGGGACAAATAAAATTTCTAGGCAACCTATTTCTGGTTCCCAAAAAGGGCGGCGGGAGGCGTCCTGTACTCAACTTAAAAGAGCTAAACCTGCAGATACAATACAATCATTTCAGATGGAAGGCCTACATCTGCTCAGAGACATGCTCCAACCGAACGATTGGATGGCAAAAATAGATTTAAAAGACGCCTATCTGACGGTTCTGATGGGGGAGGAATGCAGGAAATTCCTCTGCTTCCAATGGAACACGCCAGTTTGGCGATTCCGCTCCTTACCGTTCGGACTGTCTTCAGCTCCCTGGTGTTTCACCAAGCTTCTGAAGCCAGTGGTGAGTCACCTCCGGTCGCAGGGCGTACGTCTGATCATTTATCTGGACGACATTCTGCTATTGGGGGAGTTGGAACTAGTTCTGAGGTCCAGTCTTTCTCAGACCGTGTCTCTACTTCAGAACTTAGGATTCCTGGTGAATCAGGAGAAGTCGGTGCTATATCCGGTACGCTCCATAGAATTCCTGGGTTTTGTAATTCAACCAGTTTCCATGACTATGTTCCTTCCGGAACTGAAGTGCAAATCCATTCTCAGGGAAGTGCGGGGTCTACTATCCTCAATCTCCCCAACACTGCGAGAGATATCACGCATCATAGGAGTGCTAGCAGCCTCCAGGTTGGGAGTTCACCCAGCCCCTCTACACTATCAGGCCCTCCAACGCCTGGTGGCCCATTTCCTAAGATGGGGGAAAGCCTACTCCGACAGGGTGTCTTTGTCGGTGGCGGCACGGGAAGATCTCCATTGGTGGTTGGAGAACCTCCGGCTTTACAACGGCAGGTCTATCAAGACACCTCCCCCATCGATCACGATAGATTTCGATGCGTGTCTGGCAGGATGGGGGGCCAGATGCGGAGACGAGTTGACAGGGGGTCCGTGGTCGGATCAGGAGACTCGATTTCACATCAACGGCCTCGAATTGTTAGCAGGCATGTTTGCCCTTCAGAGTTTTCTGAAACGGCAAACGGATACGTTCCCAACTGACTTGCTTGTTTCCTGCCATTTCGTTCGTTCGCCCGCCGGATCGTCCATCATTCATTTTCGTCCGCGAGTCGGATCGTCCACTATTCATTTCGGATGGATCCAGGTCTTCGGTTCCCCTATTGGTTGGTCTGAAGGACTGTGGTTCCACCTGGCATCTGGACTTCTCAGCACGGAGTGGTATCCTGGCCAGGCTCTCCTGCAGAGACTACATCTTAAGGACAACGTCTTTCCGGCTGTGGTGACTATTCGAACGAATCGGCTTAATATGCGCTTTTGCACACTTTTATATACTGTGTGCCACTAATTTTTGTGAGTGGCTTCTTTTTGTGGTTTTATGTTTTATTAAATATTTGGCAATATTATGCTATGTTTTGTGTATGCTCTGATTTTAGAGACTCTGCACTTCCTTGAAGATCTTGTATCATCAAATATACCTGACCATCTATAAGGTTGTATTGTACTGCATGTTCTATTTTTCTTATATGTTTATATCTTAGCACGTTGGTGGAGAGTGCTGTGTACTGCAGTTTTCACCTCCTGGGGATACATTTTCACACTTTGTTTGATATTGATACGTTTTTCCCCCCTTTCAGCTGGTGTTACGTACATTGAACCAGGTTCGGGTTCAGGAGGCGGAGTTGGTTTTAGTGGCTCCATTCTGGCCCAACCAACCGTGGTTTCCCCTGTTCCTGGACCTTCTGGTCGATGTCCCATGTTTATTACCACCTCTCCCAGACTTGATTGTAGACAATCTCGGTCTTCCTCACCCATTGCTCGAGCAGGAGGCATGTCCGCTATTGGTGTCCCTGGTATCAGGATTGCCGGGGCGTCCGGCGACGTTTCGGAACGAGCTAGAGCGCTCCTTCAGTCCGCCTGGGCTCCGGGTACTTTGTCAAGCTATGGATCGGCCTGGACTACCTGGTCAGCTTGGTGTAGTGCACGGAGTGAAGATCCCTTTCAAGCCCCTCTAGTAAGGGTCCTTAACTTTTTGTCGGAATGCTTCGATGAGGGCAAAGCGTATAGAACGATTAATGTTTTTCGCTCTGCCCTCTCAGCTTACCATATGGGTTTCCAAGGAGTCCCAGTAGGTCAACATCCCTTGGTGTGTCGATTACTGAGAGGTATCCGGTTTTCAAGACCTCCGCTTCCTCGGTATTCAGAGACGTGGGATGTGGCCATTCTGTTACAATTTCTCGAATCTTGGTCCTCTAACGTAGACCTGTCTTTGCGGCAATTGTCGGCTAAACTGGTGGCTCTCCTTTGCCTTATATCATGCAAAAGAGTGGGGGATGTTAGGACGTTAGATTTTGGTGCGCGGTCCTTCATACCTGACGGGGTCCGTTTTGAGATTTCTAGGCGCACAAAAACGGGCATATCGTCTGTCTTTTATCCAGCTTTTCCATCGCACCCGAACCTTTGTCCGGTACGATGTCTAAAAGCGTATGAGACGTGTACGGAGGTTTTGCGATCGGAAGGTCGATCCCCACTTTTTATCTCATTCAAATCGCCCCATAAACTGGTCGGTTCCACTACGTTAGCGTGTTGGCTCAAGTGGCTCTTGGTTTTGGCTGGGGTTGATGTTTCAATTTTTGGGGCTCATTCCATTCGCAGCGCGTTGGCGTCGGCGGCTTTGGGGGCCGGATGTCGTTTGGAGGATCTGCTTATGTCCGCAGACTGGTCTCGTGAGACCACTTTCCGAACTTTTTACTTCAAACCGATTGTTCATTGGTCGTCCGCTCTTATGGACCAACTTTGAACTTGCAATAGGAGCCTCTGAGTTCTTGTATTAAATTTATAGAATTTAGCTAAGCTATGAAGATAAGTTAGAATTTTAATAAAGGACTCAGAGGCGAGTATTGCCCACCCTGCCCTCCCGGGGCGGACTCCAGGGGTTTGCTATGTGTTCGGCTTCCAAAACTCTGTCTCATCCAATACTTCTATTTCAGCCCAATGATGTCTGTTCCAGTGTGGCCCTGTGGCGCTCTTGTTTCCGTGCTGGTTCAGGATGGATTGATCTCATGGGAATGTTCTACGCCCGCTGACCTGTTATTAGCAAGAAAGAGGAAGAAATGGCGGGAGATCGGTCCTATTTATAGACTGGCATGGAACAATGGACTATACTGATGGGACAGGGGGGTTAGAAGATACTATTGTTAGAGTATGTTTTTTTCTTAATGTCTGTTACGTTTTGACATTACTACTTGCTGCTGTTATTAAAGCAAGAAAAGAGACTGCAATACTCGCCTCTGAGTCCTTTATTAAAATTCTAATTTATCTTCATAGTTTAGCTAAATTCTATAATTACGTTAGGTCAGTTAGATTAGACAGTAACAGTAAACATTACTTAGCATTCAGTTATCACACACCATTTACATAATCCATTGTCCCAGTGAATCAGATTGGGACAGTGTTTGACTGACAAGGCTGACTCATGACTCCTCAAACATGCAAACAGATAAACAGATAGACAAAGAGAATATCCTTCTTGCATAATCAAAGAGCACACAAACATTCTACACAAAAGAGGGCATTGAAAATAACCTCAGGCCTGCAACTTCAAAACACATCTCCAAGCTCCCATTCACATACAGTAATACAAGTGCATTTAAAATCACACCACGCAATATAAATGAACATAAAGTCTTTCCCGAGGCAATTGTCTGTTTCTTTTGGGGTTTGTCGCCATGGGAATAAAAGTCTTGGGGTTTGAAGCGGGGAGCGCTATGTCAGTTCCATGACACTCTGCTACATTTTTCTCACCTCCTTTGTGCCACTGCCCAATCCTTCATCTCATTTTCCTGGTGGTAATTGGGGCTGACTGGTGGTACCTGGGTCTGGTGCTGCAGCTCCAACAGCCCCTATGTTAATCCAGTCCAGGGGGCCGTACCGTGTACTGTGATAGTGTGGGGTTCACTTCTGTACTGTAAAGGTGTGAGGTATACTGATTTTCACTGTAGTGGTGGATATACTGTTGTTCCCAGTGCTGTAGTGATGCTGCCTGTACCCAGCTGTACCCTGTGTTGTAGTGTTGTGAGGTATACTGCTGTATCGGTGTGAGGTTTACTGCTGTACCCTGTGCTGTGTTGGTGTGGAGTATACTGCTGTATCGGTGTGGGGTATAGTGCTGTACCTTGTGCTGTGATGGTGTGGGGTATACTGCTGTATCGTGTGGGGTATAGTGCTGTACACCAGGGACGTGCAGTCAGTTTTGGCAGGAGAGGCAGAGCCCCTGCCATTCCAGTAAATTAATATGCTCATTGTGCTGTAATGACATGTGTGTATGTTTAAACTGTAAATAAAATGTTATTTATTGAAAAAAGTTCTCATACTCACCTCTCCACGCTCCCTCGCTGCTTCTCTGTCCTCTGCTTTTTTCCCCCCTGCACTTTCAGTTTGTTGGCTGCTGTGTGTGTGTGATTCACTACAAAGACAGCAGGGGCAGCACTGAGCCAGCATAGCCTACGCAATTTGCACAGCTGAATGCTACGCTAATTGCATAGCTCAAGCTGGCTTTGCTTCCTGGTTCTACACTCTTCAGTGCCTCCAGAGGCACTGAGAGCAATTGAAAGCTTGAGCCAATGGGAAAGCTCTATTGGTCTCAAGCACTTCTTTGTTTTTGAAAAATGCCTGCCATGGGAGGCTGAGCTCCCCATGGATTGATTGACGCAGGACAGTCATGTGACTGCCCTCGTCAGTGGGGGGGGGGGGCAGGCAGAGCTCAGCAGTCAGCATGTGTGTAATAGCGCCCTCTATTAGTCAGTATTGTAAGTGCATGCTCTTGGAACTGTAAAAAAAAATGTGAACTTTACTTTATAAATAGTGAAACTCTATTCTCCTATAACGATAATCAAATGTGTAAATTGCGACTGCGTAACCCTGTGTTTAACTGGTTCTGATACTAGCCAGTGCCTCACCAGTCACTGACCTCACCGCACGTCACTGCTGTACCCTGTGCTGTAATGGTGTGTGTATACTGCTGTATCGGTGTGGGGTGTAGTACTGTACACTGTGCTGTAATGGTGTGGGTATACTACTATAATGGTGTGGGGTATATTGCTGTAATGGTGTGGGGTATAGTGCTGTACCCTGTGCTGTGTGTGTGTGTGTGTGTGATTTGGAGGATCTGGGTCGGGTAGTTGTGATGAGGTGTCTGAGAGTAATGGGAGTTCTAATCTATGTCACGTTGAGGCTGTTTCCTCCTCCCATAACTGAAATCCTCTGAATATTCTCCCATTTCTTCCCCCAACCTCATGCGCCCCGTGCGTTAAACTGTATGATATCTTCACAGGCAGCGTTCATTAACCAAAACTGCTCAGAAATCCATAAATACACATTAAAGTGAGAGGTCGGAGGTCATGTAAATATTTGAATTTGGAATCTGTTTCTCTGGGTCCGTCTGTCTGTCTCTCTCTGTCTGTCTCTCTGTCTGTCTGTCTGTGTCTCTGTCTGTCTATCTGTCTGTCTATCTGTCTGTCTGTCTGTCTGTGTCTCTGTCTGTCATTCTCTCTGTCTGTCTGTCCGCAGAGACTTGGGTTTTTTTAGGCCACCGGGCTGGGCTCATCCAAATGTTTTGGGTAATTTAATGAACTGATAGCTGTCTCGATAGACAGTAGCTGGTGATGAAATGTGACTGTGGATAAAAACAAATACAGAGTTTAGAGGGGGTTTGTGGGAGTTGTAGTTCAGACACATCTGGGGGGGGGGCAGAGTTTGAGATCGCTGCTTTCAACCAAAAATGAAAGGTGACAATTTTTGATTGTATCTTATTTCTGGTTAAATATTGTATGTGCTGCGTTACGCTTTCGGAACGACGCTCTCTGATGGTTTTGTATCATTTTTCTCGTTACAGGCTTATGGCATTGTTTTTATTCAGGAGATCAGGCGCAGACACGCTCTTGCCAGGAACTATTTCTCGCAGATTCCAGCGATGGCACCGTTCCTGCATGGGGACAAATCCAATCAGATGCCTGCAATTAATGATCTGATTACTAGCAAAACAGCGACAACAATTCCCCACGTCTGACCTCCAATGTAATCATCTCGATCTGCCTATTTTTATCTCCCTCGTCTCGAGCTTTCATCTAATTACCAGCGCCTTACGTTGCATAAATACCATCCCCTGTGTTGAATGATACTGACTGGCGACACAACCTCAATAAACATTTACTGTGTGTTTTATCTTTAGCTGCACAAACTTTATCCCGTTTTTAGCAGTTTTATACTATCAGGGTTATTCAAAGAGCTCTGTATTGCTGCCGAAAGGTAACCGAACAGTGAAATTCAGCGTTCGGTTACCATTCCTGGCCATTCGGCTATTCAGAGAGCAGGCAGTACGCCAAATGTTGGTGAATTGCCTGCACATACGGTGCCTGTTCGAGGGCAGTGAATCCCCATAGAGAAGCAATGCTTCGTCTATTCAGAGAACACAAACCAGCAGTGAAAAGTTGCCGAAATGCCCTGTCATTCGGTGGTTTAATTCGCCAGGTTTATTCAGGTGAATCCCATAGGCTTCAATGTTAAAAATATTCCCGTTTTAATTCAATATCTAATAAACCGTTCGTTATAAAATTCTACAGTAAAGAGTCTCCTTTATTTTTAGATTTTTTTAGGATCTTTTCAGCATTTTTCGGGATTTTGTTGCGATTTTTTTTTACGTTTTTATTTTTAAATCGTTTTTTCTTTTTTCTGTAACAGCCCTTTTTTATCATTCATTGGATCTTATATGTAAATTACAGACATTTTCGCTCAGTAGTTTCTTTGCAAACAGCGTTTTTCACTTTTCCAACATTCAAGTGTACTGGTTTTTTTTCCACTCCACTCGTCTGCGGTGTCGGGTTTTTCCATACGCAGGCGTTATGCAACACATACAGATACAAGGTGTTGCTGTAATCGCCATACACAGGCATTATGCAGCACATACAGATACAAGGTGTTACTGTAATTGCCATACACAGGCATTATGCAGCACATACAGATACAAGGTGTTACTGTAATTGCCATACACATGCATTATGCAGCACATACAAATACAAGGTGTTGCTGTAATTGCCATCATTATGCAGCACATACAGATACAAGGTGTTGCTGTAATTGCCATAAACAGGCATTATGCAGCACATACAGATACAAGGTGTTGCTGTAATTGCCATACACAGGCATTATGCAGCACATACAGATACAAGGTGTCGCTGTAATTGCCATACACAGGCATTATGCAACACATACAGATACAAGGTGTTGCTGTAATCGCCATACACAGGCATTATGCAGCACATACAGATACAAGGTGTTACTGTAATTGCCATACACAGGCATTATGCAGCACATACAGATACAAGGTGTTGCTGTAATTGCCATACACAGGCATTATGCAGCACATACAGATATTGCATTGCTAATAATCTCATTCTGATCACTACAAACCCCCATAATCAGGAGATCTCACCATTTTATTATCTGTCTGCAGCACATTTACTGCATCTGACACAACAGCCATTTCTGCCTGTATGCTGATAATGCAGACCTTGTGTGGCATTGTTAGAGATAAGGGACCCAATCTAAAATTTAGAACCTTTAATCCCAACAATTTATCTGTAAAGAATAAAGGAACACCTGAACGTTTAAAAATGGCCAAATTTACAATATTTTAATATTTTAGCTATTTCAGATTAACATATACGGTAATTTCTGATTCTTTGTTAAAAAGAATATTTGAGGGATAATCCAACTGTAATTTTGTTGTTTACTATAAAAAGCTTGCTGATCGAAATCTCACAGAATTTACTTTGTGGAAATTTAAATAACTCTACCAAATAGGAGCAGGAAGCCTCCTAGCTGTTGGCACTTTCACATATTTTGTGCTTTTCGAGGGTATTAGCTTTTCCGGAACGCTTTTCATTCTGTGTGCTTCACCGAAATGCGTCCTCCAAGGTTTTGACGTTAAGTAACTTTTATCATAAACAGCTGGAAAATATAAGAACGTGCGGCCCCTGGAACCAGATTAGCCCAGAGAGCCGTTCATTTGATTTGCGCGGCAGCTGAAAAGCGTCCTGCGCTCAGCTTCATTCCCCGGCTCTTCGTCGGTGATTACATTTAATGCGCCCGAAACTTGACGCCTGGCGACTCCGATACGCCGGTAGCATTGGGTTTGGAACTTTGAATTTTAGAAAGTAGAACCAGGGAATAGACTTTCTACATCAATTAAGCAGTCCCTGTTTTAAACAACACACATTTCAAATGAATCTGTGTATCAAACAATTTAAAGGGCCTCTACCCCCAAAAAATGAAGGGCTCTATTACATTCTTCACGCAAACACGCACGCAGAACACGTGAATTTTTGCGCGCAGCAATAAACGTTGACGCGCATAAAACAACGCTGGTATTCCAATCCTCGCACATTTTTTCATCCGTCAAAAAATAACGCGTGTAAAACGGACGCGCAAAAACGCGTGCGCAGCAATGTTGCGTGCAGAAATCAGTGTGCGGACTGTTTTTTCACGCGATTCAGCCAATCAGAATTAAGAACCACAATTTTCTCCCGTTAAGTTTTTGCGCCTGTCAAAGTCAATCTGCGCATATATGCTGCATCAATAAAAAAAACACGCACAACTTCTCAATTTTATTGTTTGGGTATGTGTAGAATGTGTAACTATACTTTGCTGTATTTCTTTTTTCGTGCTGGTGTATTTGGGTTTGACCAGGACGTTTAGATTTGCCGTTACCACTAGGGATGAGCCGAACACCCCCGTGTTCGGTTTACATTCGAACTCGAACAATTTCAAAAGTTCAAGTTCGAACGCGAACACGAACCAAACTCAATGCAAGTCAATGGGACTCAAAAGTTCAATTTTTAGAGTGCCCTCCAAGAGGGCATATATGCAAGATGTTTGCCATAAAAGGTGTATGGGGGTCCGGGTAGTGCCCTGGGGGACAGGGAACAAGGACAAAAAATTTTTAAAAAGTTTTTAAAGGAACAGTGAGTTTTCCATAAAATAAGTGTTAAAAATTAAAATGAAAAATTCCTTCAAATATCGTGCCTAGGCTGTCCCCATAACCTGCCTGTGAAGTGGCGGATTTCTAGGATGTATAGAAACATTTAAAAACAAAAAATCACATTTCGGATGACGGTAAACGGTTTTCCTGTAATCCATTCACAAACAACTGCTTGGGGCGGCAGTCTGTATTAAAAGAGGAGACAATTTAGGACACGCAGAACAAGTTAAGTGATTTTTGGGCTAAATTATGGTGAAACTTATACAGGCTTTGGATGAAAGTAACAATAGGTGCTTTAAAATTGGGCCTTTAGCGTCGGCAACAGTGCCGTCACACCGTAACCCTTTTGTGGTATTGTGGAAGAGTGCAAGGTTGGACCCTGCGGTCAAGTATTAAAATGATATGAATCTGGTACAGGCGTCAGTGCATCCAAATATTTTGCCTTTGGTGGCAGCAAGTGCCTTCACTCCGTAACCCATTTGTGGTATTGTGGAAGAGTGCAGGGTTGGTGTAACGTTGGGGGCTTCCAGCCTTTCCGGTGTGCTTGACGGCAGCATGTCTGATGCTTCTCGCTCACCAACGCCCGGTTTAAATTGAAACAGGCAGGGAGGTGGCTGCATGAGGCGCGGCTTGAGAGGGGGGCGCGGTCTGGTGAAGGTCTTTTAAAAACCAACAGTTCCTTCTAAGCAGTGCCAGATCGTGGTTATCCATACCTGAGCTCCTTGTACCTGAATTCTCTCGTGATTTAACCTGTTATTGACTTCTGCTTGTTTTCTGACTATTCTGCCTTCCGTTGCCCTAGACTATTTCCTTGTACTACGCTTCTGCACTGATATCGACCCGGCTATTCCATTTGACTATTCTATACTCTGTATTCCTGATTCTGGCTCGTCTGACTACCCCTGTGTTGCTGACCTGGTTTTGTGTTATGACATTGTCTTTGATTAACTCTTTCTGTCTAGCTAGTATACATATACCTGGCCAATTTTTAAGGACCAGACAGTTAGGGATTCCTTTATGGCTACCCTGTTGGTAGTTTTTGGCTCTGTGGAGTGTTGGGCTTTAAGGACTTCGTGGTGGGATCCGGGAACCGTGACAGTTGGACCCTGCGGTCCAAAAAATTAAAATGATATAAATCTGGTAATATAGGCGTCAGTTTCAGTGCATCCAAATATTGGGCCTTTGGTGCCAGCTAGTGCCTTCACACCATAACCCCTCTGAGGTATTGTGGAAGAGTGCAGTTGTGGAGGTTTTGTGAATGCAGAAGAAATCCCCGATCTATTCCGTTACGTCAGCATCAGGGGATTGATAGCTGCTGATCCAGGTGTGATTCATTTTTATAAATGTCAGCCGGTCTACAGAGTCAGTGGACAGATGCACTCTTTTGTCTGTGACAAAACCTCCAGCGGCACTGGACGTCCTTTCAGAAAGCATGCTGGATGAAGGGCAACCTAGTAGCTGCATAGCATACTGGCTAAGTTCTAGACATGTGCATTTGTTTTAGTACTAAAACGATTTAGTCTGAATTTTGGGATAATTTAATTTTAGTATGACTCAAGAGATACGAAACTGCTCAGTACAAAAAACGAAAGAAACTAAAATAAAATGCACTACATTTTAGTTTCAGTCATTTTTGTGATATTACATTGATGAGTGAAGGAGACCAGTAATGAACGCAACATCGCAAAGCTACAGAAAAGGTTTGTATGCGTAATCCTTCCCGACCCCTACCCGAAAATCTGACAGTGATAGAGCTCCAGAATACTCACTCGCAGCACAGACAGCCAGCACAGGAGAGGAAACCTTTACTTAACCCTTGCATGTCTATGAGGCAGAGAAGATGATAAAAGCAGCTGGAGAAGGAAAACCTTCAAATAAATCACACTGAAAGCTAATGACAGAGGAGGGCTGGATAGTAAAAACCCCTTTATAACAAGCAGCGCTGGGAGAAGAGAGGGACTTTATAAAATGTGTGTTATCTCCCCATCCGCTCTGCATAATAGGGGCTTAGGTCTGATACATTTTATATTATCCAGGAGCACTATCCCCCTTTCCTCGTCTATAATACACGCTTTATATAAAGTCCCTCTCCTCTCCCAGTGCTGCTTGTTATAAAGTTTTTTTTACGTCTGATACATTTAGTATCCAGCTCTCACAGTTACTCTGTCATTATGAGCCTTCAGTGTGATTTATTTGAATGTTTTCCCTGGATTTAAAGTGCTTTATTTTATTATAAAAATCTATTTGCACCAGTCATCTCTTCTCTGAGCTTTCAGACCGATTTACGTTAATATTTTCCCTCTCCCCTGCTCTATATTCCTGTGTCTCCCCCACAGAGATACAAAGTTTAAGTAAAAGTTCCCTCTCCTGTGCTGGATGAGCATTGCATTCCGAAGTTCTGCACCCTCCACATGCCAATGCAGTAGGATGTTCTATACATGCCCCATTAATTAATGCAGGTGGATGTTGTATACATTATGCGGAGAGGGGTATTAATTAATGCAGGAGGATGTTATCTACATTATAAAGAGAGGGGTATTAATTAATGCAGGAGGATGTTCTATACATTATACAGAGAGGAGCCTTTTTTTTTTAGCCCTTTAACCCTTTCGCTGCTGAGGCTTTTCCCGCCTCTGTGCTGAGGTCATTTTTACCGGTTTTGCTCATCATGTTTAAACGTGTTTTGAAGGCTTATTTTAGTATATTACCCAGACATATTATATATCGTTCTTTCCGTCAGACTCGGTAGATTCATAATATGTCATTATTATATGTATACGTTATGTCATGTCTGTATATTATAACAAAAAATGCAATAAAATATGTATTTTCAATAATTTACAACGTGTAAAGTGTTTTTTTTCACATTTTAACATGCGAGCAATTGCGGTTTTATTTTGTATGGGGTGCGCTTGTTAAAAAAATTAGAGATGGGGACTTGTTACATTTTTTTTGGGGCAAAATTACGCGATTTTTAACAAACGCACCGCATACAAAAATCGTTAGTGCAGCATCATTGTTCACATTATAATTGAAATGGGAACAATATTGCTACAATAACAAACCAAAAAAAAGAAAAAAAAATGTTTATTTTTCTTTTATAATTTTTTTTTAAAATATATTTTTATTTTTAATTTTTTTTTAAAAAACTTTTTTCACATTCGTGTTTGGTATCGTTGGAACGGCCATGCTCTGGCCGATCCAACCATACCAAACATTAACCCCTAGCTGCCACGGATCGGGAGATAGGGAGTTCATTGGAACTCCCTATCTCCACCGTTGGTGGCAGTTAGGGGTTAACTCTAGGACTGGCGTCATCGTGCTACGCACGATGACGCCAGTCCTCAGGGGGAGTTCCCGGAGGCTTGGCCGACATCCAAGATGTCGACCAGCTCCGGGAAAGGATCACGAACCGGCGCTTTTCAGCGCCAATTCGCGATCCAGCTCCCCAGGGGTTAATGCCAGGTACCATTTGGAAGGGCAGGCTGTGCCCTTCCAAATGGTGCCTGGGTTAACCCCCGCAACGCCGCCGATCGGGAGGGAGAGAGGTCCGAAGGACCTCCCCCCTCCCTTTCAGGCGCCTCCTCCGCACATGCGGGGGGGGCGCCTGAATTAGGTGTCATCGCGCTGCCGCGATGACACCTAATTCCAGCGGCTGCGGTTCCGGATGCCGGGCTGACATCCCCCGAACCCGGCCGAACGCTGACCCCAATGGGAGGACGCGCTCAGCGCGTCCTCAGCACAGCAGCGGTAATGCGGAGGACGCGCTGAGCGCGTCCTCTGCATTGAAGTGGTTAAATCCAGTGGCTGTGAGCGCTGAGATCGGCTGCTTGTTATATTATCTCTCAGTACAATGTATCAGGCTCAGCTGTTACAGTAACTGACTGTAACAGTGCTCAGTTTCAGTAAAACAAGGAAATAATATTGTTCTAACCTCTTATATATAAAAATATTATTTACTAGTTTTACTGAAACTCTGAGCTCTGTGATGAGCAGCAGTCAGTTACTGTAACAGCTTTGTCTGGCACATTGTGCTGAGAGTGAGTGATACTGTAACAAGCAGCGATCTCAGCCCTCTGAGGAGCCACTACAATAGTAATTGTATGCACTGGTTTTCGGTTGAATGAAATTAGTTTTCATACTAAAGAACTGAAAACGACTTTCTTTAGCAACTAAAAAATAAATTGCATTTTAGGACTAATCCATTAGTTCAAAACGAAATTTTGTGCTGTGCACATGTCTACTAAGTTCTGGCCAGTGATACAATCTCAACACCCAGTAAGCCAGTGGATCATCTGCGGGAAAGGTATCCAGGTCTGTCCTTGCCCCTAGGTAGTCCTGCACCATACGGTGAAGACGCTGGCAATGGTTGCCTACATTTGACGTCCCTGGGTGTCGTGGACTAAAAAATTTAAAAAGGCATTAGTCAAGCGGCCCCGGCCTTCACCACTATTCCTCTGATCATCTACAGCTTCAGAAGCACCTGTGTCATCACTTGGTAACCTACCAGTGCCTGGAAAGGTGTTACAGCAGTGTCGCTTTAGAGCGTACTCAAGTTTTTTCATCCTGTGCTCCCTCTGTGCGGGCAGGATGAGCTCTGCAACTTTACCCTTGTATCGTGGATCAAGAAGGCTTGCCAACCAGTAATGATCCCTCTCCTTAATAGCACGAATCCTGGGGTCCTTTACCAGGCTTTGCAGGATAAGGGAGCCCATGCAGCGTAGGTTGGAGGTGGCATTAGCTTCCGAGTCTTCCTGGTCAATGAGGATGACCCCATTGTGCACTTCCTCCTCCCAGCCACGTACTAGTCCTTGGGTTTCTGGGCACACAAAACCCTCCCTTGAGGAATCCCCACCTTCAATGCTCCCACTACTTAAATATTCCTCCTTCTCATCATCCTCCTCCTGTCTGATCTGAGGAGGACCCGCTGGAATGCTGTCTGCGGAAAGAATGGGGCCTTGAGAGCTAGGGAAGGCCTCCTCTTCCTCCCGCTGCTCTGCCTCTAGAGCCACATTTATAATTCCCCGCAGAGTGTGCTCCAGCAGGAACACTAAAGGAATTGTGTCACTGATGCATGCACTGTCCCTGCTCACCATACTCTTAGCCTCCTCAAATGGTGACAGTACAGTGCATGCATCCTTGATCATCAGCCACTGCAGGGGGGAAAAAAAAACAAGTTGACCTGAACCTGTCCTTGTGCCATACTCACACAGGTACTCGATGATGGCCCTCTGCTGCTTGTGCAGATGCTGCAGAATTGCTAATGTCGAGTTCCACCTGGTGGGCATGTCACAGATCAGACGGTTTGTGGGAAGGTGGAATTCTCTTTGAATTTCTGCCAGGCGAACACTTGCTGGGAATGACCGTCTGAAGTGGCTGCAGACTTTTCTGGCCTGGCTGAGAAGCTCTGCCAGCCCTGGGTACCTGGTTAGGAAACGCTGTACCACCAGATTTAGGACATGTGCTAGGCATGGTACATGTGTCAACTTACCCAGGCGTAGGGCGGAGAGAAGGTTGCTGCCATTATCACAGACGACCATTCCCAGCTGAAGCTGGTGTGGTGTTAACCATCTCTGCACCTGCCCCTGCAGAGCTGACAGAATTTCTGGCCCGGTGTGGCTCCTGTCCCCTAAACAAATCAGCTCAAGCACAGTATGGCATCTTTTTGCTTGAGCTATTGCGTAGACCCTGTCAGGCGTTGGTTTAACTGCCACTTCGCCAGAGACAGAGAAGGAGGAGGAAGAAGAGAGAGAGGTGGTGGTGGAGCAGACAGACCTCATACAAACAACTTTCTGGAGGCGTGGTGGATGAACAAGCTGCAGCACAGAGCCCTGTCTTGGATCCCTCCTAGCTGCAATCAGCGTTACCCAGTGTGCCGTGAAGGAAATGTAACGGCCCTGTCCATGCTTGGATCACGTGTCTAAAGTCACATGCACCTTGCTGCTGACTGCCTTTCCCAATGACTGGATAACATTGTCTTCCACGTGCTGGTATAGTGCTGGAATGGCCTTCTGTGAAAAGTAATGGCGTTTTGGAACCTGCCACTGTGGTACAGCACATTCAGCAAATTCACGGAAGGGAGCAGAGTCCACCAGCTGGAAAGGCAGCAGCTGCAATGTGAGTAATTTTGCTAAGCTGGCATTTAGACACTGTGCTTGGGGATGGTTGGGACTATATTTTTTCTTACACTGCAGCAGCTGGGGCAATGTAATCTGACTGCGTAAATAAATCTTCAGCTGATGGGATGCTGTCACATTGTGAGGAAGGACCTGGTACATCCATTACTGTAGCATCATCCCTGTCAGTGGAGGTTGGAGTCAATGACATGGCAGGACATATAGTGGGGGTAGAGACAGGTGAGGAGACCTACGCAAAGTTTTGCACCAACGGGATGCGTGGCAGGTGGTCATATGTCTCCTCAAGCATGTAGTACCCAAGCGTCCGGTGTCTTTCCCACGCTTGAGCCTCATCTGACATAGATTACAAATAGCAACGGTGCGGTCTGCTGCACATTTCTTAAATAACTCCCAGACAGCAGAGTTCCTGGATGTGTGCTTTGAGACAACAGTGCTCTGCACCTGAGCAGTGATATGTATTTTGCAAGCATCACAGGGATGGCCACGGTCCAGTGATGATGGAGATAGCTGCTTTGTCACCAGACCCAGTGATCATACAGGAAACAGAACTCGAGTGAGAATAAAAGACCAGGACACAAGTGCTGTCTTGGGTGGTTCTTATTACTCTGGGGCAAATTACATACATTCAGTAGTTTTGTCAGAAATAGGAGTGTCACAAATTCATGGATTACAAACCAATATGTCAGTAATATAGGTAACCATGTTTTTTCTACTTTGGGCAGTACCTAGACTTACACAAACATTTCCTGTCCTTGCCTAGTAGGCACGACTAAATTGACGTCACAGCTATATCCTGTTCTAGAAATAGGAATGTTCCATAGGATATATGAACAATAACCATGTGTATCCCTCCCTTCCTCTCGGCCAACCAGCCTGTCTTACTTTCTAGAGGAAATGGAGTTGAATAGAAAATTTACACTCCTTAATAAAAAACAGGAAGCCAAGAGAAAGAACATACTCAGCATTACTGTAACGTTGGGAGCTTCCAGCCCTACCTGTGTGCTTCAGGGCAGCATGTCTGATGCTGCTCGCTGACCAATGCCCGGTTTAAATGGAGACAGGCAGGGAGGTGGTTGCATGAGGCGCGGCTTGAGTGGGGGGCGTGGCCTGGTGAAGGTCTTTAAAAACCCTCAGTGTATTCTCAGCAGTTGCCAGATCGTGGTTATCCATACCTGAGCTCCTTGTACCTGACTGCTATATTGAATTAACCTGTTATTGACCTCTGCTTGTTTCTGACTATTCTGCCTTCTGTTGCCCTAGACCATTTTCTTGTACTACGCTACTGCTCTGATATCGACCCGGCTATTCCTTTTGACCATTCTGAACTCTGTATTCCTGATTCTGGCTCGGCTGACTACTCCCCGTGTTGTTAACCCTTTCTGTCTAGCTAGTTTACCTGGCCAATTCTAAGGACCAGACAGTTAGAGATCTTTCACAGCTACTCTGTTGGTAGCTTCTGGGCTCTGTGGAGTGTGGGGCGTTAAGTACTGCGTGGTGGGATCTGGGAACCGTGACAATTACCTCATGAACACATTAGGCATTTACTGAGCAGTCAATCAGGCCCTATATATTTATATAGCTATCAAATATTACTAGAATATAGAAATATGTATACAGTGAATTAGCTACCATATTTCCAAATTCCTTTCAAGCAGCTCTGACATCTGATGCCTTGGACTAGCTAGTGCTACGGTTGGTCATAGAGTATGTTGTGCCGCGTGTTTGTTGAGCCTCCTCCGCCTCATTTGACTCCTCTGTTCGATCAGGCACCCAGGTGGAGTCAGTGACCTCATCATCATTGTCATCACCCCCTATCTCCTCATCACTGGAGCCAACTTGGCAGTATGCTGCTGCTGCTGGTGCAACACGAGTGCCAGTTATTTGTGTGTCATCACTGGCACCCCCTTCCTCTAGGTTGATTATACTCCCTTCCTCAACCTCAGAGTTTGACTCAGAGCACTGGAGTTGCTGCGCATCCTCATGCAGCATGTCACTGTCATTGTAGTCAAACAATTCAGCTGACTCCTCCGTGTGTGATAGTGAGGCTATGGCAGGAGTAGCTGCGGACATGGAGGCTGCATTAGATGCTTTGGCAGCTGAGGTGGACTGTAAACCACTAGAAGCCTGGCTGGCAGAGGACTGGGAGGATGAGGATGGCCTGGTTAGCCAATCCACCAAATCCTCTGTATGTTGCTGCTGCTTAAGACGGCCAGCACCAGTTAGAAAGGACAAGCGTGCCCCTGCAGAGGATGAACCACGTCCACGACGACCAGAGGCACAGCCTCCCGACACAGAGGCTGCTTGCCCTCTTATCTGTGTCTGGTAGCGTCTGCCTGTCCTTTTTGGTCTTTCTGACATGGTGAGTGATATATAGATTAAAGATATGCAGAACTCTGATTCAACTCTGGTATAAAGATTAAAGATTTCCAGAACTCTGGTGTAACTCTGTGAGACACCCTGATAACTGTCAGCCAGTGACAAGACACAGATTAAAATTCCCAGAAACCTCCTATAAATCAGTGAGACCCCCTGATGAGTGGCAGTGACAAGACACAAATTACAATTCCCAGAAACCAACTATAAGTCAGTGAGACCCCCTGATAGGACCCCCTGATAGCTGGCAACAGTGACAAGACACAGATTACAATTCGCAGAAATCTGCTAGAAGTATGTGGGACCCCCTGATAGCTGGCAGTGAGAAGACACAGATTACAATTCCCAGAAACCTCCTATAAATCAGTGAGCACCCCTGATGGGTGGCAGTGTGACAAGACACGGATTACAATTCCCAGAAATTTTATGGAAGTATGTGACACCCCCTGATAGCTGACTGTCAGTGACTGAGATGACACGGATTACAATTCCCAGAAATTTTATGGAAGTATGTGACACCCCCTGATAGCTGACTGTCAGTGACTGAGAAGACACGGATTACAATTCCCAGAAATTTTATGGAAGTATGTGACACCCCCTGATAGCTGACTGTCAGTGACTGAGAAGACACACTTTCCACCACCAATTCCCAGATATCTGCAACAAGTGAGCCCCCCAAATTGCTGCTGTCAGTGACTGAGAAGACACACTTTCCACCACCAATTCCCAGATATCTGCAACAAGTGAGCCCCCAAATTGCTACTGTCACTGACTGAGAAGACACACTTTCCACCACCAATTCCCAGATATCTGCAACAAGTGAGCAGCCCAAATTGCTGCTGTCACTGAATGAGAAGACACACTTTCTACCACCAATTCCCAGATATCTGCAACAAGTGAGCCCCCCAAATTGGTGAGTGATATATAGATTAAAGATATACAGAACTCTGATTCAACTCTGGTATAAAGAGTTGGAGATATGCAGAACTCTGATTCAACTGTGTTATCTAGATTAAAGATTTCCAGAACTCTGGTATAACTCAGTGAGACACCCTGATAGCTGGCAGCCAGTGACAAGACACAGATTAAAATTCCCAGAAACCTTCTATAAATCAGTGAGACCCCCTGATGGGTGGCAGTGACAAGGCACAAATTACAATTCCCAGGAACCTCCTGTAAATCAGTGAGCCCCCCTGATGGGTGGCAGTGTCAAGAAACAGATTACAATTCGCAGAAATCTGATAGAAGTATGTGGGACCCCCTGATAACTGTCAGTGAGAAGACACAGATTAAAATTCCCAGAAACCTCCTATAAATCAGTGAGACCCCCTGATGGGTGGCAGTGAGAACACACAGATTACAACAATTCCCAGATATTTTGTAGAAATGAAACCTCCACAATTGCTGCTGGCAGTGAGAACACAAAGATTAGAACAATTCCCAGATATTTTGGAAAATGAGACCCCCCCCCCCCAATAGCTGGTGGCAGACTGGCAGTGAGAACACACACTAACACAACAATCTCCTCTCAAAAAACACGTGCTGAAGCGCTGTGTGAAGCCTTACATAGTGTGCTGCGGGACTTAGCTCTGTGAGCCCATGATTGGGCAAAATTTGCCCAATCAGGACTCTGAGCCGTGATTGGCATAGTCTTGCACCTGTCTTGCACCTGACCTGTGGTCAGGTGCAAGGCTGTAGCCAATTACAAGCTTCAGGCTAGTGGAAAAGTGCTTTGTGGTCCATTGTGGTGCATTGTGGGCGAACATGTGGCGAACACACAGAAATGTTCGTAGTTCGCGAACAGGCGATGTTCGAATCGAACTCCGAACCGATCGAACCGAACAGCTCATCCCTCGTTATTACCAGCTTGTCAAAGATGTTAAAATTATGCGTGCAAACGATGTGCGTTAAATTTTGAGAAAAGATTGTAATACCAGCGCAGAAATGCATTTGCGCTCACAATGTTAAGTATAGGACGCGTGCAATACAGTTCGCTCGCACAGCGTTCACGCAGGTTCACCCGCGGTAGACGTTAACGCGCATTTTTTTGCACGGACATTGTAATACGACGTTCAGCGCAAAGGGTTTTGCCCCTCGCGTTAATGCGTTTTTGCGCACGAGTTAACGTTTGCGCAAAGAATGTAATAGAGCCCGAACTGTCCTTATTGTGTTTATTTGATGTTGCTGATATCTTACATGTGATTTTTTTTCTCTTGTAGGTTTAGTTAAGAGAATATTTTCCTCTATATGTGTTCCTGGGTGCATCCATTGTGTGATATTTTCCTCTATATGTGTCACTGGATGCATCTATTGTGTGATATTTTCCTCTATATGTGTCACTGGGTGCATCCATTGTGTGATATTTTCCTCTATATGTGTCACTGGGTGCATTCATTGTGTGATATTTTCCTATATATGTGTCACTGGGTGCATCTATTGTGTGATATTTTCCTCTATATGTGTCACTGGGTGCATCCATTGTGTGATATTTTCCTCTATATATGTCACTGGGTGCATCCATTGTGTGATATTTTCCTCTATATGTGTCACTGGGCCCATCCATTGTGTGATATTTTCCTCCTATATGTGTCACTGGGTGCATCCATTGTGTGATATTTTCCTATATATGTGTCACTGGGTGCATCTATTGTGTGATATTTTCCTCTATATGTGTCACTGGGCCCATCCATTGTGTGATATTTTCCTCTATATATGTCACTGGGTGCATCCTTTGTGTGATATTTTCCTCTATATATGTCACTGGGTGCATCCATTGTGTGATATTTTCCTCTTTGTGTCACTAGGTGCATCCACTGTGCGATATTTTCCTCTATTTGTGTCACTGGGTGCATCCATTGTGTGATATTTTCCTCTATATGTGTCACTGGGTGCATCCATTGTGTGATATTTTCCTCTATATATGTCACTGGGTGCATCCATTGTGTGATATTTTCCTCTATATGTGTCACTGGGCCCATCCATTGTGTGATATTTTCCTCCTATATGTGTCACTGGGTGCATCCATTGTGTGATATTTTCCTATATATGTGTCACTGGGTGCATCTATTGTGTGATATTTTCCTCTATATGTGTCACTGGGCCCATCCATTGTGTGATATTTTCCTCTATATATGTCACTGGGTGCATCCTTTGTGTGATATTTTCCTCTATATATGTCACTGGGTGCATCCATTGTGTGATATTTTCCTCTTTGTGTCACTAGGTGCATCCACTGTGCGATATTTTCCTCTATTTGTGTCACTGGGTGCATCCATTGTGTGATATTTTCCTCTATATGTGTCACAGGGTGAATCCATTGTGTGATATTTTGTGTTGTAAACTGCACCCCCCCCCCCCAGAATCTTTTCATCACTTGCTCCTCACTGTGTGGCTTTGGTCAAAGAATGGAGTGAATGGGTCAGTCACCGACTCACATCATTGTATTGTGTGGGATGTATTCAAAAGACATCACCAGGGGGTAGAGTAATGTCTTAAGTCCTGTATCAGATCTCATTCACTTGCCATCTCTTATCTCAAGTAGCCTAGACAGCACAACAGATCCCCTGCAGCTATGTCTTTACAGTCACTCCTTCACCCGTTGCCCCTTCTGTTTTATCCTTTATCACAGCTGTAAAGTGAGACTTGTTCTCAGATTTTTTAGCAAAAAGCCTTTTTATTTTTTATAGCATCTTTCTTGTATTTTTTATATTTTTAGGAAAAGGCTTTGATCCCCAATTTTTTTTTAAGTCCTTTTTTAATTCTGTAACAGACCATTTTATTATTTTTTAAAGGACCTTATTTTATTATTTAGACGCATTTTAACCCTTTCGCTGCTGAGGCTTTTCCCGCCCCTGTGCTGAGGTCATTTTTACCGGTTTTGCTCATCATGTTTAAACGTGTTTTGAAGGCTTATTTTAGTATATGACCCAGACATATTATATATCGTTCTTTCCGTCAGACTCGGCAGATTCATAATATGTCATTATTATATGTATACGTTATGTCATGTCTGTATATTATAACAAAAAATGCAATAAAATATGTATTTTCAATAATTTACAACGTGTAAAGTGTTTTTTTTTCACATTTTAACATGCGAGCAATTGCGGTTATATTTTGTATGGGGTGCGCTTGTTAAAAAAATTAGAGATGGGGTCTCGTTACATTTTTTTTGGGGAAAATTACGCGATTTTTAACAAACGCACCGCATACAAAAATCGTTAGTGCAGCATCATTGTTCACATTATAATTGAAATGGGAACAATATTGCTGCATTAACGAACCAAAAAAAAGAAAAAAAAATGTTTATTTTTTTTTTATAATTTTTTTTTAAAATATATTTTTATTTTTAATTTTAATTTTAATTTTTTTAAAAAAACTTTTTTCACTTTCATGTTTGCTATCATTGGAACGGCCATGCTCTGGCCGATCCAACCATACCAAACATTAACCCCTAACTGCCACGGATCTGGAGATAGGGAGTTCATTGGAACTCCCTATCTCCACCGTTGGTGGCAGTTAGGGGTTAACTCTAGGACTGGCGTCATCGTGCTACGCACGATGACGCCAGTCCTCAGGGGGAGTTCCCGGAGGCTTGGCCGACATCCAAGATGTCGGCCAGCTCCGGGAAAGGATCGCGAACCGGTGCTTTTCAGCGCCGATTCGCGATCCAGCTCCCCAGGGGTTAATGCCAGGCACCATTTGGAAGGGCAGGCTGTGCCCTTCCAAATGGTGAATGGGTTAACCCCCGCAACGCCGCCGATCGGGAGGGAGAGAGGTCCGAAGGACCTCCCCTCCTCCCTTTCAGGCGCCTCCTCCGCACATGCGGGGGGGGGCGCCTGAATTAGGTGTCATCGCGCTGCCGCGATGACACCTAATTCCGGCGGCTGCGGTTCCGGATGCCGGGCTGACATCGAGGATGTCAGCCCGCACCGAGGGGGCCAGCGATTGGCCGGAACCCGGCCGAACGCTGACCCCAATGGGAGGACGCGCTCAGCGCGTCCTCCGCACAGCAGCGGTAATGCGGAGGACGCGCTGAGCGCGTCCTCCGCATTGAAGTGGTTAATGATTTTTTTATTGCTTTGAACACCTATTAGAAGAATAGCAGAGTTCCCTTTTATATTTTTGCAGTTCGGCCGCGTTTGGTGGTCAGTTTGGCGGTCTTAGGCTAGAGTCAGACGAGCGTCATTGGAACGCGGAAGGAACGTTCATGAAAGTGGACGTTCCTTCCACTCGACGCCCGTCTGGCCACCTCGCTGAGCGCCCTCAGGTGTGCCGAACCAGAAAGCACAGAAAATCTGTGAAATTTCAGTGTTTTCTGAATAACCCCTTATATGTATCTGTCTATCCCAAGAAACTTTAAAAGACACCCCTGGAATAGGGTTTAGAAAAAATAAATAAATTGTATTTTAATGTGAATTAAATATCAGACTAATACACGTTTCCGACTTTCTCTCATTTGCTGCATGTGTGGGTATAAACTGCTAAGAGAAATATAATTATAGCTTGTCATCTGTTGATTATGGGCAGGATCCCCCACGCCTTATGTTTCTCTTCCACTAAATTTATTTTTACGAATCTCTTATTCAATCTTATTTTGTAGATGACTGAAAAAAATGTGTGTTCTGTATAAATAGTGTTTAAATAGATACAATATTATTTTATATTGTTATATGTTATATTAGTAAATGTTAAATAATTATGTTAAAATATAGATATTATTTAAAATTTTATATATTCATTTAGAACGTATTAAACAATTATTTTAAAATATAGCTACAGTATTATTTTATATTGTTATATGCTATATTAGTAAATGTTAAATAATTATGTTAAAATATAGATATTATTTAAAATTTTATATATTCGTTTAGAACGTATTAAACAATTATTTTAAAATATAGATACATTATTATTTTATATTGTTATATGTTATATTAGCAAATGTTAAATATTTATGTTAAAATATAGATATTGTTTAAAATTTTATATATTCATTTAGAACGTATTAAATAATTATTTTAAAATATAGATACATTATTATTTTACATTTTATACATTATATCAGTACATTACATTTTAAATAATTATGTTAAAATATAAATACATTATTTTATATTTTACATATTACTATTAAATATTTATTTTAAAATATAGATACATTATTATTTTATAATTTTATATTATGGTAGTACGTATCAAATAATTATGTTGAAATATAAATACAGCATTATTTTATGTATTAGTATGTATTAAATAATAATGTTAAGATATAGATACGTTAATATTTTATATATTATAGTAGTATAGTAAATAATTATGTTAAAATATATATACCGTATAAACCTGTAACTGAACACACCATGTCACTAGTACCCACTACCCAGGCGCAAAAAAATCCAAAAACTGTATCCAGAGCAGGTAGTTGAACGATGCACTCAGGGGCTTCAAAAATAGATAAAAAAATTATGCTTTATTAAATCAACATTAAAAGTCCTGTAAATGTTCCCGACGTTTCGGGCCACTTGGAGCTTCGGAACCGTGAGAAAGGCTCCAAGTGGGCCAAAACTTTAGGAACGTTTACAGGACTTTTACAAGGTTTTTCAGAGAGAGTCAATCTGGCCCCGAAATGTCACCGAACTGGGAATTTCCCCATACAGTGACATTTTGGGGCCATTCGGCTATTCAGAGAGCAGACAGTTCACCAAATTTTGGTGAATTGCCAGCAAGCATGGTGCCTGTTCGACGGCAGTGAAATCCCCCATAGAGAAGCAATGGTTAATCTATTCACAGGCACCGAATAGCAGTGAAAAGTTGCCGAAGTGCCCTGCTGTTCGGTGCTTTCATTCGGCACTTTTATTCAGGCGAATCCCATAGGCTTCAATGTTAAAAATATTCCCGTTTTTATACAATGTCTAATAAACCATTTATTATTTTAGTCTGCAGCAAAAAGTCTCTTTATTTGTTGATTTTTGAGGATCTTTTAGGCTAGGGTCAGATGAGAGCATTTTGTACGGACTGTGCGTCCGTGCAGTACGGACGTACTTACTGACTGACAAGGTAGTGGCCACACACAGTCGGTTTTTTTCACTGACGTATTATTTGACTGATGTAGCAGGGAAAATAAATTACAATGAAAAAACATTCTGTCTGTCAAAAATGCTGGACGTATAAATGCAGTCCATCTGACCTTGTTGCATCACTCACACACAAAGCTATGCGGACGTTGTGGACGTGGCGCACTCCGCACGTCCGTTCTAGCAGTATTACGTTCTTGCCTAACCTGCGTCCGTTTGCAGCGTCCGTCAGCCCCCGCACTTCTGTGCGGACGTACTTCGTGTGTGGGGCTCCATTTAACACAATTGTATGCTATCACGGACGTACTTATGTGCGGCAACACGGACGTACTTATGTGCGGCGACACGGACATTAACACTGCGCTCGTCTGACCCCAGCCTTAGGCATTTTTCGGGATTTTTTCATCAAAATATTCTTTCTGTTTTAAAAGCGTTTTTTCTGTAACAGACCTTTTTATTATCAATCATAGGATCTTATATGTTAAACAAACGCAGGTGTAGTGTGTGTTAAATCAGTTCAAATCACAGCACTCCCCCACACAGATAAAGTGCTATAGCATAAGATAAGAAACAACAGACACATAGTGTCACATAGTGAATAACACATAGCAAGAAAATCACTTAAACCTTGGAATAGTCACTGGAACCTCCAGGTATGAGCTACAATGGAATATACAGACGCAACATAGTGTAAAATTGTCACTATTTAATACAATAGGTTAAAAAGATGATGGAACCACTCGCAAAAGACGTGGCACACAATAAAATATCTGTGTGCAAAACAGCATGTATATATATTTCCAATAGTCACCACATTGCGAACTGGTGCAGCAGACGTCAGCCTGAGATGAGTCTCCACAGATGGAAAAGGTAAGTCATCCGGCGGTCTGGTAGAGCAATCCAGCACCTTCAGTGGGATCAGTGGATGGATGGATATAGTAAAGATCAGCCAGTCACGAAGCCAAGCAGCTCGACGCGTTTCGACATGTGACTTCCTCTGGAGCTCCAAACTTTCAAGCATTCTTTTTTTTTCACCTCATTCGTCTGCGTGTCGGCTTTTTCCAGCGGCCGCTCTGCGCTGTGATCGGCGGCTAGGCTTGTGCACCGATTTTTTTTTCGGTTCGATTTTTCGGATTTTTAAACTTTTCGATTCGGCTCGTTTCGACCGATTTCTGTTTCGATTCGGTTTGGCTCGATTCGTTTTTCGTGTACATGTTTTCTGAATTTCGACCGTTTTTCGTATTTTCGTGTCATTTTGCTCGTTTTTTTGTATCGACTTTTCGTAAGTTCGGAAATTTTCATTTTTTCGGAACGTCTGTTCTCCTCGTTTCAAAGCAATAAATTTCGATTTGACACATTTCAAGTCCATTCGAAAATTCCGAAAATATTTCGTGTCGGCTCGGAAAACTTTTCGGATCTGCCATTTTCGGATCTAAAAATTTTCGGAAATTCGACCGCATCCGAAAACACAAATCGGGAAATTTCGTGAAAATTCCGAAATTCCAAAACCCGAAACGCACATCCCTATCGGCGGCTAGTCGAGTGTTCGGCAGGGTTAATCCAACTGTTTCTGCCAGTTTCGGTGAGTGTTCGGTGAGTATTCGGTCTGTTTGCGGCAAGTATTCCCTGCACTACGGATGGCACTGCGTTGCTTGCTAAATACACCGCAGGGTCGGCGAACTAGGACCGCCAATTCGCCCTGAAGTTCGAGGAATGAAAAGTCACTGAACATGCGGTGACTTTTCGAATCTCTCTGAATAACCCTGTATGTGCGCCGGTGCTAGCAGCCCCTGTAGTACGTATCACATTAGTACTTTATGTATTAAATAATTATGTTATGTCAAGTTACAGTTATTTTATATCATATTTTAGTTTATATTAAATAATTCTGTAAAATTTGGTGTTTTATTAGTTGTTACATATTACGCCTTTGCTGCCATAATGAACATTTTTATTTATTTTTAAAGCACTGGTCATGGGACAGGTCGAGCTGCCTGTGTTATCATATACACAGTGCCCTGCGTATATATACAAAACACACAAGGAGTGTCCTAGCGGTATCCAGATCCTGCAGGCCTTACCGGATTTTTTCTGTCTGACGGTTTTATTCAGTGAACAGAGGGCAGAGTCTCTCACTTTAGTGTTTCACCTCCTGCCCGGCATGTACCCTTCATCAGGATCACTGCTCTGCTGGCTCTGCGTCCTCCTCCCGGGGGCCCTCGCCGTGAGCCATGTTCCTGTCCTACTATGGTCAACTCAACGGTAAGGAAAGGAGAAGAATTCTCTTTATCGCTGCTACAAATAAATACAGGTTCCTATTTTTACGAAAGGTTAATGATCAAAACATAAGAAATCCTTCAAAATCTTTAAAAAAATTATATATATATTTCAGATTATTTTCAGGATTTTTATGTATATCTTTACTTTTCTACTTTTTCTTTTATTGTTTACATGCATATATATATATATATGTATGCGCTGCGGAATGTGTCGGCGCTCAATAAATAATAATAATAATACATCTATAATGTATATATCTATTGGCTTTTTTATACCTCCGATCAATGGATTGTGCCTATATATATATATATATATATAGATTAGATAGGCCGTGTTAATCCATACTCGTTATTTTTATATATATATAAATATAATTACCTTGTAATTACATAATTGCAATGACATCTATTTATCAAGCTCCAACATATTCCGCAGCGCTGACATTAAGAAGATATTGACAATGAGAAAGAATAACGTGTTTTCTGTTTCTGAGCCAGCCGTAAAGTTGAGCGTCATGGGAAACATGTTTAAAATTTGGGGTACCAAGGTCAACCCTCATTGATCTAGCAGATCAAGGGTCAGCAACCTTGGCCCTACAGATGTTTTGGAACTACATCTCCCATGAGTCTCTGTCAACCTATTGAGTAGCCGAGCATCATGGGAGATGCAGTTCCATCTGGATGGCAGAGGTTGCTGACCCCTGTAGTCGATGAACATGTGAAGACGCTTAGGTTGATTTTCTTTCCTTTCTTTCGTGCTCATTAGATCTTCGGGTTTACTCCCTTGCGCTTCTTTAGCCGGTGTGATAGTTAACTCCATCATTCTTACAGAGCCCTGACTAGAGTTGTTGTTGTTGTTGCTCTGTCCATTGGTGACTTTAACCCAGTGTTCAGCCACCTTGTCCTCCACATGCTTTGAAACTGTGCTGCCGTCTGGCGTCATTCCTCTGCAGCTCTCTGCCGTGTCCTCTTCTGTGTCACTGTTTTGACACTGGACGCTTGTGGACGCCGGCTATTAGTGACTCTGCTTCGATGTGTCATTATGCCGTGTCCTTTCCTCGTGGTTCTCGTGGCTTGCGTCGTTCACACGTACGGCGCTCAAAAACTACGCCAGCCAATGGGAACGCTTCTGCTCTTTTAGATCCCTGGGTCACTCTGCTCTGAGTAGTGTAGTGAAAAATGATACGGCACACGTATGCAAATCACACAAACTCCCAAGCGTCACGGGGGCACCTGGCGTGAGCCCAAGTGGGGCCCATATTCAGGGCTGATATAGCCCAGAAGGCAGGAGTGCGGCTGGCTGCATAACAGGTAGCCGGGACGTGAAGCAGCACACAGCTGCACAAGGAAAGCATCAGAAAGGACACACCACTGAACAGCAGGAAGGACAAGGGTTAAGTGGAGACCCAGATACACAGGCAGAATACAAGGAAACCCTAATCTGAACACCGGGCTTTAGATGGCCGTCTCTAAACTAAGGGTGGGTACGACTACTGCTGGGTGAATCACATAGAATAAAACAGAACAGGAGAAGCAAATCCAGAGACTTAGCGAAAGAGCAAGAGCCAAAGTTTGAAACCAGATAGGCTAATTACACAAAGCCAGGTGTCAGAACCAGGGCCGACCCAAGCCTCTGTGCTGCCTGGAACCATGGGTGAAATGCTGCCCCCCCCCGAAAAACATGCGGGATGTATGATCGTATCACAGAGCACCACAGAAATAAACTCATAGTAATGTGCGGTGTGTATGATCGTATCACAGAGCTCCACAGCAATAAACTCACAGTAATGTGCGGTGTGTATGATCGTATCACAGAGCTCCACAGCAATAAACTCATAGTAATGTGCAGTGTGTATGATCGTATCACAGAGCTCCACAGCAATAAACTCATAGTAATGTGCGGTGCGTATGATCGTATCACAGAGCACCACAGCAATAAACTCATAGTAATGTGCGGTGTGTATGATCGTATCACAGAGCTCCACAGCAATAAACTCACAGTAATGTGCGGTGTGTATGATCGTATCACAGAGCTCCACAGCAATAAACTCATAGTAATGTGCGGTGTGTATGATCGTATCACAGAGCTCCACAGCAATAAACTCATAGTAATGTGCGGTGTGTATGATCGTATCACAGAGCTCCACAGCAATAAACTCACAGTAATGTGCGGTGTGTATGATCTTATCACAGAGCTCCCCAGCAATAAACTCACAGTAATGTGCGGTGTGTATGATTGTATCACAGAACACCGCAGCAATAAACTCATAGTAATGTGCGGTGTGTATGATCGTATCACAGAGCTCCACAGCAATAAACTCACAGTAATGTGCGGTGTGTATGATCGTATCACAGAGCTCCACAGCAATAAACTCACAGTAATGTGCGGTGTGTATGAGAGTATCACAGAGCTACACAGCAATTAAACTCGCACTCATACTCACTTCATATTACTGTGAGTTTTATTACTGTTGCACTCTATGATACACTCACACACACTGCACATCACTGTACCACAGAGCACAACAACAATAAACGACGTCACCGGAAGTGCGCCAGCCATCTTTTTTGAGCTGTCCCCTCATGTGCCAGAACACTGGCCTGCTGGCGAGTTGTGCCTTGTTGAGGTCCAGGCCGAGAGCTCCATGTCCAAGTCACCCTGTGCCTATGCCGCTACAGGTGTCTCTGTTATGTGTTAATTTGTTATTGTTAATATCATTATTGTCTCTGGTTTATGTTACTGTTATTATTTGTAATATCATTCATTGGTGTGTGTCACTGCAGCCCCTTCCAACCCCCTCCCCTTGTATAGAATAATAGCATATGTTTTACAGCTGAGACAGGTATCAGTGCTCTTTGTTTGCCAAACTTTGCCCCAGTATCAGACTATTGTTGCTGCTGCAATCTGTTATCTACTTTATTTATGTCCACCTTGCGACTGCAATCTATTTTATTGTTTGAAGATTAAAATGGATTAGGGCTGGGGACTGGCTCACTTGAGGAAGAGGAGGCACCAGGTTGTCATCTTCCACTGGTCTCCAGGTCCCTCCTTGCACTGTATATATTTGCTTGTCATGGTACATTTCAGTCTGTCTGTCTGTTTTACCCAGAGACAAGTCCTGCCTCATTTCTGGGGAATGTACCCATCCTTAAGCTTCGACTTAGGCCGGAGTCAGATGAGCATTTTTAAGAGCGGAAGGAACGGCTGTGAGAGTGGACATCCATCCACTCTGACGCCCATCTGGCCACCTCGCCAAGCGCAGTTAGTGCACTCAGCATTGCAAGACTCGATCCTCCTATGGAGGGTCACGCTTTGCAGCCTTGTCGAACGCACATCGTAGCACTTCGACGGAGAGGCTTTCAGCATGGCCAGTGCATGTCTGCTGTAGCTTACGCAGTTCATGTGCGCACTACAATGTGTGGCCGGTCCCGTTGAAGCGTCACAATGGAGCCACATCAGTACGGACGCACATAGCTCGCCTGTCTGACCCTGGCCTGAGGGCTGAAGAAGTCATGAAAGATCACTGGTGGGAGTACGGTTGTCCTACAAGGGAGTGGCATTGGCAGATGTAACCTAGATGGGGCGCGGTGATCTGTTACAAAAGGGTGAGGTCAGCACGCAGCGCACGATGACATCAACGGTCTCCGGGAAAGTGGGATATTCAAATTCTTGTCTGTTGAGTGACAGCTTTGTGGGCGAGGAAACGTCTCCACTTCACAGATTGCTATTGGTCACATGGTGCAGGAGGGGGTTGCACTCCACACAGCCTGATCAATTTAACAAGATGAAGTGGTCAGGGTGCGTAGTGTGTCTCTTTAAGTGAAGTGAAAAAATAGCTCCCCCAAACAAAACACTGTACAGACAGCCTGGGGTCAATATTATACGTAGTTTATCGAGAGCCGGCAAGAGGCAAGTTTCCAAACCGTGGCACTAATGAATGAATAATTACGCCGAGCTATACACTGGGTTTAAATATTAATATTTAATATCTAATTAATGAACTGCTGAATATTATATGGGAGCGGTTTAAAGGCGGCAGTGTAATTAAGTGACTTAACAGTAACAATGTCAGAGAATTGACTGCGAGGAGCAGTTTATAAAGGCTGGTCTGGTTCCGGTATCTCCAGTCATGACCGGTAATGTCTGCTGCAAAGCAAAGACCGGTAATGTTTATATATCAAACCAGGACATCTGAAAAGGAATTCTAGATTTTAGGGAACAGTTTACAAAAACAGAAAGCTATCTTAAAGTCATGCTGTACTTTCTCCTTACATTTTGTCATTATGCTGGCAGTTTCCCACAAATGCTTGTTCTTCGCTGGTAAATCCGGGTGCAGCAGATTGTAAGCTCTTGAGCCTGGTCTTCTCTCCTACTGTTTGGTGTGTGTAATGTGCATGTATATTTGTTATTCTGCCTCTCCCATTTTACAGCGCTATGGAACTTGTTGGCGCTTTATAAATGCCTGTAACTGTAACTATAAAACCCTATGGGCAGGGCCGGATTTATAACTAGGCAGAGTAGGCATGTGCCTACAGGCGCCTGCCACAAGGGAGCGCCTTGCTCTGTAAAAAAAAAATTGTTTTAAAATTTACAATAATTTAGACCACTGTAACTCTGGAGCACAATCTGGCCTTTCCAATGATACCTCATATGTCCCTCTAGTCACTATGTAAACCTCTGTTCTTAATCTTTCAAGATTCTTTTATTTCAGGAATAGTACCAGAGGATTGGAGAAAAACTGACGTGGTCCCTATATTTAAGAAAGGTTTAAAATTTGTGCCTGGGAATTATAGACCTGTGAGCTTAACATCTGTGGCTGGGAAAGTATTTGAGGGGTTACTAAGGGATAATATTCAGGAATTTATTGGGAGGTATAATGTAATTGGCAAAAATCAGCATGGTTTCATGAAACACAGATCATTTCAGACTAACCTAATTACGTTCTATGAGGAAGTAAGTAGAAGTATAGATCAGGGGGTCGCAGTGGATGGGATTTACTTAGATTTTGCCAAAGCTTTCGACACAGTTCCACACAAAAGGTTACTATTTAAATTAAGAAAAAATTTTCTAGATGAAAATACTTGTTCTTGGATAGAAAACTGGCTAAAAGATAGGGTACAGAGAGTGGTCATAAATGGTACATTTTCAAGATGGACACCAGTGGTAAGTGGTGTCCCTCAGGGGTCTGTTATAGGACAAATACTATTCAATTTATTTATAAATGACCTTGAGATAGGCATTGAAAGTCATGTATCAGTGTTTGCAGATGACACAAAACTAGGAAAAGTAATACAATGTGAGCAGGATGTTACTTCGCTGCAGAGAGATTTAGATAGATTGGGGGACTGGGCACTTAAATGGCAGATGAAATTTAATGTAGATAAATGTAAAGTTATGCACTTTGGAGTGAAGAACACGCAAGTAATTTATACCCTAAAGGGTACGGAGTTAGGGAAATCCAAGCAGGAGAAGGATTTGGGAATAATCATAGACTTCAAACTAAGTAACAATGTGCAATGTCAAACAGCAGCCGCCAAGGCCAGCAAAGTATTGGCATGCATTAAAAGGGGAGTTCACTCACGGGATGAAAACATAATTTTGCCTCTGTATAAATCAATGGTCAGGCCGCACCTTGAATATGCCGTGCAATTTTGGGCACCTGTCTTAAAAAAAGATATTATATCGCTAGAAAAAGTGCAGAGACGGGCAACTAAATTAATAAGGGGGATGGAAGGGTTAAGTTATGAGGAAAGACTAACAAGCTTAAACCTGTTTAGTTTAGAGAAACGGCGCCTTAGAGGGGATCTGATAACCTTATATTAATATATACGGGGCCATTATCAACCATTGTCTGATAACCTATTCATTAACAGGACTATACATAGGACAAGGGGTCATCCATTTAGACTGGAAGAAAGAAAATTTAGCTTAAAGCATAGGAAGGGTTATTTTACGGTGAGAACAATAAAGCTGTGGAATTCTCTGCCTGTTGAGGTGGTTGGGTCAGAGTCTGTACAGACTTTTAAAAAGCGACTGGATGACTTCCTGCAGACACAGAATATTAAGGGTTATAATATTTAATATGTGGGTAAAAGCTTCTTGATCCAAGGAGAAATCTGACTGCCATTCTGGGGTCAAGAAGGAATTTTTTCCCAGTATGTTGCATATTGGCAAGAATTACAGACTGGGTTTTTTGCCTTCTTTTGGATCAACAGCAGTAGGTTATGTGGGAGAGGCTGAACCCGATGGACGCATGTCTTTTTTCAGCCTATATAACTATGTAACTATGTAACTATATATATGAGGTATCATTGGAAAGGCCAGATTGTGGCCTTTTTGGGGATACAAAATATAACCAGGTTAGATTTATATAAAACTATAGAAAACAAATAACATATAATTTTTCTCTATTGTTCAGTTTACAATTATAAAGTGATGCTGCGCTAACTCACCTCCTCATTTCTCACACTGCCAGAAAGTGGGAAGCTGATGATGCAATCAATTGTTCCATCGGCAACCTAGACCGTGGCACTGCAGTGAGGAGAGACAGGGGACATTGGAACCTGCATCTCTGAATTGTACACCGCACGAGGTTAAGTGAGGTGTCATTGGAAAGGTCAGAGTCTGGTCTTTACAATGATACCAAACACGACCATGCGATGTGTAAAAATCAAAAAATTTGAAAAAAAAAATGCAAAATTATTTTTTTCTCTGTTCTACACAGCAGAGGCAATATATGTTTTTACATATAAAACAAACATTGACGCTGCAAAAACTAAACTAAGGCAACAGATTCTGCCCTTATTTTTGATTTAAGCGCAGAGAGAAACTGTTTCTTCAGTTTTTTAAAAATGTTTTTTCTCTTTAACTCTTTTAGTTTGCCCCAAAACGAAAAAGTCGTTTTAGCATATTTCTTTTTTTTGGGGGGGGTCCACATTTCTGTGCCTACAGGCTCCTGAGTAACATATCCGGCCCTGCCTATGTGGTTGCCTTGTGTCTCAAAGGCATTTAACCTTCTGCCATGAGTCAATGCCCAGGTACATTCAGCTCTGGTGGTTTTAAAGGATTGCTTATAAAGAAGCTACATGTTACATTAGATCATGATACTGTTTATTGTGAGGGAATTTGATACCTCTCTCTGTACAAACAAGACGTTGTCTGCTACGTTTTTGATCATTTAAGATGAAACACATAACTACCGTAGTAGTAATAGGTAACAGATTATGGAAACCCAGCCACAGGTTTTTATGAATTGTGAGCAGGAGACTTCCGGGTCTGCCCCTTCTATAATGATAGCAATTATCTTCCTGGAGATCCCAGAAAGATACAAAATGTCAACCTTTATTCAAATCACAAAATTAAAAACAACATAAACACATCAAATCTAGCCACAACATTGTGTCTCATACAGATACACATAAACAAATTAAAACAAAAACTCCACCAATGGAGCATCAATATATTTTCTGCCGATAGCTTGAAAAAATTCAACAATATATTAAGGCCTCAAATATTCGTAATTTGCCAATGCACTGGCAGGAAAGTTCATGCAGGCCACGATTCAGAGCCAGTAGAATAATGCTACAGCCAATTATTTTTTTCTTAGCTTACCCACCATTTTGGTATGTTAACTAGAGGAAATAGCTCAATGGAGCACTTCTGACGAGCCGTAAGGCGAAACGCGCGTTGGGTGCATCCTAGATGTTAGGGACCATTATTTAGAAATCTTTATATTATAATATAGCAGCCGTTTCCAGCTACCATTTATTATTGAGCTATTTGACAATTTTCCTCTGGTTAACATACCAATATGGTGTCATGCCCCACCTTTGGAAGACTGCTAATTCCCTGTATTGCACAGCCTGACTCCAACAGCTTTGTCCATGAATGCTTGTAAATTGGGTTCCCATCCAGGTCTTACTTCAGCTCTGTGCCTTGTCCAGGCTCCTGGAGATCCAGCCTGGGTTTTCCTGTTCAGCCTTGGAGTTACAGCTGAAACCCATCTGCTATCAAGCCTCCATAAATAGCAGAGAGACCCAGCAAGGTTGGTTCTGCATTAAGGTTCCTGACTGAAGTCACTTGGCCGTGTGCATACCTGCAAGCTGAACCAGTGTTTCCTGTTGCTGTACAGTGTCTCCAAGTCCAACCAGTGCCTTCCAGTGTTTCAAGTGTCTCCAGTATCCATCATCTCAGTTCCAGTCTTTATCCTGATTCCTGCCATTACTCTGCCCTGCTGTTCCTGGATACATCACCGTACAGCCTCCTTCATTGCCTGGAACTTCCTGCAATCTCCACCTGCTCTGTATCCAAGATCCTTGGTCAAGACCTTCGGTTGCTGCACAAGTGTACCCTGTGCCTACAAGTGTACCCTGTGTCCACAAGTGTATCCTGCTTCTATCTCCGTTCAGACCTTGGCCAAAACTTCCTGGTTGCTGCACAAGTGGGTTCTCTCTACTACGTAGCTCATTATCCTGTGTCTGGATATCTACCGGTGGCTCATACTGCTTTCACCACCTTCCCTGACCTTCAATCAAGGTACCATTGCCAGCCGTCCAGATTCATTCTTTGTGGACCCTGTCTGCAGTCTGGGACTACATTGCTCACCATCCTATGCTATTAGACTTTTACCTGTGCTGTCCAGAAGGGGCATCATCTGTTTATTCCAGTGCCTGCTGCCAAGTTCCATTTGTGTTCATTAAACCTATATTATTTGCTTGCTATCCTGTCTGGCCTCCCCTCTGTGTCGCCGCCTGCTGGGCTCACACCCGAACCGCACACGCCACCTGACATATGGTGGGTAAGCTAAGGAAACATTTTTTTTTGGGTGTAGTATTATTCTAATCAGTAATCTGATCTACTGCCTCTGAATCATGGCCAGTGGTCCAGACGTACAGATAGACAGTTGAAGAAAAAGATAAATAGAGATGGGTGGATGGATAGACAGGTGGAGAATGAGGTAGGGAATCGAGACAGAGATGGATGGACAGATGGAGAAAAAGATAGCAAATAGAGACACAGAGAAAAAGAGAATATACAGACATATGAGAGGAAAAGAGAAATAGAGAAATGGACTGATGCCTGATGGATAGACAGACAGAGAAAAAGATAGAGAATAGACAGAGACAGACAAGAGGAGAAGATAGAGAATAGACACAGAGAGACAATAGGAGAAGATAGAGAATAGACACAAACAGACAGACAAGAGGAGAAGATAGAGAATAGACACAGACAATAGGAGAAGATAGAAAATAGACACAAACAGACAGACAAGAGGAGAAGATAGAGAATAGACACAGACAATAGGAGAAGATAGAAAATAGACACAAACAGACAGACAAGAGGAGAAGATAGAGAATAGACACAGACAATAGGAGAAGATAGAAAATAGACACAAACAGACAGACAAGAGGAGAAGATAGAGAATAGACACAGACAAACAATAGGATAAGATAGAGAATAGACACAGACAGACAAGAGGAGAAGATAGAGAATAGACACAGACAAACAATAGGAGAAGATAGAGAATAGACACAAACAGACAGACAATAGGAGAAGATAGAGAATAGACACAAACAGACAGACAAGAGGAGAAGATAGAGAATAGACACAGACAGACAAGAGGAGAAATAGAGAATAGACTAGAGATGAGCGTTCGGTTCGGATCTGTTCGGAGTTCGAATCGAACATCGGCCGTTCGAAAGTTCGCGAACTTTGAACTTTTTGGGGGCGTTAGCTAAAAGTTCGAAAAAAATGTAAATTTTTTGAAAAAAGTATAAAAAATGCTTAAATACTAAAAAAATCTATAAATAAAGAGACATTTTACTGCAGAATATTATAAGCAATGGTTTATTAGATATTGAATTAAAACGGGAATATTTTTTTTGTAATTCAAATTTTTGTCAAATTGTCAAAAGACAGCAGAATAAAACATCCAGTGTAACAGAAAACAATGGCCTCGCAGGGCCAACAAGCAGAGAAAGCTGGTGTACGCAGTAGTAATGCAAGACACTGAGCTGAGAAGTGGGGACCGGGGGGGAGAGGAAAAAAAAAGGGGGTGGGGAAGATAGGGAGGGGGATATAGCAAAGGCCATCTACGTGACTCTCCTGGCTCACTCCAGAGAGTCCAAGGACAAGGAGGCCATGGAGGGAAAATGTCACACGGCCAAGGGCGTGAGGGCCAATTATGGCAGACCTATCTGGAAAAGTCGCCATAGTGGCTCGCCCCAAGGGAGTCCAAACCGAGAATATTTTTAACATTGAAGCCTATGGGATAAAATATTCTTGTTACTAAAACATCAGGCAGACACGGCCCTCTAATCGGGCAATATAGAGGGCAGCCTGCCGGGGCCTCCCAAGGATCCCCTTGAGGAGCATGTGGCCGCCGGATGACAGAGCTGCGACTGTGCAGGCTTGCCGCCCGGATGCATGTGGCAGAGGCAGGCGGCTCAGGGAGGGAGCCCCTGCACCTGCAGCCACGGCCCCCCCCACAACCAGGATCCAGGGAGCCCCAACTGACCACCAGGCTAAGGTAAGGCGACACATTTCTAAAAAAAATAAAATCCGAGGACATTTTTAAATGTCCCCGGGAACATATAATAAAACTTTTTTTTTTTTCTCTACCTGGCTGAATGTATTTAATTATATATCAGATACATTCAGCCAGGTAGAGGGGGATGGCATGTGGGCTGCGCGGGATCTCAGGCAGTGTTTTTTTTTTTGTGTATATTTTCAGCAAATTTATAGGGGAAGGTAAGGGCAGGTATGATATATATATACATATATATATATATATATAAAAAACCAGAGAGAGAGCACACCAAACATGTTCAAACAGTACAGAAGAAACCACAACAGCAGCTAAGATCATTTAAAAACAAGAGATTTAACCAGGTTTAACCCTTTCAATGCCTACAAACAATTCTTATCCCCTTCAAATGCATTATAGATCTTGACCCTTTAATGTTGAGCTGTGTTGAAAATGGTGGAAGTTTAGTTTGCAATGGATGGCCATGAATTGCGTAAGCCTGCCAACAGCGACAATGTATTCCACCCTTGGCAGGTCCTATCATACTGACCTAATGACTGCTCATATGGGATAAACTCACTTGTTGAGGACCCAGTCCTTTCTGAAGCTCCCTGCAGATCAAGGTTAAATAGAACCTGTGGGTGGAGCACCTGTGACAGGGAGGGGTGCTTGCCCAAGGGATGTCAGCCCTTCACATACAAAATACACAAGAAGGGCAGCACTCAACCTTAACTACGCTTTCAGTGCGGGTGCATCTCAAGACAGCATAATACAAAAAACCAGAGAGAGAGCACACCAAACATGTTCAAACAGTACAGAAGAAACCACAACAGCAGCTAAAATCATTTAAAAACAAGAGATTTAACCAGGTTTAACCCTTTCAATGCCTACAAACAATTCTTATCCCCTTCAAATGCACTATAGATCTTGACCCTTTAATGTTGAGCTGTGTTGAAAATGGTGGAAGTATGTGAAGGGCTGACATCCCTTGGGCAAGCACCCCTCCCTGTCACAGGTGCTCCACCCACAGGTTCTATTTAACCTTGATCTGCAGGGAGCTTCAGAAAGGACTGGGTCCTCAACAAGTGAGTTTATCCCATATGAGCAGTCATTAGGTTAGTATGATAGGACCTGCCAAGGGTGGAATACATTGTCGCTGTTGGCAGGCTTACACAATTCATGGCCATCCATTGCAAACTAAACTTCCACCATTTTCAACACAGCTCAACATTAAAGGGTCAAGATCTATAGTGCATTTGAAGGGGATAAGAATTGTTTGTAGGCATTGAAAGGGTTAAACCTGGTTAAATCTCTTGTTTTTAAATGATTTTAGCTGCTGTTGTGGTTTCTTCTGTACTGTTTGAACATGTTTGGTGTGCTCTCTCTCTGGTTTTTTGTATTATGCTGTCTTGAGATGCACCCGCACTGAAAGCGTAGTTAAGGTTGAGTGCTGCCCTTCTTGTATATATATATATAGATAGATAAGATATATATCTATATTCTTATAAATATATATATCCAGACTTGTATTCCACACACATTTTGGCAACTAATTGACCCCCCCCCCCATTTGGCTGATCCCTCCAGAAGAAATGTTGAACCCGATAGAGCAGAGAATAATATATATATTCTCTGCTCTGTCGGGTTCAACATTTTTTCTGGAGGGATCAGCCAAATGGGGGGGGGGGGCGCATTTAGTTGAGATTGTCCTCATGCCACCCCCCACTGTGCGCATGCGTATATATGGTCCGAGGTCTGTGGGTGGGTGTATATATATATCTGCGTGTTGATATATACGTATATATAGGTCTGCGTGTTGAAATATACGTATATGTCTGTGTGTGGTATCAATGCATCCCTACTCAATACACAGCGCTCCGTGTCCCTATAATATATATGATCAGGGTTTACCTTTTTTTAATATTTTTATTCTATTCCTATTAAATTAACAGTAATTTTTGATGTATTTTATTCAGTAGAAACTTTTTTTGCCTATATAACATGTGCTTTGTGAAAATTAAAAAGGTTTTGTGTGTACATTTTAATTTAGTTAGTGGATTCCTGTCCAGTGCGGTGAGAAGCAAACGTAATGCAGTGTAGACACGCTGCGAGACGGAGCGGAGTGAAGTCAAGCCTGCAAATGTTTGCTTCTCTTCGCTTCGCTACGCTGTGCGTCGCTACACGCTCAGTGTGTCTCCGCCTTTATTCTTGCATCGCTAGCTCACCGAATCAGTTTGTATACTTGTTACTGACCCTGCTTGTTCTGAGGACCCGATCTGTTGCCGACTTTGCCTGCCATTTGACTATTCTCTCTGTGTATTCCCTGCCTGTTCTGTTGCCGATTCTCACCATATACAGTAGCGCAGTACAAGTCCCTAAACATTGCTGACCCGGTTTTGTTATAGCTGCTGATGTAACTGAATAGATCGGGGATCTCTTCTGCATTACCAAAACCTCCACCACTGCACTCTTCCACAATACCACAGAGGGGTTACGGTGTGAAAGCACTTGCTGCCACCGAAGGCAAAATATTTGGGTGCACTGACGCCTGTACCAGATTCATATAATTTTAATATTTGACCGCAGGGTCCAACCCTGCACTCTTCCACAATACCACAGAGGGGTTACGGTGTGACGGCACTGTTGCCGACACTAAAGGCCCAATTTTAAAGTACCTATTGTTACTTTCATCCAAAGCCTGCATAGGTTTCACCATAATTTAGCCAAAAAAATCACTAAACTTGTTCTGCGTGTACTAAAATGTCTCCTCTTTTCATACAGGCTGCCGCCCCAAGCAGTTATTTATGAATAGATTAAAGGAAAACCATTTACCGTCATTTGAAATGTCATTTTTTTTGTTTTTAAATGCTTCTATACATCCTACAAATCCGCCACTTCATGGGCAGGTTATGGGGACCTCCTAGGCACGATATTTGAAGGAATTTTTTGTTTTAATTCCTAACCTTTATTTCATGGAAAACTCACTGTTCCTTTAAAAATGTTTTTTTTTAAAACTTTTTGTCCTTGTTTCTTTTCCCCAGGTCACTACCCGGTCCCCCATACACCTTTTATGGCAAATACCTTGCATATATGCCCTCTTGGAGGGCACTCTAAAAATTGAAAGTTCGAGTCCCATGGACTTGCATTGAGTTCGAATCGTGTTCGCGTTCGAAACCGAACTTTTGAAATTGTTCGAGTTCGATTGCGAACCGAACACGGGGGTGTTCGGCTCATCCCTAGAATAGACACATACAGACAGACAAGAGGAGAAGATAGAGAATAGACACAAACAGACAAACAAGAGGAGAAGATAGAGAATAGACACAAACAGACAGACCAGAGGAGAAGATTAGGATGAGCCGAACACCCCCGTGTTCGGTTCGCATTCGAACTCGAACAATTGTAAGATAGATAATCCACATCACCCATTGCAGCATTTTAAAGATGAAACACACAGGCGATGCAAAAAATTGTTATGTATATGTAACATGTTTATGCTATTATACATACCGCTTCTTGACGACGTACACAGTCCGTCCATTGCTAATCATCGCCCACATGCATGCCTTCTTGCCCTGGGTAATTTTTAATTCAATATCTAATAAACTGTTGCTTATAAGATTCTGCAGGTTTTTTTAAAGCATTTTTTATACTTTTTTCAAAAAAAAATTTTAGAACTCGAACCGAACATGCCAAAAAGTTCGAAGTTCGCGAACTTTCGAACTGCCAATGTTCGAGTCGAACTCTGAACTGATCGAACTGAACAGCTCAACCCTAGAGAAGATAGAGAATATAGACAAACAGACAGAGAAAAGTATTGAATAGACACAGACAAGAGAAGAAGATAGAGAATAGACACAAACAGACAGACAATAGGAGAAGATAGAGAATAGACACAAACAGACAGACAAGAGGAGAAGATAGAGAATAGATACAGACAGACAAGAGGAGGAGATAGAGAATAGACACAGACAGAGAGAGAAATTGAATAGACACAGACAGACAAGAGAAGATCGCGAATAGACAGACAGACAAGAGAAGATAGAGAATAGAAACAAACAGACAATAGGAGAAGATAGAGAATAGAAACAAACAGACAATAGGAGAAGATAGAGAATAGAAACAAACAGACAATAGGAGAAGATAGAGAATAGAAACAAACAGACAGACAAGAGAAAATCGAGAATAGACACAGACAGACAAGAATAGACACAGACAGACAAGAGAAGATAGAGAATAGAAACAAACAGACAGACAAGAGAAAATCGAGAATAGACACAGACAGACAAGAATAGACACAGACAGACAAGAGAAGATAGAGAATAGAAACAAACAGACAGACAAGAGGAGAAGATAGAGAATAGAAACAGACAGACAATAGGAGAAGATAGAGAATAGAAACAAACAGACAATAGGAGAAGATAGAGAATAGAAACAAACAGACAATAGGAGAAGATAGAGAATAGAAACAAACAGACAATAGGAGAAGATAGAGAATAGAAACAAACAGACAATAGGAGAAGATAGAGAATAGAAACAAACAGACAGACAAGAGAAGATCGAGAATAGACACAGACAGACAAGAGAAGATAGAGAATAGAAACAAACAGACAGACAAGAGGAGAAGATAGAGAATAGAAACAGACAGACAAGAGGAGAAGATAAAGGAGAAGATAGAGAATAGAAACAGACAGACAATAGGAGAAGATAGAGAATAGAAACAAACAGACAATAGGAGAAGATAGAGAATAGAAACAAACAGACAATAGGAGAAGATAGAGAATAGAAACAAACAGACAGACAAGAGAAGATCGAGAATAGACACAGACAGACAAGAGAAGATCGAGAATAGACACAGACAGACAAGAGAAGATAGAGAATAGAAACAAACAGACAGACAATAGGAGAAGATAGAGAATAGAAACAAACAGACAATAGGAGAAGATAGAGAATAGAAACAGACAGACAAGAGAAGATAGAGAATAGAAACAAACAGACAATAGGAGAAGATAGAGAATAGAAACAAACAGACAATAGGAGAAGATAGAGAATAGAAACAAACAGACAGACAAGAGAAGATCGAGAATAGACACAGACAGACAAGAGAAGATAGAGAATAGAAACAAACAGACAGACAAGAGGAGAAGATAGAGAATAGAAACAGACAGACAAGAGGAGAAGATAAAGGAGAAGATAGAGAATAGAAACAAACAGACAATAGGAGAAGATAGAGAATAGAAACAGACAGACAGACAAGAGGAGAAGATAGAGAATAGAAACAGACAGACAATAGGAGAAGATAGAGAATAGAAACAGACAGACAATAGGAGAAGATAGAGAATAGAAACAAACAGACAATAGGAGAAGATAGAGAATAGAAACAAACAGACAATAGGAGTAGATAGAGAATAGAAACAAACAGACAATAGGAGAAGATAGAGAATAGAAACAAACAGACAATAGGAGAAGATAGAGAATAGAAACAAACAGACAATAGGAGAAGATCGAGAATAGACACAGACAGACAAGAGAAGATAGAGAATAGAAACAAACAGACAGACAAGAGGAGAAGATAGAGAATAGAAACAGACAGACAATAGGAGAAGATAGAGAATAGAAACAGACAGACAGACAAGAGGAGAAGATAGAGAATAGACACAGACAGACAATAGGAGAAGATAGAGAATAGAAACAAACAGACAATAGGAGAAGATAGAGAATAGAAATAAACAGACAGACAAGAGGAGAAGATAGAGAATAGAAACAGACAGACAAGAGGAGAAGATAAAGGAGAAGATAGAGAATAGAAACAAACAGACAATAGGAGAAGATAGAGAATAGAAACAGACAGACAGACAAGAGGAGAAGATAGAGAATAGATACAAACAGACAGACAAGAGGAGAAGATAAAGAATAGACACAAACAGACAATAGGAGAAGATAGAGAATAGATACAAACAGACAGACAAGAGAAGATCGAGAATAGACACAGACAGACAAGAGAAGATAGAGAATAGACACAGACAGGGAAAAATAAAGAATAGAGACAGGAATATAGCCAGAGAAAATAATAGAGACCGATAGAGACAGATGAAGATAAAGTTAGAGACAGCAGCACATGCTGCTTTGAAAAGAGATGAAACCCAGAAATACAGAGACTAGGCCAGGCATGTACTGGCCATCCGGACTACTGGGAGGTTACACCCCTTCACTGTCTCCCAGTAACCCCTAACCCATTCTGAGGGACTCCTTAACTTCCCCACCCTGAGTGAACCTTTTAACCCTCACAATCCTTATGAGGGACCCTTTAACCCCTTGCTTTGCCCTCAGAGTAACCCATTTAACCCTTTCAGCCCTTCTGATGGACCCGTTAACCTCTTCAGTGCACCGAGTGACACATTATCCACTCAGTGACTTCTTTTTTTAATCCTGAAAAATTTGCCAATGCCAATTATGCGCAATTCAGCGGTTATTGGTGTCATTTGGTAGTTTTTGCCTATAGGCGATTCCTGCTTCAGTGGCTCCATTTTCGGTAAAACACAGTGAATATTCACAAAATATTGAATTCACTGTAATTCTGGCGAAATGGAAACACAGTAGAGCGCCGAAATGCGGCTCCAGCCCATAGAGATCCTTTTTTTTTGTATAATATAGTTTTTATTGGTATAAAATAAGGCTTATTCAGTTCAGTAACAGAATAAGAAGTAACAAACATAACCGTTAATGTTCAGTAATGGCGTGGGAGATACAATCTCTACAACGTTCTAGGCGGAGTACATAAGGGTCGTGTATTATTCATGTATCTCAGTAAATGTTAAAGAAATTAAAAGAAAACAAAAATGTTTATACAAACAATTATAAGGTGTTTAAAAAGGAAAAGGAAACATAAAAACGAAAGTTGGGTCTTGAGTTCTGCAAGTTCACACTAGTGATCTCGCTCATCTGTGTGTCTGTAATCACAATAACAATCAGAAGGGTCAATCCATCAATGGGAATAGGGGGGATACGGGTCGTCGTTCAAGGGACCTGGCCAGGGCCTCCGGGTTACCTTTACGGTGTTTCATGACAAAGTCAGACCACCAATACAATGTTTTAAAGTAATTATCGTATTTATTATCTAGTGAGAGATGAAGTTCTTCCATTTCCCTAACGCTGTTGACCTGATCTATCCATTCAAAAATCGTCGGTGGTGATTGTGACCTCCAGTGTCGAGGTATCAAGGATTTTTCTGAATTAAACAGGTGTATCGCTAGTGACTTAACCCTTTCGCTGCTGAGGCTTTTCCCGCCCCTGTGCTGAGGTCATTTTTTACCTGTTTTGCGCATCATGTTTAAACCTGTTTTGAAGGCTTATTTTAGTATATGACATCGACATATTATATATCGTTCTTTCCGTCAGACTCGGTAGATTCATAATATGTCATTATTATATGTATACGTTATGTCATGTTTGTATATTATAACAAAAAATGCAATAAAATATGTATTTTCAATAATTTACAGCGTGTAAAGTGTTTTTTTCCACATTTTAACATGCGAGCAATTGCGGTTATATTTTGTATGGGGTGCGCTTGTTAAAAAAATTAGAGATGGGGTCTCGTTACATTTTTTTTTGGGGAAAATGACACCATTTTTAACAAACGCACCGCATACAAAAATCGTTAATGCAGCATTATTGTTCACATTATAATTGAAATGGGAACAATATTGCTGCATTAACAAAACAAAAAACAAAAAAAAAAAGTGTTTATTTTTTTTTTTTAATTTTTTTTTTTTTAATTTTTTTTTATTTTTTATTTTTATTTTTTATTTTTTTTTACATTTTTTTTTACTTTCATGTTTGGTATCGTTGGAACGGCCATGCTCTGGCCGATCCAACGATATCAAAATTTAACCCCTAACTGCCACGGATCGGGAGATAGGGAGTTCATTGGAACTCCCTATCTCCACACTTCGTGGCAGTTAGGGGTTAATGCTAGGACTGGCGTCATCGTGCTGCGCACGATGACGCCAGTCCTCTGGGGGAGTTCCCGGAAGCTTGGCCGACATCCAAGATGTCGGCCAGCTCCCGGGAAGGATCGCAAATCGGCGCTTTTCAGCGCCGATTTGCGATCCAGCTCCCCAGGGGTTAATGCCAGGCATCATTTGGAAGGGCAGGCTGTGCCCTTCCAAATGATGCCTGGGTTAAGCCCCTGTGAGCCGCCGATCGGGAGGGAGAGAGGTCCGAAGGACCTCCCCCCCCTCCCTTTCAGGCGCCTCCTCCGCACATGCGGGGGGGGCGCCTGAATTATGTGTCATCGCGGGGGCGCGATGACACATAACAATGGCGGCCACTGCTCCGGATGCCGGGCTGACATCCAGGATGTCAGCCCGCACCGGAGGGGCCAGCGATCGGCCGGTACCCGGCCGAACGCTGACCCCAATGCGAGGACGCGCTCAGCGCGTCCTCCGCATACCAGGGGCAATGCTGAGGACGCGCTGAGCGCGTCCTTAGCATTGAAGTGGTTAATATATCTATTCGGGGACAGAGGGACCATATGGAGGAGAGCTGCTTGTGGCGTAAATGGGACATTCAGAGAGGTGCTTTCTTTAACGTAGGTGAACACTACCTCCCAATAGGGTACTATGACCGGGCAGGCCCACCAAATATGGATGTATGTACCCCTTTATAGCCCGCACCTCCAACAATCCGGGGACACCCCTGGGTGCATCAATGCCAATCTATTAGGGATTAGGGATGAGGTACCATCGTGAGAGCAGTTTATAATTCATCTCTTGTACTTTCAGGTCTCTAGAGGAATGGAAAGTGATATGGAATACATCTAACCATGTGCGCTCGGAGGGGGTGTTTCGGTATCCCATTTAGCAGTGTAAGAGGGTAGGTCCGGGTATTCCACGGCCATCAAGAGGGCATATATTAGGAAGAGGAGATGTGGGGGAGGGGGGTCTGTAGTACAAAGGCATTCAAAGGAGGATAGGGTAGATCTGTATGGTTGGTGTGCTGTCAAGCTGGACCAGAAGTGTTTGAGCTGAAGGTAACGATATGTAGCCAAGGGGGACGACTCCTGTTGTGGCACCAGTTTCTCAAAAGGCAAAAGTGATCCCTCTGCAGTACACGTCTGGATCGGTAAGTATGGGCCGTCATAGGTGATTCCCAGGAAAGAGGATTGGCGGCCAGGTGGAAAGTCAGGGTTGCTGGTCACGGGAGTAAGGGGAGAGGGGAGCGGAGATAGACCCAGTCTATGGCGATAGCGACGCCATAACCTTAAGGTCAAAGATATTGTCGGGTGGGACATTGGACATATAGTGGTGTGAGAGGCCGTTTGCCAGGGTATTGAAACAATAGGGACTCAAAGGGATTTTTGCTCGAGCGGAACCCACAGTTTATGCGGGGAGGTGAGATAGACCAGTCTGACAGGCGGAGGAGCAGTGCCGCCACATAGTAGTATTCCATGTGAGGTGCACTTAATCCTCCCCGGTGTTTAGGGCGAGTCAGCAAGTGAAAGGCCAACCTGGGACGTTTGCCAGCCCAAATAAACTTTCCAAATAGACTTCTCAGTAGGCTTGTGCACCGATTTTTTTTTTCGGTTCGATTCGATTTTTCGGATTTTTAAACTTTTCGATTCGGCTCGTTTCGACCGATTTCTGTTTCGATTCGGTTCGGCTCGACTCCTTTTTCGTGTACATTTTGTTTTCGAAATTTCGACCATTTTTTGTATTTTCGTGTCACTTAGCTCGTTTTTTGTATCGACTTTTCGGAAATTTTCGTTTTTCGGAATTGTAAATGGTTTCGGAATATCGACCATTTTTCGTATTTTCGTGTCACTTAGCTCGTTTTTTGTATCGACTTTTCGTATTTTTGGAAATTTTCTTTTTTTCGGAATGAACTGTTCTCCTCGTTTCAAAGCAATAAATTTCGATTTGACACATTTCAAGTACATTCGAAAATTCCGAAAATATTTAGTTTCGGCTCGGGAAAACTTTTCGGATCTGCCATTTTCGGATCTAAAAATGTTCGGAAAATCGGCCGCATCCGAAAACACGAATTGGGAAATTTCGTGAAAAATCTGAAATTCCGAAACCCGAAACGCACATCCCTACTTCTCAGCGTGCTGAAGAAAGAAGGGGCAATGTGAATAGGGAGAGTTTGGAATAGGTAGAGGAATTTAGGCAAAATGGACATCTTTATTATATTAATCCTTCCAAACCAAGAGAAGTGGGGCTTGTCCCATGCCTGCAAGTCACTCTGTACCTTGTGTAGAAGAGGATCATAGTTAAGAGTGTATAGTAGAGTAAGATCAGAAGGGAGTCGAAGGCCTAGATATGTAATAGCTTCTGTTTACCACGAAAAGGAGAAGAGGGATTGGATCTGAATGCGAATGGCGTCAGGGATGCCCACTCCAAGTGCCTCACACTTAGTAGCGTTAATTTTAAAGTTGGAGACTGCGTCATATAAATGGACTTCCTGCAGGAATGCATGGAGGGAGTGTAGGGGATCCGTGATCGTTAATAATATGTCGTCCGCAAAAGCAGACACTTTATATTCATGTAGGGGAGTATTGTATCCTTTAATGCGGTCATCGTCCCGCAGTCTCTGAAGAAAGGGTTCTAGCGTAAGAATAAAAAGTAGCGGGGAGAGTGGTCATCCCTGGCACGTTCCATTATGGGGCCAGAGAGAGTGCCATTTACGCGAAAGAGGGCAGTCGGATTACTATAAAGGGCAGAAATCCAGGCTAGCCAGGGGGGGCCTAGACCCAGTTTTGCTAATACCGTTATTAAAAACGACCAATCTACTCAGTCAAACGCCTTTTCGGCGTCCACCGAAAGAAGTAGCATAGAGGTAGAGTTGACCCGGGCTATGTGGAGTAGATTTATGACTCTCAGAGTGTTATCCCAGGCACCTCTAAGTGTGACAAATCCCACTTGGTCGGGGTGGATCATAGAGGGAAGTAGGGGGTTAAGTCTCTGAGCTAACATCTTTGCTTGCCATAAGCTTTATGTTATTATTTATTAGAGAGATGGGACGATAGTTAGAACATAATAAAGGGTCTTTACCTGGTTTTGGTATAAGCGAAATTGTTGCTTGGAGAGCTTCTGTGGGGAAACTAGTCTCTGTTCCAATCGCATTGAAGGAGCAGAGAAGGTAAGGGCCCAATAGTTTCAGAAAGGTCCGATAGTACCCGATAGAGAAGCCATCCGGGCCTGGGCTCTTCCCTGCCGGGGTAGCCTTAAGTGCCTCCTCCAGCTCCTTAGAGGGGAAGGGGACGTCTAGCGCCTGAGCCTGTTCTGGGGAAATAGAGACATTCAGGGATTTAGCCAAATAATCAGCCACGAGCTTAGGTGAGGGGGTGAGTCCCTAATATTATAAAGAGAATGGTAGTAGGTATGGAACTCAGCTAAAATTTCATCGTTAAGATGTGTGATTGAGCCATCAGGGCATCTAAGCTTAGGGATGTAGGTAGACTGATGTTTCTGGCGTAGGGCTCTCGCTAGGAGTTTGCCACATCTGTTACCGTGAAGGTAATAAGATCGTTTAGTAAGGAGGAGCGACCTGCAGGCATGGTGTTGCAGCAATTGCCGCAGTTCTGATCGAAGGGAGGATAAGGAGGAATAGTGTTCAGCGGACGGTGTGGCCTTATGAAGAGTCTCAAAGGTCTGTATATCCGTGAGAAAGGATTGAATCTTGTCGCTCAGAGAGGAAGCCCGGCTATCTTGCAGATCGTCCTCCGATTCAGCCATGCGGTCTCCGGCCGCCGCCATCTTGGATTTGCGGCCTTGTGAGGGAGTAGCCTGTGACCTGCGGAGATAATGCCGCATCAGGGAGCTCCCGGTTAGCGCCGGGGTATGGGGGTGACTCAGGGAGGTAGCGGCTCGCTTTTTTTGTCCCGTGGGACGCCGTGCGGACATTCGAAAAAGCTTGTTTGGTGCGCCCGGGTGCAGAGCTGCATAATCAAGCGGCCACCTTGCCTCGCGTCCAAACCACGCCCCCCATAGAGATCTTAATCCGACCCTGCATGTTTACATATCGGAGTGGGCCGGTCTGGATGAAGTCCAGGGCTGCTTTTTTGTCCCAGTCCAACCCTGGACTAAGTCCACACCTCATGCCTGTCCTGCTGATTTTGAGAGAACCGGCGTGTAAGATATGGAAAGCGCCAAACAAAATAGCTATACTACAGTACAACAAACCACGAACCAAATACAAACCTCTGAGGCTGCGACTGCAATACGGTGCTTAGTGAATACACCCCAACCTGCGCACTACATGTAGAGATTTAAAAAAAAATCTGTTCATTTAAAGAAAAGAAAATGTATATTACAGAAAACATACTAAATATTTAATAGATCAGTAGGAGCCCCCCCCCCACGCCTTCGCTGTGTTCCAGAGATTTTTTTGTAAAGGTCAGGCCTGCGAATTGAAGTCCGGCCATAGAAAGTGCTTGTTAATGCGCCAGAAGGCTGAACAAGCGCTGCTTTCTGTTCTTTTTATCTCCTGCGCCCTGTCCTGCCCTTGTAGGACCTCCCGCAGTCTGTGTCAACGTGCGGCGCGGCTGAGGACCTTTGTTTTTAAAGGGGGAGCAGTGGTGGCTTCCATCTTGGCAGCGCCGGGCATGCTGTGCTCGGTGACATTTACGCAGCATTATAAGGACAATACTCATACAAACATAAAAGAAATATTAGAAATAAACACAATTACCCATCATTATAAATTACAGGACGTGGTGGGTATGTGAGCAGCAGCGTCCAGCCAGGCTGAGGGGCGCAGCCAAAAGAGAGGTGCATGTTAATATAAAATATATATATATAATAACAAACAGGGTTATTCAGAGAGAGCCGAACTGGCACAGAACAGTGAATTTCCCTGTATGGTGCGATTTCGTGGACATTCAGCTATGCAGAGAGCAGGTAATTCTCCAAATTTTGGCGAATTGCCAGCAAATACGGTGCCTGTTCGGTGTCAGTGAAATCCCACATAGAGAAGCAATGGTTAATCTATTCACAGACACCGAACAGCAGAGAAATGTCAGAGAAATGCCCTGATGTTCGGTGTTTTCAATCGGCAGGTTTAATCAGGCGAACCCCATAGGTTTCAATGTTATGAATATTCCCGTTTTTACTCAATATCTATTAAACCGTTTATTATTTTAATTTGCAGCAAAAATTCTATTAATTTACTTTTTTAGGTGTTTTTTGGGCAATTTTCTTAAAGGGTGTTTTTTTTTTTTTCTGCGACAGACATTATTATTCTTAGGACCTTCTATGTATTTTTGCAGACATTTCTTTCTTCTGTGTTTTTCTTTTTTATATATCGTTAGTCGGCTGGTTGGCGCTGTGTTCAGCGGATCGTCTGCTTTTTTCAGACGTGTTCGGCGGGTTTGCGACGGATTGTCGGGTACGTTTGGTGGGTTTTCTGCAGTGGTTCAAAGTGAGGGGTGTGGGAATCCTATCGCCAGACAAGTAGTTTTTTTTTAGATGCAGTCCGTCGGGCAAGAAGCCCGACGGACTGTGGGTGTGTGTCCGACCGCGAGGGCGTGGCGTCAGGGCTCGAGTCGAGCGGGAACGCGCAGGAACGGCGTTCCCGCACTTCTCCCACAGCGGGAACGCTGCGGGAACGCAGCGTTCCCGCTGTGGCCCGAGCCCGAACGCCGCTGCCGCACATTGCCGGCGGCCGCGTGCTTCCTGTTACAACGGCTGGTGACAGGAGGTGGAGCCGCTCGCCTGGCTGTATCATAGATCCCAGGCGAGCGGCTGCACTTCCTGTCAGCGGCCGCTGAAGCAGGAAGCACGCGGACGCCGGCAATGTGCGGCAGGAGCAGGAGGAGCAGCAAAGGTGAGCTGGGCTGGGGGCAGTATCCATGAGACCTGGGGGGGGCATATCCATGAGACCTGGGGCATATCCATGAGACCTGGGGGGGCATATCCATGAGACCTGGGGCATATCCATGAGACCTGGGGGGGCATATCCATGAGACCTGGGGGGGGCATATCCATGAGACCTGGGGCATATCCATGAGACCTGGGGGGGCATATCCATGAGACCTGGGGCATATCCATGAGACCTGGGGGGGCATATCCATGAGACCTGGGGCATATCCATGAGACCTGGGGGGGCATATCCATGAGACCTGGGGCATATCCATGAGACCTGGGGGGGCATATCCATGAGACCTGGGGGGGGGCATATCCATAAGACCTGGGGCATATCCATGAGACCTGGGGGCAGTATCCATGAGACCTGGGGGGGGCATATCCATGAGACCTAGGGGGGGCATATCCATGAGACCTGGGGGGGGCATATCCATGAGACCTGGGGCATATCCATGAGACCTGGGGGGGCATATCCATGAGACCTGGGGGGCATATCCATGAGACCTGGGGGGGCATATCCATGAGACCTGGGGCATATCCATGAGACCTGGGGGGGCATATCCATGAGACCTGGGGGGGGGCAATATCCATGAGACCTGGGGGGGCATATCCATGAGACCTGGGGCATATCCATGAGACCTGGGGGGGCAATATCCATGAGACCTGGGGCATATCCATGAGACCTGGGGGGGCATATCCATGAGACCTGGGGCATATCCATGAGACCTGGGGGGCAATATCCATGAGACCTGGGGGCATTATCCATGAGAGCTGGGGCATATCCATGAGAGCTGGGGGGCAGTATCCATGAGACCTGGGGGCAGTATCCATGAGACCTGGGGGGGCAATATCCATGAGACCTGGGGGGCATATCCATGAGACCTGGGGGGGCATATCCATGAGACCTGGGGCATATCCATGAGACCTGGGGGCATATCCATGAGACCTGGGGGGGCATATCCATGAGACCTGGGGGGGCAATATCCATGAGATCTGGGGCATATCCATGAGACCTGGGGGCAATATCCATGAGAGCTGGGGCATATCCATGAGAGCTGGGGGGGCAGTATCCATGAGAGCTGGGGGGGCAGTATCCATGAGACCTGGGGGGGCAATATCCATGAGACCTGGGGGGCATATCCATGAGACCTGGGGGGGCATATCCATGAGACCTGGGGCATATCCATGAGACCTGGGGGGCATATCCATGAGACCTGGGGGGCATATCCATGAGACCTGGGGGGGCAATATCCATGAGAGCTGGGGCATATCATGAGAGCTGGGGGGGCAGTATCCATGAGACCTGGGGGGCAATATCCATGAGACCTGGGGGGCAATATTCATGAGACCTGGGGCATATATCCATGAGACCTGGGGGCATTATCCATGAGACCTGGGGCAGTATCCATGAGACCTGGGGCAGTATCCATGAGACCTGGGGCAGTATCCATGAGACCTGGGGGCAGTATCCATGAGACCTGGGGGCATATCCATGAGACCTGGGGGCAATATCCATGAGACCCTGGGGCATATCCATGAGACCTGGGGCATATCCATGAGACCTGGGGGCATTATCCATGAGACCTGGGGCATATCCATGAGAGCTGGGGCATATCCATGAGACCTGGGGCAGTATCCATGAGACCTGGGGGCAGTATCCATGAGACCTGGGGGCATTATCCATGAGACCTGGGGCAGTATCCATGAGACCTGGGGGCATATCCATGAGACCTGGGGGCAATATCCATGAGACCCTGGGGCATATCCATGAGACCTGGGGCATATCCAAGAGACCTGGGGCATATATCCAAGAGACCTGGGGCAGTATCCATGAGACCTGGGGCATATCCATGAGACCTGGGGGCATTATCCATGAGACCTGGGGCATATCCATGAGAGCTGGGGCATATCCATGAGAGCTGGGGCATATCCATGAGACCTGGGGGCAATATCCATGAGACCTGGGGCATATCCATGAGACCTGGTGGCAATATCCATGAGACCTGGAGCATATCCATGAGACCTGGGGGGCAGTATCCATGAGACCTGGGGCATATCCATGAGACCTGGGTGCATTATCCATGAGACCTGGGGGCATTATCCATGAGAGCTGGGGCATATCCATGAGAGCTGGGGCATATCCATGAGACCAGGGGGGGGGCATATCCATGAGACCTGGGGGCATATCCATGAGACCTGGGGGCAGTATCCATGAGAGCTGGGGGGCATTATCCATGAGTGCTGGGGCATTATCCATGAGACCTGGGGGCATTATCCATGAGACCTGGGGGCATATCCATGAGACCTGGAGGCATTATCCATGAGAGCTGGGGGGCATTATCCATGAGAGCTGGGGCAATATATACCCATATGAGCTGGGGCAATTATATCCATGTGAACTGGGGAAAATATATCCATATAACCAGTGCTGTGTATATTATTCTGGGGGCTCAGTGTTGTGTATGTTATTCTGGGGGCTCAGTGCTGGGTATATTATTCTGGGGGTTCAGTGTTGTGTATATATTATTCTGGGGGCTCAGTGCTGGGTATGTTATTCTGGGGGTTCAGTGTTGTGTATATTATTCTGGGGGTTCAGCGCTGTGTATATTATTCTTGGGGCTCAGCGCTGTGTATATTATTCTTGGGGCTCAGCGCTGTGTATATTATTCTGGGGGCTCAGTGCTGTGTATATTATTCTGGGGGCTCAGTGCTGTGTATATTATTCTGGGGGCACAGTGTTGTGTATATTATTCTGGGGGTCTGTGCCTGGATATATATACTGTATATATATATATATATATATATATATTATATATAAAATGCGTTAGTCCAGTTGCCACAATCACGAGTATACCTGTACGTAGTGATACCTTTCACTGATCAGTATAGTTTCCAGTTTACACTCTTGAAAGCTTGTCTTTTAAATGTAAAGTTAACCCAATAAAAATGGTATCACTGGCACGCACTGCTATACTCGTGATATATATATATATTTTCTTCAGGTAATGGGGGTTGTGGAATTCGTGGGTGAGTTCCCTCACTTTTTTTCCCAGGACTTGACCCCTGCGTGGCGTCCTTCGCACCCGGCCGCTGTACTTAGTTCATGCGGTGCTTAGTTTCGGATCGGCGGCTGCATGTTGGTGCATTGCTCATGGCGCTGTAGCTGATCCCTGCCCGTACTCTGAGCCTCGCGCCCCCCCCCCCCACGATAAGCCACTCAGCCCCGGGGGGCTGGGCTGCCATTCCCCACCTTGGAATTCTCCCATTTATCTCACTTTCCAAATCGACTATTTTGACCTTTAATTTTCCATTCTCCAGCCATTCTCCTTCTTTTCACCTCTCTCTGAATAACCCTGTAAGGTCTTTTTTCCTTTTTACATGCATTTACTTCAAACAGAGAAAAAAAATAGAAGCATGTGTTTTATAATGTTTATAATGTGTTTTATAAGGGGTTTTTATTTATAATGCACAAGTAATCTAGTTACAGCTTATGTAAGTGGTAGAGTCTTTTCAGCGCCATGTTCTGAGAGGCAATATGCTTTGCAGAGGACTTGCTTAAACGGAGAACCGTGAACATGGAAGAGCTTGCTGTTATTAAGGTTCCTATACAAAATATAGGAGCCATTAATATACGGTAGCCTGGCACTATTTCCGAGCTGCAAACACAGGTTGTGGTAAGGTCAGAATAGCAGCTGGAGCCATAAAAAGCAGGCTTGGCATAGGGCCCTAAGTGTGATAGATAGTGTACAGGAGGGCATTGAATCATAAAGGCTGCAGGGGCACAACTCTTCAATGTGCTATGGACTGTTAGCTGAGGATGATAGGACTATGATTCTCCAGGCTGACACTATGGGAATTAAAGCGCACAGCACCTTGAATACACTAAAATACCAAAAAACAACCTATTTTATGGTGTGATAAGGAGCGAAATCGGTGAAGGGTGGGACCCCCTGGCACCCCCCAATTGTAAGTGGGCCACGCATGCAGTTACCGAGCCACCTAAGCTAGGAGGCTCGAGGACATGTGAGTGTGACCAGTTATATACATCTATCCTGAATTTGAGTATCCAGAGATCTGCGCAATGTATATTTCTTTTCTCTTTTGAGGTTCTGACTTTTTGGACCAGGATGTGCATACTACGAGAATTTTGAAGCAACATTGCATGGGACGAGGCCCCCCATAGTGGCCTGAATGCGAGATTACTGAGTCATATCTATAAGGCTCTCATTATGTGAGTGTGACAGTTAATAGCTCTGTACCAAAAACTTTTTTTATGTACTATGCAATGATGTCTTTCTGATTTATGATATAGATTGGCCAAATAACGGTATACTCTTTCAAAAGAACCACACATGAGCTATGTCTGATATATACTTGTAACCAAAGATAAGTATTTACCAATAGCATTCCTTGACACAGTGGTGGGAAGCACTTACATTTGGTGAAATTGATGAAAGTTTAGCTCTCTTAGTGCGCTGATACCAAGATTTTTTCTGGGAATTATAACAATCGTGTAAGGGATTCACGTGACTTGGTTAGCGGCACATGTATGTATATCATTTTCTGTACTCGCGCCATACCACCTGTACACCTCTCATTAAAATACCAAACCCTGAGTCCTGTTTCATCCAACAACTAACAAACCCAGTCCTTCATAAACCTAAACCCACAGTAACTAAGGAAGGATTTCCATTCTTACATGGGGGGGGGGTCACGGGGACTGGTACCTGAAGGTGGCTAACCTTGGGATCCTTGATGAGTCAGAACTACATGTCCCATGATGCCCAGTTGATTTTACATCTGTCTAAGCATCCTTGAATGCGTAGTTTTGAGACACGAAAGGTGTCAGGCTTAACTATCACCAGACTGGACTGCTGTGTCAGAGTGAAACAGCAAAGGCGTCTCTGCAGTACAATGTATTTTTTGATAGCACAGACAAAGACATAAAAGGTAATGAGGTGGCCCTGACCCTGCTCTAATGTGACACTTACTTATGTACATATATCATACAAAAAAATGACAGTCACGCTGAAATCAGCACTTTCACACGGGCAGACGACTAGTAAATAAATAACCACCGGCTAATCACACTGTTATTTAACGTTTCCTACTTCTGGGCCGGAGCGACACCTGATTATAGTCACGTACTGCTAGATGCATCTGTATCACTATATTGTGCTGCAGCTACTATCAAGTTACTCACATCTTGCAAGGATAGGTGAACCCACTGCCAAAACATATATACATATATATACACATGTGTAGCGCTGCTTTAAAAACTGTATTCTGGTGCACTGAATTATTGCTGCCACCAGAGGGAGACATTGTGTAATATGCTGGACAGAGCGGACTACATCTCCCATCACCCTCTGCGTGAGGACAGGAAGTGGGTGGTACAAAGAGGAGGATATACTGTGGAGCCTCGTGTTTGGCGCAGAGAGTGAGCGGAGCAGTGAAAGGTGGAGGACGCACATTGGAGCTGTCAGGGATCGCAACCAGGCCGGAGTGCAGACGCTGTCTTACTGGTGCTGGAGATCGGGACAGAAATCGTGCTGTGACCTACCTACCCAGCACTGAGAGATTTGGAGGACAAGCTGGTTCTGGCAGGACCCCGCGTTAGGAGGCCGCGCCGATTGATTGGGAGTGCAGGCGGCGGATCGATTGTTCCAGTTGCGGAGATTTGGCAAGCAGGTGTAACGGGGGAGTAGCGCCCACTAGATAGTCGCGGAGTTGAGATCCTTAAGGGCAACAATACTTTCTTGATTAACACAGAAATAGCAAAAAATACAGTTTGTAACTCAAGAACCAGGGGACTCAAAGGACTAGCTGAATTGCCTCTAGGCTCTGAGGGTTTCGAGACCGACGGAAAACCTAGGACACGCTCAGAAACACAATACGTGGGACGACAGTCCGTGAAGTATTCAAGGTGCAGGGCAGTCAGGGATGCAGAAACCAATCGTTCTGGTAAATACTTGAGATTAGTAGATACCTGGTGACTCTCGGAGGGTACTGGCTTGCATACAGGATTGTTATTGCTAATATGTACAGAGATGCGATTAGAAATAACATTAAACAGAAATAAACAATTGTTTCTTATCGTGGTCTTTGCAAAAACATTAACATGAGTAGTAGCCTGGGTAAAGGGACCCCGGAGGGTTACAAACAATACCCCTAAACGTGATGGGACAGAACCCAAACAGCGAGCGATCAACCCAGCAACCAGCATGGGGTTAAATCACTAAAACACGCAAACAGCGTAATACACATGATAGAGAAAGAGTGGTCAAAGCCAAGCTGGGTCAAATAACAGGAGCAGGAATCTCATACAAAGCAGGGTCGTCAACAGTAAATTCAATCAGATACAGGAAGTAGCGGTGCGTGAAACAAACTCCACAACAGGGCGACGAGGCAACTCCTCGAGCCCTGTTTTAAAGCCGGCGGCTCCTGCTGACCACACCTGACTCTGCCCCCACCCCCTCAGATCCCGATCTGCCAGCAGAAAGTGCTGGCACCCGGCCAGCCAGCGGTCCCCCTTCTTGCCCAGACCCCCAGGGAGTACAGCAGGGGCTGAGGATGTAACAGCAGGGAGCAGATTCAGTGGCACAGAGTCCCAGTACACAGAGGAGAAAGATCCTTTGGTCAAGGCATGCTGGACAGTTTCGTTCGTCGGATGGGTGAGAGGTCTTCAGGCCCACAAGTTCCAAAACAGAACCGCACGCTTGCAATTTTGTTTAAATTCACAGGGCCCCAACGGTGACTAGTCGAAGAATGCTCTTTTCGTTCACAGTCGAACACAGTACCCGGGTATTCTAAACTTTGTACATATATATTTTTAGCTATTTTGCTCATTTATTGTGTTTTAACCGCGTGACGCATCCTGTAAACGCATCATTCAACGCGCATTTATATTTTATGACACTTTATCTTTTAGAAAAGTATATAAAACCAGAAAATCCACAACAGTGCTGGTGTGTAATAATTCCTAGTGCGGTGAGACTATCCCGAGGTTTATTCAGCGGCTCCTTCGGGGGTGAGCGCTACATGTGCATACACACACATTATATATATATATATAGTCACACACTTCCTGGCTAAAAAAAGTCCCCACCTGGATTTACCCAACCAGATAGGTGCTCGCCTTCCACTGGATAATTACTGCAGTGATTAATATGCTTCAGCAGAAAATGAGGTCATATGACTCCCTGAATATACTGAATGAGCAGGTTTTTCCATCAATGGATTTTTTCTCCCCTGATGGCACAGCGGGCATATTCCAAGATGGCAATGCCCGGATTCATCGGGCTCAAATGTGCAAGAGTGGTTCAGGGAGCATGAGGCATCATTTCACACATGGATTGGCCACCACACAGCCCAGACCTTAACCCCATTGAGGTTAATCTTTGGGATAATGTGCTGGAGAAGACTTTACACAGCGCTGCGACTCTCCCATCATCAACACAAGATCTTGGCCACAAATTAATGCCACTCTGGACGGGAATAAATGCTGTGACATTCCATGAGCTCATCGACACGATGCCACGGCGAATGTGCGCTATATAAAGTATAATAATAATAGTAAATGTGAAACAATAAGCAGGGACAGGTCACGGGTTTCTTCCAACCCTGGATCATTTCTTGAAGGTCTTTCATTGTCCTCATTGTTTGTTTTTATTTCTCATTTAGAGAAACAGATAAACGCAAACAGTGTGTAGTGTAAGCAGAGGCGAGCTCCCCCGGTTCGGTGTGGTCTCTTCCCGCATGCCAGTGTGTATATGTCAACAAAACAACCTGTGTGACAGGTGCAGGGGTGATAGTGATATTTAGTACATTTGGTAAAGGAATGTGAAGGCTGAAGCATTTACTGAAAAGCATCAAACAAACCCAATAAACACAGTGATTTATTAAACAAAGTATTTTGGCTCATTAATATGTGAGAGCCAGCGCTTTGTAACGTAAGAGCTCGATATAAGATTCTCAGAGGAATCCTTCACCTACAGAGTCATCTAACACAAAAGCATCACCAGAAACAAGTTTATTTTTTCTTGTTCTGGAAAGTAAAGTCTATGGGCTCTATTACATTCTCCGCGCAAATTCGTCCGCACAGCGCAATTTTTTTGGCGCGCAGCGTTAAACGTTAATGCGCGTAAATTAACGCTGGTATTACGATCCGAGCGCATTTTTTCATCAGTCAAAACATATCGTGCGTAAAATAGATGCACAAAAACGAGCGCAAATTAACGTTGCGCGCAGAAATCGGTGTGCGGACAGTTTTTTTCACGCGATTCAGCCAATCTGAATTAAGAACCACAATTGTCTCCCGTTCAGTTTTTGCGCCTACCAAAATCAATCTGAGTATATATGCTGCAGCAATAATAAAAACACGCACAACCTCTCAATTTTATTGAAAGAAGCCACTGAAGTTGCTGTATCAATTTGGAATTCAATTTAAAATTAAACCTTTATTATTATCAATTAAAATACATATAACTATAAGACATACATTTGAAACAAAAACAAAGACAATAGTTCTGGTATATGTTTTAACTGACAATCCCTCAGGATTTCTTATTGGTATTCAGTTAAACCAGAATTGTGTATTGCTTAATTAGCATGATTAAACCCTTATAGCTTAAAAATTAAGCTTAATATGTTTTTTTAGAGATTCCACCAGTACTCCACTGATTTTTGAAAAAGAGAGGGATTTATTGCCCTTTTATTTCCCTCTCTTTTTCAATAAGAAATCCTGAGGCATTGTCAGTTATAACATACTAGGTGGAAAGCCTGCCCAGAGGGCAGTCTATTGTTAAGCGAAGCAGCTCACATGGGTATAATTGCCCCAGCTCACATGGGTATAATCGCCCCCAGATCACATGGGTATATATTCCCCAGCTCGTGGATATTGCCCTAGCTCGTGGATTTTGCCCCAGCTCGTGGATATTGCCCCAGCTCGTGGATATTGCCCCAGCTCGTGGATATACTGCCCCAGCTCATGGATACTGCCCCAGCTCGTGGATATTGTCCCAGCTCGTGGATATTGTCCCAGCTCGTGGATATACTGCCCCAGCTCGTGGATATTGCCCCAGCTCGTGGATATTGCCCCAGCTCATGGATATTGCCCCAGCTCATGGATATACTGCCCCAGCTCATGGATATACTGCCCCAGCTCGTGGATATACTGCCCCAGCTCATGGATACTGCCCCAGCTCATGTTATATACTGCCCCCAAGCTCTCATGGATATATGCCCCAGCTCAGACCCCAGGCCAGACATGGGGCGGCTGTTCGAATGCTCTATCGGCATTCGGACAGCCGCCCCTGGAGCTCCGTCTCCGCATACTTACCTTCCCGAGCGGCGAAGGGAAAGTTTCCCCGCTTCCGCTCATTGAAGGACCCAAGCCGCGGTCACGTGGGACTCCCACGTGACCGCGGCTTGGGTCCTTCAAAGAGCGGAAGCGAGGGAACTTTCCCTTCGCCGCTCAGGGGTTGGATGCGCGCGGCAGCCGGGTAGAGGCTGCGAGCGCATCCGGCTCTACAGGATGCGCGCGCAGCCTCTACCCGGCTGCTGCGTGTGCATCTTGTAACCGCCGCGGCGAGCGCACAGCCGGCTCGTACTGCGGCGGTTGCATGCGCGCGCAGCCAACCGCCGCTGGTTGCGCGCGCATGCGCAGAGTAGGCTTGGCGACGGACACGCCAAGCCTTACTCTTTTATAGTATAGGATACCAGAACTATTGTCTTTGTTTTTGCTTCAAATGTACGTCTTATATGTATTTTAATTGATAATAATAAAGGTTTAATTTTAAATTGAATTCCAAATTGATACAGTCAGTCAGCCACTTCAGTGGCTTCTTTCAGCATTTAGTGTGGGTTACCCCCTTTCCCTTCAATTTGGAGGATATACTTTTGCTTGGTCTCTCCTATATGGGACTTGTTCCTATATAAATATCACAACATTTTTTTGTTTGGGTATGTGTAGAATGTGTAACTATACTGTGCTGTTTGTTTTTTTTCGTGCTGGTGTATTTCATTTCGGCCAGGACTTTCAGATTTGCAGTTACCACCAGCTTTTAAAAGACGTTAAAATTATGCGCGCAAACGTCGTTCATAAAAAGTTGCACATCGATTGTAATACTAGCCGCGTACCAACGCACGAACTTTCGCTCGGGCAGGGTAACTCGTGTTAGACGTTAACGCGCATCGTTTGCGCGAATGTCGTAATTTGACTGTCAGCGCAAAGGGTTTTTCCCCTCGCGTTAATGCGTTTTGTGCACGCGCACATTTTTGCACCAACAATGTAATACAGCCCTTAACATAGAAACATAGAAACATAGAAAAATGTCGGCAGATAACCTTTCGGCCCATCTAGTCTGCCCAATTACATGGATACTTGACCTGGATTTATCTTTTGTTTAGGATAGCCTTATGCCTATCCCATGCCTGCTTAAATTCAATTACTGTTTTGGCCTCTACCACTTCTACTGGAAGACTGTTCCATGTATCCACCACCCGCTCAGTAAAATAATGCTTTCTGATGTTACTTTTAAACCTTTGCCCCTCTAATCTAAGACTATGTCCTCTTGTTTTGCTATTTTGTTTACTTTTAAATATACTCCCTTCCTCTACCTTGTGGATTCCCTTTACGTATTTAAATGTTTCTATCATATCTCCTCTGTCTCGTCTTTTTTCCAAGCTGTACATGTTAAGATCATTAAGCCTTTCCTGGTAACTTTTCTCCTTCAAGCCGTACACCATTTTAGTAGCCCTTCTCTGAACTCTCTCTAATCTAGATAAATGTAAAGTTATGCACTTTGGAGTGAAGAACACACAAGTAATTTATACCCTAAATGGTACGGAGTTAGGGAAATCCAAGCAGGAGAAGGATTTGGGAATAATCATAGACTTCAAACTAAGTAACAATGTGCAATGTCAAACAGCAGCCGCCAAGGCCAGCAAAGTACTGGCATGCATTAAAAGGGGAGTTCACTCACGGGATGAAAACATAATTTTGCCTCTGTATAAATCAATGGTCAGGCCGCACCTTGAATATGCCGTGCAATTTTGGGCACCTGTCTTAAAAAAAGATATTATATCGTTAGAAAAAGTGCAGAGACGGGCAACTAAATTAATAAGGGGAATGGAAGGGTTAAGTTATGAGGAAAGACTAACAAGCTTAAACCTGTTTAGTTTAGAGAAAAGGCGCCTTAGAGGGGATCTGATAACCTTATATAAATATATACGGGGCCATTATCAACCATTGTCTGATAACCTATTCATTAACAGGACTATACATAGGACAAGGGGTCATCCATTTAGACTGGAAGAAAGAAAATTTAGCTTAAAGCATAGGAAGGGTTATTTTACGGTGAGAACAATAAAGCTGTGGAATTCTCTGCCTGTTGAGGTGGTTGGGTCAGAGTCTGTACAGACTTTTAAAAAACGACTGGATGACTTCCTGCAGACACAGAATATTAAGGGTTATAATATTTAATATGTGGGTAAAAGCTTCTTGATCCAAGGAGAAATCTGACTGCCATTCTGGGGTCAAGAAGGAATTTTTTCCCAGTATGTTGCATATTGGCGAGCGCGTCAGACTGGGTTTTTTGCCTTCTTTTGGATCAACAGCAGTAGGTTATGTGGGAGAGGCTGAACCCGATGGACGCATGTCTTTTTTCAGCCTATATAACTATGTAATGTAACTATGTCTATATCCTTCTGGAGATACGGTCTCCAGTACTGCACACAGTACTCCAAGTGAGGTCTCACCAGTGCTCTGTACAGTGGCATGAGCACTTCCCTTTTCCTACTGCTAATACCTCTCCCTACACAACCAAGCATTCTGCCAGCATTTGCTGCTGCTCTATTACATTGACTACTTACCCTTAGATCCTCTGAAATAATAACCCCTAAATCCCTTTCCTCAGATGTTGAGGTTAGGACTGTATCAAATATTCTATATTCAGCCCTTGGGTTTTTACGTCCCAGGTGCATTATCTTGCACTTATCCACATTAAAACTCAATTGCCACAACTCCGACCATTTTTTTAGTTTACCTAAATCATTTGTCATTTGGCTGATCCCTCCAGGAACGTCAACCCTGTTGCAAATTTTTGTGTCATCAGCAAAAAGACATACTTTTCCATTAATACCTTCTGCAATATCACTAATAAAAATATTAAAGAGAATGGGTCCAAGTACTGACCCCTGAGGTACCCCACTGGTAACAAGACCTTGCGCCGAATAAACTCCATTTACCACAACCCTCTGTTGTCTGTCACTCAGCCACTGCCTAATCCATTCAACAATACTGGAATCCAAGCTCAAAGATTGCAATTTATTGATAAGCCTTCTATGCGGAACAGTATCAAAAGCCTTACTGAAATCTAAATAAGCAATGTCTACTGCACCACCTGTGTCTATTATTTTTGTTACCCAATCAAAAAAATCAATAAGATTAGTTTGGCATGATCTCCCTGAGGTAAACCCATGTTGTTTCTGATCCTGTAATCTATGTGTTTTTAGATGTTCAACAATCCTTTCCTTTAACTGTGTTGTTTGAGATAAGAATCAAAGAGAGAACATTATTCAATCCCCACATTGTGACACGTGGAAACATTGCATAATATGGGTACATTGCAGCACATAGATACATTCAGGGTTATTCACAGAGCACCGAAATGTTGCCGACATTTCAGTGCTCTCTCGTTCCCCGCACTTCAGGGAATCAAATTTCCTGTCCCTGCAGTGAATTCTGTATTCCGAAATTATCAGATCTGCCTCTTACGCAAGGGGTATAGAATCGATTTATAACTAGGCAGAGTAGGCATGCTCCTACAGGCACCTGTCACAAGGGGGTGCCTTGCTCTATAAAATACATATATAGATATATATATACACACACTATATTGCCAAAAGTATTTGCTCACCCATCCAAATAATCAGAATCAGGTGTTCCAATCACTTCCATGGCCACAGGTGTATAAAATCAAGCACCTAGGCATGCAGACTGTTTTTACAAACATTTGTGAAAGAATGGGTCGCTCTCAGGAGCTCAGTGAATTCCAGCGTGGAACTGTGATAGGATGCCACCTGTGTAACAAATCCAGTCGTGAAATTTCCTCACTCCTAAATATTCCACAGTCAACTGTCAGCTGTATTATAAGAACGTGGAAGTGTTTTGGAACGACAGCAACTCAGCCACGAAGTGGGAGGCCACGTAAACTGACGGAGCGGGGTCAGCAGATGCTGAGGCGCACAGTGCGAAAAGGTTGCCAACTTTCTGCAGAGTCAATCGCTACAGACCTCCAAACTTCATGTGGCCTTCAGATTAGCTCAAGAACAGTGCACAGAGAGCTTTATGGAATGGGTTTCCATGGCCGAGCAGCAGCATCCAAGCCATACATCACCAAGTGCAATGCAAAGCGTCGGATGCAGTGGTGTAAAGCACGCTGCCACTGGACTCTAGAGCAGTGGAGACGCGTTCTCTGGAGTGATGAATTATGCTTCTCCATCTGGCAATCTGATGGACGAGTCTGGGTTTGGCGGTTGCCAGGAGAACGGTACTTGTCTGACTGCATTGTGCCAAGTGTAAAGTTTGGTGGAGGGGGGATTATGGTGTGGAGTTGTTTTTCAGGAGCTGGGCTTGGCCCCTTAGATCCAGTGAAAGGAACTCTGAATGCTTCAGCATACCAAGACATTTTGGACAATTCCATGCTCCCAACTTTGTGGGAACAGTTTGGAGCTGGCCCCTTCCTCTTCCAACATGACTGTGCACCATTGCACAAAGCAAGGTCCATAAAGACATGGATGACAGAGTCTGGTGTGGATGAACTTGACTGGCCTGCACATAGTCCTGACCTCAGCCCGATAGAACACCTTTGGGATGAATTCGATTGGAGACTGAGAGCCAGGCCTTCTCATCCAACATCAGTGTGTGACCTCACAAATGCGCTTCTGGAAGAATGATCAAAAATTACCCATAAACACACTCCTAAACCTTGTGGACAGCCTTCCCAGAAGAGTTGAAGCTGTTATAGCTGCAAAGGGTGGACTAACGTCATATTGAACCCTATGGATTAGGAATGGGATGTCACTTAAATTCATATGCGTCAAGGCAGGTGAGCGAATACTTTTGGCAATATAGTTTGTATATATATATGTATTTTTACAATCTATAATCATTTAGACCACTGTATCTCTGGGGAAATTTAATACCGAGAGAGTTCCTTTTGACGCAATGTGTATTATAATATAATGTAATTTAGTGCACAAATCCCATAAAGTGCCCACTTTGTCCCAATACCTATTTCCGAGCTGCCAATCCGATCCACGTTGAGCAGTATTCAGCATTGGCCGATACTGAGTCCTGATCCGATACCACATGATGTAAGGCAGTGTTTCCCAAACCTCTCCTCGGGACCCTCAACCAGGCCAGATTTTGCAGATCACCTTGGGGAAATGCAGAGTGAATCCTGCAATCACTGAGCAGCAAATCATATCACCTGTGCTGTGCTTCAGATATCTGGCAAACCTGGCGAGGCGGAGGGTCCTGAGGACAGGTTTGGGAAACACTGATGTAAGGGAATCCTTCACTGCCGACGTCTTCCTTGCCTGCTTGCAAGCAGGCAGGGAAGACACAGCAGGTAAACGCAGATGCTCTGGACTCCAGGTAGGTGGCACAAAATGATGCAAGTCACTGCACAAGCTGTGGGTCTCCATCTGGGCAGCTGGGAGTCTTGATTGGATCAAATCAAAAGTACCGCTATCCCATCGCCAAAATGTGTTGCGTTAGGGTCCTGAGCCCAACCCTAGGGACCAGATTGGGACAGCTCTACTTTGTACCCCAACTGGTGTGCCTTGATCCCTTTTGCTTGGTATCTCCATCTTAAAAGGGAAACAGTAATGACATTTTTCCTTTACATATTAAATAAATCAAACCCGAGGGGTTAGTCATTAACTCCCGATACCAACACCTATTTTTTCCCTTTCATTTACGAAACATAAAAAAAATTTACTTTTCCCGCTCTGCAATCTTCCCTACTTCTTGCCACCGCCTTTCATCCAATCAAATGCTTGTCACCGAGAAGCACTGAGGACGGTCTGTGCATGCGCAGTTAATGTGCAATCTGCCAGTATCACAGAGGAGCATTATACAAGCATTTGTTTGCATGCATCTTCAACCCTCTAACCTCTTCAAACTACGTCAGAGTGCTGATCTAGTTTTGGGACCACATTTTTTTGGATAAAAGGTTTCCGAAAGCCTTAAAGGGATTCTCTATTAAAAGAAAACTCCCTTTTTTTGCCCATAAATAACTGGGCAGAGGCTGCTGATAGCATCTGCCCAATTATTATTATTTTTTTTTATTTCAGGCAAATTTTTTTCACCTTTTTTCCCTCAGCACACAGCTCCTACTCTTCAGCTCAGGGGTTTCCGAAATCGGGTGGTCCCTGCAGCTTCCGACACAAGTTGCGTGCCTGCGCAATGTGAGTAGCATAGGCAACGCAAATCGCGCTTTACTCTGCACTTTACGTACACAAGTTCTGTGGCGCCTGCGCAGAACAATGGATCGGCTGTCGCTCTCAGGACGGCGGTTATCGCTGGCGGCCTGAGAGAGGGTGATTCAGCTTGCAGAGAGCGGCTGATCTGCTGAAGGGCAGTCGGGAAATTCCAAATCCTGGTTGGCTGCTGGTGACACTGGCATATGATGAGGAAACTGTTAACGCAGTGGGGGGAGGGGGGGACTCTATACACCCTCGCCAGTGTAACAAGCTAAAATAATCAGGGTGTGTAGTGTCCATTTGACAGCCTTTAATGTGGATGTCCTTGAAGTGCTGTCAGAGAAGGTAGGGACGGGTTGAAGGCATGATACAGCATCCTATCACCATGACCACTTTATTAAGCTGAAGAATGGCCCTAAAACACCTGGGCGACATCAGGACGGGGAGCTCAGATACACTCATTCACCGCAAGTACTTCACGCCCTCACACGGTGAAAGCTTCAGGTTAGAATGTCATTTTGTTCCATTATAAAGGCGAAACCTCGGTAGCCTTGTCAGCCGAACATCTCTGCACGACAGGTCCGTTCGAAGCCGGAGCATATAATAATAATGTAAGAGCAATAAGGTATTATATTGTGACACGCACACAGAACCCACACGGTATTGTACTCGCTCAGAACCCGCCTATTAACCCCAGCCGCCTGTCGCTCACAGCGTTAGACATGTGAATGACCATCGTGAATCATGAAAAAAAATGGAGGGGGAGTATGAGAATAAAAAAATGCCTTTTCTCATGGTTCAGCAGAGAAAAACTTGAAGGACTTTGTTTTATACCAACCTCTGCTTCTGATAAAACAATCACACGCACAATACATGTTCGGGGAGAGCTGGCAATGCAAATACAGCGCGATAAAACTCATTTACACTTCATTTATAAAAGACATAAAAGCAGCGCTTCAATTGTGAGCTTGTTTCCCTGTGTTTGTGTGCTGTGTTTTACTTTTAACGTATTATCCACTGCATTTGCAGATTTTATATTGTAGATGAAGGCATTTAACGTGATATTTTGTTGGGGTAAATCTCAGTGAATATCTGTAAATTGTCTAAATACACAGCCTGGCCACAAAAAAAATTCACACATTCTAATATTTGGCTTTTTTAAACTTTTGCTGAGGTTGCGGCACACATTCGCCGTGGCATTGTGTCGATAAGCTCATGCAATGTCACAGCATTTATTTGCGTCCAGAGTGGCATGAATTTGTGGCCAAGATCTTGTATTGATGATGGGAGAGTCGCGGCGCTGCGTAAAGTCTTCTCCAGCACATTATCCCAAAGATTAACCGCAATGGGGTTAAGGTCTGGGCTGTGCGGTGGCCAATCCATGTGTGAGAATGATGTCTCATGCTCCCTTAACCACTCTTGCACAATTTGAGCCCGATGAATCCTGGCATTGCCATCTTGGACTATGCCCGCTGTGCCATCAGGGGAGAAAAAACCCATTTATGGAAAAACCTGCTCATTCAGTATATTCAGCGAATCACATGACTTCATTTCTTGGGCACATAGCATTGTTGAACCTAAACCTGACCAACTGAAGCCACCTCCAGATCATGACAGGCTTGTATAGGAGATGGAGACTTGTTTGGCCGGGCAATGTAGAACATTTTAAATTGGATAGAACTGACAATATAAATTGCAGATTTAAGACCATGGTAGGCCAGAATAGTTATCCAGTTTGCATAATGTTTTTCCAGCTGAGGTTGAATAATTATTAAGGCTGCTGTAACTACTAAAGATCTCACAGTTGTTTCTAATGGAGGCGGCCATCTTGGCATTGCCTCACAGTCTTGAAATCCTCATTGAGAGTCACTGATGGAAAATGAAACAATAACAGCCAATCAGAAGCGGTGTCAGTTTTCCTGTGGCACCTTATTGGACATGTCTGAGCAGCTTCACGCTCATGGAAGGGCGAGCATGGCATTGGCCACATGCCCCACTCCCATGCAATCTGCATGGGGAATATTCTGCTTCCTGGTGGTGCGTAGAACTCCAAAATCCACCTGTGATCGTCCCAGGCATTCTATATTCATGAGGGTCTGTCTTTTGGACCTATTGTTCGCACCGTAGGTAGTTTTTTCAGTCTCCTTATTTACGATTCTTCTTTTTGTTGTGTTTGCAGGTCCCTGTGGGATACATTACCATCAGTAAATAATGGGCACATCACAACCAGGCAGGAGCTGCATGAAATAATGAAGACCACAACTGAATCGACAAAGAACCTGGTCGTGTTCCTCCAGGATACAGTACGTTACATGTCCTTTTAAACATTATCAGCATCATCTAGTCCAGTGTTTCTTAATCCTGTCCTCAGAACCCTAACAGGCCAGGTTTGCAGGATATCTGAAACACAGCACAGGTGATATGATTTGCTGCTCAGTGATTGCTAGACATGTGCACAGCACAAAATTTCGTTTTGAACTAATGGATTAGTCCTAAAATGCAATTTATTTAGTTGCTAAAGAAATTCGTTTTCAGTTATTTAGTATGAAAACTAAATTTCATTCATCCGAAAACCAGTGGATACAATTACTATTGTAGTGGCTCCTCAGAGGGCTGAGATCGCTGCTTGTTACAGTATCTCTCACTCTCAGCACAATGTGGGCCATATTATATAGTTGGTGCTAACTTAACCAGAGCTGTTGTAAACTTCCCAGAGCCATTATAGCCTATGGAGGTTTTCAGTTTACAACAGCTCTGGTTAAGTTAGCACCAACATTGTAATACTGCCCGTATCAGGCAAAGCTGTTACAGTAACTGACTGCTGCTCATCACAGCGCTCAGAGTTTCAGTAAAACTAGTAAATAATATTTTTATATATATATATAAGCGGTTAGAACAATATTATTTCCTTGTTTTACTGAATCTCTGAGCGCTGTTAGTCAGTTACTGTAACAGCTGAGCCTGATACATTGTACTGAGAGATAAGGTAACAAGCAGCCGATCTCCGCGCTCACAGCCACTGGATTTAAAGGGCTGAGAAAAAAAGGATCCTCCTGTATAATGTTTAGAACATCCTCCTGCATTAATTAATACCCCTCTCAGTATATTATATAGAACATCCTCCTGAATTAATTAATGTCCCTCTCTGTATAGAACATCCTCCTCAATTTATACCTTCCTCTGTAAAAATGTAAATAACATCCTCCTGCATGAATACCCCTCTGTATAATGTATAGAACATCCTCCTGCATTAATTAATGCCCCTCTCTGTATAGAAAATCCTACTGCATTGGCATGTGGAGGGTGCAGAACTTCGGATGTTGCGCTCTTCATTGCTGGTCTCCTTCACTTATCAATGTAATATCTCAAAAAGGACTGACACTAAAATGTAGTGCAATTTATTTTAGTTTCTTTCGTTTTTTGTACTGAGCAGTTTCGTTTCTCTTGAGTCATACGAAAACTAAATTATCCCAAAATTCGGACTAAATCGTTTTAGTACTAAAACGAATGCACATGTCTAGTGATTGCAGATTTCAGTCTGCATTACCTCAAGGTAATCTGTAAAACCTGGCCTGGTTAAGGGTCCCGAGGACAGGTTTAAGAGACACTGATCTAGTCGATGCGCCTTCCAAGTTTTCCCTCTTCTGTACCTGCTGATGCCCACTAGCGTCGCCACCAGTCCGGGATTCACCAGACGGACTATGCATGCAGTTACCTGACCCTGTGGTCTTTCTCTCTTTTTGCAGCTCAGTGTTGATGACTTCACGTATTACAGTTCAGTCTATGGAAACGAGAACCCCCTGCGCAATATACAGGTAACAGGGACACATTTATTTACCACTGTATACCATGATCTGGAGGGAGGGTAGGTTAAGGACGGGGATACTCAATAATCTGGGAGCTGTTGGAAATAATTTGGTCAGGGAAATGCAAATCTTAGGGCAATACAGCCAATGAATTAAAGTCAATCAATACTACGACAAAAGCACAGAACCACGGAAAAGGGCAGAGCGATAGAAACAAGGATTGAGCTGAGACTGTAACAGAACACGCAGATACAAGAAGCCACAAACAATACAGATAAACCATGCTAGAGCCGGGTAACAATATGGTTAGCGTCATATGGAATGTTGAACTTGATGGACATCAGCCTTTTTTCAACCAAGTTTACTCTGCAACACAAAGTATAAGCAGATAAACAAACCTTGGTCTGGGTCAAGAGAGGTACCAATAAACATATAAACAAGCAGAGCTCGGTGACACAGAGTCAGATTACAAGACAGGGTCAATGAAATGAGAAATCAGGATAAGTCAGTATACAAAGAAGATCAGGAGATCAATCATGAATATATTAAGAACGCACTTAGGGGGTAACCAAACGCACAACGGGGCAAAGGCAAATGGAAGTGGAAGTCCTAAAAACCCTGACTAGAGATACCATTGGCCACGATGCAAACATTGAATAAGGGATGAGAGGGTGGAACCCCCGGGTCCTGTCCTAACCAGACAGCACAGCAAGAACGCACAATGCAGTGAGTGACAGAACAGAGCGCCTACAGTGATGCTCCACTAGTGATAACAAAACAAACTCCCTATAATAATTACCATTTATGAAATTTCAATAAACCTTTTCTAGTTTCTTCTCATATATCAAAGTTGAAAACTGGGCGCGGCGCATCACCATGGCGAGAGACAACAAAATCAGCCACAAAGCAATGTAGCGTCAGTCCTGTCTGAAATATCCTTCCTTAGACAGGTCTTTTATTAGATTTCAAAGAACTTATAGCCAATCAGCATACAGATACATTTCTACGTCAGAGTTTAACCAACAGTGAGCCAAAAATTACTATATTGATTCAGAGATGGCTTTTTCTAGCATACACTTTTCACACACCCCTTCCTGCACACAAAGGAAATGGCTAAATTCCACAGGCTAACATCCTATGCAAGTAAAAGACTTGCAGGGTTTGACACTTATAATGGGGGGGGGGGTGGATTCACACTACCTATCATATTAAAATACCTTTCAACTAGAACAGACAAGCCATTCCTATTCAGGGAAACTTACCCCCCGACTCACTAATACACTTCACTTCCCCAACCAGCCCATCACTCTCACCTTGCAGCCCATCACTCTCACCTTGCAGCCCATCACTCTCACCTTGCAGCCCATCACTCTCACCTTGCAGTCCTCCTTCCTGTCTTCCTTTTTTTTTTTCTTCTTATCTTTTTTCTTGCAGTCCTCTCCTCCTGTCTCTCACCCTCCATCCCTTCTAGATTGTAAGTTCCCACAGGAGGCTGCAAGTAGGATCTGCCCTATTATTTAATGGCAAAAAAAGGAAATCTATTGTTATATACAGCGTTCCTTTAATTACCAATTTACTCCATTAACTTTTTTTAAAAATGTGTTTTTCTCAAAATGTTTCAAAACCCTAAACGATCATTTTCTTGTTTATTTTTTTACAGTTTGCATTGTACATTTTCTTGGCATGACATGCGTGCATCATGTCAAACGCGTGCACTATTTCTACATTCTCATCAGAATGTTTTTACAATGCCTGACCGAGCCTCAAATTTCCAATTCCCTGCTGCATATATTTGTCATTATATATATATATTTTCAAAATAATTGTGTAGGCCTGTACAGCATTAAGCCAATCTATGCTGAGATGCAATGTTCCCCCGAGACAATCCATCATACAGGGGCTGCTCTGCGTATCGAGCATCAGAGACGGGATTTAAACATGTCAGGGGATCGCATGGTTGGTTATATTTGCGCAGCACATGATTGCTACCGAAATATCGCATAAAACCACTCCCGAGGAAATAAGATATGGCCCCGAATGTAATGTATTATCTGGAACCTTCCACGGGAAATATATCAATGATCCCATATAGTAAAAAAAACAAAAAAAAAAACACGTTGATTTTATTGTCCAGACCATCTCTATCAGAATCTAATTAGCGTTTGAGTCTTGATAAATGATATATATTTACTCTGAACAGATTACAGGCTCTATTCCCTAGTTGGCGTTAATGCAGCACCTCGATAAGCAGGCGTTATCACCAGGATAAGTGACTTTATCGCATGCCACCCATATTACATTCCTGACGCTAAACCCATACAAAATCCGTTAGCGCATCGTTTTTCTTTGCGCTAGCTTCCGCGAGCTTACTGTACTTTGTGCATCCTACACTTAACATGGGGAGCGCAATCATTAGAGTTTCGATAAGTAAGGTATTACAAAGTGCTGGCGTAATTTGACGTTGAGACGCGCAAGCCAAAACTTTAGCACCTTCTAAAAGCTGACGCTAAATGATTCTGTAAATGCTAAACCATTTAACACCTCCTAAAACCCCCCCATTAAATCCCATTCTTACCTCTCATCCTGCGGCGAGAACGGTGGCCCGATCCACCGCTTCTTCTGGCTCAATAGTTCTCAGTCTCCCTCCGCAATCACTGCGCGATCTGGATAATCGTCTCCCTTCAATGTTTCCCTTTAGTACAGGACTGTCAAACTCTAGCCACTCGGATGTTTCAGTACTGCACCTCCCATGTTTCTTTGGCCATCTTTTGCATGCAAAGAATGCTGGGAATTGTAGTCCGTTGGGAATTGTAGTCCGTCAACATGTGGGGGGGGGTGCCACGTTTGAGACTTTTGCCTCAGGAGCTCATTATTGCCAACAAGGTTGGAAAAGGGGGCAAAGTCAGCATAGAATTTTATAAGATTCTATAAAATAAGAGGATTTTCTTGTAGTTTTCATCCCAAACTAAATACATTTTATCTGCTACTAAACTGCATTACGATTCCTTTCAACTGATAGCAAATGGTTTCCTGATACGTTCATTGATTATGATTTTAGTTGAATACCCCACACTTTCTGCTTGTTTCCTGTTTCCATCTCTCACTGTAGGACAATATAAATCCCCCCTCCCCTCTCTTGATTATTATTCTTTATTTATTTTATTTATTTATTTATAAAGAATTTTACCAGGAAGGATACATTGAGATTTCTCTCGTTTTCAAGTATGTCCTGGGTTCAACAACATTGAATTGTTACAGAAATACAAAGTTACAGTTACAAGTACTCATACAGCGCCAACAGATTCTGTAGCGCTTTACAATGGGAAGCACAAACAGCAGACTTACATGATACAAGAGGAAATACAACCCTGTTCGTAGGATAACTGTACAGGTAATACAGCACTTTAGACCAAGTGCTCAGGCAGACATCCCATGAGCCTACACTCTAAGGGACTGGGGTAACTGAATCAAATGGGAGCAAAGGGAAGGTGAAGCTGGTGGCCAGAAGACTATCGTAGGGATTGCATGAAAAGGACCAGAAGTTTAGGCTTAGTAAGAGTAATTAGAGAGAGAAGTGGAGACAGCTGGAAAAGAGAGCTGAAATTAGGGACCGGCCCTGGGTGGGCATAGCGATGGGGAGGGTGGGTTGGGGCAGCAGAGGGAAGAGATGGAGGTGAGTCTGAGATTAAACAATGTAGCTGAAAGAATTCCAACCCCCTGCTGCTAGGCAAAAAGATAAGGATCACAGAGCTGCAGGGGGAGGGTGAGGGGCAATGAAAGCATCTGAAAAAAAATTAGGATTAACCCTTTAATGGATTCTTGTTATTTTTCATTGCAGGGGATTATGGATTCTGCACCTTCTTTTCTGGTTTTACCAGCAGTGGACTGGAAAACCATTGACGGCCTGCTGGGTTATCTCAGGACCCAGGAGGACTGGAATGAGGTCCTTGTCACCAGTGACAGCTTGACAGTGGAGCTAGATGAAGAAAAGCCAAACCTGATTATAGTAAAACTACAGTCAATACCCAGGTACTAAGAAACCACGAGCAATACAAAAACATAAAATAGATAAACTTCAACCAGATATACCTGAACTTTGTTGTGAGACCAGGAAAGACGGACACGTACTCTGTCTCCAAATTGTATTCAGCAAAAATGCTTATACCATTTATGTTTAACCCCTTCACTACCATGATCGTGTATACACGATCAACAGTAGCGGACACAGCAGCCTGAGAATGTTGTTTGCATTGGCTCTCCAGAAGGCGCCCCCAAAGTTTCAGCACCCCGGGCATGATGCCCAAGGTGCTACCAATTTTTAAGACCAACTGGGAATGTGTCTGAATGACATCTCCCCAGCTGATTCTGCATGGAGAATTGTACTGCAGTAACGTCTTTTGGCCAGCAGATGGTGACATCTTCTCTTATCCATTCACTGCTGAGCTCATTTTCACCGTTTTGTGCTCATCAGGTTTAAATGCAATTTGAAGTCATGTTTTATTATACGACCCAGACAAATTATATATTCTTATTTTCAGCAGACTCGTCAGATTCATAAAATATCATTATATGTATACGTCGTGCTCTGCCAGAATGCTATAACAAAATATGTTAAAATAATATGAATTTCCATTCAGATTTCAATCATCTACAGCTTGTAAAATTATTTTTTCACATTTTATCATCCAAACCTTTGTGGTTATATACTCCATGGAGCACTCTTTTTTTTTTTAAATAGAAATGGGAACCTGTTACTTTATTTTTCTGACAAAGTACAAAATTTTTTACTTGTATTTTGACGCATTGTGTTTTATGAAAATTATGACTATGTATAAAACGCTGACCTTGCTAGTGGCGTGGGAAATGAAAAGGTGAGTAACAGCGGTGGTATTGCTCATTTTATACGTGGCAAATGGGCATTGCCATTGCTTTGGAACAAAAAATAAAGATTTTTTTATTTATTTAAGTTTGTTCGTTTTCGTGTATTTTACATGGTCTTGTTTGGTATAATTAGAAAGGCGAGACTCGGACCTGTCCAATGATGCCTAATCTGACTTTGTGGGGTGTAAAGAATGGAAAGTACAGTGGTCTATAGGACCCCTGCTCTCCTCGCAGCAATTGAAACGGCTTGTGTTTCAGCTCCATATTTGGCCCCAGCCCTGGGAAATGAGGTGAGATAGAGCTGTAGCATTGTTTGCTTTACAAGTAAAAGCACATAATACCAGCGCCTTAGAAAGAGAAAAAAAAAAGGTACATGTTGCACTTAGTTTCTTTTTCTTTTTTCTATTTTTTCACATTACATGGTCAAATGTGTGGCGATTTGGGTTTTCGATGAATCAATGCGTAATAACGCATTGCACCATCGCCTTCAATCTTGTTGGCATCATGGGAAATGAGAAGGTGAGTTAGTGCAGCATCATTGTTCATGTTATTATTGAAAAGTGAACAATAGTGTTGCATTAGAGAAAAAAAGGAAATTTAAAAAAAAAAGTTTTTACATACAGCTTCCTAATGCCTGGTATCGCTGGAAGGACTATGCTCTGCCCTTTCCAATGATACCACGCATGTCCCTGTAGCTGTTACCGTTCAGGAGATACAGGGGTCCAAATGACCCCTGTATCTCCATCATTGGAAATTCCCTGCACTGCTGGGGGAGCCCCTTTCGAATCATAGCACCTATGCGTGATGATGTCAGTGGGTGGGGGAGGTCCCGGATGCAGGGCTGACATCTATCCATGTCAGAACGCCATGGTCAGTGCCGTCCTCCACAACCATACGGGAAAATGGGGGACGCGATCAGCGCATCCTCTGCAGCCAATCGGTTAATATTTAAAACTGTAGTCTTTTAATCTTTCCTTTGAATTAAAATAATCTAGCATATGGTACAGGGAAAGTAAAATACACTTTGCTATTTTATCTAAGAGAACACGTTTAAAATTTTTCATCAGTATGAAAATATATTTTGAAGTAACCCCTTCACTTCCAAGACTGACAATACTTGATCTGCAAGACACCTCCTTCTGCCCATTGATATCGAGTATAGTCGCTATGGCATTCCACAGTTGCAATGCAAATCAATTTTGTTTATTGCAAACAAATTTGTTTGCCTTTGGGCTCCAGAACGTGCCCCTAAAGTTTCAGCACGGTGGGCATGATGTCCGAGGTGCTAACACGGTTTAATTCCAGCTGGGGAATGTGTTTCAATGACATTTCCCCAGCTGATCCTGCACGGACACCTGAATTGCATTAACTCCTTTTGGCCAGCAGATGGCGTCATCTCGCTGCCAAAATTGGTTATTACAGTATGGAATACATTGGGAATATGCTCAAATATTTCCTACTGTATAATTAATTAATTAATAATGATTTTCTAAAAAAAAACTGGTTCCTGGCAGGGATTTCTTTTGAAAATCACTTGGTAATTATGGGGTATAATGTTAATTATGTGTCAAATTAAAGAGAATGTTTTCTTTTCAGACTTGCGACATTACAGTCCCCTCGAGCTATGGAAGTTAAAGACTCGGGTTAATGTTAAGGCTTTATTCTGTCTGAGAGGTTTCAGTTTACGGGTGATTTATTGGACCCATCTATTTAAAGGCAGAGAATTAATGAGCGTCTAGTGATGGAGCTGTTATGTAATACCTTGTGAACCGATGAGATAATGAAGATATAAATCCAGTTGATGCCTAGTGATTTATGTTTCCCTTTGCTCTTCGGCACATTAAATAATGGCGATATAGACCCTGTATGAAAGGAAGCTAAATTAAAGCAAAAGCCTATGAAACCTCTGGATGAGCAGCATAATTAACACTAAGTCACGTGTTAACAAGAGATTTTTACCTCCAGGCCTGCGTGGATCCTCCAGGTCTGGTCATTAAAAGTCCTTCTGCTGTGAACGGAGACACAAATTTTCATGGTGTCTCCACCAGGCTAGCGCCAAGGTGCAGCCCTGGTTTAGGTGAAAGCCCCTATAAGCAGAAATACACGGCACCACAGCAATATATATATATATATATATATATATATATATATATATATATACACACTATATTGCCAAAAGTATTCACTCACCCATCCATATGCGAGTCAAGGCAGGTGAGCGAATACTTTTGGCAATATAGTGTATACAGTTGTGTTCAAAATTATTCAACCCCCAATGCTGTAAAGGGTTTTAGGGAATTTAGTGTACATTTGTAATTGTATTCAGAATGAAATCCTACAAGGACTTTTTAAAGAACCATATGCAACTAAAATGACATCAATTGGTTTTGTAATACAGTAGTAAATGTTTATTTTGTGAATTCTTCATTGACACAATTATTCAACCCCTTAAAGACTACCACTCTGAAGAACAGAGGTTCATTCAAGTGTTTTCAATCAGGTATTGAAAACACCTGTGGATGTCACGGAGCAGCAATAAAGCATAATAAGCACCAATTAGGCAGCTTTAAAATGACTGTGATACTCAGCTCCTTCTAGACATTTACTGGTGTGGTTACAAACATGGTGAAGTCAAGAGAATGGTCCAGGAAGACAAGAGAAGAGATGATTACTCTTCACAGGAAGGGCAATGGCTATAAGAAGATTGCAAAGGTGTTAAACATACCAAGAGAGACCATAGGAAGCATCATTCGCAAATTCAAGGCAAAGGGCACTGTTGAAACGCTACCTGGTCGTGGCAGAAAGAAGATGCTGACTTCGACTGCTGTGCGCTACCTGAAGCGTAGAGTGGAGAAAAGTCCCCGTGTGACTGCTGAGGAACTGAGAAAAGATTTGTCAGATGTGGGTACTGAAGTTTCAGCTCAGACAATACGGCGCACACTGCGTAATGAAGGCCTCCATGCCAGAACTCCCAGGCGCACCCCCTTGCTGTCTCCAAAGAATAAGAAGAGTCGACTGCAGTATGCCAAAAGTCATGTGGACAAACCACAGAGGTTTTGGGATAGTGTTCTGTGGACTGATGAAACAAAATTAGAACTGTTTGGGCCCATGGATCAACGCTATGTTTGGAGGAGGAAGAACAAGGCCTATGAAGAAAAGAACACCTTGCCTACTGTGAAGCATGGCGGGGGGTCAATCATGCTTTGGGGCTGTTTGGCTTCTGCAGGTACAGGGAAGCTTCAGCGTGTGCAAGGTACCATGAATTCTCTTCAGTACCAGGAGATATTGGATGACAATGTGATGCAGTCCGTCACAAACCTGAGGTTTGGGAGACGTTGGACCTTTCAACAGGACAATGATCCCAAGCATATCTCCAAGTCCACTAGAGCATGGTTGCAGATTAAAGGCTGGAACATTTTGGAGTGGCCATCGCAGTCAGTATATATACAGTTGTGTTCAAAATTATTCAACCCCCACTGAAATTGAGTGTTTTGGCCAGTTTGACATTGATTTTGATCATTCAGTCATCTTGCTTACAATTAAATCAAAGAGGTACGTGTAGGTCAGACAAATATAACATAACATTTATAATGAAATAACCACAAATGTCTTTTCTGTGCTCACATCATTATCAGTTTTATTCAACCACCAAGTGACATTCAATCTTAGTACTTAGTACAACATCCTTTTACAGTTATAACAGCTTTTAAACGTGAAGCATAGCTTGACACAAGTGTCTTGCAGCGATCTACGGGTATCTTCGCCCATTCGTCATGGGCAAAAGCCTCCAGTTCAGTCACATTCTTAGGCTTGCGCACTGCAACTGCTTTCTTTAAGTCCCACCAGAGGTTCTCAATCGGATTTAAGTCAAGTGACTGCGATGGCCACTCCAAAATGTTCCAGCCTTTAATCTGCAACCATGCTCTAGTGGACTTGGAGGTATGCTTGGGATCATTGTCCTGTTGAAAGGTCCAAGGTCTCCCAAGCCTCAGGTTTGTGACGGACTGCATCAATGAACCTCTGTTCTTCAGAGTGGTAGTCTTTAAGGGGTTGAATAATTGTGTCAATGAAGAATTCACAAAATAAACATTTACTACTGTATTACAAAACCAATTGATGTAATTTTAGTTGCATATGGTTCTTTAAAAAGTCCTTGTAGGATTTCATTCTGAATACAATTACAAATGTACACTAAATTCCCTAAAACCCTTTACAGCATTGGGGGTTGAATAATTTTGAACACAACTGTATACATATATATATATACATACATACATACATACACACACAACACAGGGTTAACTGGAGACCTCTGCACGGCAATACCACAGCAGCCCTGCTCTGATAGGCCGGTCCTTGAGATAGTTGGATCTAAACTGGATGAAAAGGTTACTTTAGAAGCCGTGCAGAGTCTTATGACAAGTACAGATTTCAGGGTTCAATGTAAACGGTGCAAAGATGAAGAATAAGCGTAGTTAAGAGAAAAGCCAGAAGTCAGAACCAGAGTGAGAACGTCAATATAGATACAGGAATTCAGAAACGGAAGGGAAGTCAGCCAAGCCAGAATCGGTAACCCGGGAATCTGAATAAATACTAAACAGAAAACCAAAACACAACAAGAGAAAAAGCAAAAACTGAAATACACTGGAGAAACAGAAATAAACCTAGAACACTACAATAGAGGATATAGACAGACAGGGAAAACAAGACTAAAGAACTATACACAAAGAATACAAGCAAGAACTAGAAACAAAACAGCAAGCAGCTCTCAGAACAACAAACACTGGAAATCTAGGAAGTGAAATGACAGAGCCATTGCTCCTAAATAGGCAGGGGTCATAAAAAAAGGCAGACAGGTGAGTGGAGGACAGAGAAATCATTAACCCCTGAGCTGCAACCTAGGAATGGCAACAACCTATACAAGGCCTGAACAGGCTATACACATATGCAGAGGGCAGGGAGACAGGGCTGGAAGCATGGAACGTGACAACATTTACAGATACAGGGGTCAAGTTTTTATAAATAAGTGAGGGAACTTACTAAGATTTCTGTCCCCCAATTATCATCTCGCATTTAATACAAATACATATATATGTTTTTTCACAAAAATATATAAATCAGATATTTGTTGTGTTTTAGCAGGGAAACATGATTAAACACCTGAATAAAAGCTTTATAGTGTGTGGGAACAATGGGAATCCAGTTCCTTCTGCAAAATTAGTGGAGGAACTGTTTTCCCACGTGATCCCCCTCGACTTGAACCCTGGTTACAGTCTTGTTTTGGTTAAAGGTTCTATAATGTTGTATTGTTTGATGGCCCACTGAGAGGAGTCCATGTCTGGTTGTAGAGGTTCTACAGGTCGCAGCTTCTAGAATCTATGGATTAGAGACATAAGCAGCTGTGAATCTCCTCAAAAAATTTAAGAAAAAAGCCCCCATGATAATCCACGCTAAAATTGGAAAATGGACATTAAAGGGGCCATTCAGGGGCCAATTTCTCATTCAGCACACTTTGGTGTGTCTCGGCGATTTCAGGTCACCGACCCTGCGTTTAATTCACTATTAATCGATTTATTATTTCAGAATATAAAATACAAACGAGTTTGTTGGGAGCGCAAATAGGAAGTTGATACGTGCTTCTTCCAGGAATTATTCAGCTGAATAGCTGTGTCCAGCAATATACACTAAAATATATAAAGCTCCTGAGTTGATCCTGTAAATGCAGATTCAGTCAAGTTAGCTAGGACCTGTCAACGATGGGATACATTGGCGTTTGTGACAGGCTTAAGCAAAGTATGATCATATTTTGTGAACTGAATCCCGATCATTTATCCCCCCGGGTGATTGAATTTTTTAAAAAAATTGTGATTTTTTTTTTTAAATGTAATGAATTGGAAGAATATGGTCACTTATATGGAGAGCTCTTTTTTTTTTGGATGATATATATATAAATATAATTAAATTATTATAAAAGTTTTTTTATAGTAATTTTTCTGGGGCTACTTACCCAGTGGCATATTCTGTTTGTAACTTTGCCTGTTTTGGACCATAGTCTTATAGGGGTTATTCAGAGAGAGCCCAATTGGCTCCGAAATTGCATCGAACAGTGAATTTTCCCATACGGTGCAATTTTGGAGCCACTCGGCTGTTCAGAAAGCAGGCAGTCCGCGTTTTATTGGCGAATTGCCAGTGATATATGCAGAGCTATTCAAAAAGAGGTGAAAACCAGGAGAATGACTGGAGAATTGAAAATTCTAGGTCAAAATAGTCAAACCAGAAAAATTCTCCCATTTATCTTACTTTCCAAATTGGCTATTTGGTCTAGATTGTTCATTCTCCTAGCAATTCTTAAGGTTTTCACCTCTTTCCGAATAACCCTGCAGGCGTCTGTTCGGCGGCAGTGAAATCCCCAACGAGAAACACCGAACAGCAGAGAAATATAAGAGAAATTCCCTGCTTTCATTTGGCAGGTTTAGTCAGGCGAACCCCATAGGTTTTAAAAATATTCCCGTTTTTATAAAATATTTACTAAACGGTTTTATTTTTTAATTTGCAGGAAAAAAGTCTCTTTATCTATTTTTTAGACACTTAACAGGATTTTTTTGGCGAAATTTTTTTTGACGACATTTTTTGTACATAGGGTTTTTTTTCAGAAACAGACCTTTTTATTATTATTCCTAGGACCTTATATGTAATTTTCAGGCATTTTCGTGCAGTAGTTTTTTTTGCACGCATCTTTTAAAAGTTGCAGTGGTTTTTTTTGCTTGTTTTTTTTTTTACCCGTTTGTTGGCTTGTCGTTTTTTTTTTGACGGCGCTGTGTTTGGTGGGTCGTCGGCTCTTTTGGGATCGATGCAGTATTTTTTCAGGCGGGTTTTTGAATCAACTTGGCCAGATTTCAGCAGTTTTGGGAACGTTTCGGTGTTTAATTGAATGCGTTCGGCGGTGTTTTTTTCCGATTGTTTCCACGATTTTTGCAGCGGTTTTTCAGATGCGGTTGGCAGCTTGTTCCCTGCAATTCGGGGACCCTGCGGTGAATTCTCAATTCACTACAGGGTCTGGGAATTTGACTCTCCGAAGTGCAGGGAATGAAATTTCTGAGCTTTTTTGAATAACCCTGTACATATTCTCTTTTTAAGGTGCATTTTTTAGTCTGCCAGTCTTTTATTACTCAGCTTTACCATTGTCAACCTAAAGGGATCACCGTTTTAAAGGTAAACCAGTACAAGGCTAGTATTAGAGGAAAGGTTAGAGGTTAAGGTTAGCAGTGAGCAGAGTCTGCTAAATATTTTGACACAAGCAACAGATTCTGCTCCATTTTTTTGTATGCGAGCCACAGAAAGTGATGCAAGAATGGTGCAAAGTTGCACTGAAAGACTTGTGACCCTTTTTTTTCCGTAAAATGCTTCTATTCTTTAGCTTCTAGATGTGAGAAAACGTTTACAATACACTACTTTTTTGGATGTACATTTGAAGCTGTGTCCACTAGGTGGCGACTTTCCCATTGGATACCCATTGTCACAAAGTAGCAAAAATAATGAAAAAATATCATCCGTTGCTGATGATCCAAATGAGAGCAAAAAATGCAATTCAAACCTAACCCCAAATGTCCTTTTGAAATAGAAAACTCCTTCTAGACTCCATAACTACAGCCACATAATTACATTGAGCCAAAGAGCTGTTATGTCACGTATTGACTATTATATCCTTGAATATTCTGGTTTTCAAAAAAAACAAAAATCCTTTTATATCAGTTATATCTTAATCCCGGCTGATAAATGAATTCTTTATTTTATTGCTCTTGCAAACAACAATTCTTTCTTCTGCTGTAGGTAAAAATTTCCTTTTTTCAAGTCTCTATGGATGACCTTTCGAGCAGTTCTGTTAATGATCAGATCACCAGAGATCCATTTCTACTCCTCCTACTGTATATATTTATACCAGGTTATAAAATAATCATTTGGTGACTTTTTCTCTGAAGTAGACTAGTTCCCAACACATAATTTAGTTCTGGTTCAGCAAATTTCAGAATCCCAAATTTTCGGATTTTGTAATTTAAGTTTGCCGATTTGATCTGATATTTTCAGTCAAATCAGAAAATTTGGTAAATAACAATTTTTTTATAAGTGCTTATATTTTTAGCCCCTATATCCCTTCGGTACCCCTACCCTCCTCTAAACTCCCCTCTAACTCCTTTTTTTGCTATCCCCAATTCCCCCTCTTCTTCCCCAAATGTTAATTAGGGTTAGGGTTACTGTTATAGTTAGGGTCACCGTTAGGTTACTGGTTCTCTTTGTGTTAGGGTTACATTAATTCATTATGTTTGTATTAGAGCTACTTTTAGGGTTTTGTTATTGGTAGGTTAAGGGCGAGCCCAAGCCATTGTGCTGCCTGGAGCGATGGATGAAATGCTGCCCCCCCCAAAACAAAAAAAACAAGTGACATGTATGAGCGTATTATAGAGCTCCACAGCAAGAAAACTCACAGCAATGTACAATGTGTATGACTGTATCAGAGAGCTCCACTGCAATAAAACTCACAGTAATGTGCGGTGTGTAAGACTGTATCGTTGCTGGTTCTGTTTGTGTTAGGGATACGGTTAGGGTTGTGTTATTGTTAGGATGCTGGTTCTGTTTGTGTTAGGGTTACGGTCTCTGGGTTGTGTTATTGTTAGGTTACTGGATCTGTTTGTGTTAGGGTTACAGTCTGGGTTGTGTTATTGTTAGGTTACTGGTTCTGTTTGTGTTAGGGTCACGGTTAGGATTGTGTTATTGTTAGGTTGCTGGTTCTGTTTGTGTTAGGGTTACAGTCTGGGTTGTGTTATTGTTAGGTTACTGGTTCTGTTTGTGTTAAGGTTACAGTCTCTGGGTTGTGTTATTGTTAGGTTGCTGGTTCTGTTTGTGTTAGGGTTGTGGTCTCTGGGTTGTGTTATTGTTAGGTTACTGGTTCTGTTTGTGTTAGGGTTACGGTCTCTGGGTTGTGTTATTGTTAGGTTACTGGATCTGTTTGTGTTAGGGTTACGGTTAGGGTTGTGTTATTGTTAGGTTACTGGTTCTGTTTGTGTTAGGGTTACGGTCTCTGGGTTGTGTTATTGTTAGGTTACTGGATCTGTTTGTGTTAGGGTTACGGTTAGGGTTGTGTTATTGTTAGGTTACTGGTTCTGTTTGTGTTAGGGTCACGGTTAGGGTTGTGTTATTGTTAGGTTACTGGATCTGTTTGTGTTAGGGTTACGGTCTCTGGGTTGTGTTATTGTTAGGTTTCTGGTTCTGTTTGTGTTAGGGTTACGGTCTCTGGGTTGTGTTATTGTTAGGTTACTGGATCTGTTTGTGTTAGGGTTACGGTCTCTGGGTTGTGTTATTGTTAGGTTACTGGTTCTGTTTGTGTTAGGGTTGTGGTCTCTGGGTTGTGTTATTGTTAGGTTACTGGATCTGTTTGTGTTAGGGTTACGGTCTCTGGATTGTGTTATTGTTAGGTTTCTGGTTCTGTTTGTATTAAGGTTACAGTCTGGGTTGTGTTATTGTTAGGTTACTGGTTCTGTTTAGGGCTGCAACTAACGATTATTTTCAAAATCGATCAGTTGGTCGATTATTTTTTCGATTAATCGATTCATCGGATAAAATACAATTTTTTTTGTTTCCTTAAAAGGAACATTATGAAAAAAAAACCTGCACCCCCTCCTTTTTCGTAAGCAATTCGTGTAGTGTACATAACATTCGTACGTACATACGCAAATTGCATACTTTTCGCACACAATGTACGAGCACCTGGTCACAGTGATGGATTGATGCTGTGTATGCAGCTTAAGCCCACTTCTTTCTCCACGAACACTGCTATATCGGCATGAAAGCGGGGCAAGAACAGGGGGCACCCCACGCAGCAGAGAATTGCAGCTCCAGACCAAATAGGGGGTGACAGGCAGGTTGAGGTGGTGACACAGGACTCCAGCTTCAAGTAAGGATAAAACACCAGCGGTACAGTGCACATACCCAGTGGCAGTTTCCCAGGGTTTGTGTTATAGTGCTTCTTCAATTGTAAACTAAATAAAAACAAACTGGTTATGTCTGTCATAACCCTAGAACTAAATGATGAAAGTAATCGATAATGAGAATAGTCGACAACTAATCAGCTGTCGATTAATCGATATGCACAGCACACACTAATTCGAGTCAGACTGAGAAACACTTATTCTGCTTCAGAGCTGATTGCAGAAGACTTGCTTTACTCATTATTTAGTTCTAGGGTTATGACAGACATAACCAGTTTGTTTTTATTTAGTTTACAATTGAAGAAGCACTATAACACAAACCCTAGGGTACTGCCACTGGGTATGTGCACTGTACCACTGTTGTTTTATACTTACTTGAAGCTGGAGTCCTGTGTCATCACCTCAACCTGCCTGTCACCCCCTCTTTGGTCTGGAGCTGCCATTCTCTCCCTTTGGTCTGGTCCCTTCCCACAAACTACCTCCCACATTCAGGTCCGGTCTTTTGCCCCAATCAATTCACTCTCATACTCAGGTCAAGTCCCTTGAACAAACTCACTCCATTCCACCTCTGGACCCTCCTCCCGCTCAGTTTGTTCTTGAAATTATTGTAAAGGGACAATCTAATAAACTAAAGTGGTCTGGCTGCGTGGGGTGCCCCCTGTTCTCGTCCCGCTTTCATGCCGATATAGCAGTGTTCGTGGAGAAAGAAGTGGGCTTAAGCTGCATACACAGCATCAATCCATCACTGTGACCAGGTCCTTGTACATTGTGTGTGAAAAGTATGCAATTTGCGTATGTACGTACGAATGTTATGTACACTACGCAAATTGCTTACGAAAAAGGAGGGGGTGCAGTTTTTTTTTCCATAATGTTCCTTTTAAGGAAACCAAAAAATTTTATTTTATCCGATGAATCGATTAATCTAAAAAATAATCGATCAACTAATCGATTTATGAAAATAATCGTTAGTTGCAGCCCTAGTTGTGTTATTGTTAGGTTGCTGCTTCTGTTTGTGTTAGGGTTACGGTTAGGGTTGTGTTATTATTAGGATGCTGGTTCTGTTTGTGTTAGGGTTACGGTTAGGGTTGTGTTATTATTAGGATGCTGTTTCTGTTTGTGTTAGGGTTACGGTTAGGGTTGTGTTATTGTTAGGTTTCTGGTTCTGTTTGTGTTAGGGTTACGGTTAGGGTTGTGTTATTGTTAGGTTACTGGTTCTGTTTGTGTTAGGGTTATGGTCTGGGTTGTGTTATTGTTAGGTTGCTGGTTCTGTTTGTGTTAGGGTTACGGTCTCTGGGTTGTGTTATTGTTAGGTTTCTGGTTCTGTTTTGTGTTAGGCTTACAGTTAGGGGTGTGTTATTGTTAGGTTACTGGTTCTGTTTGTGTTAGGGTTATGGTCTCTGGGTTGTGTTATTGTTAGGTTTCTGATTCTGTTTTGTGTTAGGGTTACAGTTAGGGGTGTGTTATTGTTAGGTTACTGGTTCTGTTTGTGTTAGGGTTACGGTCTGGGTTGTGTTATTGTTAGGTTGCTGGTTCTGTTTGTGTTAGGGTTACGGTTAGGGTTGTGTTATTGTTAGGTTACTGATTCTGTTTGTGTTAGGGTTATGGTCTGGGTTGTGTTATTGTTAGGTTGCTGGTTCTGTTTGTGTTAGGGTTACGGTCACTGGGTTGTGTTATTGTTAGGTTTCTGGTTCTGTTTTGTGTTAGGGTTACAGTTAGGGGTGTGTTATTGTTAGGTTACTGGTTCTGTTTGTGTTAGGGTTACGGTCTGGGTTGTGTTTTTGTTAGGTTGCTGGTTCTGTTTGTGTTAGGGTTACGGTTAGGGTTGTGTTATTGTTAGGTTTCTGGTTCTGTTTGTGTTAGGGTTACAGTCTGGGTTGTGTTATTGTTAGGTTACTGGTTCTGATTGTGTTAGGGTTACGGTCTCTGGGTTGTGTTATTGTTAGGTTACTGGTTCTGTTTGTGTTACGGTTACGGTCAGGGTTGTGTTATTATTATAATGCTGGTTCTGTTTGTGTTAGGGTTACGGTTAGGGTTGTGTTATTGTTAGGATGCTGGTTCTGTTTTGTTAGGGTTACAGTTAGGGTTGTGATATTATTAGGTTACTGGTTCTGTTTGTGTTAGGGTTACAGTCTGGGTTGTGTTATTGTTAGGTTACTGGTTCTGATTGTGTTAGGGTTACGGTCTCTGGGTTGTGTTATTGTTAGGTTACTGGTTCTGTTTGTGTTAGGGTTACGGTCAGGGTTGTGTTATTATTATAATGCTGGTTCTGTTTGTGTTAGGGTTACGGTTAGGGTTGTGTTATTGTTAGGATGCTGGTTCTGTTTTGTTAGGGTTACAGTTAGGGTTGTGATATTATTAGGTAACTGGTTCTGTTTGTGTTAGGGTTACGGTTAGGGTAGTGTTATTGTTAGTGTAGCGCTCACTCCCGGAGGAGCCGCTGAATTTGAACCTCGGGTCAGTCTCCCCGCACTAGGGAATAAATATACTCCAGCACCGTCGTGGATTTTATAAATTATATAGTTTACTGAATAAACTGGCATATAATGAGTAACACGGTATATGTATATATATTTACAGTACTTCGTAATGCGGGAACACGCAGCGGAAAAGAAATACAATGCTTCGTAATGCGAGAAACACGCAGCGGAAAAGAAAAAATATATATATAACCCCTTTTGTGGTTGGAGAGTGAGTCCCGTACAGGTTATGTCCCAAGGAATGTATGTGTATGTGTGTATTGGTACCCGGGTACAATATTCAACTGGCCAGTGAATTATTTATGAGGTATCTTCGACTAGTCACGTTGGGGCCCTGTGGGTTTTGAAACAAACTGCAGCGTGCTTTAGATTTTCACAATGGCCTGGAAGGCCTCTCACCCATCCGCCAGATACTCTGTGCTCCGCTCGACCCAGGACGTCTCTCCGCTCGATTTTGACTGGGGTTCTCTGTGTCACCGGATCCGCTGTCTTGCTTGTCTGTACCTGCCACAAGATGTCCAGCTCACCGCCTGCACTCCCTGTTAGATCGATCTGCGGTTCTCCTAACTCGGGGTCCTCCAGCTCACTCTGTATCAGCGTGGGTTACTGCGGTGGGCCACTGGGTCTTCGTATAATAAGGCGGAAAAACCCGGTCTCCAGCTCTGTCAGGCCGCACCTGCGCTCCGGCCTGGTCGCTATCACGTTCAGCTACACTGCGTCTTGCTCCTCTCACTCCTAGGCGCGCTCTGCCAGCTCTTTCCACGAGGCTCAGGATGTCAGCGTCTCTCTCCCACCCACTTCCTGCTCCCGCCCGCAAAGCATGCTGGAAAATGTAGTCCCAATGTTCAGTGTCTTACATCGCGCTTGTCTCCCTCCGGTGGCCAAAAACAAGTACTACAACGACAGGGGATTTAAAACCAGCGCTACACTCTCCCCCTCCTAGAACTCTTGGGTCTCTCCAAGGAGGTACAACAGTTGCATTACATTTTCCACATATATTAGGCAACATATACAGGCTCAGCAGCAAGCATACAATGGGTTAGATACACTTCCTCAAGTTGACTCATGCTTTGGACTACCTCAGCTAACATAGTAGACACTTCGGGCAACCTTCGCACTGTGGTGACAGCCTCTTCAGTGCTATGTCCTGGTGAGTCGTAGGTGAGTCGCTGGGGCGGTCGAACAGAGCGTTTTGGTTCAATCAGTTCCTCTTCAGGTGGAAGTACTATAGGCGCGGGCTCAGTTCTTCTTTCTACCACTGGAGCAGTCATCTCTTCGGAGTATGATCCTTCCAGTGAAGGCATAGAACTGTAGTCATAAGATTCGGCTTCAGGAACTACAGGGATTTCAATAGTCTCGGGGACTTCTAACTGAAATTCAGGTGCCTCAGGCCTCAAATTACTTTCCCACTGTTCAGGAACCGAGATAACCTCTTAAGGCTCCGGTGAGCGCATCCAGTCCAGACAAAAACTTTCTTCCTCACTGTCCCTTTCGCTCTCTTCGATAGCCCGGGTCTGCTGAGACCGAGTAACGGGAGGCGAACGTGGAGCAGGCGGCTTCGGCAGAGAAAGTTCGTCCCCAACTGGTATCCTCACAGCCTCTCTCAAAGGTAGTAAATGATTCCGGTGCCAGTTCTTAAGAGGCCCAGCCTTTCCATCAGGCCGGATTTGATACACCGGCAGACCCGGCAGTTGCTTGCAGACAATGTAGACCTGAGAACTCCATCTATCCGCTAACTTGTGTCTTGCCGCAGCACCCAAGTTCTTCAACAAAACCCTATCACCGGGTTGTAGATCCTGTATCCGAACTTTCAAGTCATAGTTCCGTTTATTCCTTTGTTCCCTGTTTCCTGAGGTCAAACGGGCCTGTTCAAACGCAGAGGCCAGATTCTTTTGAAGTCTATCCATGTAATTTCTATGGGAAGCTACCGACGTCTGGTCCAGAGATAGCCCAAATGCCAAATCAACCGGCAGTCGAGCTTCTCTTCCGAACATACGGTACGGTGAGTATCCAGTAATTGCCCAACAAGCCGGCTTTCAAAGTCTCTACCCTGATCAGAGTGTATTCTCCTTGGTAGGCCGTAGTGAACAAAGAACTTATCCATCAGAACTTTCGCCACTGTCGGAGGGCGTTGGTCTTTTGTAGAAAAGGCTTGGGCGTAACGTGTGAAGTGATCAGTCACTATTAGAATATTTCCCTGCCCACTAGCATCTGGCTCTAAGCACAGGAAGTCAATGCACACCAAATCCATGGGTCCTTGACTTTGCAGATGGCTCATTGGAGCGGTTCGGGTCGGTAGGGTCTTCCTTTGAATGCACCTCAGACATGAATGGCAGTAACTTTCCACTTCAGCTCTCATGTAAGGCCAATAGAACCTGTCTCGCACCAGCTTAAAAGTCCTTTCTGCGCCCAAATGTCCATGCTCATCATGTAGCGATCGCAGTACACTCTCCCTATGTTTAGTGGGAAGGAACAACTGTTGGGTCTCTTCAGCATTGGTAGAGGGGCCCCTTCGGTAGACCACCCCATCCAACATCTTCAACCGTTCCCACTCTTTGTAGACCAATCAGGCTCCATCTGGGGAATTGGTCAGCAGAATTTCCCGCAGGTTCGCAGTTAGGGCCTTTATGGTTAATGCAATTAAAGGGTCTCTAGCCTGGTCAGCTTTCAGATCCTGTTTTGAAAAGGTAGGCAGACTTTCATCCCTCAACTGCGTAGGGTTGCAGTAGAACTCCGGAACAGCCGCAGCCATGACTCCTATGGCCTCCGCTTCAATCCCTCCCTTGACCCGGCACTCTGCTCCTTGACACAAAGCTTGTACCCCGTCTGGAGTTAACTGAGTCCATTCTGTAGTGTAGGGTCTTCTCGACAAAGCATCAGCATCTCGATTATTCACCCCAGGGCGATATTTCAGGCTGAACCGAAACCCTGACAGAGCGGCCAACCACCGATGTCCCGTTGCGTCCAGTTTTGCAGTAGTAAGGACGTAGGTAAGAGGATTGTTTCTTTATCACAAACTCGGCCCCATACAGATAGTCCTTTAGCTTGTCTACCACTGCCCACTTTAAGGCTAGGAACTCCAACTTGTGGGTAGGATAGTTCTTTTCTGAAGGCGTAAGGCTCCGGCTCACATACGCTACAGGCCTCAGCAATCCACCATACTCTTGATACAGGACTCCTCCTAGACCTTCTCTGCTGGCATCCACATGTAACTCGTACGGCTTGTGAGGATCCACATAGGCCAAGACAGGAGCTCGAGTTAAGCTCTCTTTCAGCTTCGTAAAAGCACCCTCACATTGACTAGTCCATTCTCCCTGGATAGACTCTCGAGCTTTCCTTGGCCCTGGAGCTGACGGATTTCGGTCAGAGACCTTGCAGCCTTCTTCAATGCTTTCCTTCTGTAGGAGCTTGTTCAGTGGTTGAGCTATTTTTGCGAATCCTCCTACAAATCTTCGATAATAAGAGCAGAATCCCAAGAAAGATCTAAGTTCAGTAACGCTTCGGGGTCTAGGCCAAGAAGCTACGGCCTCCAATTTCCGAGGATCTGTCGCAACGCCTTCTGCTGAGACCACATGTCCCAGATACGTAACAGATGGTAAACAGAATTGACATTTCTCCAGAGATAGTTTCAATCCCTCTTCATGGGGCCTCTTCAAGACCTTCTCCAAACGTTGTTCATGTTCTTCCAGAGTCTTCCCGAACACAATTATGTCATCCAGGTACACTAATACTTCGATCAGATTCATGTCCCCGACTGTCTTCTCCATTAACCGTTGGAACGTGGCTGGAGCCCCCGTAAGGCCTTGAGGCATTCTGTTGAATTCAAAGAACCCCAATGGGCAGATGAACGCAGTCTTCTCTTTGTCTTCAGGATGCATTGGTATCTGGTGATATCCGCTTCGCAGGTCTAGTACACTAAACCATTTTGCTCCCGACAAACACTGTAAGGCATCTTCTATCCGAGGAGTAGCATATTGATCTGGGATGGTTCTCCGATTCAGCGTGCGATAGTCTATGCATAGGCGGACAGAACCATTCTTCTTCCGGACCATTACTATTGGAGATGCATATGGGCTCCTGGACTCTTGGATCACCTTGGTTCTTTGCAGTTCATTCAGCTGTTCTCGTAGATCATCCAAGTCTCCCAGCGGAACTCGTCTTGACCTTTCACGAAACGGCTTGTCCTCTTGTAATCGAATGCGGTGCTCAGTACTTTTAGCTAGGCCTACGTCAAACTCATCTTTTGAGAACAAGTCTCTCCACTTTAGAACTTGGGACCGAAGACGTTTCTTCCATTCAGGTGAAATGGGAGCGTCCTTGGGGTAGAACCTTTCATCTGGAATCTCTTTATCCACTCCCCCTCCTAAATCGGTAGGAGAGAGGGGCGTAGCGGACGCTACTTGCTCGGCATTCGTGCTTTAAGGACTACTGGAGAATCAGACACATTGCAAACGCTGACTGAGACTCTTCCTCGTGTTCTTTTCAAAGCTTTAGTGGAGATTATTTCAGGGATTACTTCTACTCCGGCTTCACTCCCATGATTAAAATCGGTTTCCAGTACCACATAGGGCCCTGGTTGCGATCCGTTCAAATTGACTGAAGCCCGGAAGCTCGCTACTTCTCCCGATTGCAGAACCTTTTCTGTTCCTTCTAATCTCCATAGGCGCCCCACTTCGGCAGGTGCCTTCTGTTCTTCGACCATTCTCTGATAGACTGGACGTAACATTGGGTGTACTCCTTCAGTAGAACCTTCTTCCAATACGATAGGTGTCAGGAGACGTCGCACCAAATCAGTATTCGTCCCCACTATCATGGAACTCCTGTTTGCCCCTGAAGGCCGAGGACACACAATGGCCAATGCATCACAACCTCCGGACTGTCCGATGACTTCGGATCCGATCTCCAACTTCACCTCTAGATACCCGTCATAAGGGAGTTTCTCAGTTCCGATACCCCAGATTTCCAGATCCTTCAATTTCTGTAGAGGGATGTGCTTCAAGTGTTTCTCATAGAAGTCTCGGTAGATCAATGTCACTTGAGCCCCTGAATCCAACAGGGCTTTAGTGTAGACTCCCTCCACTTGGATTGGCACAATAGGGGAAGGACCTATCAGCTGGTCAGGAAACTTGGTGGTGGCACCAGGACACTTAGACCCAGTTTGTTGTACCCTGGCCTTCTTCTTGGCCCGTGTAGGTTTTGGGTGTGCATTGCTTCCCCATGACGTAGGTCCGGATGCTAAGGGAGTGACTCTTTCAGTCCTGGCAGGTTCGGCAGTTGGCCAGACTTTGGGCCCTCTCGCCCTCTTAGTCCTGGCTTGATTTTTGGAGCGTGTTTCAACCTTCGGGCACCTAGGTTGCTCCTTCACTTGTGCCCTCTGGCGTTTCCCGCCGGTGAGGTAGATAACAGTCCTTCCAAAGCTTTCAAGAACTCCTCAACTCTATTTCCTTCAGGCTTTTGGCTTTTGCATTGTGCGCGGAAGTGGCCCATTTCTCCACAACTGAAACATCTCTTCTTTGAAAGCGGAGACGCAGTCGCCTGCTGTGATTCGGTTGAAGGACCCTGGCTAGACACCACAGCAACTCCGGTTGTCTGCATGTCTGTAAGGAACTTCTGCATCTCTGTCTGTGTCTCTGTCACCTTCAACAATACACGGCACAGTTCCGCGTGCGCCTGTTGAAATTCAGCTTGAGCTTATTGTACCTTCTTAACAGTTTTGTGCAACTCACCATGTGCAGAGAGGTTTAATTCTTTGACAGCCTTCTCTGTGAATTTAAAAGCGATCAGATGCTCTTGTTCGTCCACGTCGGATGCATAGGCATCCGAGTCACTTTCAGGCTGCAAACATTCGTTATGCCTCACAGGTTGCGCGTAAGCTCTTTCTCCTCTCCTGAAGGATTTTTCTTCCAGTAAAGCCTCCTCCTCTTTGACAGCTCGGATCAGTTCCAGGTACTTCAGTTCTTGATTACCTTCCCTGCTTCTCAGCTGCAGCATCACTGGATCTAGAGGTTGAGCGCCCCTCAGGATCTGTTTTATTCGGATCTTATCTACTTCAGCCGGTTCGGCCCCTTTCTTGAAGAGTATCTGGTGCAGAATCTTATCTAGGCGCCTCATATATTCGGTCATTCTCTCACCTTTCCGCTGGTAGGTGTGTTCATACTGATATACGAGCTCTGCAGCCTTTCCGTTTGCCCAAAAACTTCCTCCAGAACATTTAAATAATCTAAAGCAGTGCAGTCTTTCTTACTCAATTTTAGGTTTCTTACAGCCTCTGACACAGGTCCCTTTAAGCTCTCAGTGATCCTTTGCTTTTTTTGTGCTTCAGGGACGTCCCACTCATCCAGAGCCTGCATCGCCTGTTCCACCCATTTTTCGAAGGTTTCTTCTCCCGCCGGAGTTGGTACTTTTCCTGTAAAATTTCTCAACCGTCGATAACCAAAGTTAGTGTGCGGAGGGCTTGTCCTCTGACATTTAGCCAGCAAATCTCCAATAGCCACTATAAATTCAGGCCCGATCATGGCCAACGGACTTGGTGCGGGAACACTCGCGGATTCGCCACGTGGCGCACTTGGCTGAATCAGTTGGACTTCCACCTCATCGGTCATCTTCACGCTCGCGCCCTGAAAACACACTGGAACACCCTTTCTCCACTCTCTTAATGTCCAGGATTAACCCCCGATGATCTGGTGTCAGCGTGTCCACGGCCTGGCGAATCTGATCTTCGGCCCAAGTGTCTGCAGGAATATCCATGACTATACACAATTCTAACTGACTACTGTGCTCCTCACACCACTTGACAGCAGTGTCTGGATCCATATTTAACCCTTTAAATGCGTTTTTTCCAGAGACTGGATCCCGGATGAGCCCCCACATGTAGCGCTCACTCCCGGAGGAGCCGCTGAATTTGAACCTCGGGTCAGTCTCCCCACACTAGGGAATAAATATACTCCAGCACCGTCGTGGATTTTATAAATTATATAGTTTACTGAATAAACTGGCATATAATGAGTAACACGGTATATGTATATATATTTACAGTACTTCGTAATGCGGGAACGCGCAGCGGAAAAGAAATACAATGCTTTGTAATGCGAGAAACGCGCAGCGGAAAAGAAATACAATGCTTCGTAATGCGAGAAACACGCAGCAGAAAAGAAAGAATATATATATAACCCCTTTTGTGGTTGGAGAGTGAGTCCCGTACAGGTTATGTCCCAAGGAATGTATGTGTATGTGTGTATTGGTACCCAGGTACAATATTCAACTGGCCAGTAAATTATTTATGAGGTATCTTCGACTAGTCACGTTGGGGCCCTGTGGGTTTTGAAACAAACTGCAGCGTGCTTTAGATTTTCACAATGGCCTGGAAGGCCTCTCACCCATCCGCCAGATACTCTGTGCTCCGCTCGACCCAGGACGTCTCTCAGCTGATTTTGACTGGGGTTCTCTGTGTCACCGGATCCGCTGTCTTGCTTGTCTGTACCTGCCACAAGATGTCCAGCTTACCGCCTGCACTCCCTGTTAGATCGATCTGCGGTTCTCCTAACTCGGGGTCCTCCAGCTCACTCTGTATCAGCGTGGGTTACTGCGGTGGGCCACTGGGTCTTCGTATAATAAGGCGGAAAAACCCGGTCTCCAGCTCTGTCAGGCCGCACCTGCGCTCCGGCCTGGTCGCTATCACGTTCAGCTACACTGCGTCTTGCTCCTCTCACTCCTAGGCGCGCTCTGCCAGCTCTTTCCACGAGGCTCAGGATGTCAGCGTCTCTCTCCCACCCACTTCCTGCTCCCGCCCGCAAAGCATGCTGGAAAATGTAGTCCCAATGTTCAGTGTCTTACATCGCGCTTGTCTCCCTCCGGTGGCTAAAAACAAGTACTACAACGACAGGGGATTTAAAACCAGCGCTACATTAGGTTGCTAGTTCTGTTTGTGTTAGCGTTACAGTTAGGGTTGAGTTATTGTTAGGTTTCTGGTTCTGATTGTGTTAGGGTTACGGTCTGGGTTGTGTTATTGTTAGGTTTCTGGTTCTGTTTGTGTTAGGGTTACAGTCTGGGTTGTGTTATTGTTAGGTTACTGGTTCTGATTGTGTTAGGGTTACGGTCTGGGTTGTGTTATTGTTAGGTTGCTGGTTCTGTTTGTGTTAGGGTTACGATCTCTGGGTTGTGTTATTGTTAGGTTTCTGGTTCTGTTTGTGTTAGGGTTACAGTCTGGGTTGTGTTATTGTTAGGTTACTGGTTCTGATTGTGTTAGGGTTACGGTCTCTGGGTTGTGTTATTGTTAGGTTACTGGTTCTGTTTGTGTTAGGGTTACGGTCAGGGTTGTGTTATTATTATAATGCTGGTTCTGTTTGTCGTTAGGTGTTACGGTTAGGGTTGTGTTATTGTTAGGATGCTGGTTCTGTTTTGTTAGGGTTACAGTTAGGGTTGTGATATTATTAGGTTACTGGTTCTGTTTGTGTTAGGGTTACGGTTAGTGTTGTGTTATTGTTAAGTTGCTGGTTCTGTTTGTGTTAGGGTTACGGTTAGGGTTGTGCTATTGTTAGGTTGCTGGTTCTTTTTGTGTTAGGGTTACGGTTAGGGTTGTGTTATTGTTAGGTTACTGGTTCTGTTTGTGTTAGGGTTACGGTTAGTGTTGTGTTATTGTTAAGTCGCTGGTTCTGTTTGTGTTAGGGTTACGGTTAGGGTTGTGTTATTGTTAGGTTACTGGTTCTGTTTGTGTTAGGGTTACGGTTAGGGTTGTGTTATTGTTAGAATGCTGGTTCTGTTTGTGTTAAGGTTACGGTTAGGGTTGTGTTATTGTTAGGTTGCTGGTTCTGTTTGTGTTAGGGTCACGGTTAGCGTTGTGTAATGTGTTATTGTTAGGTTGCTGGTTCTGTTTGTGTTTGGGTAACTGTTAGGGTTAGAGTTAGGGCTAGGGTTAGAAATGCACAAAGAATGCAATTCTTTTCAATTCGGGAAGTGATTTTGAATTGATCCGTAAATTTTTGTATCAATTCGATAAAATGATATCGTTTATATTGATTCAGAACTTTAGTGATTCGGAATCTCAAACGATCTCAAATCACCAAAGTGCCGATATTTCGTCCGAAAGTGATATCGGACGACAATGACCACACATGTCTGCTCTGAAGTGACTGTTTCATTATCTGTTTTGTTTTCACTTATCATTTTATCCCCGCTGCATGCGCACATTCCATTAATTAACCTCTTGTATCCCGATGCATCTTAATATCCCACCATAACAGCCACGATCTTCCGATATTTACGCTTTGCATTATATTCTATTTTTTATTCCACTTTACACAATCCTTATCTCCGTTTCCTCGTTATTGTTCCACACTCTCTCCTGACACCTTACACCCTTAACTATCCTCCGTATTGAAGATTTTACGTAATCATAACCTTCAAAATTCCTCCCACTCGAACACGCCGAATGGTTTCCTGTTTGTTTTATGTTATTTATATTTCTAATTAGAACATCTTTTATATTTCGTTCTCCAATACAACTATTTAAAACGCGAGCACAATAGTGTAATCCTCTCTGCTAACCACCCCGTGGCAGCGTTGGAGGACCGCCAAGGGCGTATCGTCACATTCTAGGCTCCAGCCTTTGTTGAAGGTTTATTCATATTTTGTATTCTTTTTTTGTTGTTGTTGTAGAACACCTGCCAACTCTTTAGAGAATCCAGCTCAGCGAGCACCCTCAGCTCCTGCTCGCCACCCACTAACTAATTGTTACGTGTAAAATAGAACAAACAGGGGATATCCGGCCAATTCAGAATATTTATTCTTTGTTTGCTTTGTTATTTTGTATACTGAAATAACTGTACCTACTCATATGTGATGGGTAGGATCTCAGGGGTAAGTTCTGGCAAGGCATCGCTAAATGACTCACCGCCTCTGTTCCTCAAGTGCAACATTGTCTCATTATGTGCGCAGATCTTCTCCGTTACCATATGGCAGACACACAGTATGATCTCACGGGTGTATCTCCTCTCCAGAGTGTCAGTTCGGTATCCTTATTTGTATTAATTTCATGATAAAAAATCGGCTCGGAGAGCTCCCTATAAATCACAGCACCAGGACCGAGAGCAAAGTCAGGGTCACCTGCACTTCACAAGCTTCATAATACTTCTACCACGTGCAACTAAAATAAAAAAGATACATTTATAGGAAATAATGTTGATCACAATGGCTTTTATTAAAGATACCCCATAACACATCCTGCTTGACCCTAAGCATCCTAATGTACCCCATAACCCATCCTGCTTAACCCTAAGCACCCTCATGTACCCCATACCCCATCCTGCCTAACCCTAAGCACCCTCATGTACCCCATAACCCATCCTGCCTAACCCTAAGCATCCTCATGTACCCCATAACCCATCCTGCTTAAACCTAAGCATCCTCATGTACCCAATAACCCATCCTGCCTAACCCTAAGCACCCTCATGTAGCCCATAACCCATCCTGCCTAACCCTAAGCACCCTCATGTACCCCATACCCCATCCTGCCTAACCCTAAGCATCCTCATGTACCCCATAACCCATCCTGCCTAACCCTAAGCATCCTCATGCACACCATAACCCACCCTGCATAACCCTAAGCACCCTCATGTATCCCATAATCCATCCTGCCAAACCCTAAGCACCCTCATGTACCCCCTAAACATCCTGCCTAACCCTAAGCACCTTCATGTACCCCATAACCCATCCTGCCTAACCCTAAGCATCCTGATGTACCACATAACCCATCATGCTTAACCCTAGGCACCCTCATGTACCCCATAACCCATCCTGCCTAACCCTAAGCATCCTCATGTACTCCATAACTCACCCTGCCTGACCCGAAGCATCCTCATGTACCCCATAACTCACCCTGCCTGACCCGAAGCATCCTCATGTACCCCATAACCCATCCTGCCTAACCCTAAGCATCCTCATGCACCCCATAACCCACCCTGCATAACCCTAAGCACCCTCATGTATCCCATAATCCATCCTGCCTAACACTAACCACCCTCATGTACCCCCTAACACTCCTGCCTAACCCTAAGCACCTCATGTACCCCTCTCGCCTGACCAAAGCATCCTCATGCCCCCACCCCATCCTGCCTAACCCTAAGCACCCTCATGTAGCCCATAACCCATCCTGCCTAACCCTAAGCATCCACATGTACCCCCTAAACATCCTGCTTAACCCTAAGCACCCTCATGTGCCCCATAAATATAGCCTAGACCTATAATAAGATCATGTACCCCATAACATATGCCTAACCCTAGAACCCTCGTGGAGCCCACAAACATCTTGCCTAACCCTAAGCACCCTCATGTACCCCTAAAAATCCTGCCTAACCCTAAGCCCACCTCATGTACCCCACCCCATCCTGCCTAACCCTATGCATCCTGATGTACCACATAACCCATCCTGCCTAACCCTAGGCACCCTCATGTACCCCATAACCCATCCTGCCTAACCCAAAGCATCCTCATGTACTCCATAACTCACCCTGCCTGACCCGAAGCATCCTCATGTACCCCATAACCCATCCTGCCTAACCCTAAGCATACTCATGTACCCCATAACCCATCCTGCCTAACCCTAAGCATCCTCATGTACCCCATAACCCATCCTGCTTAACCCTAAGCACCCTCATGTACCCCATAACCCACCCTGCCTGACCCGAAGCATCCTCATGTATCCCATAACCCACCCTGCCTATCTCTAAGCACCCTCATGTACCCCCTAAACATCCTGCCTAACCCTAAGCACCTCATGTACCCCATAACCCATTCTGCCTGACCCGAAGCATCCTCATGTACCCCATAACCCATCCTGCCTAACCCTAAGCACCCTCATGTACCCCATAACCCATCCTGCCTAACCCTAAGCACCCTCATGTACCCCTAAAAATCCTGCCTAACCCTAAGCACCTTCATGTACCCCATAACCATCCTGCCTAACCCTAAGCATCCTGATGTACCACATAACCCATCCTGCTTAACCCTAGGCACCTCATGTACCCCATAACCCATCCTGCCTAACCCTAAGCATCCTCATGTACTCCATAACTCACCCTGCCTGACCCGAAGCATCCCATGTACCCCATATAACACCCTGCCTGACCCGAAGCATCCTCATGTACCCATAACCCATCCTGCCTAGCCTAAGCATTCCTCATGCACCCCATAACCCACCCTGCATAACCCTAAGCACCCTCATGTATCCCATAATCCATCCTGCCTAACACTAACCACCCTCATGTACCCCCTAAACATCCTGCCTAACCCTAAGCACCTCATGTACCCCATAACCCATCCTGCCTGACCAAAGCATCCTCATGTACCCCATAACCCATCCTGCCTAACCCTAAGCACCCTCATGTAGCCCATAACCCATCCTGCCTAACCCTAAGCATCCACATGTACCCCCTAAAAACATCCTGCTTACCCTCACTCACTCTCACCATACATTAAATCCATCCTGCCTAACCCTAAGCACCCTCATTTACCCCTTAAACATCCTGCCCAACCCTAAGCACCCTCATGTACCCCATAACCCACCCTGTCTAACCCTATGCACCCTCATGTAACCACAACCCATCCTGCCTAACCCTAAGCACCCTCATGTACCCCCTAAACATCCTGCCTAACCCTAAGCACCTCATGTACCCCATAACCCATCCTGCCTAACCCTATGCATCCTGATGTACCACATAACCCATCCTGCTTAACCCTAGGCACCCTCATGTACCCCATAACCCATCCTGCCTAACCCAAAGCATCCTCATGTACTCCATAACTCACCCTGCCTGACCAAAAGCATCCTCATGTACCCCATAACCCATCCTGCCTCACCCTAAGCATACTCATGTACCCCATAACCCATCCTGCCTAACCCTAAGCATCCTCATGTACCCCGTAACCCATCCTGCTTAACCCTAAGCACCCTCATGTACCCCATAACCCACCCTGCCTGACCCGAAGCATCCTCATGTATCCCATAACCCACCCTGCCTATCTCTAAGCACCCTCATGTACCCCCTAAACATCCTGCCTAACCCTAAGCACCTTCATCTACCCCATAATCCATCCTGCTTAACCCTAAGCACCCTCATGTGCCCCATAACCCATCCTGCCTATCCCTAAGCACCCTCATGTAGCCCATAACCCATCCTGCCTAACCCTAAGCATCCTCATGTACCCCCTAAACATCCTGCCTAACCCTAAGCACCTCATGTACCCCATAACCCATCCTGCCTAACCCTAAGCACCCTCATGTACCCCATAATCCATCCTGCGTAACCCTAAGCATCCTCGTGTGCCCCATAACCCATCCTGCCTAACCCTAAGCACCCTCATGTATCCCATAACCCATCCTACCTTACCCTAAGCACCCTCATGTACCCATAACCCATCCTGCCTAACCCTAAGCATACTCATGTACCCCATAACCCATCCTGCCTAACCCTAAGCATCCTCATGTACCCCATAACCCATCCTGCCTAACCCTAAGCATCCTCATGTACCCCATAACTCACCCTGCCTAACCCTAAGCACCTTCATGTACTCCATAACTCACCCTGCCTAACCCTATGCATCCTCATGTACCCCATAACCCATCCCGCCTAACCCTAAGCATCCTCATGTACCCCATAACCCATCCTGCCTAACCTTAAGCATCCTGATGTACCCCATAACCCATCTGCTTAACCCTAACTTAGGGTGGCAGGATAGTCCATAAAAACAAGGGGCTCTATTCCATAGTTTGTGCTAATGTAGCGTCTCGATATGTAACCGTTAGCGTATCATTATTAAGTTTAACATCTGGCATGGATATTTCAATCTTGACACTAAACCGGGGTGCAAAGGTTTTGCGCCCCGCAGCTTGCGCGAGCTTACTGTACTTTGCGTCTCCTATACTTACCATGGAGATCACAATCTATTCTTAGCGTCTCGACAAGTGAGGTCTTGCAAAGTGTCGGTGCAATTTACGGTGCTAAATGAAATGAAATGAAAAAGCTGGTGCTAAATGATCCTGCAAATGGAAAATCTTTTAACACGCTCTAAAAAACCCCCCATTAAATCCTATATTCGCCTCTCATCCCACGGGGAAAAGGGTGGCCCCATCCGCCGCTTCTTCTCACCGAGAGCAGAGTGAGACGGGGAACAAATAGTTCCTAATCTCCCTCCGCAATCACTCCACAGCACTGCATGATCTCGTGAGGGCAAGATCCAAGGTCGTGCAGAGCTCAGGGCCTGGAAGCGCAAAGCTCCATGGAGTCTTATGGATATAGTGTATATGCACATCCTGCTTTTGTAGAGAACCCTAACAGAATTCTCCGATTGCAAAATAGCAACGTTTTGCTAAAAAAAATAAAAAAAAAATCCTATTCAATTTTATTGCATTGAAAGATGTTTATTTTTTATGCAGGTCCAGTGAACGCAGCGCAGCGGAGGCTTTCTCACAAAACGGTGCGTATTGCAACAAAATACAATATTTATATTGTAAGGGATGTTCTTTATGTACCAATCCCTAATTTACAGACCCTGTGCTAAAACATGGGGGGTTATTCAGTAAATATCAGCATTTGCTAGAGTTGCAAACACCGGCAGACATTACTGCTGCTGCAACGGCGACAACATCCAGCGTTTCACAATAAATCCAATCGCGGCATGAGATTTTTTTTACCTTAGATTTTACTTTTGTGAAACGACGGTGTTTGTTGCTGTTGCAAGAAATGAGTGGTTAATCAAAGACCAATTTGGCCCCGAAATTGCACCGAACGGTGAATTTCCCCATACTGTGCAATTTCGTGGGCATGCGGCTATTCAGACAGCAGTCAGTTCACCAAATTTTGGTGAACTGCCAGCAAGTACCGGCTGGGTGGAGTAGAGGTAACATCACTGCTCTGTATGGAGAGAGCCTGTGGAGACATGGGTTCGAATCTCGATCCCAGGGATCAACCTCTCCAGTAAGTGTCCTTGAGCAAGACACCTACTAACAGTACATACTTGCCACCCAGGACATACTTGAAAACGAGAGAAATCTCAATGTATCCTTCCTGGTAAAATCCTTTCTCAAAAAAAAAGTACGGTGCCTGTTTGATGGCAGTGAAATTCCCCATAGAGAAGCAATGCTTTGTCTGTTCAGAGAACACCGAACAGCAGGGAATAGTTGCCGAAATGCCCTACTGTTCGGTGGTTTCATTCAACAGGTTTGTTCAGGAGAATCCCATAGGCTTCAATGTTAATAATATTCCCGTTTTAACCCATTATCTAATAAACCGTTTATTATTTTATTCTGCCGTAAAAAAAGTCTCTTTATTTTTATTTATTTATTTTTTAAAAAATTGGGATTTTTTTGGCAAACATTTATTTAATTTTTTTTTAAAGCTTTTTTTTCTTTTTTCTGTAACAGACCTTTTTATTATCATTCATTGGATCTTATATGTAAATTCCAGACATTTTCGTTCAGTAGTTTTTCTGCAAACAACGTCTCACTTTTCAAACTTACAAGCGAACTGTTTTTTTTTTTTCACGCCGTTCTCTGCGTGTCGGGTTTTTCCGGCGGCTGCTCTGCGCTATGATCGGCGGCTCGTCGGGTTTTTCCGTCGTGTCTGGCTTGGTTTTTGCTGTGGTTTCTGCAGGTTTTCGGTGAGTGTTCGGCGGGTTTGCAGCAGTGACGTGCAGTGAGGTCAGTGGCTGGTGAGGCAATGGCTAGTATCAGAGCCAGATATACACATGGTTACGTAGTCGCAAGTTACGCATTTGATTATCGTTATATAGGAGAATAGAGTTTCACTATTTATAAAGTAAAGTTCGCATTTTTATTTTACAGTTCTAATACTGACTAATACAACTATTACAACTCTTACTGTAAAATAAAGTTTGCTTATAGGTTTTTAATGTTGTAAGAGCAAGCATTTACAATACTGACGAATAGAGGGCGCTATTACAACTCTTACTGTAAAATAAAATTTGCATATAGGTTTTTAATGTTGACAGAAAGCCACAGAACAAATGTGTGTATTACTCACTAAACTCTTCATACACATTTAGCTTTACGTTTCATGAATTACGCTAATTAAGCAGCAATTAATCATTATTGAAGGTTTTGGATTGCGTGTAAGTTATTCCCGGCTTGACTTATCTATAATTTTATCTCATATTTATGGGTTTGATATATATGGTTTAAGAGTCAATTGACAGCGGGAAATAGGCATGTTAGCCAGTTTATTATATGCACCAATTTTTCTCATCTTATATGTATGTTTTATTATTATTATTATTATTATTCTTTATTTATAAAGCGCCAGCATATTCCGCAGCGCTGTACAATAAGCACAGTATAGACAGGGTTACAATACATTGAACAACATTTGACAAACAGTACAGGAGGAGATGAGGGCCCTATTCCCGTAGGAACTCACAATCTGGGAGGGTTGGGGTTGGAAACAGGAGGAGAGGACTGTAAGGTTAGAGTGATGATGGTTGCGTCAGTGAGTGGGTGGTAGGCTTCCCTAAATAGGAACGTTTTAAGGGAGCGTTTGAAGGAAGAGAAGTTAGGGGAAAGTCTGACAGTACGAGGGAGAGCGTTCCAGAGAGTGGGGGCTGCGCGTGGTTTTTGACTTTATAATAAAGGTTATATTTTAAATGGTTGTCCAAATCGATATAGCCACTTCTGTGGGTTTCTGTTGTCTTTGAGTGTGGGTTACCCCCCCCTGTCTTTCAATTTGGATAAACTATTCATCCAGCTCAGTTTTTTGTACAGGACCCATTTGTGTGGGCCACTGTATAAATAATTTTCAGGTTTTTAATGTTGTAAGAGCATTTACTTACAATACTGACTAATAGAGGGCGCTATTACAACTCTTACTGTAAAATAAAGTTTGCATATAGGTTTTTAATGTTGTAAGAGCATGCACTTACAATACTGACTAATAGATGGCGCTATTACACACATGCTGACTGCTGAGCTCTGCCTGCCCCCCCACGACTGACGAGGACAGTCACATGACTGTCCTGCGTCAATCAATCCATGGGGAGCTCTGCCTCCCATGGGGGGTGTTTTTTTAAGAAAAAGAAGTGCTTGAGACCAATGGAGCTTTCCCATTGGCTCAAGCTTTCAATTGCTCTCATTGCCTCTGGAGGCACTGAAAGGCGTAGAACCTGGAAGTCAGCTTGAGCTACACAATTAGTGTAGCATTCAGCTGCACAAATTGCGTAGGCTACGCTGGCACAGTGCTGCTCCTGCTGTCTGTGTAGTGAATTACACACACACACACACACACACACCAGCCAACAAACTGAAAGTGCAGGGGAAAAAAAAACCGAGGACAGAAGCACAGCGAGGGAGCGCGGAGAGGAGAGTATGAGAACTTTTTTCAATAAATAACATTTTATTTACAGTTTAAATATACACACATGTCATTACAGCACAATGAGCATATTAATTTACTGGAATGGCAGGGGAGGCTCTGCCTGCCCTGCCACCCCTGACTGCACGTTCCTGGTTTAAAGTGAGTGTTCTGCAGGTTTGCCTCAAGTATTGCCTGCACTACGGGGGCCCTGCGGTACTTGCTGAATACAACGCAGGGTCGGCAAACTAGGAATCGCCGAATTGCCCCGAAGTGCAGGGAACGAAAAGTCACCGAAAGTGCGGGGACTTTTCGGATCTCTTTGAATAACCCGGATTGAATTTTCACTTCTCCAAAAGTTTTCCAGAGTTTCACCTCTCTCTGAATAACCCTGCAAGTTTATATAAAATATTTATTCAACTGTTTATTATTTTAAATTGCAGCAAAACGACTCTTTATTTATTTATTTTATTTTTAAGAATTTTATTGGGCATTTTTTGGGATATTTTTCAGCAAAAAAAAAAAAAAATCGGATTTTTTTTAAATAGCATTTTTTTTTCTTTAACAGACCTTTTTATTATTATTCATAGGACCTGATATATTATTTCCAGACATTTTTGTCCAGTAGTTTTTTGCCAACACATTTTAAAAGTATCAGTGTTTTTTTTCTTGTTTCTTTCCGGGGGCTGGTCTGCGCTCTGTTCGGTGGCTTGTTGGCTTTTCCGGATGTGTTTGGCCGCAGATTGTCGGGTGCGTTCGGCATTTTATTCGGCGGCTCAAATGATCGATCCGATGTTTTTTCGGCAGTTTTGCGGTGGTTTTTCCATTCCATTCGTCAGTTTTGCAGTGTTTTTTTGGATGTGTTCAGCGGATTTTCCCTGCACTTGACCGCAGGGGTCGGCGAATATGAATCCCCGAAGTGCGTGGAACGAAAGAGCACCGACAATCCGGTGTTCTTTGAATGACCCAGTCGGTGATTTTCGCTAAACACTTGCCATTATGGAATAAACCCAACACTTTTTTTAAAACTGGGGCTTAGCCAGTAAGCGCTGGTGTTGCAAATAAACCCAGCTAAATTCGCCGGTATTGCAGTGCAGAGAAGCACCGGCGCTTCTCAAACCTGGAAACTAAACAGCAAAAGGAGAAGCTTTACTCTGCAATACCACCGATTTTAGCCAATTTTTGCAATGCAGGAAAACACCGGTGTTTAGTAGATAAACCCTGTAACTTTTTCTCATGCGTTTTTTTCCCTTTAGAAAATTCATATTTCAGAACATAAGACAATCAGGGTTATTCAGAGAGCGGTGAAAAGCAGGAGAATGACTGGAGAATGGAAAATTCTAGGTCAAAATAGCCGATTTGGAAAGTGAGATGAAAGGGAGAATTTTTCTGGTTTGGCTATTTTGACCTATAATTTTCTATTCTCCAGTCATTCTCCTGCTTTTCACCCTCTTTGAATAACCCTGATAGTTACAAGATACTACCGGAATATAACATACATTGAATTTAAGCCCGTTACCTACAGGGTTATTCAGAGAGTGGTGAAAAGCAGGAGAATAACTGGAGAATGGAAATTCTAGGTCACAATAGCCAAACCAGAAAAATTCTCCCATTCGTCTCACTTTCCAAATCGACTATTTTCCATTCTCCAGTCATTCTTCTGCTTTTCACCGCGCTCTGAATAACCCTGATAGTCTCGTCTGACCGGTGCTCGCCTGACAGCACTGATAGCTGGAAAATTAGGAATCTAAGTATATATATATATATATATATATATATGGTGGTTCTTTGCTGGAAAGCTGAGGTCAGTGACATCCTTGGTAGCTATAGCTACAGTTGTCATCCTCCTGGAATGCTAACGAATGTATCATTGTCTCTAAGGGTATTCTGACACTTTAAAGAGAAGGACACGCAGGTTCAGTTTGTATCAGGCCTTGAGGCATTTTAAAACAATGTTATTGAGAGCTGAAGCAGGAAAGCAACGGATAAATCCAGTATATAAACCCCTCAAATCACTGCCGGGGCGGCCAATTCCCCTACTGGTAGGTATACAATGTAACTGTACCCAGGGGCGGACGACAACTCTTGGGGCCCACGTGCAATAGTTTATTATCAGGGCTACCATCAGAAATCGGGGCTCCTTACCGAACCACAGGTTGGGGTCCCAGCCCTCCCCAGGGCCCCAGGCACCTAATTTTTAAGTTAAAAATAAAGAATTCTGCCCCCTCTCTTACTTACCTTTTTCTGCAGGGAGGAGTCTAAAGCCCCGGTGATCCATTAAATGGTCAAACCATATTCACCAGTGGTGGAGCAATCAGCGTACTCCTCCGGCTAGGGAAGACCATACTAATTGCTCCCATGCGAAGCTGGTGTTCAGTGATGGGTCAGCCTCAGATGCCACTAGGAAATTTCCAGGAAGGCCTGTCCAGAGCAACATGGAAGGTCCCTTACACTCAGCAACAAATTACAAAGCTGCCACTGGCTCAGGCCCCTTGCAGCCATCCCTGAACAAATCACAGGCTGTCACCCCCCTGGTGGAAGTCCTGGTGATGATGGAGCTCCCTATTGAGCCGGCCCACATACAAGCACTGCCCATGTCAGGGTCAGCCCGTCTATGGTGCCAGATGGAGCCATGGCTCCAGGCAGCTCTTTGCCAGGGGCAGCATTTTGGGCCTCAACTAGGCACACCACACATGATTACAATGAGGTTTATTGCGGTGGAGATCTGTGATATGCGCAGATACACACATTTCTGTGCGTTTTATTGCTGCGGAGCTCTGATACACTCTCACAGCACATGCAGGGGAGCAGCATTTCATCCTTGGAACCAGGCAGCAAAGTGTCTTGGGCCGGCTCTGGCCCATGTGTGTATTGTTGCGTTACAGAATTTATTTCTCCAGACTAAAGCTGGTTGCTGATACTATTTCCCCATTGTTTTTTATCTGTGGAGGTGCGGAATCCCACTGAAGGGCAGGCTTAACCATATCTTAACGGGACCATCAATGGCCCCCTCCTAGGCCAGAGCCCTCAGGCAGTGCCCTATTGCCCTAATGATCAGTTTGCCCCTACAATACGTTATGATCACTATAACCTAGTGAACACTAACGTTAGCGTTCGGGTGAGTAAGTGCTACCGCCAGGATAAGTGACTTTAACTGCTGCCCCCTTTATTACATCCCTAATGCTAAAATCGTGAAAAAACAGTTAGTGCATCGGTGATTGCACTAGCTTCCGCGAGCTTTCTGTACTTTGCGCATCCTATACCTAACATGGGAGCGCAATCATTAATCAGCGTTTCGATAAGCAAGGAATTGCAAAGTGCTGGCGCTAATTACCGCAGGGACTCGCAAATATCAATATGTAATGGAAATCAGTCACAGAGGGGTTCTCAATAAAAAAAAATCGTATTCTCTTTATACATCGATCCCCTATTACGGTCAAGAATGCTGCAAGCTGTAATATTTTTTGTTAAAAAAGAACAATGCTCATGTATGCTACCAGTACATCAATTCTCCGGCACTCTGACAGCAGTGGCTCTGGGCTGAGCATTGAGTTACAGGAGAATCCTCATGCAAACAGTCCTCCTGCACCCCCTGCTGGCCAGTCAGAACATAGTGATGTTCTGGAAATGCCAGTGTGTGTGCCCTGTTTGTGTGTCCCAAGATGGGACAGTTACAATGGGGAATTAGACAACTGTAGAGATGTGATAGCATGGCAGCATCTTTACTGTAGCTGAGGTAAGCACGGATGCATCGCATCTCATCATGCAGACACACACATAACCAATCTTTATAATCAATAATATATTCATTTACATTGGTTTAAAAGGCAAAAAGTCCTTTCTGCAAGTTATGATGCGACCTTTCTGTAATGTGATAAATATATCCGTAGCTAAGGTGTTACAACCTTTCAAGAGGTTCCGCGATTCAATTTCCATGGTTACTGGTATGTCTGAAACGGGCTCGATGAGACACGGATAATTATATATTACCAATAGTTATATTAGAAGGTTTATAATTATGTCCTGCATTAATAATTTCTTCATGTTAACCCCTTCCATGCTTAAAGTAGGTACACACGCTTTTGCATTGAAAAATATATATAAAAAAAAAAAAAATTCAGCCCACAAAACCCCCTGTTACATCTTTTTATACATAGGATTGATGTTTTTTCCCATGGACAAATTAAATTTTCAATTAGATCTCAGCCCTGTCAACATATATTACCGCAAGGGAGCTGGAAGGATGAGCCCCTACTACTAGTGCTAAATAATTTCAATCTACTTTGCTGCTGCATTACATGAGCCAGGGTTTGGCAGAATACAGGGAGAGCTGTGGGGGTCACTCGCTGCTGTACAGGGATAAGATTCAAGGGGTTATAATGAGAGTAAATTCCTGTATAGTACAGATACAAGGTGTTACTGTAATTGCCATACACAGGCATTATGCAGCACATACAGATACAAGTGTGCTGTAATGCCATACACAGGAATTATGCAGCGCATACAGATACAAGGTGTTGCTGTAATTGCCATACACAGGCATTATGCAGCACATACAGATGCAATCAGGGTTATTCGAGAGCGTGAAAAGCAGGAGAATGACTGGAGAATGACTGGAGAATGAAAAATTCTAGGTCAAAATAGCCAAACCAGAAAAATTCTCCCTTTCATCTCACTTTCCAAATCGGCTATTTTGACCTAGAATTTGTCATTCTCCAGTCATTCTCCTGCTTTTCACTCTCTCTGAATAACCCTGAAGGTGTTGCTGTAATTGCCATACACAGGCATTATGCAGCACGTACAGATACAAGGTGTTGCTGTAATTGCCATACACAGGCATTATGCAGCACGTACAGATACAGGTGTTGCTGTAATTGCCATACACAGGCATTGCAGCACATACAGATACAGGTGTTGCTGTAATTGCCTACACAGATTATGCAGCAATACAGATACACGGTGTTGCTGTAATTGCCATACACAGGCATTATGCAGCACATACAGATACAAGGTTTGCTGTAATTGCCATACACAGGCATTATGCAGCACATACAGATACAAGGTGTTGCTGTAATTGCCATACACAGGCATTATGCATCACATACAGATACAAGGTGTTGCTGTAATTGCCATACACAGGCATTATGCAGCACATACAGATATTGCATTGCTAATAATCTCATTCTGATCACTACAAACCACAATAAGCAGGCGATCTCACCATTTTATTATTATCCGTCTGCAGCACAGTTACTACATCGGACACAACGGCCATTTCTGCCTGTATGCTGATAATGCAGATCCCGTGTGAAATTGTGCCAGATAAGGGACACCATATAGAGTTTAGAACCTTTCTTCTCAGTAATATTTCTGTAAAGAATATATTATATGCATTCATATATCAGCGACCACAAGGTGGCGACGTGCTGATAGGATACCCACAGAACTGTTTATTATGTCTTGTTTACAACATGCTGTAAACTTCTAACAGTTGGTTATTACCTTTGTACCACAGAGTCAGTTTCGATTTGTCTGATAGAGATAATCAAAACCTCAATTCAATAATAAGTTAAGAACCGATCTGCGGCTGATAATAAAACATTCAATAATAATAAGACCAGTTAGAGATACAATATGATTGTTTAAAAATGATTGATTGATATTCTTCTCATAGATGAGCAAATCGGAAAGTTCACGAGAGACCTGGCAGAGAGGGGAGTTCCAGTGACAGCGATTTACACAGGGATGAGACCCTCCAAGGTAAGATTAACAGTTTTTCATCTCGTTATGGTGATCATCTTGTCGCTGTGGATTGTGACTTACTGAAACACTCGTGCATCAAATAATTAATGCTCAAAGTTATCCGTAACATCTACCATGAGCGTATTCTTCCCATGACTGTCCAATGGCCACTGTGTGTTGACCTGTTTGCTTCTAGAATGCTGGCCATATTGGGTACAGGACAGTGCTGTATCTTGGCCTAGGCCCACAAGGCCTAGACCTAGGGTGGCAGTTTCCAGCGGGGTGGCAAAAACAGCAACTACTGTGTGTCAGTCTGGTGGATTGTTAACCCTTTAAGGACCTAGGGTCTTTAAAGTCAATGCATTTATGATGGAACAGTTCTGTCATTCGTCCTTAAGAGTTAATTTAGGCAGCAGAGGCCTTGTTATCTTTTGTCTGGCTATCCATCAGGAGTCTGACACTTGGTGTCTCATTGCATTGTCTGGTCAGCTTATTAACCCATTCAGTTAAATGAAGAGAGTTTTTAGTTTTTTTATTTTTGCAATTCTTTATTTTAAATATATTAAGATAAGATTACAACACATGTATGTCGCACCAGAAGACACAACGTCAAAAAATAAACTTCTGAGAGAATAGCAAATAGGCAAGACGATGCCACGGTGAATATGTGCCGCAATCACAGCGAAACACAACACAACCAAACATTACAGCGTGTGACTTTTTTGTGGCCAGGCTATGTGTATTTAAACAATTTATGGATATTCCAGATATACAGATATAACCAAATACTCCAGTGTGTGGCTTTTATTCTGGCCAAATGTTCTTAAAAAATCACCACAAAAATACTTGGAAGGGAAAGGGTTAATATAGCATATTTCTTCTATTATTATGTTCAAATGGATTGTTTAAGGCCTGACTCCTGTGAATTTGAGTCATACAGTCATGGCCGAAATTGTTGGCACCCCAGGCATTTTTACAGAAAATCAAGTATTTCTCACAGAAAAGTATTGCAGTAACACATGTTTTGCTATACACATGTTTATTCCCTTTGTGTGTATTGGAAAAAAACAAAAAAAGGGAGGAAAAAAAGCAAATTGGACATAATGTCACACAAAACTCCAAAAATGGGCTGGACAAAATTCTTGGCACCCTTTCAAAATTGGGGTTAAATAAGATTGTTTCAAGCATGTGATGCTCCTGTAAACTCACCTGGGGCAAGTAACAGGTGTGGGCAATATAAAAATCACACCTGAAAGCAGATAAAAAGGAGAGAAGTTCACTTAGTCTTTGCATTGTGTGTCTGTGTGTGCCACACTAAGCATGGACAACAGAAAGAGGAGAAGAGAACTGTTTGAGGACTTGAGAACCAAAATTGTGGAAAAATATCAACAATCTCAAGGTTACAAGTCCATCTCCAGAAATCTAGATTTGCCTTTGTCCACAGTGCGCAACATTATCAAGAAGTTTGCAACCCATGGCACTGTAGCTAATCTCTGTGGGTGGACGGAAGAGAAAAATTGATGAAAGGTTGCAACGCAGGATAGTCCGGATGGTGGATAAGCAGCCCCAAACAAGTTCCAAAGAAATTCAAGCAGTCCTGCAGGCTCAGGTAGCATCAGTGTCAGCGCGAACTATCCGTTGACATTTAAGTGAAATGAAACGCTACGGCAGGAGACCCAGGAGGACCCCACTGCTGACACACAGACATAAAAAGGCAAGACTACAGTTTGCCAAAATGTACTTGAGTAAGCCAAAAATCCTTCTGGGAAAATTTCTTGTGGACAGATGAGACCAAGATAGAGCTTTTTGGTAAAGCACATCATTCTGCTCTTTACTGAAAACGGAATGAGGCCTACAAAGAAAAGAACACAGTAGCTACAGTGAAATATGGTGCAGGTTCAATGATGTTTGGGATTGTTTTGCTGCCTCTGGCACTGGGTGCCTTGAATGTGTGCAAGGCATCATGAAATCTGAGGATTACCAAAGGATTTTGGGTCGCACTGTAGAGCCCAGTGTCAGAAAGCTGTGTTTGCGTCCGAGATCTTGGGTCTTCCAGCAGAACAATGACCCCAAACATACGTCAAAAAGCACCCAGAAATGGATGGCAACAAAGCTCTGGAGAGTTCTGAAGTAGCCAGCAATGAGTCCAGATCTAAATCCCATTGAACACCTGTGGAGAGATCTTAAAATTCTTATTGGAAAGGCGCCTTTTCCCAACAGCAGAGACCTGGAGCAGTTTGCAAAGAAAGAGTGGTCCAAAATTGCGGGTGAGAGGTGTAAGAAGCTTATTGATGGTTATAGGAAGCGACTGATTTCAGTTATTTTTTCCAAAGGGTGTGCAACCAAATATTATGTTAAGGGTGCCAAGAATTTTGTCCAGCCCATTTTTGGATTTTTGTGCGACATTATGTCCAATTTGCTTTTTTTCCCTCTCTTTTTTGTTTTGTTCCAATACACACAAAGGGAATAAACATGTGTATAGCATAACATGTGTTACTGCAATACTTTTCTGTGAGAAATACTTGATTTTCTGGAAAAATGTCTGGGGTGCCAACAATTTCGGCCATGACTGTATGTGTTTGTTTTTACTCACGGATTGTAAATACAGGAATAACATCTTGCACCGCAGTGGAGGAAGAGCCCGAGCCATCTGTTAATACTAGTTAATAGTTATCCACATCTAATCAATCACTTTGAGGTGGTTTTATCCGGACACCGGCGGATCATCCTGTGCCTGAACCTCACCCTGTCCTGTTTCAGAAATACTTTGTCATAAAACTAAACCTCAGTTCCTGGGCTGATTTTTTACCAGCGTTCCAGCAATCATTGCTCAAGCCTTCACTAGATCGGAATAAATTATTGCCGCACTTTGTAAAATTTCCACAGTATAAACACACCGAGCACGCGTTCCTGTTTCGAAATCATGCCGGGGTTGTGTGTACATATCCATTAATCCAATTATTCGGGTAAATGTAGCAGTCTGTCCTGTTTGATATAAAAGCGCAGGGTACACCCAGACATAGTGTAGTATTATAAACCACGTGTACAGTCAGGTCCAGAAATATTGGGACATCAACACAATTCTAACATCTTTGGCTCTATACACCACCACAATGGAGTTGGAATCAAACAAACACAATGTGCTTTAACTGCAGACTGACAGCTTTAATTTGAGGGTATGTACATCCAACTCAGGTGAACGGTGTAGGACTTACAGCAGTTTGCAGATGTGCCTCCCACTTGTTAAGGGACCAAAGGTAATGGGACAGAATAATAATCATAAATCAAACTTTCCCTTCTTAATACTTGGTTGCAAATCCTTTGCAGTCAATCACAGCCTGAAGTCTGGAAGCATAGACATCACCAGACGCTGGGTTTCATCCCTGGTGATGCTCTGCCAGGCCTCTACTGCAACTGTCTTCAGATCCTGCTTGTTCTTGGGGCATTTTCCCTTCAGTTTTGTCTTCAGCAAGTGAAATGCATGCTCAATGGGATTCAGGTCAGGTGATTGACTTGGCCATTGCATAACATTCCACTTCTGTCCCTTCAAAAACTCTTTGGTTGCTTTTGCAGTATGCTTTGGGTCATTGTCCATCTGCACTGTGAAGCGCCGTCCAATGAGTTCTGCAACATTTGGCTGAATGTGAGAAGATAATATTGCCCGAAACACTTCAGAATTAATCCAACTGCTTTTGTCAGCAGTCACATCATCAATAAATACAAGAGAACCAGTTCCATTGGCAGCCATACATGCCCACGCCATGACACTACCACCACCATGCTTCACTGATGAGGTGGTATGCTTAAGATCATGAGCAGTTCCTTTCCTTCTCCATACTCTTCTCTTCCCATCACTCTGGTACAAATTGGTCTCATCTGTCCATAGGATCTTGTTCCAGAACTGTGAAGGCTTTGTTAGGTGTTGTTTGGCAAACTCTAATCTGGCCTTCCTGTTTTTGAGGCTCACCAATGGTTTACATCATGTGGTGAACCCTCTGTATTCACTCTGGTGAAGTCTTCTCTTGATTGTTGACTTTGACACACATACACCTACCTCCTGGAGAGTGTTCTTGATCTGGCCAACTGTTGTGAAGGGTGTTTTCTTCACCAGGGAAAGAATTCTTCGGTCATCCACCACAGTTGTTTTCCGTGGTCTCCCGGGTCTTTTGGTGTTTCTGAGCTCACCGGTGCATTCCTTCTTTTTGAGAATGTTCCAAACAGTTGTTTTGGCCATGCCTAATATTCTTGCTATCTCTCTGATGGGTTTGTTTTGTTTCTTCAGCCTAATGATCGCTTGCTTCACTGATAGTGACAGCTCTTTGGATCTTATCTTGAGAGTTGACAGCAACAGATTCCAAATGCATATAGCACACTTGAAATAAACTCTGGGCCTTTTATCTGCACATTGTAATTGGGGTAATGAGGGAATATCACACACCTGGCCATGGAACAGCTGAGAAGCCAATTGTCCCATTACCTTTGGTCCCTTAACAAGTGGGAGGCACATCTGCAAACTGCTGTAAATCCTACACCGTTCACCTTAGTTGGATGTACATGCCCTCAAATTAAAGCTGACAGTCTGCAGTTAAAGTACATTGTGTTTGTTCCATTCCAACTCCATTGTGGTGGTGTATAGAGCCAAAGATGTTAGAATTGTGTCGATGTCCCAATATTTATGGACCTGACTGTATATGTGTATTATGTGTCAAAAGTATCCTCAGCATTATAACCTGTAAAGATAAGTTACTCAGGGGGTTAATAACGTTTAGAATCTCACTCTTATTGTTTCAAAAGCATTTAATTTCTTTAATCGATATTGCAATAGCAACGATGATAAGGATTTGTTTGGCTAATATTTTTCCTTTTTTTTTGTTGGGAGAAAAGGAAGGAAGGAGAAAGGAGGGGAAGTAAATAGGGGGAAGGAAGGAGAAAGGAGGGGAAGTAAATAGGGGAAAGGACGGGAAGTAAATAGGAAGGAAGGGAGAAAGGAGGGGAAGTAAATAGGAAGGAAAGAGAAAGGAGGGGAAGTAAATGGGATGGAGGAAGGAAGGAGAAAGGAGGGGAAGTAAATGGGAAGGATGGAAGGAGAAAGGAGAGGAAGTAAATGGGGAGGAAAAAAGAAGAAAAGAGAGGAAGTAAATGGGGGGAAGAAAGGAGGGGAAGTAAATAGGGAGAAAGGAAGGAGAAAGGTGGGGAAGTAGATAGGGACGGGAGGAAGGAAGGAGAAAGAAAGGGAAGTAAATGGGGAGGAAGGAAGGAGAAAGGAGGGGAAGTAAATAGGGAGGAAGGAAGGAGAAAAGAGGGGAAGTAAATAGGGAGGAAGGAAGGAGAAAGGAGGGAAGTAAATAGGGAGAAAGGAGGGGAAGTAAATAGGGAGTGAGGAAGGAAGGAGAAAGGAGGGGAAGTAAATAGGGAGGAAGGAAGGAGAAAGGAGGGGAAGTAAATAGGTTGGAAGGAAGGAGAAAGGAGGGGAAGTAGATCGGGAGGAAGGAAGGAGAAAGGAGGGGAAGTAAATGGGGAGGAAGGAAGAAGAAAGGAGGGGAAGTAAATGGGGAGGGAGAAAGGAGGGGAAGTAAATGGGGAGGAAGGAAGGAGAAAGGAGGGGAAGTAAAAAGGGAGGATGGAAGGAGAAAGGAGGGGAAGTAAATAGGGAGGAATGAAGGAGAAAGGAGGGGAAGTAAATAGGGAGGAAGGGAGGAGAAAGGAGGGGAAGGATGTTACGGAGGAAAGAAAAAGGAGAAGAGGAAAGGGAAAGAGAAAAATAGGAAGGAAGGAAGGACTAGATTAATATTACTCAGTTATCTTCTATTATGCACTATTCTTGATATCATTCTTATCTTATACAAACAGCTCCCCCTGTGGATGCTGACAGAAACCCTGCTTCAAAAAAGTTGCTGATTTAAAAGTGTCCCTTACCTTTAGATGCTTCAAAAAATTACTTTTTTGGGGAAAAAAACAGCACATTGCACCATTTTTTGGGGCAGCCTTTAGCAGCGCCTACTAGCATCAGATTTCTGACCAGACATGAGTTAAAAGATGCTCCTTCTAATTTTACGGTTAGGGCTAGTATTAGGATTAGTATTAGCCTTTGTTAATGTTTTCGGTTAGGGTTAGGGCATGATCTGCTGCCTCCTCGGCCCATATGGAGTGAAATGCTGGGAAAAAATAATTACCTGGTTTCCGTGTTTAAATTCGACAGGTTTAAAGCTGCGAATCCTAGATTTAATAAAAGACACGTCCTTTTTTAACACTATTTATTACTTTTATTTTTTTACAAAATCCCTTCTTATTTTTTAAAAGACCTTTTTATATTTTTTAGAAAACATTTTTTTTAATTATTTTTGAACAGACCTTTTTATTATTTTATTAAAGGACCTTTTCTATTATTTGTACACAATATTTTTTACTACATTTAATTTTATTTACACTCATTTTAGGAGAATAGAAGACTTCATACCTTTTTTTTTCATTCGTTGGAAATAGCCTAGACTGATTCGGAGCTTTTTGGCAATTTTTGTCAACGTCCAATGACTGCTTTGGTGACATTTTCGGCGCCATACGGTGAACATTTACTGAATAGTGAATAGTGAATAGCACCGAAATTCAGTGCTTTGTGAATAACTCTCATAGGGCTCTATTCCATAGTTGGTGCTAATGTAGCGTCTCGATATGTAATCTTTAGCGATTGGAGAAGTGTTTAACGTAAGGCATCAATATTCCTATCTTGACGCTACCTTTGGGTGAAAATGTTTTGCGCCTCGCAGCTTGCGCGACCTTATAGGGATGGGCTGCCGGTTCGATGCGAACGTGAGTTGGCATCGAACATTGGCCGTTCGACCGTTCGCCCACATTTCTGCGTGTTCGCCGGGTGTTCACCCACAATGCAACACAATGGACCACAATGCACTTTTCCACTGGCCTGAAGCTTGTAATTGGCTACAGCATTGCACCTGACACAGGTCAGGTGCAAGACAGGTGCAAGACTATGCCAATCAGGGCTCAGAGTCCTTATTGGGCAAATTTTGCTCAATCATGGGCTTACAGAGCTAAATCCCACAGCACACTATATAAGGCTTCCCCGCAGCCCTAGCGTGTGTGTTGCAGGAGTGAATCAGAGAGGAGAGGAGATTGTTGCATTTGCCGAGACAAGCTGACAGTGGCAAATAGCAGGGAACTGGCAGCCTGGCTGTGAAATATCATAACACAGTTGAATCAGAGTTCATCTGTATCCTTAATCTGTATTTCTATCTATTCAGAGTTGAATCTGTGTCTTGCCAGCTATCAGGGTGTATCACTGAGTTATATCAGAGTTCTGTAAATTTGAATCTGTGTGTCTTGCCAGCTATCAGGGTGTATCACTGACTTATAGCAGAGTTCTGGAAATTTGAATCTGTGTCTTGCCAGCTATCAGGGTGTATCACTGACTCATAGCAGAGTTCTGGAAATTTGAGTCTGTGTCTTGCCAGCTATCAGGGTGTATCACTGACTTATAGCAGAGTTCTGAAAATTTGAATCTGTGTCTTTCCAGCTATCAGGGTGTATCACTGACTTATAACAGAGTTCTGGAAAATCTGTATATCTTTAATTCTAGATGCCATAGAATACCACAGTTGAATCAGAGTTCATCGGTATCTTTAATCTGTATCTTTATCTATTCAGAGTTGAATCTGGGTCTTGCCAGCTATCAGGGTGTTGCAGCCTGCAGGAGAGGAAGTAAATCAGAGAGAGAGTAGAGGACATCGGCAGTCTTGCAGGGAAAATATCAATGAAATCGCTGACTTATAGCAGAGTTCTGAATATCTTTAATATAGATAACACAGTTGAATCAGAGTTCTGCATATCTCCAATCTATATACCAGAGTTGAATCAGAGTTATGCATATCTCCAATCTATATACCAGAGTTGAATCAGAGTTCTGCATATCTCCAATCTTTATACCAGAGTTGAATCAGAGTTCTGTATATCTTTAATCTATATACCACTCACCATGTCAGAAAGACCAAAAAGGACAGGCAGACGCTCCCAGACACAAATAAGAGGGCAAGCAGCCTCTGTGTCGGAAGGCTGTGCCCCTGGTCATCGTGGACGTGGTGCATCCTCTGTAGGGGCACACTTGTCCTTTCTAACTAGTGCTGGCCGTCTTATGCAGCAGCAACATACAGAGGATTTGGTGGATTGGCTAACCAGGCCATCCTCATCCTCCGAGTCCTCTGCCAGCCAGGCTTGTAGTCGTTTACAGTCCACCTCGGCTGCCAAAACATCTAATTCAGCCTCCATGTCCACAGTTACTCCTGCCGTAGCCTCACCATCATACACAGAGGAGTCAGCTGAATTGTTTGACTACAATGACTACAGTGACATGCTGTTTGAGGATGCGCAGCAACTCCAGTGCTCTGATTCAAACTCTGAGGTTGAGGAAGGGAGTAAAATCAGCCTAGAGGGAGGCGGTGCCAGTGACACACAAAGAATTGGCACTCATGTTCCCCAAGCAGCTGCAGCATACTGCCAGGTTGGCTCCAGTGACGAGGAGAAATGGGGCGATGACGATGATGAGGTCACTGACTCCACTTGGGTGCCTGATCGAACAGAGGAGTCAAGTGAAGAGGAGGAGGCACACCAAAAATGAGGCACAACGTCCTCTATGAGAAACCGTAGCCAGTCCAAGGCATCACATGTCAGAGCTGCTCAGGTGCAGAGCACTGTTGTCTTGCAGCACACGTCCAGGAACTCTACTGTCTGGGAGTTCTTCACAACATGTGCAGCAGACTGCAGCATTGCTATTTATAAGCTATGTCTGAAGAGGATCAAGCATGGGAAAAACATCAGATGCTTGGGTACCACATGCTTGATGCGACATATTTTATTTATTTATTTATTTATTTATTTATTTATAAAGGATTTTACCAGGAAGGATACATTGAGATTTCTCTCGTTTTCAAGTATGTCCTGGGTTCAAGAACATTGAAGTGTTACAGTTACAGAAATACAAAGTAATACAATGCAAGATATTAAGAAAACAACACATATACAGATTAACAGAAAATAAATATGTAGAAAAATAGTCATTATGTTACATGTATACAGGTGCATTCTGTATTGAGGTATGTTAGTAAGGAGCTCTTGAGTGACATAAGACTGGAAGATTTGATGGTGTCTGGGAGGTTATTCCATAATTGTGGTGCTCTGTAGGAAAATGAGGATCGAGCCACTGTCTTTTTGTATTGTGGTATTGCAAGTAAGGTGCTGGTCCTGGATCGGAGGTTATAGGATGAGGGAGCTGCTGGGGGAAGCAGTCTATTCTGGTAGGGTGGCAGCTTCCCAGAAATGCTCTTAAACACCAGGCTGGAACGGTGAAGGGTGCGTCTGGATTCCAGCGATGGCCAGTTTAGCTCTTTTAACATGTCACAATGGTGGGTCATGTAGTTACATTGTAATGCAAAGCGGCAGAATGAGTTATATAATGTAGTAAGTTTCTGAAGATGTGTTTGTGGGGCGGCTGCGTACACTACATCTCCGTAATCAATAGCCGGCATAAGCATTTGTTGTACAATCTGCTTTCTTACCGCGGGACTCAGGCAGGATTTGTTTCTGTACAGGGCGCCTAGTTTGGGGTAAAGTTTAGATGAGAGTTTTTCAATGTGAGGGCCAAAGGATAGATTAGGGTCCAACCACATACCTAGATATTTGAGAGAAGTGACTGTGGTCAGCGTGCCATTTGATTTTGTCCCCACACATAGATGGGGATTTTGCAATTTGTGTAGTTTAGGTTTTGTTCCAAAGAGCATCGTTACAGTTTTGTCATTATTTAAAAAAAGTTTGTTGTGTTTGATCCACTTTTCTACCTCTGTGAATTGTTCTTGCAGCACGGCTTCCAGCTGCCGGAGAGTTGGTTTGCTGGTATAGATTACAGTGTCGTCTGCGTACATGTGTACAGTTGAGGCTTTGCAGACGTTGGGCAGATCATTTATGAATATTGTGAATAGTAGGGGGCCGAGTATTGAGCCTTGGTGTACACCGCAAGTGACAGGGAGGGGGAGGGAGGAGCTGCCAGAAATTGACACATATTGTGATCGGTCAGATACATATGATTGAAACCAGGTTAACGTGCGATCACCCATGCCAGAGTTTTTTAGTTTTTCTAACAAGATGCCATGGTCTACTGTGTCAAAGGCCTTGGCAAAATCAAGGAAGATGGCTCCAGTTAGGTTTCCTTGTTCCATCCCAGCCTGGATATCATTACAGACTTTTAAAAGGGCGGTTGTAGTTGAGTGATTTGGACGAAAGCCGGATTGATCTGGGGTTAAGTAGTTCCAATATTGATAATAATCACGTAATTGTGTGTAGACGCATTTTTCCAAAATTTTTGACATTACAGGGAGCAACGATATTGGACGGTAGTTGGATACCAAAGTACTGTCACCACTTTTATGGATAGGTACCACTCTCGCAGTCTTCCAGAGTTTGGGTATGTATCCAGTCGCCAGTGATTCATTGATTAGGGTTGCGACAGGATTTGCAATTGACGGTGCACTGATTTTCAGCAGCATTGCTGGTATTTGATCAGGTCCAGACTGGTATTTCATTTTTTGCTTACGGAGAAGTTTAGTAACAACACTGACAGGCACTGGTCTAAAACTGAATTCCTGTCTGATACAGGGACTTTGCACAGTTGGAGGGGCCTGATCTGCATGAGGCCTTTCTGATTGCATGTCATTTCCTAGCTTGGCAATCAAAGTGGTGGCGCATCCAACAAAATAACCATTAAAGGCATTTGCTACATCTAGGGGGTGTTGCAGGGTTTTGTTGTTTACTTTGACAGCAGCTGGCTGGGAGTGGACTGGGGGTGCTTGTATGTTACTTATGGTTCTCCAAAAGTTTCTAGGGTTTGATATGTTATGGTTTAGATTTTCATTGAAGTAATGGGCTTTAGCCATTTTTGTTTGTTTTGTGCATTCATTCCGGCATTTTCGGTATTCGCAGTGATCGTTCATGGAACCAGTACTCTTGAAATTTGACCACAGTGAATCTCTAAGACGGTACATTAGTGTAAGATCAGCTGTAACCCAGGGGAGATGGGTCCCTTTTATTCGCACTTTACGCAGCGGGGCATGGGAATTCCAGACTTTCAGGAGCTCAGACTGAAAGTATTCAATTGCACAATCTAGGTCTGGGATTAGGTTTAGTCTGTACCAGGGGAGCTGTTTGAGATCATTTAGGAAGGATTCAAGAATAAATTTCTTGAAAGACCTGTTGGTTATTACCTTTGGAGGAGATTTCATTGCCTTTATTTTGCGCACGCAGTACACTAGACAATGGTCACTAAAGCTATTAGCAAGAACACCTGCCTCCTGTATTCGATCAGGAAAGTCCTGCTGGATGAGGATGATTTAGCTTCTCTCTGCCAAGGCCAGGTAGAGAGACTGACTGAGTTTTGGGCGTGTGCTGAAAGAGAAATTAAGATTGCAAATAGCATCACATTGTGTTGAAGTTGTCCAGGAACTAGGGGGGAGTTTGTAGGGGGCAATAAAAGTTAAGGTTCATTGAACAGGGACATGGGGCAGAATAGCAGGCCTCGAGAAATTATAGAAAAAGGGAGTGGAATGCAGAAATCAGATAGCATTACAACAATTCAAATATATAAAAGATACACTTGTGTGCTATATATATATATATATTCTATCTACACCTATATCACACACATACAAACACACATATACAGTGATATTACAATGTAAACATAATATACATCAAGAGAAAAGGCATTAGGCTATGTCAGATCACCTTCAGTGAATGAAGTTTCTAAGCAAGATGCCTCATTGTGGTGAGTCCTGCTGGATGAGGATGATTTAGCTTCTCTCTGCCAAGGCCAGGTAGAGAGACTGACTGAGTTTTGGGCGTGTGCTTCAGTGAATGAAGTTTCTAAGCAAGATGCCTCATTGTGGTGAGTCCTGCACCACCTGCCACGCATCCCGTTGGCACAACACTTTGCATAGGTCCTCCTCCTCATCTGTCTCTACCCCCACTGTATGTCCTGCCATGTCATTGCCTACAATCTCCACTGACAGGGATGATGCTACATTAATGGGTGTACCAGGTCCTTCCTCAGAATGTGACAGCATCCCATCAGCTGAAGATTTTTGCAGTCAGATTTCGTTGCCCCAGCTGCTGCAGCGTAAGAAAAAATATAGTCCCAACCATCCCCAAGCACAGCGTCTAAATGCCAGCTTGGCAAAATTACTCACATTACAGCTGCTGCCTTTCCAGCTGGTGGACTCTGCCTCCTTCCGTGAATTTGCCGAATGTGCTGTACCACAGTGGCAGGTTTCAAAATGCCAGTTCTTTTCACGGAAGGCCATTCCAGCACTATACCAGCACATAGAAGACAATGTTATGGAGTCATTGGGAAAGGCAGTCAGCAGCAAGGTGCACATTACTTTAGACACGTGGTCCAGCAAGCATGGACAAGGCCGTTACATTTCGTTCACGGCACACTGGGTAACTCTGCTTGCAGCTGGGAGGGATCCAGGACGGGGCTCTGTGCTGGAGCTTGCTCATCCACCACGCCTCCAGAAAGCTGCTTATATGAGGTCTGTCTGCTCCACCACCTCTTCCTCCTCCGCCTCCTTCTCTGTCTCTGACGAAGTGGCAGTTAAACCGATGCGTGGCAGGGGCTACGCAATGGCTCAAGCAAAAAGATGCCATACTGTGCTTGAGCTGGTTTGTTTAGGGGACAGGAGCCACACCGGGCCAGAAATTCTGTCAGCTCTGCAAGGGCAGGCGCAGAGATGGTTATCATCACGCCAGCTTCAGCTGAGAATGGTCGCCTGTGATAATGGCAGCAACCTTCTCTCCGCCCTACACCTGGGTAAGTTGACGCATGTACCATGCCTAGCACACATCCTGAATCTGGTGGTACAGCGTTTCCTAACCAGGTACCCAGGGCTGACAGAGTTTCTCAGCCAGACCGGAAAAGTCTGTAGCCACTTCAGACGGTCTTTCCCAGCAAGTGTTCACCTGACAGAAATTCAAAGAGAATTCCACCTTCCCACAAACCGTCTGATCTGTGACATGTCCACCAGGTGGAACTCGACATTGGCAATGCTGCAGCATCTGCACAAGCAGCAGAGGGCCATCAATGAGTACCTGTGTGAGTATGGCACAAGGACAGGTTCAGGTCAACTTGTTTCCCCCCCCACAGTGGCTGATGATCAAGGATGCATGCACTGTACTGTCACCATTTGAGGAGGCAACGAGGAGGGTGAGCAGGGACAGTGCATGCATCAGTGACACAATTCCTTTAGTGTTCCTGCTGGAGCGCACTCTGCGGGGAATTATAGATGTGGCATTAGAGGCAGAGCTGCGGGAGGAAGAGGAGGACTTTGCTAGCTCTCAAGGCCCCAGTCTTTACGCAGACAGCATTCCTGTGAGTCCTCAGATCAGACAGGAGGAGGATGAGGAGGAATATTTAAGTTGTGGGGCATTGAAGGTAGGGATTCCTCAAGGGAGGGTTTTGTATGCCCAGAAACACAAGGACTAGTACGTGGCTGGGAGGTGGTAGTGCACGATACGGTCATCCTCAGCGACCAGGAAGACTCGGAAGCTAATGCTACCTCCAACCTACACTGCATGGGCTCCCTTATCCTGCAAAGCCTGCTAAAGGACCCCAGGATTCTTGCTATCAAGGAGAGGGATCATTACTAGTTGGCAACCCTTCTTGACCACAATACAATGGTAAGGTTGCAGAGCTCATCCTGCCCTCACAGAGGGAGGACAGGATGAAACAACTTGAGGACGCTCTAAAGGGACACTTGTGTAACACCTTTCCAGGCACTGGTAGGTTACCAAGTGATAACACAGGTGCTTCTGAGGCTGCGGTTTATCAGAGAAAGAGCGGTGAAGGGGGCCGCTTGACTGATGCCTTTTGCAATTTTTTTAGTCCACGACGCCCAGGGACGTCAAATGTAGGCACCCATTGCCAGCGTCTTCACCATATGGTGCAGGACTACCTAGGGGCAAGGACAGACCTGGATACCTTTCCAGCAGATGATCCACTGGCTTACTGATTGTTGAGATTGGATCACTGGCCAGAACTTAGCCAATATGCTATGCAGCTACTAGGTTGCCCTTCATCCAGCGTGCTTTCTGAAAGGACATTCAGTGCCGCTGGAGGTTTTGTCACTGACAAAAGAGTGCGTCTGTCCACCGACTCTGTAGACCGGCTGACATATATAAAAATGAATCAGTCCTGGATCAGCAGCTATCACTCCCCTGATGCTGATGTAACTGAATAGATCGGGGATCTCTTCTGCATTCCCAAAACCTCCACCACTGCACTCTTCCACAATACCTCAGAGGGGTTATGGTGGGAAGGCACTAGCTGGCACCAAAGGCCCAATATTTGGGTGCACTGACGCCTGTACCAGATTCATATCATGGTAATATTTGACCACCACCACCACTGCACTCTTCCACAATACCTCAGAGGGGTTACGGTGTGAAGGCACTAGCTGGCACCAAAGGTCCAATTTTAATGCACCTGTTGTTACCTTCATCCAAAGCCTGCATGAGTTTCACCATAATTTAGGCAAAAAAATCACTAAACTTGTTCTGCGTGTCCTAAAACGTCTCCTCTTTTCATACAGGCTGCCGCCCCAAGCAGTTGTTTATGAATAGATTAAAGGAAAACCATTTACCGTCATTTGAAATGTCATTTTTTTCTTTTTAAAGGTTTCTATACATCCTACAAATCCGCCACTTCACGGGCAGGTTATGGGGACCTCCTAGGCACAATATTTGAAGGAATTTTTCATTTTTATTCTTAACCTTTATGTCATGGAAAAATCACTGTTCCTTTAAAAACTTTTTGTCCATGTTTCCTGCCCCCCAGGGCACTACCCGGACCCCCATACACCTTTTATGGCCAATATCTTGCATATATGCCCTCTTGGAGGGCACTCTAAAAAGCGAACATTCGAGTCCCATTGACTTGCATTGAGTTCGAATCATGTTTGCATTCGAATTCGAACTTTTTAAATTGTTTGAGTTCGAATGCGAACCGAACACGTTGGTGTTCGGCCCATCCCTACGACCTTACTGTACTTTGAGTCTCCTATACTTAACATTGGGAGCGTTATCTTTTTTTACCGTCTTGACAAGTGAGGCATTACAAAGTGTCAGCCGGGACAGGAAAGCCAAATTTCTAACAACTCCTAAAAGCTGGTATTAAATGATTCTGCAAATGTAAAATCATTTAACATGCTCAACACCTCCCTAAAAATCCCATACTCGCCTCTTATCCTTTGGTGAAAAGGGTGGCCTGATCCGCCGCTTCTTCTCCCCGGGAGCAGAGTGAGACTAGGAACAAATAGTTCCTAGTCTCCCTCTGTGATCACTCCACGATCTCACGAGAGTGAGGTGGCACCGATCTCGCGGCCCGGAAGCGCAACCCTCCATGGAGTCCTCTGGAATCCAGGAGCTGATGCTCGCGGCGGTGCGGAGTGCTACTGCAGGTGGGAGGTTAGTGCTGCGTTCTGGGGCGAGGTGCTGAGATAGCATCTTCCCGGGAATACAACATTAACATGGAGATGATAAGGGAAAATCTGCAAGCGCACATTATCCTGCTTACCGTCTCCATATTAACGTCAGGAATGGAATAGGACCCTGTGTGTTTCTCTGTTAATGACTATGTTGGAACAGTTGCTACTGCCTTTTTTAAAAAAAATATTTTTGAGTTGTTTTAATCTGCCATTGAATTATAGAGATATAAAACATAAACAATGTAAAAAAACTGATCCCCGACACTTCCCATTACTATTCCTCTGTATAAGATTTATTTGTTTCTTAATTCTGAATAAATTATACTTGAATTTGTTTTGTGTTTTTTTTATTTCTATTTTTTCTATAAATTGATTTGTTATATAAATTCAGCACGGATGAAAAAAAAAAAATCGGTAGAAGATTTACACGTTTAGAACATTTACTCATTTACTGGAGGGAGAGAGCAATGATCAACCATTTAACTGTCTGGCGATGAAGCGACCCTGCAGGACGCTTATACTTTTGGCAATCATTGCTCATGCATAGTTTAGCGACTTGTTGCACGCTTGATTGTTAGCATGGTGAGAAAATATCGCTGCTGGGTCACTGGGTTCGACCTTAACGGATAATAAAGATATGGAACAACACATACTCAGCATAACACAATAACGAAATACATGGATTAATAAATCATGTGAAAACCTCTTATTTTATGCATTTATTTAAATCTAAATAGATTATAGAAATATTTTCTAAAAATTTTCTAAATAAGATGAACTTATTTTAAGTGTCAGTTTATTAAATTTTTTCGTATCCAATGCGTTCTCCGGGATGTGCAGCATGACACGTCTTTATTCTGTCCTACGTGATATATAATTCAAATGCGATACATTATTCATATGGGAGAGAAATACGCTAATGAAGGGCACCACGTCCACAGAAACATAGAAGACTGGGAAGCTTAAAGGGATACTCTAAGCAACATGACCACCTAAGCTATTTTAGGTGGTCATGATGCCCGGAGTATCCTGCCCTCTGTCTCCCCTCCCTCCGCTCAGCCGATCAGCTGTAAATGCTGAAAACAGCTGAGAGAGGCGGAGAACTTTACTCCGCCCTCCCAGCCGTCAGTCAGCAGAGCGGGAATCATATTTCCCGCTTCTGCCGACTTTTGCCGAGCAGGAGACGTCATCGCGCTTTCAGCGCGATGACGTCTCCAACTCACCGCAGAAGCTGGCGGCTCCCTCCTGAGGGTTAGTGTTGCGCGCATCCTCTTGCGCGCAACACTAATCCTCAGAGGGAGCCGGGAGGAAGCCTGCCGATTGGCTAGCTTATGTGAGAGGCGCGCATGCGCGCTTCTCACGTAAACCAGAAGCCAAGAAGCAAGAAGAAGGACGGGAGCGGAAGAGGAGGGAGGTGAGTATAAAAAAAAAAACGCCGCTGGAAAGAAGAGGATTTTAGGGTAAGTATTACAGTTACACAAAAAAAAGAAAAATAACTATTTATTAAGGGAATAGGGATAGGTTAGGATTAAAAACGGGGGGGGGGTGATTTTTTTGTTAGAGTGTTCCTTTAATGAATTGTGTTCCCCGGTACAACATACACGTATTTAACCCCTTAGTGACCAGTAGATTTTACCATTGTCTGTCCGAAAGTACCCACTGCTGTTTTTTCGTTCTGCGCTGTTTGTGTTTAGCTCTAATTTTCCTCTTACTCGTTTATGGAACCCACACATATTATATACGGTTTTTCTCGCCATTAAATGGACTTTCTAAAGAAACCATTATTTTCATCATATTTTATAATTTACTATTACAAATAATAGTAATAGTAACTTATGTTGTAGTAATAATTATATTTAAAATGATGAAATATGAGGAAAAAATGGAAAAAACACACCTTAGAAACATAGAAACATAGAAAAATGTCGGCAGATAAGAACCTTTCGGCCCATCTAGTCTGCCCAATTACATGGATACTTTACCTGGATTTATCTTTTGTTTAGGATAGCCTTATGCCTATCCCATGCTTGCTTAAATTCAATTACTGTTTTGGCCTCTACCACTTCAACTGGAAGACTGTTCCATGTATCCACCACCCTCTCAGTAAAATAATGCTTCCTGATGTTACTTTTAAACCTTTGCCCCTCTAATCTAAGACTATGTCCTCTTGTTTTGCTACTTTGTTTCCGTTTAAATATACTCCCTTCCTCTACCTTGTGGATTCCCTTTACGTATTTAAATGTTTCTATCATATCTCCTCTGTCTCGTCTTTTTTCCAAGCTGTACATGTTAAGATCATTAAGCCTTTCCTGGTAACTTTTCTCCTTCAAGCCGTACACCATTTTAGTAGCCCTTCTCTGAACTCTCTCTAAGATGTCTATATCCTTCTGGAGATACGGTCTCCAGTACTGCACACAGTACTCCAAGTGAGGTCTCACCAGTGCTCTGTACAGTGACATGAGCACTTCCCTTTTCCTACTGCTAATACCTCTCCCTACACAACCAAGCATTCTGCCAGCATTTCCTGCTGCTCTATTACATTGACTACTTACCCTTAGATCCTCTGAAATAATAACCCCTAAATCCCTTTCCTAGATGTTGAGGTTAGGACTGTATCAAATATTCTATATTCAGCCCTTGGGTTTTTACGTCCCAGGTGCATTATCTTGCACTTATCCACGTTAAAACTCAATTGCCACAGCTCAGACCATTTTTTTAGTTTACCTAAATCATTTGTCATTTGGCTGATCCCTCCAGGAACGTCAACCCTGTTGCAAATCTTTGTGTCATCAGCAAAAAGACATACTTTTCCATTAATACCTTCTGCAATATCACTAATAAAAATATTAAAGAGAATGGGTCCAAGTACTGACCCCTGAGGTACCCCACTGGTAACAAGACCTTGCGCCGAATAAACTCCATTTACCACAACCCTCTGTTGCCTGTCACTCAGCCACTGCCTAATCCATTCAACAATATTGGAATCCAAGCTCAAAGATTGCAATTTATTGATAAGCCTTCTATGCGGAACAGTATCAAAAGCCTTACTGAAATCTAAATAAGCAATGTCTACTGCACCACCTGTGTCTATTATTTTTGTTACCCAATCAAAAAAATCAATAAGATTAGTTTGGCATGATCTCCCTGAGGTAAACCCATGTTGTTTCTGATCCTGTAATCTATGTGTTTTTAGATGTTCAACAATCCTTTTCTTTAACATGGTTTCCATTAATTTTCCCACTACTGACGTAAGACTAACTGGCCTATAGTTCCCAGATTCCTCCCTACTACCCTTCTTGTAAATGGGCACAACATTTGCTAATTTCCAGTCTTCTGGGACGACTCCCGTTAGCAAGGATTGGTTAAATAAATCTGTTAATGGTTTTGCTATTACATATCTGAGCTCTTTTAATAATTTAGGGTGGATCCCATCAGGCCCCATTGATTTATTTGTCCTTACTTTAGACAGCTGCTGTAGAACCTCCTCCTCTGTAAACTGATATGTAAATGTCTCGTTAGTGTTTCCTCCTAACTGAGGTCCCTTTCCTTCCTTTTCTTCTGCAAAGACTGAACAAAAATATTCATTGAGGCAGTCAGCGAGACTTTTATCCTCTTCTACATACCTTCCTTCCTTTGTTTTTAATCTAACTAATCCTTGTTTTACTTTTCTTTTCTCGTTTATGTATCTAAAAAATGTTTTGTCCCCTTTTTTACTGACTGAGCTATTTTCTCTTCTGCGTGTGCTTTGGAAGCTCTTATAAATTGCTTTGCCTCTTTCTGCCTAATCTTATAGGTTTGCCTATCTTCTTCACTCTGAGTTTTTTATAATTATTGAATGCTGTCTTTTTGTTCTTCACTATTTTGGCCACTTCTGCAGAGTACAACAGTGGTTTCTTCCCTTTTTTGTTTTTGCTAACAAGCCAAATGCAATTGCCTGTGGCCTTCAATAATGCTTCCTTTAAATAATCCCATTTCTCCTGGACTCCCTTTAAACTCCTCCAGTCTGATAATGACTCCTTCACACAAAATCTCATTTTAGAAAAATCTGTTTTTTAAAGTCTAAAACTTTTGTTTTTGTGTGGTGCGGCTCCATCCCTGTTCTTATATTAAACCACACTGACTGGTGATCACTAGATCCCAAATTTTCACCTACAACAACGTCCGATACCAAACCACCATTTGTGAGTATTAAATCCAATTTGGCCTCTTTACGGGTCGGCTCCTCAACTACTTGTGTTAGAGATAATCCCAGTAGGGAGTTTAGAATATTTTTACTCCTGGTGCACCCAGCTGTTTTGGTTTTCCAGTTCACATCAGGAAGATTAAAGTCCCCCTTGATAATAACTTCACCCTTCATTGCCATTTTGGCTATTTCCTCAAACAGCAGATTATCTAGCTCTTCTACTTGTCCAGGGGGTCTATAGATCACACCTACACGAGCTACTGTATGATTGCCAAATGTTAGCGTAACCCAAACTGACTCTATGTTCACCTCGCTCACTTTTATTTTGTTCGTTTTTATGTTGTTTTTCACATACAGGGCCACTCCTCCTCCTTTCCTACCTTCTCTGTCTTTTCTATATAAAGAGTACCCCGGTATTGTTATGTCCCAATTATTTTTCTCACTGAACCATGTCTCAGTAACCGCCACTAAATCTACTTTTTCAGCTGCCATCATTGCCTCCAGTTCATTGATTTTATTGACTAAACTGCGAGCATTTATAGACACGACTCTGACTCGTCATTTTTTACCCCGCATGTTGCTTGCACCCTCCGATTTAGTTTTGGCGGACAATCGGGCAGATTGTTTTTTACCCTTTTGTCCCCCCCCTCCTAGTTTAAATATTCCTTTGTGAAACCTTTGAACTTCTCACTGAGAACATATGTTCCCCTATGAGTAAGATGCAAACCATCTTTTTTATACAGTTCCTTTCTGCTCCAATTAGAGCTATCAAGGGTCATAAAGCCAAATCCTTGCTCCCGACACCATTCCCGACACCATTCCCATTAACCTTTTCGAACTTTAGTCCACAAAAAAAAGCTACAATCGCCAAAAAAAGACCCTGGCTAAATAGTTTCCTAATTTTGTCCTGAACTTAAAAAAATACACAATTTTTAACCATGTTTTTGATTTTTAACCCTTCACTGCTAAGCTATTTCATCTCTGTGAGCTGAGCTCATTTTGACCGTTTTATGCTCATCACATGTAAACGAGATTTGAAGTCCTATTTTATTATACCCCAGACAAATTTTGCAAATGAAGCAGAGTTCAGTGAAGATCGCCAAAGTATATTCACTGATGCTGCAAACTGGACATTCACCTGCTGTTATTGAATTTTGCTACTCAGTATAACCAATGTTTACCTTGACTGCAACAACAGTGAACGATGGTGGTTAGTGAATTACCCCTACATATATAAATTTTCACGGGCGGGATAATTTTATTCACAATGACACGAGGTGGTATATTTTGTCACAGGGTGGGATATATTTTGTCACAGGGTGGGATATATTGCTACAGGGTGGGATATATTGACACAAGGTACGATATATTGTAACAGGGAAGAATATTTTGTTACCGGGTGAGATATATTGTCATGGGGTGGGATTTGTCACAGGGTGGGATATATTGACATGGGGTGGGATATATTGACACGGGGTGGGATATATTTTTAATGGGGTGGGCTATATTGTCATGGGATCAAATATATTGTTACGGGTTTGAATACATTGTCACAAGGTGGGATATATTGTCACGGGATGCAATATATTGACACGGGGTGGTATATATTTTTTAACGGGGTGAAATATATTGTCACGGGATGGAATATATTGTTTTGGGTTGGGGTACATTGTCACAAGGTGGAATATATTGACAAGGAGTGGGATATATTGTCACAGGGTGGGATATATTGTCACAGGGCAGGATATATTGTCACGGTGTGGGATATATTGTCACAGGGTGGAAAATATTGTCATGGGGTGGGACTATATTGTCACAGGGTGGGATATATTGACACTGGGTGGGATATATTTTTTAATGGGGAGGGATATATTGTCACGGGATTTTATATATTGTTATGGGTTGGGATACATTGTCACAGGGTGAGATATATTGTCACGGGGTGGAATATATTGACGCGGGCAGGATATATTTTTTAACGGGGTGGGATATATTGTCACGGGATGGAATATATTGTTACGGGTTGGGATACATTGTCACAGGGTGGAATATATTGTCACAGGGCGGGATATATTGTCACAGGGTGGAATATATTGTCACAGGGCGGGATATATTGTCACAATGTGGGATATATTGTCACGGGTTGGGATATATTGTCACGGAGCAGAATATATTGTTACAGGGTGTGATATATTGTCACGGGTGGGATTTATTGTGACAGGGTGGGATATATTGACACGGGGTGTGATATGTATTGTCATGGGATGGAATATATTGTTATGGGTTGGGATAGATTGTCACAGGGAGGGACATATTATCACAGGGAGGGATATATTGTCACAGGGTGGGATATATTGTAATGGGGTGTGATATATTGTCTCAGGGCAGGATATTTGTTACGGGTTGGATATATTGTCACGGTGTGGGATATATTGTCTCAGGGCAGGATATATTTTCACAGGGCGGGATATATTGTCACGTGGTGGGATATATTATCACAGGGTGAGATATATTTTCACGGTGTGGTATATATTGTTACGGGGTGGGATATATTTTTACGGGGTTGGGATATATTGTCACGGGGTGGGATATATTATCACAGGTTGAGATATATTGTCAGTTGAGGAGTTCCCGATAAGGTGGGGGGGTCACCTGAGAATTTGGAAGAAAAGTAACCCGCACGCGTGAACCAACTCTGAGCCAGTGTTCGGGCTCTACCTTTGTGAGTGAGACACTAACTGAATTTTACTCAATTTGTATCTACCACGTTGTACAATTGTATTATTCTGCAATTTTGTAATTTCATGTACTCGTGAACTTGTGTGACCCAAGGACTTCTAACAGCTTTATCTGCACTGTACCAGGTTATATATTTTTATATTATGAGATATATTGTCACGGTGTGGGATATATTGTCACGGGGTGGGATATATTGTCTCAGGGCAAGATATATTGTCACAGGGCAAGACATATTGCCACGAGGTGGGATATATTGTCACGGTGTAGGATATATTGTCACAGGGTGGGATATATTGTCATGGGGCGGGATATATTGTCTCAGGGCATGATATATTGTCACGGTGTGGGATATATTGTCGCAGGGTGGGATATATTATCACGGGGTGGGATATATTGTCGCGGGGTTGGATATATTGTCACGGGGTGGGTTATATTGTCGCAGGGTGGGATATATTGTCCCGAGTTGGATATATTGTCATGGGGTGGGATATATTGTCCCGGCTTGGATATATTGTTGTGGGGCATAATATATTGTCATGTGGTGGAATATATTAGGAGCAAATGAACAGTCAGTTCTTGAATTTCATGTTTCGGAAGCAGAAAATTGGGCGAAAATATCTGAGTGACTATGACGAGCACCAAATAGTGAAGGCTAGATACTTGGGTCAGAGCATCTCCAAAACGGCAAGTCTTGCGAGGTGTTCCTGGGATGCAGTGGTTAGTACCTACCAAAAGTGGTGCAAGAAGGACAATTGGTGAACCTGCACCAGAGTCATGGGCAACAAGGCTCTTTGATACATGTGGGGAGTGAAGGTGAGACTGTCTGGTCTGATGACACAGACGGGCTACTGTAGCTCAAATTGCTGTAAAACCTAATGCTGGTCATGGTAGAAAGGGGTCAGGACACACGTGACACGCACCACCTACCTAGCGATTGCTGCAGATCATACACACCACTTCATGGCGATGGTGTTCCCTAATGGCAATGGCCTATTTTAGCTGGATAATGCTCCTTGTTACACTGCAAAAACAGGAACTGGTTGAGGAACAAGGCTAGGGTGACCATTTCTGCCATGTTTAAAGGGACACATAATTTATTCATGCTGATGGGCAATGCATGAAGAATGTGACCCTGCAGCATGCAGAATCTATAGGCTGCAGATATGAAATCAAAGAGGATTCCCAGGTGACCTGCCTTGATTTACTTCTTGCAGCATATGAATTATACAGTTGTGTTCAAAATTATTCAACCCCCAATGCTGTAAAGGGTTTTATGGAATTTAGTGTACATTTGTAATTGTATTCAGAATGAAATCCTACAAGGACTTTTTAAAGAACCATATGCAACTAAAATGACATCAATTGGTTTTGTAATACAGTAGTAAATGTTTCTTTTGTGAATTCTTCATTGACACAATTATTCAACCCTTAAAGACTACCACTCTGAAGAACAGAGGTTCATTCAAGTGTTTTCAATCAGGTATTGAAAACACCTGTGGATGTCACGGAGCAGCAATAAAGCATAATAAGCACCAATTAGGCAGCTTTAAAATGACTGTGATACTCAGCTCCTTCTAGACATTTACTGGTGTGGTTACAAACATGGTGAAGTCAAGAGAATGGTCCAGGAAGACAAGAGAAGAGGTGATTACTCTTCACAGGAAGGGCAATGGCTATAAGAAGATTGCAAAGATGTTAAACATACCAAGAGAGACCATAGGAAGCATAATTCGCAAATTCAAGGTAAAGGGAACTGTTGAAACGCTACCTGGTCGTGGAAGAAAGAAGATGCTGACTTCGACTGCTGTGCGCTACCTGAAGCGTAGAGTGGAGAAAAGTCCCCGTGTGACTGCTGAGGAACTGAGAAAAGATTTGTCAGATGTGGGTACTGAAGTTTCAGCTCAGACAATACGGCGCACACTGCGTAATGAAGGCCTCCATGCCAGAACTCCCAGGCGCACCCCCTTGCTGTCTCCAAAGAATAAGAAGAGTCGACTGCAGTATGCCAAAAGTCATGTGGACAAACCACAGAAGTTTTGGGATAGTGTTCTGTGGACTGATGAAACAAAATTAGAACTGTTTGGGCCCATGGATCAACGCTATGTTTGGAGGAGGAAGAACAAGGCCTATGAAGAAAAGAACACCTTGCCTACTGTGAAGCATGGCGGGGGGTCAATCATGCTTTGGGGCTGTTTTGCTTCTGCAGGTACAGGGAAGCTTCAGCGTGTGCAAGGTACCATGAATTCTCTACAGTACCAGGAGATATTGGATGACAATGTGATGCAGTCCGTCACAAACCTGAGGCTTGGGAGACGTTGGACCTTTCAACAGGACAATGATCCCAAGCATACCTCCAAGTCCACTAGAGCATGGTTGCAGATTAAAGGCTGGAACATTTTGGAGTGGCCATCGCAGTCACCTGACTTAAATCCCATTGAGAACCTCTTGTGGGACTTAAAGAAAGCAGTTGCAGTGCGCAAGCCTAAGAATGTGACTGAACTGGAGGCTTTTGCCCATGACGAATGGGCGAAGATGCCCGTAGATCGCTGCAAGACACTTGTGTCAAGCTATGCTTCACGTTTAAAAGCTGTTATAACTGTAAAAGGATGTTGTACTAAGTACTAAGATTGAATGTCACTTGGGGGTTGAATAAAACTGATAATGATGTGAGCACAGAAAAGACATCTGTGGTTATTTCATTATAAATGTTATGTTATATTTGTCTGACCTACACGTGCCTCTTTGATTTAATTTTAAGCAAGATAACTGAATGATCAAAATCAATGTCAAACTGGCCAAAACACTCAATTTCAGTGGGGGTTGAATAATTTTGAACACAACTGTACATGGTTGCAGGGCAGCACTTTTCCCTGTGCTCCCTTCTGGATGAAATAGCTTTAAATAAGGCCGATATGGTCACCCTAATCATGACAAAGATTTCCAAGTGCTGCCTTGGCCTTCCAAATTTCCCAGATCTCAATCCGATTGAGCATTTGTGGGATGAGCTGGAACAACAAACCCGATCCATTGAGGCTCCACCTCACAACATGCAGGACTTAAAGGATCTGCTGCTAATGTCTTGGTGTCAGATACAACAGGACAAGTTAAAAGGTCTTGTGGAGTCCATGCCTCGAGGCATGAGCACAAGGGGGACCTGCATGATATTAGGAAGATGGTTTTAATGTTGTGGCTGATCAATGCATGTCTGTCTATCTACCCATCTGTTTATCTATCTGTCCATCATCTATTCTTTCTCCCTCTCTCTTATCTTCATACTTTATTATCTCTGTTTATCTTTAGAGCAGATAACTAGTGGGTGCCAACATTCCAATAAAAACAAGTGAGCAGTCGTGCATTTTGACACCCAGACACAAACACTTACTGCACATTTCATTCTTATTAATAGTAAAGTTTTGTGCACCGTGTCTGCGATACATTTACCTGCGATACAGAATACTTTCCAGTAGTCACCGATCAGCACTAAATGTCAGCCAAAGCACAGTCACTCATTAACACGTCGTGCCGGTACGTGTTTTGTTGATCCTGTTAACGATTCGTCAAATCAACAACAATAACACCAGCTGTACAAATCGGTCTAAATCGATATCATCACCTCGGTTTAAAGCATGTTTAGCTTATGTTATGTTTTTACATAATAGGATTCAATTGAATCAATTTATTTACCATCTTATTAATGTATAATTGCACGTTGCTCTTGTGACTCTTTGGTTAATGAAGCGTGAGTAAGGCTGGGTTCAAACCTCAGCGTTTCACAGCACGTTCCTGCGCGTTGTAAAACGCCAAGACACTGAAATCCCATGATTTCCTAAGGGACCCGTTCACACCTGGGCGTTTTACAGCACGCAGGAACGCGCTGTAAATCGTCCTACGCCCAAAGAAGTACGGGAGCTTCTTTGGGACGTATTTGCAGCGCGTTCACTCTGCAGTCTGTGGCCGTGAACGCGCTGCAATGCGTGTTTTTTTACGTTTGCGCGATACGCGCGTAAAAAAAAGCGCATATTGCACACGTAAAAAAACGCGCATGTGTGAACCCATCCTAAAAGGAAGTTAATTCAGGACTGGAAGAAGGGTCAACTATGAAGTGCCAAGGAAAATATTTGAAAATAACTATTTTCACAAACCTCTGAAGCAGAGGTCAAAGAATAAGTGGAGGAACTCTAAGATCTCTACCAGTTTATCAAAACATCTCTCCCTTAACCTCTTCACTACCAAGTGATTTACCAAAAACCCACTGTCAGGAACAAGTAGAATTTTAGAAAATCCTTTTTATTGAATTATACGATTTGCACTCATACAAAGAAAAAGAGAAAGAATGTGAAAAAACTGAGAGAAAAGAGAAAAGGAGAGAGAAACAGAAAGAAAAGTGAGATTGAGGAAAGCGAGAGTGAGAAAAAAACAGAGAGAGAAGAGAAAAATAGAAAGAAAATTGAAAATGAGGAAAAGGAGAGAGAAAGAGAGAAAAACAAACAGAGGAAAAAGAAAGAGAATGAGAGAAAAGAGAAAAATAGAAAGGAAAGAGAGAATGATAAAAAACTGAGAGAAAAGAGAACAAGGAAAAGAAAAAGAGAGAAGAGACAAAGTGAAAAGAATGATAGAAAAGAAAGAAAATAGAAAAAAAAGAGAGACAGACAGGTCAATTCAAAGAAAGGTGAAACTCAGGAGAATGACTGGAGAAGTGAAAATTCTAGGTCAAAATAGCCATACTAGAAAAATTCTCCCATTTATCTCACTTTCCTAATCGAATATTTGGTCTAGATTGTTCTCTTCTCCTGCCAGTTCTCCTGTTTTTCACCTTTCTCTGAATAACCCTTACAAAAGAGTGAAAAGAGAGAGAGAAAAAAGTGAGAGAAAAAGAAAAGAGAGAACGAAAGAAAACAGAGAAAAGATAGCTTAGAAGGAGAGAAAGTAGTGAGAAGAAAATAAAAAGAAATAGAGAGAAAAAGAGAAGAGCGGGAAAAAACATAAGAAAGAGAGAACAGAGAAGGATGGAAAAGAGAAAACAGACAAAACGGAGAAAATAAATGTCAGAGTAAAAAGAGAGAGAGAAAAGATAGAACGAGAAAAGGAGAGAAAAGATAGAACGAGAAAAGGAGAATAAGAAAAAACTGAGAGAGGAGAGAATTTATTTATTTATTTATAAAGGATTTTACCAGGAAGGATACATTGAGATTTGTCGCGTTTTCAAGTATGTCCTGGGTTCAAGAACATTAAAATGTTACAGTCGTTACAGAAATACAAAGTAATAAAATGCCAGATATTAAAAAATACACAACACAAATATACAGATTAACAGAAAATAAATATGTGGGAAATAGTCATTATGTTACATGTTTACAGGCGCATTCTGTATATAGTCACTATGTTACATGTTTACAGGCGCATTCTGTATTGAGAATGAGGAAAGAAAGGAGAGAAGAGACAGGGAAAAGAATGAGAGAGGCAGAGAAAGAAAAGAGAAAAAAAGAGAGTGAAAAAAGAAAATGGCTAAACAAAGAGAAGAGAAAGAAAAAGCAAAATAAACAGAAAAGCGAGAAAGAAAGCAAAAGAAAGAAAAGAAAGAGACAGAGAAAGAGATAAAAGACAGAAAAATGAGAGATAGGAGAAAGCTAAAGAGAGAAACTTGAGAGGATGAGAAACAGAACAGAGAGGGTGAACAACAGAGAATTATAGAAAATAAAGACAACAGAGAAAATTGAATATAAGATAAAGGGCTCTATTACATTCTTCACGCAAACGATAACGCGTGCGCAAAAACGCATTAACGCAAGGGGAAAACCATTTGCGCACAACGTTGTATTATAATGTCTGTGCATCAAATGCGCGTATTCGTCTACCGCGGGTGAACCTGGACGAACGCTGCGTGAGCTTACGATACTTTGCATGTCGTATACTTAACATTGTGAGCGCAAATGCGTTCGTGCGCTGATACACGGATGGTATTACAATCTGTGCGCAAATTTTGACGGACAACGTTTGCGCACATAATTTTAACGTTTTTTGGTGTTAATGTCAAATCCAAACATCCTGGTAGAAACGAAATACACCAGCACAAAAAAAAAAATACAGCAAAGTATAGTTACACATTCTACACATACCCAAACAATAAAATTGTGAATTTGTGCATGTTTTTATTATTGCTGCAGCATATATACTCAGATTTACTTTGACAGGCACAAAAACTTAAGTGAGTCAATTAAGGTAAATTAATGTCAATTAAGGTTCTTAATTCTGATTGGCTGATTTCCGCGAAAAAAACAGTCTGCACACTGATTTACGTGCGCTACACTACTGCGCGCATATTTATCTTCGCTTTGCGCATTCGTTTTACTTGAGTTATTTTTTGACGGATGGAAAAATGCATTCGGGTCATAATACCACCGTTAATTGTCACGTGTTAAAGCTGACAGCTGTGCGCAAAATTTATTGCGCGTTGCGCGCGTTTTTGCGCGGAGAATGTAATAGAGCCCAAAAAGAGAGACAGACAGGGTTATCCAAAGAGATTCGAAAAGTCACCGCACGTTCGGTGACTTTTCGTTCTCTTCAATTCGGTTCCTTTTGCCGATTGCATTTCGGTGACCCTGCGGTGTATTCAGCAAGCACCACAGGGTCCCCGAATTGCAGGGAAAAGCTACCGCAAACCCGACGAAAACTAACCGAATGCAGTATGAAAACAAGCAAAAACATCTGGATTAACCTTCGAAGAGGAGCCGAACAGGAGCCGAAAAGGAGCCGAACAGGAGCCGAATCACACAGAGCCGAAGCAGCTGTGACGTAGAGGAGGCAGTGAATAAATTAGAAAAACCATTTGTATGAATCTGGGAAAAAGAAACGCTGTTTGCAAAGAAACTACTGAGCGAAAATGTCTGAAATTTTCACAGGAGATCCAGGGAATGATAATAAAGAGGGCTGTTAAAAAATAAGCAAACTGAAAAAAAAAAAAAAAAAATCGGACTTTTAATTTTTTTTTAAAAAATTCAGAAAAATGCTTAAAGTATCCTAAAAAATCTATAAATAAAGAGACTTTTTGCTGCAGAATTTTATAATGAACGGTTTATTAGATATTGAATTAAAACGGGAATATTTTTAACATTGAAGCCTATGGGATTCTCCTGAATTAACTTGCCGAATTAAACCACCGAATGGCAGGGCATTTCGGGAACCTTTCACTGCTGGTTTGTGTTCTCTGAATAGCCGAAGCAGTGCATTTTCATGGGGATTTCACTGCCCTCGAACAGGGACCGAACAGGCACCGTATGTTCAGGCAATTCGCCAGGATTTGGCAAATTGCCTGCTCTCTGGATAGCCGAATGGTCAGGAAAGGTAACCGAACGCTGATTTTCAGCGTTCGGTTACCTTTCTCAAGCAATTCGAATCTCTTTGGATAACCCTGTATGTGAAAAGAGAGAAAAGAAAGAGGAGAGAGAGAGAAAAGTGAGTGAGAAAGAAAAGAGAGAAGGAGAGAAAGGAGTGAGAAGAAAGAGAAAAGAAAAAAAGGGAAATGGAGAGAAAAGAGAAGAGAGAGAAGAAAGAAAGAGAAGGGAAAAGCAAGGAAATAAATAAAAGAGAAAAATAGAAAGAGGGCATTATTTTGGAACCCCAGGGTCATACGCAAGAAGTGAATGTCACATGCAGGATATGACTGAAGTCAGGTAGCTTAACTCATCCTCTTTTTAAAACACACAAAGTCTTTTGTAACAGCAAATAAAAGGTGTCTTGTGGGTAGAGAGCTTCTCTGCTGTATGCTTTCTAGTAGGAGGAAGGTAAAACAGAATGTATCTGCCCAGTATACACAGGATGCTACTCACTAGTGATGTCCGGTTCATGAACGAATCGTTCATTTGAACCGGTTCTTTACTGTGAACTGGATGAATCAGTTCATCCAGTCGAACTGAATCATTTGAAATGGTTCACTGAGTTAACACACAACACAGAGGAGCACTGGTAATGTGATCCTTCTGTGTGTGTGATGTCAGCAGCTCCTGTCGGATCGGCTCTGACTCAGGAAACGAACCACTGATTGGAGTCACTGATTCGATTCAGTGATTCAGAGTTGGTTAGAGCGATTCTTAACCTCAAATTCAGGATCTAAATCTGCTACAGTACATTGACTCAAAGAACTGTTTGCTGCAGTTCCTGAGTCAATAGAGCAGCTCTGATCACACTGCAGGTTATTGAATATAAAAGTATTAAAGGATTATATTGCAGCAGTGATCACAGTTGAAGTTTTAATAATAAATATTACTAAATAATAAATAATAAATTTAATATTACATAATAGTAATTAAATAATAATACTTATAAAAGTTTAATTATTTAATATTATTTAATAAATTTATATTGAATTATAATATTAAAAAATTAATTAAACTATGTTAATGTATTACCTATAATTGGCTATAATGACTATTATATTAATAGGCTATTGCCCAGGGCAATTATATGGGAAATAGGGAGAATGTGAAATCTCCCCAATATTTTTGTTAGTTATTTGTATTTTTAATTTATTTATTATTATTATTTTTACCCATTGCAATGGCGCCTCTGGCCTTTCCAGTGATGCCTAATATGACCAGCTGTCACGTACGGTTCTTGAGATATAGGGGTCCAAAGGACCCCTGTATCTCCTGGATAGGGAATTCAATGCCAGGACAGTCACGATTAACATGAGGGGGCGGGACTAAGCGGCAGGCCAGATAGTGTCCTCCAGTGCCCCTGCTGGAAGCAGGAAGCTCCTCCCAGGGTCTCCTGGAGCTGAATCGGAGTCTCTGGTGACTCAGTGAGTCATCAGTACCCGACTCCCTGCTCATCGGGGAAGTGAACTGGTGAATCGAATCATGACCCATTTCATTGAACCGAACTGTTTCCGTGAACGATTCACCAGAGTGAACCAAACTTCCCATCACTACTACTCACAAGCCTCCGTGGATAGAATGAAGGAAGTGAAGCTTTGCTGCACAGGAAATGGGACTGGGCGAAACTAACTATGTGAGTTAGACAGGGAGAGTGGACTAATCCATGCTTAAATAAAAGCATGGGGGGGGAACAAATAAGGAATCTAGTTCCATAGAGAGAAAAAGAGATCAGAGAGAGAGAAAAGGAGAAATTAGATGAAGAAAGAAAGAAAGAAAGAAAGAGAGAGAAAGAAGCACTTAATCAGGCTTGATTGGATTTTTTGTTCCCCATTACAACGTAATGGTGTGTTGTTTTGTTTGTGGCTTTTTGAATGTATCCAAGACAGAAAGAGATGTTGGAATAGAGGTCAGGTTTAAAGAAAGGTAACAATAACTTTATCCGGATGCCATCCTCCATATTCGCTTGACGTTAGTGGTGAATTTTTAAGAGGAGATAAGGTTAGTGCAGAGAAGACATACAAGGAACCAATCACAGTGATTACATAAAAACCAAGAAGGAACCTCACCAGTAGGGATGGGCTGCCTGTTCGAATCAGTTCGAAGTTCGAGTCGAACATCGGCTGTTCAAAAATTTGCGAACTTCGAACTTTTTGGGATGTTCGCTGAAAGTTCGAAAGAAAAAAAAAAAGGTTTTCAGACAAATTCCAAAAAATGCTTAAAAGATCCTAAAAAATCTAAAAATAAAGAGGCTCTTTACTGCAGAATATAATAATAAACGGTTTATTTCCCACTCATTGTTGGTCAAACATTTCCCACTCGTTGGTGATAAAACATTTCCCATGGCAGCAAATCGCATTTAAACATGAGCGAAAGCGGTAAAAATGAGCTCAGCGCACAGCGGTGAAATGGCTTAGCACTCAGCAGTGAAAGGGTTAAAACCGTTTTTTTCCCCCCCATTGTTTCCTGTCCCCCAGGGCAGTACCCGGACCCCCATACACCTTTTATGGCCAATATCTTGAATATATGCCCTCTTGGAGGGGACCTTCATTTTCGATCGTTCGAGCCCCCATTGACTTGCATGGTGTTCGCATTGTGATCGAGTTCGCGGTCGAACTTTTTCGGGTGTTCGAGTTCGAATGCGAACCAAACACGGGGGTGATGTCCGGCCCATCACTACTCACCAGCAGCATAAGCAATAGCTAAGTGTACCGTTTAGAAGGTGGATCATTTAACCCCTTGTAAAATGTCACTTTTCTATGCAATGCTTCAGCAAAGTGCTCTCCAAAAAAAAAGAAAAAAGATAATGCATGACTTACCACTTTAGAATTGATTGCGCCTGGATCACGAGTCCAGCTTTGAATTTTTCATGACGATAAAATTACCCATGACATGAAAGTGAATAGACTTTAATATCTATAACCATACCGGCTCATTTCCACTCCTTATTTTTAGAGCCCTTCGGCTTTTGCTGTTAGGGATTAAATAATAAGTCTAATGAACGGAATCTCCACTCGATCCACTCGAGCAACGCGCATTTTATATTTTTGATTATTTCAAAAGGTTGAAGAGGAAAAGTACTTTTCAAAATCCGATTTTGTTTTTCTTCTACTGTGAGTCATGCGTTAGACTATAGGGGCTATTCAGAAAGCACCTCGTATACCTTTCTCGTTCGATGCGCTTCGTCGATTCCAGTTCGCCAACCCTGCAGTGAATTCATAAAGCACCTTGAAAAATAAATTGGAAATCAAACATTTCACCTAAAACAAAATCCCCAGAAATTCCAAAAAATAAATAAATAAAAAGACATTTTGGCTGAAATTGAAAAGAATAAACGATTGAATAAAAATGAAAAGAAAACGATAATATTTTATAACATTGGATCCTACGGGATTTGCCTGTTTAAACCTGTCAAACTGAATCACCCAAAATCAGGGCATTTCACTGACACTTCGGTGCGGTTCATCGTTCTTATGAATGGAATAACCATTACTTCTCTATCGGACAATTTTGCTGCTGCCGAAAATCGCCAAATCGCGGCGATCTACTGCGAACTGCACCGTATTTCGCTGTCAATTCACCAGTATTTGGTAAATTGACAGCTTTCTAAATAGACGAACTGCCACGAAATTGCACAGTATGGTGAAATTCCCCGGTCCGTGCAATTCGGTGGCAAGTTCAGCTCTCTTAGAATAACCCTTTATGAGAATCGGCCTCAGTGTGACAGGAGGCAGGGCATGATCATAAATGGGAGGCATGTGAGACCTAGTAGTGTACTAAGGGGGATCTCTATGGGCCTGGAGCTGAATATTGTGGTGGCTTATTTTGGAATTTAGTGAAATGAAAACATATATTTTTGGTTATTTATTAGTGCAGATAAGGGTATATCTAAATATCATCCAAACCTTTGTAGTTATATACTCTATAGGGAATTCTTGTTAAAAAAAATGTGAAATGAGAACCTGTTACTGCATTTTTTCTGAAATAAATATACAATTTGAATTAAAAAAATGAAATATTTACCTTGTGTTTTGGAGGATGGTGTTTTATGAACAATATGACTATGTATAAACCACTAACCTTGCTCCCAGCGTGGGAAATTAAAAGGTGAGTAATGGCAGTGGTATTGCTCATTTTATACAGTTGTGTTCAAAATTATTCAACCCCCAATGCTGTAAAGGGTTTTAGGGAATTTAGTGTACATTTGTAATTGTATTCAGAATGAAATCCTACAAGGACTTTTTAAAGAACCATATGCAACTAAAATGACATCAATTGGTTTTGTAATACAGTAGTAAATGTTTCTTTTGTGAATTCTTCATTGACACAATTATTCAACCCCTTAAAGACTACCACTCTGAAGAACAGAGGTTCATTCAAGTGTTTTCAATCAGGTATGAATCTGCTGAGTCTGACGGAAAGAATGATATATAATATGTCTGGGTCATATACTAAAATAAGCCTTCAAAACACGTTTAAACATGATGAGCAAAATCGGTAAAAATGAGCTCAGCACAGAGGCGGGAAATGCCTCAGCAGCGAAAGGGTTAAAGACTACCACTCTGAAGAACAGAGGTTCATTCAAGTGTTTTCAATCAGGTATTGAAAACACCTGTGGATGTCACGGAGCAGCAATAAAGCATAATAAGCACCAATTAGGCAGCTTTAAAATGACTGTGATACTCAGCTCCTTCTAGACATTTACTGGTGTGGTTACAAACATGGTGAAGTCAAGAGAATGGTCCAGGAAGACAAGAGAAGAGGTGATTACTCTTCACAGAAAGGGCAATGGCTATAAGAAGATTGCAAAGATGTTAAACATACCAAGAGAGACAATAGGAAGCATCATTCGCAAATTCAAGGCAAAGGGCACTGTTGAAACGCTACCTGGTCGTGGCAGAAAGAAGATGCTGACTTCGACTGCTGACTTTGACTGCTGTGCGCTACCTGAAGCGTAGAGTGGAGAAAAGTCCCCGTGTGACTGCTGAGGAACTGAGAAAAGATTTGTCAGATGTGGGTACTGAAGTTTCAGCTCAGACAATACGGCGCACACTGCGCAATGAAGGCCTCCATGCCAGAACTCCCAGGCGCGCCCACTTGCTGTCTCCAAAGAATAAGAAGAGTCGACTGCAGTATGCCAAAGTCATGTGGACAAACCACAGAAGTTTTGGGATAGTGTTCTGTGGACTGATGAAACAAAATTAGAACTGTTTGGGCCCATGGATCAACGCTATGTTTGGAGGAGGAAGGACAAGGCCTATGAAGAAATGAACACCTTGCCTACTGTGAAGCATGGCGGGGGGTCAATCATGCTTTGGGGCTGTTTTGCTTCTGCAGGTACATGGAAGCTTCAGCGTGTGCAAGGTACCATGAATTCTCTTCAGTACCAGGAGATATTGGATGACAATGTGATGCAGTCCGTCACAAACCTGAGGCTTGGGAGACGTTGGACCTTTCAACAGGACAATGATCCCAAGCATACCTCCAAGTCCACTAGAGCATGGTTGCAGATTAAAGGCTGGAACATTTTGGAGTGGCCATCGCAGTCACCTGACTTAAATCCGATTGAGAACCTCTGGTGGGACTTAAAGAAAGCAGTTGCAGTGTGCAAGCCTAAGAATGTGACTGAACTGGAGGCTTTTGCCCATGACGAATGGGCGAAGATACCCGTAGATCGCTGCAAGACACTTGTGTCAAGCTATGCTTCACGTTTAAAAGCTGTTATAACTGTAAAAGGATGTTGTACTAAGTACTAAGATTGAATGTCACTTGGGGGTTGAATAAAACTGATAATTATGTGAGCACAGAAAAGACATTTGTGGTTATTTCATTATAAATGTTATGTTATATTTGTCTGACCTACACGTGCCTCTTTGATTTAATTGTAAGCAAGATGACTGAATGAGCAAAATCAATGTCAAACTGGCCAAAACACTCAATTTCAGTGGGGGTTGAATAATTTTGAACACAACTGTACGTGACAAATGGACAATGCCATCGCTTTGCAACTAAAAAGTGTTTTTTTTGTTTTCATTTAGATTTTAGATCATTTGGTATCAATGCAAAGGCCAGACTCTGACCTGTCCAATGATAACTCACTTGACCTTGTGAGGTGTAAATATTAGTGGCGCAGGAGTCCCAAGTCCCCCCCACTGCCCCTTCACTGCAGTGCAGTGGTTTAGGTTTTTGATGTAACAATTCGTAACAACGGATTGTTCCATCACCTCCACGCTAGTTGGTAACATGAGAAATGTGATGGTGAGTTAGTGCAGCATCATTGTTCACTTTATAATTGAAAAGTGAAAAATGTTGCTGTGCTAGAAAGAAAAAATATTTTAATTTTTAATTTTTTTGTTGTTACATAAAAATTGGTCTTGTTTGTATCAATGGAAAGGGCATGCTCTGGCCTTTCCAGTGATACCTCACATGACTCTGTAGCTCCTATGGAGTTGGAGATACAGGGGTCCAACTGCCCATCAATGCAGACATGCAGGGTTATTTAGAGAGAGGTGAAAACCTTGATAATGACTGGAGAATGGAAAATTCTAGGTCAAAATAGCTAAACCAGAAAAATTCTACCATTTAGCTCACTTTCCAAATTGGCTATTTGGTCTAGATTGTTTATTCTCCTGGCAATTCTCAAGGTTTTCACCTCTCTCTAAATAGCCCTGATGGTTATCCTTTATCTGGGCCTATTCTGGGGCATGGGCCTGGAGCTGCTGCGCCATCAGCCCCTATGTTAATCCGGCCCTGGGAGTAGGCCACCCCAGGTGACAGCCAGGCAGGGGTGCATCTAGCCGACTGTCACCCTTCAGGGCTGGCCCGTCCATGCAGCAATGCTGTCTGTGCTTCCAGTGTCAGGGATGTGTGATACTCTTGTAGGTGCAGTATGAGGGTGTTTTGTGTGCAGTGTCAGGGGTGCGTGATACAATTTGAAAGTACGGTGTGAGGGTGTTTTGTGTGCAGTGTCAGGGGTGTGTGATATACGTGTAGGTGCAGTGTGTACAGTGTCAGGGGGTGTGATACACGAGTAGGTGCAGTGTGTACAGTGTCAGGGGGTATGATACACGAGTAGGTGCAGTGTGAGGGTGTTTTGTGTGCAGTGTTGGGGTGTGATACACTTGTAGGTGCATTGAGAGAGTCTTGTGTGCTGTTAATGTGTGCAGTGTCAGTGTGTGCAGTGTCAGTGTGTGCAGGGAGAGTGTGGTCCTGTCTGAGTGTGTGCAGTGTCAGTGTGTGCAGTAAGAGTGTGCAGGGAGAGTGTGTCCTGTCTCAGTGTGTGCAGTGTCAGTGTGTGCAGTGAGAGTGTGCAGGGAGAGTGTGTCCTGTCTCAGTGTGTGCAGTGTCAGTGTGTGCAGTGAGAGTGTGCAGGGAGAGTGTGTCCTGTCTCAGTGTGTGCAGTGTCAGTGTGTGCAGTGAGAGTGTGCAGGGAGAGTGTGTCCTGTCTGAGTGTGTGCAGTGTCAATCTTTGTGTGTGCTGTGTGAAAGAGACTGCTGTATGATGTATGAGACTGAATCCTGTATGAAAGTGTTTTATTGCTTTGGGGGAGATTAACATGAAAAGGATGGAGGGAGATGGACATGATGAAGTAGGGGGAATGGACTTGGAAGGTGGAAAATTTACATGGAAAGAAGGGACAGGGAGAAAATGGACATGAGAAAGGGAGAAAGAGAGGAAGAGGGTGAAAGGGAGAAAGAGAGGAAGACAATGGAAAAGAGTGTGAGTATTAATAATCAGTTTTCATGAAATATGTTGTGTCCCATATATTTTGTTGTTACAATGCGTGTTCGTATCTATTATAATGAGTTAGTTTAAACGGAGTTAGCCGGTAAAACTGAATAACCGTGTCACCAAATAATGCATGTCTAAAAAGTGTGTCACCAGCACAAAGAGTTTGGAAAGCTTTGCCCTAAAGGCTTCCTCGCGTCATTAGGGGCTTCCTCGCGTCATTAGGGGCTTCCTCGCATCATAAGGGGCTTCCTCGCATCATAAGGGATATCGGATTGAATTAAAGCATGCCTGCCATTAAAACACGCTTTGAAAATAGATAAAATCTCTGTTAAAAAGATAAATTCATACATTGATGAAAATGTGTGAAGTTTTCAGGTGACTTCTCACCTATGAAAACGAGACAATTTGCACAACGTGCAACTAGAGTACCCAAAGTCCAGTTAATTTATTAATAAAACACTAAAACAAATGTGACTATACCTCGGCGGTTCAAGCCGCCTACATAGCCAAATCACTAAAATATGAAACAGGGGTGCCGAGCAACATGTCAATGTCATGGTTGGGTCATTGACATGTTGCTCGGCACCCCAGTTTTCCACTGCCTTGTATTTGCGCCTTGCTAATCTGATAGAATTATTGGGGCTACCTCGCTTCACCCATCACGCACATGACCGCCAATTGTGTCTTATCATTCATCACATTTGTTTTAGTGTTTATTAATAAATTAACCGTACTTTGGGTACTCTAGTTGCACGTTGTGCAAATTGTCTCGTTTTTCTAATTGTTTGGGTTATGCCCTGCGAGTACCTGGTGCCTTGTTCTTTGTCTATTTGACTTCTCACCTATATTAGCACATTTTAACAAATGTTGTCATGTGATGCCTCTCGTTTGTCTGTTATTTCAAGCACGGTCCAATGTGTTCCTCACTTTTTGAGATGTCCAGGAATGTAATCAATAAATCGCAGGTTAAAATTTGCACAGATTGGTTAAAACCTGAGCTAATTTATGGCTCGCGGGAATTGAGGAATGTTACCCTTGCATAATATGCTCCCTGCCGGTGTCTTCCTAAAGAACTCGAGGTGGATCCACAGTATTTATGCAGTGGAGTCAGCACACTGAGGTCAAGCGAAACGCGTTTTTCACTCATGGCTAACACATGCCGTGTGCACTTTGTTCTGAAGATACTGTATTTTTTTAATTAGGACGGCTTTTTTGGATATAGTATTCAGAGAATTTTTGTTTCACAGTCTTCATGTTCTTAAGCAGCCAACTAGACTTTGCCATTCCACCTTTGACCTGGTAAAAACAAGACCGTGCCGTTAAAAGAATGTATCACTGTTTGGTTTGGCAAATGTTTACTTTTCAGGTTACATTGTGTCTTGTTGTTGTAGTTTTTTTTATAATGAATTTTTATCAAGGCATTAAACATAAACCAGATATTTCTTCTTGTTTGTAGTTTCCAGAATGTGTCTAGATGTTTCATGGGGCAAGAATTCTATCCTCTTTTGGCTGCTGACCCCACCGTGTCTTCTTTTTTACCCCAAAGGTTGTGTTTGGTGAGGGAATTAGTATAAACCAGTATATCCAAAAGTAGTAAGGAAATATACACATAATGTAAAATAAAATATTCAATCTTTATTAAACATAGAAACATAGAATATGTCGGCAGATAAGAACCTTTCGGCCCATCTAGTCTGCCCGATAATATGGATCTTTCTCTGGATTTCTCTTTTATTTATTTAGGCCTTATGCCTATCCCATGCCGGCTTAAATTCAATCACTGTTTTGGCCTCTACCACTTCTACTGGAAGGCTGTTCCATGTATCCACCACCCTTTCCGTAAAATAATACTTCCCGATGTTACTTGTAACCCTTTGCCCCTCTAATCTAAGACTATGTCCTCTTGTTTTGCTACTTTGTTTCCTTTTAAATATACTCCTTTCCTCTACCTTGTTGATTCCCTTTACCTATCATATCTCTTCTGTCTCGCCTTTCTTCCAAGCTATACATGTTAAGATCATTAACCCTTTCCTAGTAACTCTTCTCCTTCAAGCCGTGCAGCATTTTAGTAGCCCTTCTATGAACTCTCTCTAAGGTTTCTATTTTCTTCTGGAGATATGGTCTGCAGTGCTGCACACAATACTCCAAGTGAGGTCTCACCAGTGCTCTGTACAACGGCATGAGGACTTCCCTCTTTCTACTGCTAATACCTCTCCCTACACAACCAAGCATTCTGCCAGGATTTCCAAGCATTCTGCCAGCATTTGCTGCTGCTCTATTACATTATCTGCTTACCCTTAGATCCTCTGCAATAATAACCTCTAAATCCCAACCCTCAGATGTATCAAATATTCTATATTCAGCCCTTGGGTTTTTACGTCCCGGTTGCATTATCTTGCACTTATCCACATTAAAACTCAATTGTGTAACGGTTAACCCCTACTTGGGCCATCGTGGTGGCTTGGAACATGAGATGAAGCCCTTAAGGCAGGTGAGTAACTGACTGGACACAAGGACAGACGGATTTCTCCAAAACCAAGGAGCACCAAAAAACAGAACAGAATTGCCACTAAGCTCCGAAGGCTTCAAGACCGACAGACAACTTAGGACACTCAGAAACACCAAGATACACTTGACAATCCGTGAAGGGAGCAGGCTGCAGGACAGTAAACAAAACAGACAGACTATACTAAAAGAGGTCCTTATAAGCGGCCTCTGAATAATATACTAAACTAAGACAGACAAGGTACATAAAACATGAAACATACAAGAATCGTCAATCAGGCAGAGGTTGGCAACAGATCAGAAATATACGGTACCAGGGGGGAGTAGAAGGGATTGTCAAAAATAAAGCCGAGGTCAGAACCAGAAAACACTTGAACAGGAATGCTTTGCAGCAACTCAGGAAACACGAACCAGACAGAACCACCATCAACTCCACAAACAGTCAATGAGGCTCTGTGCTGCTGGGAATATAGGGAGTGGGTCTGTGTGATTGGGCCATGTGACCCCAGACCAGGAGATCACACAGAACCCCAGATCAGCCCTAAACAGCACAGCCAGACACACCATAGGGGAAAAACAAACATGAAGACCCTTCACCACCAGGGGGCAAGGCCAAGACGTGACAAATTGCCACAGCTCCGACCATTTTTTTAGTTTACCTAAATCATTTGTCATTTGGCTGATCCCTCCAGGAACGTCAACCCTGTTGCAAATCTTTGAGTCATCAGCAAAAAGACATACTTTACTATTAATACCTTCTGCAATATCACTAATAAAAATATTAAAGAGAATGGGTCCAAGTACTGACACCTGAGGTCCCCACTGGTAACAAGACCTTGCGCCGAATAAACTCCATTTACCACAACCCTCTGTTGCCTGTCACTCAGCCACTGCCTAATCCATTCAACAATATTGGAAACCAAAGGACATTTGAGCAGTGATTTGTGCTATGCATGCTCACAGAAAAGTTTAATTCCTGGCTCTCTGATTCACAAAGCTTTGAGTAGTTCTCACCTGCTATTCAAAGCCCTGTAGTAACAAAAGAAAATTTAGGGGGTTATTCAGAGAGCGCCGAAATTCTGCCGACATTTCGGTGCTTTCTCATTCCCCGCACTTCCCTGCACTTCGGGGAATTGAAGTTCCCCACCCAATGGTGAATTGATCAGCATTCACCGCAGGGTCCCCAGAGTGCAGGGAAAACCCACCAAACACTCACTGAAAACCCACAGAAACCACCGCAAAAAGCACACCGAACACGTCGGAAAAAAAAGCCGACAAGCTGCTGATAACAGCACAGACCAGCCGCCGGAGAAAGCCGACAAGCTGACGAACGGGGTAAAAAAAAGATTGAAAGTGTCAAATTTGAAAAGCTGTTTGCAAAAAAAACTACTGAACGAAAATGCCTGGAATTTACATACAGTCAGGTCCAGAAACATTGGGACATCGACACAATTCTAACATCTTTGACTCTATACACCACCACAATGGAGTTGGAATGAAACAAACACAATGTGCTTTAACTGCAGATTGTCAGCTTTAATTTGAGGGTATGTACATCCAACTCAGGTGAATGGTGTAGGACTTACAGCAGTTTGCAGATGTGCCTCCCACTTGTTAAGGGACCAAAAGTAATGGGACAATTGGCTTCTCAGCTGTTCCATGGCCAGGTGTGTGATATTCCCTCATTACCCCAATTACAATGTGCAGATAAAAGGCCCAGAGTTAATTTCAAGTGTGCTATTTGCATTTGGAATCTGTTGCTGTCAACTCTCAAGATGAGATCCGAAGAGATGTCACTATCCGTGAAGCAAGCCATCATTAGGCTGAAGAAACAAAACAAACCCATCAGAGAGATAGAAAGAATATTAGGCGTGGCCAAAACAACTGTTTGGAACATTCTCAAAAAGAAGGAATGCACCGTGAGCTCAGCAACACCAAAAGACCCGGGAGACCACAGAAAACAACTGTGGTGGATGACCGAAGAATTGTTTCCCTGGTGAAGAAAACACCCTTCACAACAGTTGGCCAGATCAAGAACACTCTCCAGGAGGTAGGTGTATGTGCGTTAAAGTCAACAATCAAGAGAAGACTTCACCAGAGTGAATACAGAGGGGTCACCACAAGATGTAAACCATTGGTGAGCCTCAAAAACAGGAAGGCCAGATTAGAGTTTGCCAAACAACACCTAACAAAGCCTTCACAGTTCTGGAACAAGATCCTATGGACAGATGATACCAAGATCAACTTGTACCAGAGTGATGGGAAGAGAAGAGTATGGAGAAGGAAAGGAACTGCTCATGATCCTAAGCATACCACCTCATCAGTGAAGCATGGTGGTGGTAGTGTCATGGCGTGGGCATGTATGGCTGCCAATGAAACTGGTTCTCTTGTATTTATTGATGATGTGTCTGCTGACAAAAGCAGCAGGATGAATTCTGAAGTGTTTCGGGCAATATTATCTGCTCACATTCAGCCAAATGCTGCAGAACTCATTGGACGGCGCTTCACAGTACAGATGGACAATGACCCAAAGCATACTGCAAAAGCAACCAAAGAGTTTTTGAAGGGACAGAAGTGGAATGTTATGCAATGGCCAAGTCAATCACCTGACCTGAATCCCATTGAGCATGCATTTCACTTGCTGAAGACAAAACTGAAGGGAAAATGCACCAAGAACAAGCAGGAACTGAAGACAGTTGCAGTAGAGGCCTGGCAGAGCATCACCAGGGATGAAACCCAGCATCTGGTGATGTCTATGCGTTCCAGACTTCAGGCTGTGATTGACTGCAAAGGATTTGCAACCAAGTATTACGAAGGGAAAGTTTGATTTATGATTATTATTCTGTCCCATTACTTTTGGTCCCTTAAAAAGTGGGAGGCACATCTGCAAACTGCTGTAAGTCCTACACCGTTCACCTGAGTTGGATGTACATACCCTCAAATTAAAGCTGACAGTCTGCAGTTAAAGCACATTGTGTTTGTTTCATTCCAACTCCATTGTGGTGGTGTATAGAGCCAAAGATGCTAGAATTGTGTCGATGTCCCAATATTTCTGGACCTGACTGTATAAGATCCAATGAATGATAATAAAAAGGTCTGTTACAGAAAAAAGAAAAAACGATTTAGAAAAAATTGGGAAAAAATCCCCAAAAAATGGCTAAGAGATCCTAAAAAAATCAATAAATAGACTTTTTGCTGTAGATTAAAACCATAAACGGTTTATTACATATTGCATAAAAACGGGAATATTTTTAACATTGAAGTCTATGGGATTCGTCTGAATAAACCTGTCGAATGAAACCACCGAACAGTAGGGCACTTTGGCAACTTTTCACTGCTGTTCGGTGTTTCTTAATAGATTAACCATTGCTTCTCTATGGGGGATTTCACTGCCTTCGAACAGGCACCGTACTGGCTGGCAGTTTGCCAAAATTTGGTGAACTGCCTGCTCTGTGAATAGCCGAATGGCCCCGAAATGGCAACGGACGGGGAAATTCCCTGTTCGGTGACATTTCGGGGCTAGATCGGCTCTCTCTGAATAACCCCTTAAATACAAAGTAAAAGGGGAAAAAGGGATAAAGTACTAATCCCATAACCATATTTTTAAGGTCAACTGGACTCTGCAGAGCTTTATTTTTAGTCAGAAACATGTCTGTGGTTAACGTGTGCATTGTTGTTCATGCGTGCGGTGATAATATCATTCCTAATACAACGCTTATAAGTCGGAATATTCAAAAATGTTTCTCCATTTTTTTGCAATTTATTGCAAAATTCCAACTAACACATTCTTCCTTTGTCCTCTCTTGCAGGCTTCCAAAACTGTATTTGATTCACCAAAATCAGGTCGACAACTCCTGGCAGTTGATACCACGGTGACGTACCCACCACTGAATGTGACCAATGGAACTGTCACGTGTATCTTGATCTACGCCAAGAGCTTTATCGTCACGGCAAACACCTCCGCAACATTCGATTTAACGAATTCCACATTTTCGTCCAAGACAGTAAAAACGGCTTCTTCAGAGTGCTCTGAATCCAACACTACGTAAGCGACCTCTAGATTCATGGAGCATATTCAAAACTGGAATGTTCATAAGTCTACTACATATATTAGACATGTGCACACACCAACATTTTGGTTCGCTTTGGCAGATTTTGACATGCAATTTTTGGGAATTTTCTGAATTTGTAGAAACAAAGTTTTTGGAATGTCCAGAGGTTTGGCACACATATTTTAACCCTCTAATCCCCCCTGTATCCCCTACTTTATACTACCCCTATAACCCTCAATGTTAGGGTTAGAATTGGGTTACTCCTAGGGTTGGTTTTTTAGAAAGTATTTTACCATGAAGGATACATTGAGATTTCTCTCGTCTTCAGGTGTGTCCTGGGTGGCGAGTATGTACCGCTAGTTGTCTTTCCCATGGACACTTACTGGAGAGGTGCTCTTGCCGGGATTCAAACCTGCGTCTCCACGGTCTCCATAGAGCAGTGATATTACCTCTACTCCATCCAGGGGGTTACTGTTAGGGTTACTGTTAGGTTTACTGGTTTGTTTGTGTTTGGATTACTGTTAGGCTTACTGGTTTGTTTGTGTTAGGGTTACTGTTAGGCTTACTGGTTATGTTTGTGTTAGGGTTACTGTTAGGCTTACTAGTTTGTTTGTGTTCAGGTTACTGTTAGGCTTACTGGTTTGTTTGTGTTACTGTTAGGGTTACTGGTTTGTTTGTGTTAGGATTACTGTTATGCTTACTGGTTCTGTTTGTGTTACTGTTAGGCTTACTGTTTTTTTGTGTTAGGGTTACTGTTAGGCTTACTGGTTATGTTTGTGTTAGGGTTACTATTAGGCTTACTGGTTATGTTTGTGTTAGGGTTACTGTTAGGCTTACTTTTTTGTTTGTGCTAGGGTTACTGTTAGGCTTACTGGTTATGTTTGTGTTAGGGTTACTGTTAGGCTTACTGGTTATGTTTGTGTTAGGGTTACTGTTAGGCTTACTGGTTATGTTTGTGTTAGGGTTACTGTTAGGCTTACTGGTTATGTTTAGGGATGAGCTGTTCGGGTTCGGACGGTTCGGGGTTCAACCCGAACTTAGCCTCTTCGGGCGGATTAAGAACCCCGAACATTTCCAGGTGTTCGCCACATGTTCGACCACAATGGACCACAATGCATTTTCCCACTGCCTGAAGCTCGTAATTGGCTACAGCCTTGCACCTGACCACAGGTCTGGTGCAAGACTGGTTGAACACTATGCCAATCACCGCTCAGAGTCCTGATTGGGCAAATTTTGCCCAATCATGGGCTCACAGAGCTAAGTCCCTCAGCACACTATATAAGGTTTCAACGCGCCGATTCTGCACGCATTTCAGAGGAGATTTCAAAGCAGATAGTTGTGTGTGTTGTTACTGACGGTCTGCCACGCTACTGGGGGGGTCTGGGGGGGTCTCATTTCGACCAAATATCAGGTAATTTAGGTGATGTGTGTCTTGTTACTGTGCCAGCAAGTTTTTTTGGGGTTTACAACTTTATTTAAAACATTTGTGAATTGAGGTGATTTTCTGGGTCTTGTCACTGCGCCAGCAAGTTTTTTTGGGGTTTACAACTTTATTTAAAACATTTGTGTATTGAGGTGATTTTCTGGGTCTTGTCACACTGTGCCAGCAAGTCTTTTTGGGTCTCATTTATACCAAATATCAGGGAATTTAGGTGATGTGTGTCTTGTCACTGTGCCAGCAAGTTTTTTTGGGGTTTACAACTTTATTTAAAACATTTGTGTATTGAGGTGATTTTCTGGTCTTGTCACACTGTGCCAGCAAGTCTTTTTGGGTCTCATTTATACCAAATATCAGGGAATTTAGGTGATGTGTGTCTTGTCACTGTGCCAGCAAGTTTTTTTGGGGTTTACAACTTTATTTAAAACATTTGTAAATTGAGGTGATTTTCTGGGTCTTGTCACTGCGCCAGCAAATCTTTTTGGGGCTCACTAATTTCTTTAAAACACTTGTGAATTAAGGTGATTATTATTATTATTATTATTATTATTATTATAGCAGAGGACCAAGGACAGAGCCTTGAGGTACACCAACAGATAGAGGCAATGAGGAGGAGGAGTTACCAGCAAAGGACACACAGAAGGACCTGTTGGATAAATAGGAGTCAACCCAAGCAAGTGCAGTGTCACCGAGACCCAGAGAGTTGAGGGTCTGTAGAAGGAGGGGGTGGTCAACAGTGTCAAAAGCAGCCGGGAGGTCAAGCAGGATGAGAATAGAATAGTGGCCTTTTTTTTAGCAGTTAGGAGGTCGTTGGTGACTTTGGTGAGGGCAGTTTCAGTTGATTGTAGGGGACGGAAGCCAGATTGCAGGGGGTCAAGTAGGGAATTGGAGGACAGGAAGAGGGAGAGGCGGTTGAAGACTAGTTTTTCTAAGAGCTTTGATGTGAAGGGAAGCAGGGATACAGGGCGGTAGTTGGATGGAGAGTTGGGATCTAGGGATGGTTTCTTTAGTAAAGGGGTAACTAGCGCGTGTTTGAAGGCAGATGGAAAGGAGCCAGTGGAGAGAGATAGGTTGAAGATGTGTGTGAGAGCAGGGGTGAGGGAGGAGGAGAGGGGAGGAATTAGATGTGAGGGAATGGGGTCGAGCGGGCACGTGGTGAGATGTGAGGAGGACAATAAGGAATTGACTTCCTCCTCAGTGGCTGGGAGGAAGCAGCAGAGGGTGGCAGAGGGGACCTGTGGGAGTGGAGGTGGCAGATAACTATCTTGTGTTGGGATGTTGCTTCTGATAGTTAGAGTTTTACTGAGGAAGTAGTCTGCCAGGTCTTGAGCGCTGAAGGCAGCTGTGGGGGGAGGTGCAGGTGGGTAGAGGAGGGTGTTGAAGGTGGACCAGAGCCGTTTAGGGTTGGAGGACAGCGAAGATATAAGAGATGAGAAGAAGGATTGTTTGGCCAAGTGGAGGACAGAGGTGTATGACCGGAGAATAAACTTGAAGTGAACAAAATCAGCTTCAGAGCGGGATTTCCTCCAGGCACGCTCTGCAGTGCGGGAGCATCTTTGCAGGTAGCGAGTCTGGAGGGTGTGCCAGGGCTGAAGCTGGCGGCGTGGGGCCTTACAGAGTTGAAGAGGAGCAAGAGTGTCTAGAGCAGAGATAAGCGTAGTGTTGTAGTGATTAGTGGCAGCATCAGGGCAGGTGAAGGATGAGGTATGAGGGAGGTGGTGAAGTAGGTTGCAGAATTGATGGGGGTCCACAGCATGTAGATTTCTGCGAGTGTGTGTGCGGGGTGGGGGAGCAGGGTGTTTAGGAAGTCCAGATAGGTTGAAAGAGAGAAGGTGGTGGTCAGAGATGGGGAAAGGGCGGCAGTTGAACTCAGAAATGGAGCAGAGGTTGGAAAAGACAAGGTCAATAGCGTGACCATCGCGGTGGGTAGGGAGGAGGGAGGATTGTGTGAGTCCAAGGGAGGACGTGAGTGAAAGAAGTTTGGAGGCAGCAGGGGCGGAAGGATCATCAATGGGAATGTTGAAGTCCCCGAGAACTAGGCATGGAAGATTAGAAGACAGGAAGTGAGAAAGCCAGGTAGCAAAGTGGTCAAAGAACTGGGAGGTTGGTCCCGGTGGGCGGTAGATGACTGCCACCCTGACAGCCAGAGGAGAGAACAGGCGGATGCAGTGTGTCTTGAAGGAGGAGAAGGAGAGGGATGGGGGTGGAGGGAGATGCTGGTAGGTGCAGGTGGGAGAGAGCAGGATTCTGACCCCGCCACCATTTCTCTCACCCGGTCTGGGGGTATGGCTCAAGTGTAGACCGCCATGTGAGAGAGCAGCAACGGAGGCCGTGTCATTGGGAGTTAGCCAGGTTTCAGTTAAAGCTAGGAGGTTGAAGGAGTTTGAAAGGAAGAGGTCATGGACGGCTGTGAGTTTGTTGCACACAGAGTGAGCGTTCCAGAGGGCGCAGGAGAAAGAGGACAGGCGCTGAGGGATTATGGGAATGAGGTTGCTGGGCTTGCAGGGAGGTGATTTATTTGAGATGTAGATAGGATGAGAGGGAAGTATTGGATGTGTTGTGGGGCATGGGTTAGGGGATATGTCACCTGAATAGAGTAACAGCAGGAGGGTGAGAAAGAGAAGGTGGGAATGGGATTTGTGGGAGTGGGAGTGATTGGCAGCACGAGAGTTAGAGGGAGACCATGTTCTGAGGAAACAAAGGAGCTCATGCGAGGCCATCATGTGGGACGAGAGGAGGGAGGGAGAGATGCAGATAGTGTAGGGGTCGGTGGTAGAGGGGCAGGAGTTCCATTTAAGGAGAAAGGTAGAAGTAAAGAGCAGAAGCGTGAGAGAAAGCATGATATAGACGTGTGTTTACCCGGAGTAAAAAGTGGGCCTTGCAGTTCCTTCCTCCAGTCACGCAACTCCAGGAAATCAACTCTGAACGTCCACTTAGGATGCCACTTGGGGAGGTCACTGGAGCCAAGGTGATCTTCTGTGTTACATAGTTACATAGTTACATAGGCCATTCCAGCACTATACCAGCACGTGGAAGACAATGTTATCCAGTCATTGGGAAGGGCAGTAAGCAGCAAGATGCATGTGACTTTAGACACGTGGTCCAGCAAGCATGGACAGGGTCATTACATTTCCTTCACGGCACACTGGGTAACTCTGATTGCAGCTGGGAGGGATCCAAGATGGGGCTCTGTGCTGGAGCTTGTTCATCCACCATGCCTCCAGAAAGCTGCTTGTATGAGGTCTGTCTGCTCCACCACCACCACCTCTTCCTCCTCCTCCTCCTCCTCCTCTGTCTCTGGCAAAGTGGCAGTTAAACCCACGCCTGACAGGGTCTATGCAATGGCTCAAGCAAAAAGATGCCATACTGTGCTTGAGTTGGTTTGTTTAGGGGACAGGAGCCACACCGGGTCAGAAATTTTGTCAGCTCCGCAGGGGCAGGTGCAGCGATGGTTAACACCACGCCAGCTTGAGCTGAAAATGATCGTCTGCGATAATGGCAGCAACCTTCTCTCCGCCCTACGCAAGGGTAAATTGACGCATGTACCATGCCTAGCACACGTCCTAAATCTGGTGGTACAGCGTTTCCTAACCAAGTACCCAGGGCTGCCAGAGCTTCTCATCCAGGCCAGAAAAGTCTGCAGCCACTTCAGACGGTCATTCCCAGCAAGCGTTCGCCTGGCAGAAATTCAAAGAGAATTCCACCTTCCCACAAACCGTCTGATCTGTGACATGCCCACCAGGTGGAATTCAACATTAGCAATGCTGCAGCGTCTGCACAAGCAGCAGAGGGCCATCAACGAGTACCTGTGTGAGTATGGCACAAGGACAGGTTCAGTTCAGGTCAACTTGTTTCCCCCCCCCCCGCAGTGGCTGATGATCAAGGATGCATGCACTGTACTGTCACCATTTGAGGAGGCAACGAGGATGGTGAGCAGGGACAGTGCATGCATCAGTGACACAATTCCTTTAGTGTTCCTGCTGGAGCACACTCTGCGGGGAATTATAGATGTGGCTCTAGAGGCAGAGCAGCAGGAGGAAGAGGAGGCCTTCCCTAGCTCTCAAGGGCCCAGCCTTTCCGCAGACAGCATTCCAGCGGGTCCTACTCAGATCAGACAGGAGGAGGATGAGGAGGAGGAGGACTATTTAAGTAGTGGGGGCATTGAAGGTGGGGATTCCTCAAGGCAGGGTTTTGTGTGCCCAGAAACAGAAGGGCTTGAGCGTGGCTGGGAGGAGGAAGTGCACGATACGGTCATCCTCATTGACCAGGAAGACTCGGCAACTAATGCCACTTCCAACCTACGCTGCATGGGCTCCCTAATGATGCAAAGCCTGCTAAAGGACCCCAGGATTCGTGCTATCAAGGAGAGGGATCATTACTGGTTGGCAACCCTTCTTGATCCACGATACAAGGGGAAAGTTGCAGAGCTCATCCTGCCCGCACAGAGGGAGCACAGGATGACAAAACTTGAGGACGCTCTAAAGCGAAACTTGTGCAACACCTTTCCAGGCACTGTTAGATTACGAAGTGCTACTGCTGACACACGTGCTTCTGAGGCTGCAGGTGATCAGAGGAATAGCGGTGAAGGCCAGGGCCGCTTGACTGATGCATTTTTTTTTTTTTGTAATTCAAAGTTTTATTGTAAACAGTAAAGACAGGAAATACAGAATATCAAGGCAGGCATACAGAACACAGAATCGGGAATGTCATAAGAATCAGACAGGTAACAGATACAACCATAGCGCCGCAGCCACGGGACATTGACCACGAGTTCTAAATAGTGTGAGCACCCTCCATACCATCTAGCAGCTATGTCGGCCCTAATCTCCGGTACCAATCAGGAGCATAGCAGGTAAGGAAAATACAGTTTCGGCAGGCCCCCGTCAAGGGCACAGGTCTCCCAAGGCGAATACCCTGTGCCCTAGCGGACAGCCACCATCACCGCTTGCGCCTCCACAGCCGCAGGAGGATGGGTGAGGGAAAAGTAATTAGCAGAAAAGAGAGGAAGAGTAAGAGAAGAAGAGAGAGAAGGAAGAGGAAAAGAGGAGAAGGAGAAAGAGAGAAGAAAAAAAAAAAAAAAGGGGGGGGTTGGAAGGAGGAGGAGGGGAAGTGTATGACTCCCACGTCCAGGGGGGGGGCTTCCCACCCCACTACCTAGCGACTGATGCATTTTTAAATTTTTTTAGTCCTCGACGCCCAGGGACGTCAAATGTAGGCACCCATTGCCAGCGTCTTCACCATATGGTGCAGGACTACCTAGGGGCAAGGGCAGACCTGGATATCTTTCCAGCAGATGATCCACTGGCTTACTGGGTGTTGAGATTGGATCACTGGCCAGAACTTAGCCAATATGCTATGCAACAACTAGGTTGCCCTTCATCTAGCGTGCTTTCCGAAAGGACGTTCAATGCCTGGTCCACCCCTGCACTCTTCCACAATACTACAGAGGGGTTACTGTATGATGATACTTGATGGCCTGCCATTAAAGGCACAATATCTGGGTGCACTGACGCCCATTACCAGATAAAAAAAAAAAATTCAATATAGGACCAACCACATGGTCCACCCCTGAACTCTTCCACAATACTACAGAGGGGTTACTGTATGATGATACTTGATGGCCTGCCATTAAAGGCACAATATCTGGGTGCACTGCCATTGACGCCTGTATCAGATTCATATCCTCAGAGGGGTTACGGTGTGACGGCACTGTTGCCGACGCTAAAAGTCCAATTTTAACGCACCTATTGTTACTTTCATCCAAAGCCTGCATAAGTTTCACAATAATTTAGCCCAAAAAAATACTAAACTTTTTCTGCGCGTCCTAAAATGTCTTTTCATACAGGCTGCCGCCCCAAGCAGTTGTTTATGGATATATTAAAGGAAAAGCATTTACCGTCATATGAAACGTCATTTATTTGTCTTTAAGTGTTTCTATACATCCTAGAAATCCGCCACTTCACGGGCAGGTTATGGGGACCTCCTAGGCACGATATTTGAAGGAATTTTTCGTTTTTATTTTTAACCCTTATTTCATAGAAAACTCACTGTCCCTTTAAAAAGTTTTTTTTAAAACTTTTTATCCTTGTTTCCTGTCCCCCAGAGCACTACCCGGACCCCCATACACCTTTTATGGCAAATATGTAGCATATATGCCCTCTTGGAGGGCACTCTAAAAAAACGATTTGTTCAGCCCCATTGACTTGCATGGGGGTTCGGGTTCGGGCTCGGGTTTGGTCCCGAACAAATGGGAAGTTCGGGTTCGGGCTCGAACCGAACTCGGGGGGGTGTTCGGCTCATCCCTAGTTATGTTTGTGTTAGGGTTACTGTTAGGCTTACTGTGTTTTGTGTTAGGGTTACTATTAGGCTTACTGGTTATGTTTGTGTTAGGGTTACTGTTAGGCTTACTGGTTTGTTTGTGTTAGGGTTACTGTTAGGCTTACTGGTTATGTTTGTGTTCGGGTTACTGTTAGGCTTACTGGTTATGTTTGTGTTAGGGTTACTGTTAGGCTTACTGGTTTGTTTGTGTTAGGGTTACTGTTAGGCTTACTGGTTATTTTTGTGTTAGGGTTAGGCTTACTGGTTATGTTTGTGTTAGGGTTACTGTTACGCTTACTGGTTTGTTTGTTTTAGGGTTACTGTTAGGCTTACTGGTTTGTTTGTTTTAGGGTTACTGTTAGGTAGGGCTGTGCAATTAATTGCAATCGCAATCGAATCGCGATTTCCGACCATGCAATTAATAAATCGCATAAGGCTGCAATTTTCGGCTCCCTGTTAACTTCCGGCGGCATGGTGCTTTGGGCGCTCGCAGGGGGAACCACGTGACGAGCCACGTTCTCGCGGCTCGTCACATGGTTCCCCCAGGCAAGCGCCCAAGCTCCATGCCGCCAGAAGTTAACAGGGAGCCGAACACGTGGCGCACAGAGGTGAGCTGGGGCAGTATCCACGTGCTGGGGCAGTATTTCCATGTGCTGGGGCAGTATTTCCATGTGCTGGGGCAGTATATCCATGTGCTGGGGCAGTATATCCATGTGCTGGGGCAGTATATTCATGTGCTGGGGCAGTATATCCATGTGCTGGGGCAGTATATCCATGTGCTGGGGCAGTATTTCCATGTGCTGGGGCAGTATTTCCATGTGCTGGGGCAGTGTATCCATGTGCTGAATACTGAATACATTTAGAATGTATGTAGCATGTTTGAAAAAGCAAAAACAATTGGCTAAATCGCAAATAAAATCGCAATCGCTATATTCATTCAAGAAATCGCAATATGATTATTTTGTCAATATTGCACAGCCCTACTGTTAGGCTTACTGGTTTGTTTGTTTTAGGGTTACTGTTAGGCTTACTGGTTTGTTTGTTTTAGGGTTACAATTACTGTTTCTGCATGTGTTAGGGTTATGGTTAGTATTGCGCAAAGAGTGTGATTTATTTTCACTTTGCAAAATGATTCCAAAAAATCTAAAAATGTTCAAATCGATCAAAAACATGTTATCATTTTTGTTAAATGATAAATAATGTACCGAGATCTAGACAGGACAATATAAAAGATGAAGAATCATAGCGTTATATGTTAAAACAGTGGTGTATCATGACACGCCCCCTGTAAAAACGCACTCACAAGATGTATAATGAATAAGCGCATGTACAAATTACCCGTTCCAAGGGTGTTTGGAGAGGCCCAGAATATCACCATCAGAGGGAAAACTCCACCTGGATCGCCATCAGCAGGAAAACTCCACCTGGATCGCTTTCTAATGCTACACCAGAGAAATGGGAATCCAGTCGCCAATAGAGTAAAAAAGGTTTTTATTCCATAAAATCCGACGCATTTCGTTGGTATTACACCAACTTCATCAGGGATATCCTCTGGTGTAGCATTAGAAAGCGATCCAGGTGGAGTTTTCCCGCTGATGGCGATCCAGGTGGAGTTTTCCCGCTGATGGTGATATTCTGGGCCTCTCCAAACACCCTTGGAACGGGTAACTTGTACATGCGCTTATTCATTATACATCTTGTGAGTGCGTTTTTACAGGGGGCGTGTCATGATACACCACTGTTTTAACATATAACGCTATGATTCTTCATCTTTTATATTGTCCTGTCTAGATCTCGGTACATTATTTATCATTTATTCCTTGAAACGTCCGTTGGAGGGGACGAGTTTGAGATCTACAGGTCATTTTATCATTTTTTCTTGTCACCTTTTGCCTCTATCTGGGAAAGAGCACCAATTCTGTTTTTCTTTATCATTTTTGTTAATTTGGCTTTTCAGCGGTTCAGCATTTCAGATGCTCCTGATTTCCTGGAAAGACCAGATTTCAGTCGAAGATCAATTCTGACAAAACAAAATTTAAATGAAATGGACATACCTAATATATATATATATATATATATATAGACCCAGTGGCGTCACTAGGGTTGGTGTCACCCGGTGCGGTAACTTATGGTGTCACCCTCCCCCCCGAGTTTTACGGATTTTTTTTAACTACTCTTACTTCTAAATCAGTAATCCAATATAACACTGAATGCTGATACACACAGCGCACATTACTGTGAGGTTTATTGCTGTGGAGCTCTCTCATATGCTCACACAAATTTTTGCCAACTGCCAGCAAGTACGGCGCCTGTTCGAGGGCAGTGAAAGCACACATGGATTTATATTGCCCCCAGCAGCTCTGGATATATTGCCCCCAGCAGCTCACCCATGGATATATATTGCCCCCAGCTCACATATGGATATATTGCCCCAGTTCACAGTTATATATTGCCCCCAGCTCACATATGGATATATTGCCCCAGTTCACAGTTATATATTGCCCCCAGCAGCTCACCCATGGATATATATTGCCCCAGCTCACATATGGATATATTGTGCCTCAGCTCACACATAGATATATTGCGCCTCAGCTCACACATGGATATATTGCCCCAGCTCTCATGGATACTGCCCCCAGCACACATGGATATGCCCCAGCTCTCATGGATATGCCCCAGCAGCTCTCATGGATATTGCCCCAGCTCCTCTCATGGATACTGCCCCAGCTCCTCTCATGGATATACTGCCCCAGCTGCTCTCATGGATATACTGCCCCAGCTGCTCTCATGGATATACTGCCACAGCTCCTCTCATGGATATACTGCCCCAGCTGCTCTCATGGATAATTCCCCCAGCTCCTCTGATGGATTTTGCCCCAGCTCCTCTCATTGATATTGCCCAGCTCATGGATATGCCCCAGCTCATGGATAATGCCCCAGCTCATGGATACTGCCCCAGTTCATGGATTTGCCCCACCTCATGGATACTGCCCCAGCTCATGGATACTGCCCCAGTTCATGGATTTGCCCCAGCTCATGGATACTGCCCCAGCAGCTCATGGATATGCCCCAGCTCATGGATAATGGCCCCAGCTCATGGATATTGCCCCAGCTCATGGATATACTGCCCAGCTCATGGATATACTGCCCCAGCACATGGATATACTGCCCCCAGCACATGGATATACTGCCCCAGAAGCTCGTGGATATTGCCCCAGCTCATGGATATAGCCTCCAGCTCATGGATATACTGCCCCAGCAGCTCATGGATATTGCCCCTGCTCATGGATACTGCCCCAGCTCATGGATAATGCCCCAGCTCATGGATATGCCCCAGCACATGGATACTGCCCCCAGCTCATGGATATGCCCCCAGCTCATGGATATGCCCCCAGCTCATGGATTTACTGCCCCCAGCTCATGGATATACTGCCCCAGCTCATGGATATACTGCCCCAGCAGCTCATGGATATTGCCCCTGCTCATGGATACTGCCCCAGCTCATGGATAATGCCCCAGCTCATGGATATGCCCCAGCACATGGATACTGCCCCCAGCTCATGGATATGCCCCAGCTCATGGATATGCCCCAGCTCATGGATTTACTGCCCCCAGCTCATGGATATACTGCCCCAGCTCATGGATATACTGCCCCAGCAGCTCATGGATATTGCCCCAGCTCATGGATATGCCCCAGCTCATGGATATTGCCCCAGCTCATGGATATGCCCCAGCTCATGGATATTGCCCCAGCTCATGGATATGCCCCAGCTCATGGATACTGCCCCAGCTCATGGATTTGCCCCAGCTCATGGATACTGCCCCAGCACATGGATATGCCCCAGCTCATGGATACTGCCTCAGCTCATGGATACTGCCCCCAGCTCATGGATATGCCCCAGCTCATGGATACTGCCTCAGCTCATGGATATGCCCCAGATCATGGATACTGCCCCCGCTCATGGATATGCCCCAGCTCATGGATATTGCCCCAGCTCATGGATACTGCCCCAGCTCATGGATACTGCCCCCAGCTCATGTATATGCCCCAGCTCATAGATATTGCCCCAGCTCATGGATACTGCCCCAGCTCATGGATATGCCCCAGCTCATGGATACTGCCCCCAGCTCAGGGAAATTTCCCCAGCTCATGGATACTGCCTCCAGCTCATGGATATGCCCCAGATCATGGATACTGCCCCCAGCTCATGGATATGCCCCAGTTCATGGATACTGCCCCAGCTCATGGATTTGCCCCAGCACATGGATATGCCCCAGCTCATGGATACTGCCTCAGCTCATGGATATGCCCCAGCTCATGGATACTGCCCCCAGCTCATGGATATTGCCCCAGCTCATGGATACTGCCCTCAGCTCATGGATATGCCCCAGCTCATGGATACTGCCCCCAGCTCATGGATATGCCCCAGTTCATGGATACTGCCCCAGCACATGGATATGCTCCAGCTCATGGATATTGCCCCAGCAGATGGATATGCCCCAGCAGCTCATGGATATGCCCCAGCAGATGGATATGCCCCAGCAGCTCATGGATATGCCCCAGCAGATGGATATGCCCCAGCAGCTCATGGATATTGCCCCAGCAGATGGATATGCCCCATCAGCTCATGGATATGCCCCGGCTCACCTCCGCCACGTGTTCGCTCCATCTGAGCGTCCGGCGGCGTACAGCTTGGGCGCTCGCCTGGGGGAGCCACGTGACCAGCAGCGATTGGCTGGTGACGTGTTTCACCCAGGCGAGCGCCGAAGCTGCACAGCTTCGGACGCTCGCAGGGAGCGAACACGCGGCGGAGGGTGAGACACCCGCCCTTAGGGTGATGGTGTCACCCTAAAGGCGGGTGTCACCTGGGGCGGGCTGCACCCCCCGCCCCCACTTAGCAACGCCCCTGCATAGACCCAAGTCTAAAGGGGTTATTCAGAGAGGTCCAAAATGTAACCGGACACTGAAATTCAGCATACGGTGACATTTCAGGGCCATTCAGAGAGCAGGCAGTTCGCCAAATTTTGGCGACTTACCTGCATGAACTGTGCCTGTTCGATCGCAGTGAAATCTCCCTTAGAGAAGCAATGGTTAATCTATTCACAGACACCGAACAGCAGAGAATAGCTGCCGAAGTGCCCTGCTGTTCGGTGGTTTATTTCAACAGGTTTATTCAGGCGAATCCCATAGGCTTCAATGTTAAAAATATTCCCGTTTTTGCTCAATATATATTAAACCGTTTATTATTTTAATCTGCAGTAAAAAGTCTCTTTATTTATAGATTTGTTTTGGATCTTTTAGGCATTTTTCGGGATTTTTTCGGCAAAATTTATTTCCGTCTTTTTTAAAAAACGTCTTTTCTTTTTTCTGTAACAGACCTTTTTATTATCATTCATTGGATCTTTATATAAAAATTCCAGACATTTTCGTTTAGTAGTTTTCTTGCAAACAGCTTTTTAATTTTGACACTTTCAAGCGTATTTTTTTTTTTTACCCTGTTCGTCAGCTTGTCGGCTTTTCCGGTGGCTGGTGTGCGCTGCGATCAGTGGCTCATCAGCTTTTTTCGACGTGATCTGCATGTATTTTGCGGCAGTTCTGGTGGGTATTCGGTGGGATTTCAGCGGGTTTTCGACAGGTGTTCGACAGGTTTCGACAGGTATTCACTGAAATCCGGGGACCCTGTTGTGAATCACTGCAGGGTGGGGAATTTTGATTCCCCGAAGTGCAGGGAAGTGCAGAGAACGAGAGAGTACCGAAATGTCGACGTCATTTTGGTGCTCTCTGAATAACCCCTTAAATTTAAATGAAATGGACATACCTAATAGGGATGAGCCGAACACTCCGCGAGTTCGGTTCGAGCCCGAACCCGAACTTCCCATTTGTTCAGGACCGAACCCGAACCCGAACCCCATGCAAGTCAATGGGGCTGAAAATTCATTTTTTTATAGTGCCCTCCAAGAAGGCATATATGCTACATATTTGCCATAAAAGGTGTATGGGGGTCCGGGTAGTGCCCTGGGGGACAGGAAACAAGGACAAAAAGATAAAAAAATAAGTTTTTAAAGGGACAGTGAGTTTTCCATGAAATAAGGGTTAAAAATAAAAACCAAAAATTCCTTCAAATATCGTGCCTAGGAGGTCCCCATAACCTGCCCGTGAAGTGGCGGATTTCTAGGATGTATAGAAACACTTACAGTTGTGTTCAAAATTATTCAACCCCCAATGCTGTAAAGGGTTTTAGGGAATTTAGTGTACATTTGTAATTGTATTCAGAATGAAATCCTACAAGGACTTTTTAAAGAACCATATGCAACTAAAATGACATCAATTGGTTTTGTAATACAGTAGTAAATGTTTCTTTTGTGAATTCTTCATTGATACAATTATTCAACCCCTTAACCCTTTCGCTGCGGAGGACGCACTCAGCGCGTCCACCCGCAGGTAACGTTCCTTGCGGTGGACGCGCTGAGCGTGTCCTCCCTTTCGGGCCAGCGTTCGGCCGGGTTAGGGCCAATCGCTGGCCCCCCCGGTGCGGGTTGACATCCTCAATGTCAGCCCAGCACCCGGAACCGCCGCCGGCCTAATTAGGTGTCATTGCGGCGGCGCAATGACACCTAATTCAGGCGCCCCCCGCATGTGCGGAGGAGGCGCCTGAAAGGGAGGGGGGGAGGTCCTTCGGACATCTCTCCCTCCCGATCGCCGGCGTTGCGGGGGCTAATCCAGGCACCGTTTGGAAGGGCACAGCCTGCCCTTCCTAACGGTACCTGGAATTAACCCCATGGGGGCTGGATCACGAATCGGCGCCAAAAAGCGCCGGTTCGTGATCCTTTCCCGGAGCTGGCCGACATCTTGGATGTCGGCCAAGCTTCCGGGAATTCCCCCTGAGGACTGGCGTCATCGTGCATAGCACGATGACGCCAGTCCTGGAGTTAACCCCTAACTGCCACCAATGGTGGAGATAGGGGGTTCCAATGAACCCCCTATCTCCCAATCCGTGGCAGTTAGGGGTTAATGTTTTGATATTGTTGGATCAGCCAGAGAGCATGGCCGTTCCAACAATACCAAACTTGACTATGAAAAAGTTTTTTTAAAAAAATTAAAAAATAAAAATAAAAAAATATTTAAAAAAAAATAAACAAGTTTTTTTCTTTTTTTTGGTTCGTTAATGCAGCAATATTGTTCCCATTTAAATTATAATGTGAACAATGATGCTGCACTAACGATTTTTGTATGCGGTGCGATTGTTAAAAATCGCGTAATTTTCCCCCAAAAAAAATGTAACGAGACCCCATCTCTAATTTTTTTAACAAGCGCACCCCATACAAAATATAACCACAATTGCTCGCATGTTAAAATGTGAAAAAAAACCACTTTACACGTTGTAAATTATTGAAAATTCATATTTTATTGAATTTTTTGTTATAATATACAGAGAGGTCATGACATATACATATAATAATGACATATTATGAATATGCCGAGTCTGACGGAAAGAACAATATATAATATGTCTGGGTCATATACTAAAATAAGCCTTCAAAACACGTTTAAACATGATGAGCAAAAATCGGTAAAAATGACCTCAGCGGGAAATGCCTCAGCAGCGAAAGGGTTAAAGACTACCACTCTGAAGAACAGAGGTTCATTCAAGTGTTTTCAATCAGGTATTGAAAACACCTGTGGATGTCACGGAGCAACAATAAAGCATAATAAGCACCAATTAGGCAGCTTTAAAATGACTGTGATACTCAGCTCCTTCTAGACATTTACTGGTGTGGTTACAAACATGGTGAAGTCAAGAGAATGGTCCAGGAAGGCAAGAGAAGAGGTGATTACTCTTCACAGGAAGGGCAATGGCTATAAGAAGATTGCAAAGATGTTAAACATACCAAGAGAGACCATAGGAAGCATCATTCGCAAATTCAAGGCAAAGGGCACTGTTGAAACGCTACCTGGTCGTGGCAGAAAGAAGATGCTGACTTCGACTGCTGTGCACTACCTGAAGCGTAGAGTGGAGAAAAGTCCCCGTGTGACTGCTGAGGAACTGAGAAAAGATTTGTCAGACGTGGGTACTGAAGTTTCAGCTCAGACAATACGGCGCACACTGCGTAATGAAGGCCTCCATGCCAGAACTCCCAGGCGCACCCCCTTGCTGTCTCCAAAGAATAAGAAGAGTCGACTGCAGTATGCCAAAAGTCATGTGGACAAACCACAGAAGTTTTGGGATAGTGTTCTGTGGACTGATGAAACAAAATTAGAACTGTTTGGGCCCATGGATAAACGCTATGTTTGGAGGAGGAAGAACAAGGCCTATGAAGAAAAGAACACCTTCACCTACTGTGAAGCATGGTGGGGGGTCAATCATGCTTTGGGGCTGTTTTGCTTCTGCAGGTACAGGGAAGCTTCAGCATGTGCAAGGTACCATGAATTCTCTTCAGTACCAGGAGATATTGGATGACAATGTGATGCAGTCCGTCACAAACCTGAGGCTTGTGAGACGTTGGACCTTTCAACAGGACAATGATCTCAAGCATACCTCCAAGTCCACTAGAGCATGGTTGCAGATTAAAGGCTGGAACATTTTGGAGCGGCCATCGCAGTCACCTGACTTAAATTCGATTGAGAACCTCTGGTGGGACTTAAAGAAAGCAGTTGCAGTACGCAAGCCTAAGAATGTGACTGAACTGGAGGCTTTTGCCCATGACGAATGGGCGAAGATACCCGTAGATCGCTGCAAGACACTTGTGTCAAGCTATGCTTCACGTTTAAAAGCTGTTATAACTGTAAAAGGATGTTGTACTAAGTACTAAGATTGAATGTCACTTGGGGGTGAATAAAACTGATAATGATGTGAGCACAGAAAAGACATTTGTGGTTATTTTCATTATAAATGTTATGTATATTTGTCTGACCTACACGCGCCTCTTTGATTTAATTGTAAGCAAGATGACTGAATGATCAAAATCAATGTCAAACTGGCCAAAACACTCAATTTCAGTGGGGGTTGAATGATTTGGAACACAAATGTAGCTCTGTGAGCCCATGATTGGGCAAAATTTGCCCAATCAGGACTCTGAGCGGTGATTGGCATAGTGTTGAACCAGTCTTGCACCAGACCTGTGGTCAGGTGCAAGGCTGTAGTCAATTAGGAGCTTCAGGACAGTGGGAAAATGCATTGTGGTCCATTGTGGTCGAACATACGGCGAACACCCGGAAATGTTCGGTGTTCGCGATCTACTCGAACAGGCTAAGTTCGGGTCGAACCCTGAACCGTCCGAACCCGAACAGCTCATCCCTAATACCTAATATATATATAGACCCAAATCTAAATTGAAATGAAAATTGGCGCTCATAAAGTTTTGAATTTTGGGATTTTCAAATAAGGGATAGTCAGCCAGCATAAACACACAAATTAATTATGTTTAAGCACTAATTTATAGATGATTGAAACAAATCTTTCAAACATCAATAAAGATTTTCATGGGATGAGCGTGTATTAATCAAAAATATTCAGGGCTACATTACATTCTGGGTGCTAACGATAGCGCTCCCCTGAGTGAGCATTAACATACATTAGCCCAGGTAGCCACCGCATATTACAGTCCAAACGCTAATGGGTTAAGAGACCCGTTAGCGTTTGGTATCTTGCGCTTTTCAGCGTGAGGTTACTGTACTTTGCGCTCCCTATACTTAACGTGGGGAGCGCAAAGTGTTAACAATGTCCTAACGCTGATTAACGTCCGGCTGCGGTTAACAAAAAGTTAACCAGAGCCAGGACTTGCTGCTAACGGATTCCGCTGGTGCAGAATCCCTTAGCACCATCCAGAAACCCCCCAAAAAAAGTCAGATACTCACCTCCTGTCCTGCGGCGAGGACCGCGGCTCCGTCCGCCTCCTCCGTCCGGTGGGAGCAGGGAGAGACTGGTGGAAAAAGTTCCCTAGTCTCTTCCTGCAGATCACTACGCCGACCTGCCGGATCTCACGAGGCGAGATCCAGCAGGTCCTATTGACTCCATTGAGAGGATGCGCGCGGTGGCACTTAGCGCTCGGTAACAATGCAGGCAGCTTTTTAAGCGCCTGCATTGTAATCTTCCGTTAAAACGGAAACGCTAGTGTCATGCCTGCTGGTGCTCCTGCAGTGCGGTCTCCCAAACAGAGAGGGCGCCAGTCTATGAATCAGGCCACTTTGTAAGCTGCACCTGATCAGAAATCTAGGCCTTTAAATATCAGTCACTGACTGTGTTCTGAGCCCTGACGTGGTTTATTTTACTCCTCAGCGCGTAGCTATAGCTTCTGCATATAATTTTCTGGTTTGACTTCTGGCTTGTATATTTGACTGTGATTTCTGTATTTATCCCTTGACATATGTTGATCTCGTGTACCGACCTCTGGCTTGTTATTACTACGATATTTCTCCTGTCCATGATCTCTACTTCTATGTATTGTTTGCACACCTTCTTTACATTAGTACCTGGCCATTATCAAGGACCAGATTCTCAGATTAGGGGTTTCCTGGCTTTGCTGGAATTTGTCTGCATGCTGGGTGACTCTATATTCTTACAGCTAGGGAGAAAACTGCGCCCGCAGTTTTTTCTCCCTAGCGCCCCCCATTTTAGTGGAAGAAACGTAATGGAGCCCATTGTTTCTCCATGCCCGTGTGTGTATGCTTTCAATGACTCACACAGAAACACACAATAATGTTTACATTCTCATTTGTAAATAGTAACTCATTTGGTGTTTAGTGGATTATTGGGTAAAGCAGGATTTCTGCAGAGCTGACCCTCTTTTTCCCAGCGCTCTGTATCAGGGGGAATCTGCATTCTATATACAGTAAGGAGATGCAGAATGGACTCTCCCACTTGCCCCGTTCTCCACTTTAACTCTGTCATTTAGTAAAATGCTCTGTTAATTACTATCATTTGGGGTAATATACAAAATGCATCTTGTACTTAATGTAACCGATGTGCTAAATGTGTCCTGTTTCCTTCAGATTATCTTTGTTTTACAAGTCTCCTGGGAATGGATTAGACAGCCTTGAGATAAGGTAGGATTGTGTTCGATAGAATCAAGTCTACATCTTAATAGGACTAAGGAAATAATATGATTCTATGAGCGATAAATATGACCAGATCCAAAATAACGAATATAAAATGTAAATGAACATAGAAAATCATAAGAAACATGATGTTTTTTTAATATTCTATATACTACATTAATCTGTTATCCATCTATCTATCTATCATATGTATCTATATTCTATATTTATCCATATATAGGAAACTTTCTCACGGACGTTCCTTCCGCTCTCAAGAGCGCTATTGTGACCGCGGCCTAAGAGCTATAGTTCAGTTTGCCATGGCAGTGACATTGTTTGCCTTATGGAAAGGAGATAATGCTACTGCATTAGAACAAAACAAAATGTATACAATTTTTTATTGTGTTATTAGTTTTACGCAGTTTCTTTTCCTTAGGCTCACTTGGTCAATTAGAAAGTGATGTATGGAACTAAAGATACAGGAGTCAAAGGATCTCTGTATCTCTTATAATGGAATTACAGCTCAGCCCCCCCCCCCCCCATGTTCCCTTACTGGATCCATCAGTGAAAGACTGGAGCATTTAGCTGTTGCTCAACCAAGCGTTAGGGTCTTAACCATAATCGAAAGATGTTATTCACTAACCCCCAAATTGGCCCTGAATTGCACTGGGCGGTGAATTTCACTGTGGCCCTTGGTGGCACCAAAATTGTCTCATAGAATGCCGAATTGCACCAAAATTCCGGCGAAATGCCCTGATTTTCAGTGTTTCACTTCGGCAGGTTTAAATAGACGAATTCCTTATGATTCAAAGTAATAAATGGAATCTATATATTTTTTTACGACCATTTATTCTTTTCATTTTTTGAAAAAAAAACTTTGGGTTTTTTAGAACACCTTTTTGTATTTTTTAGATGACATTTTTGTTTTGTTTTGTTTTTCATTTTGTAACAGACCATTTTATTATTTTTTTTAAAGGACCTTTTTTATTTTTTAAAAACATTTTTACTACATTTTGTTGCTTTATACTGCTAATAGGAGAATAGAAGTCTTCCTTTATTTTTTTTTTTAAATTTTGCAGTTCGGTGGAATTCGCTGATGCTATTTCGGCGCGATTCCGCTGTTATGAGTATGATTAGGCAGCTATCGTCGACGATCGATAATATCTTCAGCAACTCCAATTTCGGCAAAATATGGTGACCATTAGCTAAATAGTGAATTCACTGTATTTTCCGTGAAATGGAATCCACAAAACGTGGTGAGTTGCGGCACCACACAAAGCACCGAACTTGCACGCAATTTCGGAGCTTTGTGAATAGACTCTTAAGTGACCGCTGCCATACCATACCATGAGAACCGACGGGTGACAAGGTGGTCTTGAGATTTTCATCTCCTGTGTTTTCCAATGTTTACAAAGAAAACAACCAGAGACTGATGTGTGGGTGAAAATACCTTGGGAATGTGTAGACTCTAGAGTAACGGAAAACCCAACTGTTCTCTTCCACTGGTGTCTACAAAGATGAAGTTATAGATACGGAGGGCATGTAATCACTAACAGGAAACTAATGAGGAGAAAACACCGACTGCCTAATCAACTTGCGCGTAACTCGATTAGGAGAAGTCAGTGACGGAGAATTCTCTGCACAATTTCAAATAACAAAGTATTTAGCCACAAGACCAATAGCGTCGGGGAAATTAGATTCCTGTGTTTCTACGAGATGTATCGGAGAGGTTAATGTGCAAATAATGAATGCCCTACTTGCCTCGTGCACACCAATCCTTAATCCCAATGAACCTCTCACACATTTCACTATCACATGTGATATTAACCCCTTAATTGCCAAGTGATTTTCCAAA